>JABACO010000004.1:9233712-9889209 GCA_013339895.1 Ephydatia muelleri | reverse complement strand
CACTTTTTTCACATGTACTCAAAACAATTAATACATGTAACATGTTACATGTAGTGGTATGTAGTTATCATGTAAGTATTTTATTTTCTGGTGTGGTTATACATGTACTATATGCAATTGTATGTCTCTTTGTAGGGCAGAGGGTAGCAATCCATTTTATCCCATTCTTTTACTGCGTGCTAGTATGCTGCTTGTAATAGCAGTAGCAACGAATAAGAAACAAAATTATAATGTATTAACCTGTATGAAAGTGTTCTTCTCATTAAAACTCCACGCCTATAGGTTCGAAATAAGTAAATAAATAAATAAACCGGAATGACCAGGGGACTCGGATCTTACGCTGTTTAAACAGCTGGTTCGGCATCTGGCGCTCGTGACCAAGGTCCCTTCTGGCACTTGGGTGGAGCAGGGGGAGGTGTGGGACAGAGACTGGACCTCGGGGGCATCGCGTCGGGGGTCCAGCTGCTGCTCAGAGTGGCCGGGCCCACGAGAGACCTGTCGGCTGGTGAGGGCGATACAGATGGCGTCGACGTAAGCCACGGTGTGACCGGGCCTACGGGTGACACGTCAGCTGGTGAAGGCTGAAAAGATGGTGACACGGCGGTGTGGGTTGTGGTGGGGGCAGAGCTGTCCGCATTGGCCGTCTCTAATGTAGACATTCCAAAAGGGCGCGAGTCCTGCGTCTGCTGGGGTACTATAGACGGTTGAGGTGAGGGGGGGTAAGGAAAAGGGAAGCAGACGGTTCCTCAGAATTGAGTAACAGTGACGAATAGAGAAGCAGCTGTAACGTGTCGAGAGAGCTGTACGTCACGATGGGGACTGATGTTAACATAGGCGACTCTAATGAGTCCCGATACAGCGTTGACGGTTGAGGTGGCGGGGTCGGGTACTGGTAGGGGCTGGTAAGTTGGCCGTTTGGCTCTGATGAGGAATAGGACAGAGGCAACGACGCTTCCCATTGAAGAAAAGGAGAGACTGTTTGCTCTTGCGAGTCCGAGGATGGGCCGACTGGCGCGAGGGGGGTGGGTGAAGAGTACGGCGGAGTGAACGCCTCGTGCTCCGAAGTGACATCGATCCGTGAACTAGTGTCGAGAAGGCTACTACTACTGCTGGTCTGCCGTGACAAGAGGGCGATGATGAACACGTACAGTGTCTCCATCATGTTGCTAGCCTCGCTCGCCTGTAATACATTAGAAATCAATTGACTCATGGGAAATTAATAATTAGCGTACCATACAAGTACAATATACCTGACATCATCGTGCGTCATGTCCAGCATATTAAAACGCTGATATAATGTGCATTGCTGCCCAGCATACGTCCTGATGGTCCTATTTTGCAGTGCGACGATTAAGCTTATTCCATTACGTATGCGCTTGAGCTTAGAAACAAGGAGTAATTATCGCGCGTGGGTGTTACATTCCGTTGCTACAGAAGCCATATGGCAATAACGGGGTTATTCCATTTATGGTGATATTTTAACGTAGCTAATATTGGGGTGGTAGAAAATTAACACTGCGCAATAAAATCAGATACTAGACGGATGGGGAAGTTCTGAAAACTGCAGTAAACTGAAAGGAATTGATCCCATTCCTTCACTGAAATCATATATAAATAGGTTTGATATTCCGGTCACAGAATACATAGGATCAGGGTTGCCGAAAGTCAGGCACCGGCTTGTGACCGGAAGGTCAGGCCAGGTTCAGGCCTGTCGCCTAAAAGGTGGACTTGCCGGCCGGATATTAAACTTCAAGTTACAATTATTGATTTCATTAGCTATTCGTTAAACCGAGCAAATTCGCAGCCATGCTATGAATACAGGTGCTTGCCACTAGGTATAGTGTACATGTACTTCCACTGTGTTTATAACACAGATGAGCTTGTAAACTACCCGCAACGTCGCAAGCAATGAATCCTCCGTGATGTGGTCACATTTCAAAGTGCACATGTTTCACGAAACAAAGGAAAAGAGTTGCAAGGTGGAAATTGCACGACACACGTTTTCTAAGCTTGCGAGAATGTACTTGGCAATCCTTGCCTCATCCGCTCCACCTGAGTGGGGGTATTTCTAGAGCCATGCTTATTCAACAGCGTCAAAGGTGGAATCTTCTCCCTCAGCGACTGGGCATGCGCATAATGCTTAAGCACAATGTATGGGTGCTGAACAAGTATATAGGCATGCACAGCCCCGGATCCAGGAATGTGTTATGGGGGGGGCGGTTTACCAGAGGGGCGGCGGTTTACCAGAGGGGCGGCAATGTATGCGAAGCTGTTTGAACGGAGGGGGGGGGGGGGGGTTGCAGTCCGCTTACGACGGGGGGGAGGCAGTCGCTTACGACGGGGGGGAGGCAGCCCGCTTACGACGGGGGGGGGGGGGGGGGGGGGGGGGGGGGGAAGGGCAGTCCGCTTACGACGGGGGGGGGGGGGTGCAATCGGCAAGTTAAATTAACCAATTCGTCACTCACATGCACGCATTCTCTACTAAAAACACAAGGAACATCACGACAAACGGGTCCACTCCGCACCTGCCCTGTCGTGCTCCACCGCTTCGTTGACATTTGTCCGTACAACCGAGCAACCGGGACTTTCAAGTATGGCGCAACACGTTATCTGTTAGTCTGTAGATCTTTGTCGTCGGGAAGGGGGTGGGGGGGGGGGGGGGGGGGGCGGCAAAAGCTGCCAGGGGGCGGCATTTCATACGCGATGGGGGGGGCGGCCGCCCCCCCCCCAAGGCTATGCTGGATCCGGGGCTGGGCATGCATAATCGTGTGACTGATTGTATAATCGTGTAATTTAACAAATCAATCTAATTACATGTAATTATGTGCGGGTTCAAGCCGGGGTCTGGCCTGAAAGGTCGGCCTGACGGGCCGGGCTGGCCTTCGGCAAACTCTGTAATATGATCGTGAGATGAAAATTTAAAAGGTAAACCTTTAATTCATATTTGAGAGCAGCTGTTGCTACCTTTACACGACGTACTGCCAACACTGTAGTGGATTGGAATGACATTCGTGCATTGATGGCTAACCGACTAATTCCATTGGACAAATGCCCAGGGGTGTGGCCAATAGGAGTTGGAGAATGCCTACGACGTGTGCTAGGTAAGACCATGAGCATGGCTGCTGGTAGTGATGTTGTAGACATCTGTGGCATAGACCAACTTGCCTCTGGCCTTAAGGCTGGTATTGAAGGCGTCATACATGCCATGTATGTCAGACCTTTATGAAGAGAATGCCAGCAGTGGGTGGGGCTTCCTGCGAAGAATGCATTTAATGTTGTAAGCAGAGTCACAGCCTTATGGAATGCGCGCATACTTTGGTCCAGGTGCAGCTGTTTTCTATTTAATACATACCGCGGTTACTCCATGTTACTGTTGTGAAAAGGTCTGAACACATTCTTTACAGTAAAGAGGGTGTAACACAAGGTGACCCATTTTCGATGCGTTTTATGCAGTGGCATGCAGTTCTAGATCTACCACTAATTCAGTCATTAAGCAACTCTCCAAATGGCATCAAAGTTGGTACGCTGATGATTCTGCTTGTGCAGGGAAACTACAAAATGGTTGGGAACAGGTTTGATATACTGCTCAAGCTTGGCCCCTAACATAGCTACTTTTCAGAACCCTCCAAGTGTTTGATATAATAGTTGCACCAAGTGATATTCCTGCAGCACACAGTCTGTTCAAAGACCTTGGAGTACAAGTCACAACTGGTCACCTGGTCATCATTTTCTTGGAGCAATGATGAATCAAAAAGAAAGTTTGTGATTAGAAAGTTGATGGGTGGGTTGAGTGTGTCCATAAGTTAGCTGCTGCCGCCAAGAAGTCACCACAAGTAGATTTTGCGATAACAAAATCATTACAGTGTGAATGGTCCTATTTGCAGAGAGTCTTGCATCTTTCCTATCAAGATTTTCAAGCACTGCTTGATGCCATTTGTAAGCATTTTCTTCCAGCACTCTTCCAAGGTAATATCTCAAATGATGAAGAAGAACTTTTTTTCTAGGTACGAGAGATCCAATCAAAACAGCTACTACTGCATACCGTTCTTCAAAACTGGGCACACAAAGTAGTGCATAAATCTGTTAAAGGTGTTACAGAATTTAGCATTGCAGAACATCTTAGCAAGCTGAAGGAAACAGTTTCACAAGCTCGTCAAACTCAAAATGCTGCAGATCTGGCGAAGCTTACCCCTCTCATCTTAAGCTTTCACCAGAATGACAACAAGCCTTAAGGAGAGCAACAAGTGTTACATCATCCTGGCTGTCCACTTGAAAGATATCGTTTGGAATTGTCTCCAAATGAACTTAAGGATGGTCTTGCAATACACTATCTGCGGCAGTCTGCTGACCTGCATGCATGCTGTGATGGCTGTGAAGCTGACTTCGCTACCCTGCAACATGTTATGGACTGCACAAAAGGGGGGCCTAGTGATACAGGGGCATAATGAAGTGAGGGGCTGCTTGGGAAACATTTCATCAGAAGTGTGGCCATCTGTGATAAAGGAACCAATTGTAAGGGAGGCATATCCTTCATCAAACGATGTGGGTGTAAGGCTGGTTAAAAGAGAAGCTGATACGCTACACTTAGATATGGATCCATAACTAACCACTATGGATGTTTGGACTCAAAACCCAGCTGGAATCGCATTAGTTTTCCTGATATTTGTACTTACATGTACCTGCTTTTTTCTTGCCTAGTCCCTGCACTAAAGATGACCTGAAGACTTATAAGAGCAGTGAAGCCTGGAAAAATCTGGTTATGTAAGCGGGTTGATTGAATTCAGTGCTGAGACTACGTGCTGTCTCTTGTTTGGCTATAGCAAGGTACAATCAGCATGAGATTAAAATCTGTTATAAAGTGAAACATTGATTGCATCACCACTGTAGGCCAAGCATAGCCAGATATTGAGTGATCCACCACTTGTACACTGGGTTGGGTTGCGTTATAGTGGCACAGTTGTTTTTTGCACACTGCAATATGCATGGCAGGTTGCAGGAAGGCTTGTTCACATTGCTGCATTCCATAATGGCTAAGCAGATCAGGTAAAGAACATCTCATGTACCCTCAGAAAGCTGCACCTGTAATGCAGAATTAGCTCCATTCTTCAAGAATCTAACATGAACTTAATCCAAAGACAACTATTCTGTCGATTGTACTAGGATATTACAACCCTACTTCCCAGTCATCACTGCTTCCTCCCATAATATCAGACTCACTATCATAAACCAGAATCATCTTCTCATGCATTAAGTGCTCTTATTTTAGAGGCATTGGTTATCAGTGTTTCTTAAATGATGTACCACATGACTATCGTCACATCTGCACATATAATGGCTTTCTGTCTGTATGCTACACCTACACCACTGGAGATGGATATGCTGCACGTGCTGTTGCTAGAATATTCTGATCTGTGTCACCTTACAGGTAATGTTAAAACATTTTAAACTGCTACATAGCCATTTATTTTGTGGAATGTGAGATCGTTTCCTCGAAAAGGGACCTAATGCATACATTATAAAATTTCCAGTAAGTGATATAGAAATGTAACGCTAGCATTCTGACATTTCATAATTTTGAACAATGCTCTGTAACAGCTTGAATATGACAATGATGTGAGCTAATGCTGCATTACATATGGAACAAAGAACACGCACCTTTAATGGTTTCCATCGTGCATTGTGATATTTGAGATACCCAAAGAATAAGTATAAACTTTGGAAAGATATTTATTTTGTTATCTGTACGTGCTGAAGACAACTTTTGTAATGGTGGTTCCTCTGTTTTCAAAAGCAGACCAAAACTATTGAGCAGAATGAAAGCCTGATCAATCAACAATGCAATGACGACATTAATTGACTCTTCCTCTTATCTAGGTCAGTATCTAGCTTAGGTAATCAGCCCTGTCCGAATTATTGAGTTCTGTTGCTTAATGCATCACTGGTCATTATAAGGAAACAT
This sequence comes from Ephydatia muelleri, assembly GCA_013339895.1. Lineage (NCBI taxonomy): Eukaryota > Metazoa > Porifera > Demospongiae > Spongillida > Spongillidae > Ephydatia > Ephydatia muelleri. Next base: position 9,883,250 of record JABACO010000004.1, on the reverse strand, counting down.
CTGTTTGCTTTTGCAATGGCAGTACATACTTTTAGGGTCAATTATAGATAAGGTTTTGAGATTGGGGTAATTTTTTAATAAGCATACACCACTTGGTGAACAAGTACCAGTAACTAAAAATGTTCTCCTATGAGAAAGTTGGTACCATAGAGTAATTGAGCAATAGTGGAACAATGCTTCTGTGTATGACTAAATTTTTCGTAACTCATAATGTGGTTTGGTTCTTGATTTCCACATGGACTTGATCAGCTGGCTGTTCATTAGCCCATCTGAGATCTCCTTCGTGCATGCTTTAAGGACCTGGCATGTTGAGTGCAAAAAGACAGGATACAAGGGTCCAACAATAAGGGGAATGTAATAGTCCTATATTTAGCACACGAGCGGCATAATATCCTAAATATAGGTACTATGACATTAGTGGACCCTTGTATCCGTTGCATTCTTTCTACACTCAACATGCCAGGTCCTTAAAGCATGCACGAAGGCACTCAGATGGGCTGATGAACAGCCAGCTGATTCAATTCATGTGGAAATCAAGAACCAAACCACATTATGAGTTACGAAAAATTTAGTCATACACAGAAAGCTTTTTGCTCCACTTTGCCTTCAAATACTCTATGGCACCAACTTTCTCATAGAGAACATTTGTAGTTACAGGTACTTGTTCAAAAAGTGGTGTATGCTTATTAAAAATTACCGATAAGCTCAAAACCTTATCGATAGTTGACCCTAAAATTATGTACTGCCATTGTAAAAGCAAACAGATGTTTCCTTATAATGACCAGTGGTGCATTAAGAGACAGAACTCAATAATTCGGACAGGGCTGATTACCTAAGCTAGATAATGACCTAGATAAGAGGAAGAGTCAATTAATGTCGTCATTGCATTGTTGATTGATCAGGCTTTCATTCTGCTCAATAGTTTTGGTCTGCTTTTGAAAACAGAGGAACCACCATTACAAAAGTTGTCTTCAGCACGTACAGATAACACATAAATATCTTTCCAAAGTTTATACTTATTCTTTGGGTATCTCAAATATCACAATGCACGATGGAAACCATTGAAGGTGCGTGTTCTTTGTTCATATGTAATGCAGCATTAGCTCACATCATTGTCATACTCAAGCTGTTACAGAGCATTGTTCAAATTATGAAATGTCAGAATGCTAGCGTTACATTTCTATATCACTTACTGGAAATTTTATAATATATGCATTAGGTCCTTTTTCGAGGAAACAATCTCACATTCCACAAAATTAAATAAATGGCTATGTAGCAGTTTAAAATGTTTCAACATTACCTGTAAGTGTGACACAGATCAGAATATTCTGGCAACAGCACGTGCAGCATATTCATCTCCAGTATGTGGGTGTTAGCATACAGACAGAAAGCCATTATATGTGCAGATGTGATGATAGTCATATGGTACATCATTTAAGAAACACTGATACCAATGCCTCTAAAATAAGAGCACTTAATGCATAACCACTATGGATGTTTGGACTCAAAACCCAGCTGGAATTGTTAGTTTTTCCTGATATTTGTACTTACATGTACCTGCTTTCTTCTTGCCTAGTCCCTGCACTATAGATGACCTGAAGACTTATAAGAGCAGTGAAGCCTGGAATATCTGGTTATGTATGCGGGTTGATTGAATTCAGTGCTGAAACTACGTGCTGTCTCTTGTTTGGCTATAGCCAAGGTACAATCAGCATGAGATTAAAATCTGTTATAAAGTGAAAACATTGATTGCATCACCACTGTAGGCCAAGCATAGCCAGATATTGAGTGATCCACCACTTGTACACTGGGTTGGGTTGCGTTATAGTGGCACAGTTGTTATTGCACACTGCAATTGCATGGCAGGTGCAGGAGAGGCTTGTTCACATTGCTGCATTCCATAATGGCTAAAGCAGATCAGGTAAGAACATATCATGTACCTCAGAAAAGCTGCACCTGTAATGCAGAATTAGCTCCATTCTTCAAGAATCTAACATGAACTTAATCCAAAGACAACTATTCTGTCGATTGTACTAGGATATTACAACCCTACTTCCCAGTCATCACTGCTTCCTCCCATAATATCAGACTCACTATTATAAACCAGAATCATCTTCTCATGCATTAAGTGCTCTTATTTTAGAGGCATTGGTATCAGTGTTTCTTAAATGATGTACCACATGACTATCGTCACATCTGCACATATAATGGCTTTCTGTCTGTATGCTAACACCCACACCACTGGTGATGGATATGCTGCACGTGCTGTTGCCAGAATATATTCTGATCTGTGTCACACTTACAGGTAATGTTAAAACATTTTAAACTGCTACATAGCCATTTATTTTGTGGAATGTGAGATCGTTTCCTCGAAAAGGGACCTAATGCATACATTATAAAATTTCCAGTAAGTGATATAGAAATGTAACGCTAGCATTCTGACATTTCATAATTTGAACAATGCTCTGTAACAGCTTGAATATGACAATGATGTGAGCTAATGCTGCATTACATATGGAACAAAGAACACGCACCTTTAATGGTTTCCATCGTGCATTGTGATATTTGAGATACCCAAAGAATAAGTATAAACTTTGGAAAGATATTTATTTTGTTATCTGTACGTGCTGAAGACAACTTTTGTAATGGTGGTTCCTCTGTTTTCAAAAGCAGACCAAAACTATTGAGCAGAATGAAAGCCTGATCAATCAACAATGCAATGACGACATTAATTGACTCTTCCTCTTATCTAGGTCATTATCTAGCTTAGGTAATCAGCCCTGTCCGAATTATTGAGTTCTGTCGCTTAATGCACCACTGGTCATTATAAGGAAACATCTGTTTGCTTTTGCAATGGCAGTACATAATTTTAGGGTCAACTATCGATAAGGTTTTGAGCTTGTGGGTAATTTTTAATAAGCATACACCACTTTTTGAACAAGTACCTGTAACTAAAAATGTTCTCTATGAGAAAGTTGGTGCCATAGAGTATTTGAAGACAATAGTGGAGCAAAAAACTTCTGTGTATGACTTAATTTTTCGTAACTCATAATGTGGTTTGGTTCTTGATTTCCACATGAATTGAATCAGCTGGCTGTTCATTAGCCCATCCAAGATGCCATCGTGCATGCTTTAAGGACCTGGCATGTTGAGTGCAAAAGCAACGATACAAGGGTCCAACAATAAGGGGAAATGTAATAGTCCTATATTTAGCACACGAGTGGCATAATATCCTAAATATAGGACTATTACATTAGTGGACCCTTGTATCCTTGTGTCAGGGCCCCAGGCTAGCTATGATGTCAGCCCTTCCCAGAGAGTCGTATCCGGACAGATATCACCTGACTGGAGGTGTTGATAAGCTACTGAATAGGAGCGGGCCCGACCTTCCAGAACATTCCTCATTGTGTACTGATGCGGACTATACCTTGTGTTGCATGAAGTTAAAAACCAGTTGTATTGTGTATGCTCAGTCTTGCTTAGTGTATTTGGCTGTTAGTGGAAACTCTGTCCGGTGACATTGCGCTAGCGCGTAACGGATCCTTAACATTGGTGGCAGCGGTGCTCAGTAACGTGACGAGGAAGAGACACTTATTGAGTAGAGAACCTTGTATATGTCATTGCGTTCGGGGAAGGAGTACAAGTCGCAGGCACGGATGTCGGAGACAGAGGAAGCAGCGAGCAGGAACTCAGTCGCAAATGAATCGGTGAGTGTGGCCGACCTTCTGAAGCTCTTGATGGAAGAGCGAAAGCTCAGAGCGGAGGAAGAGCAGCGACGAGCTGTGAGGGAACAGGAAACAAGAGAAGCGGAGCGTCGTCAAAGAGAAGAAGAAAAGCAGAGGGAACAGGAAACAAGAGAAGCGGAGCGTCGTCAAAGAGAAGAAGAAAAGCAGAGGGAACAGGAAACAAGAGAAGCGGAGCGTCGTCAAAGAGAAGAAGAAAAGCAGAGGGAACAGGAAACAAGAGAAGCGGAGCGTCGTCAAAGAGAAGAAGAAAAGCAGAGGGAACAGGAAACAAGAGAAGCGGAGCGTCGTCAAAGAGAAGAAGAAAAGCAGAGACAGGCGGAACGTGAGCGCCAGGCTAGAGACGAGTGGAAAGCGCAGTTCGAGATGGTCGCTCGACTGGCACAGGATGGTCGGAACCGCGAAGGCGAGCAGACTGGTCGTATTCTAAAGGAAGCTGAAGCAAAGGTGGCAAAGCTCACGGAGAGGGACGACATTGAGGCGTACCTAGCCACGTTTGAGAGAACGATGACGGCATATGAAGTGAACAGACAACGATGGGTCTACAAACTGGCGCCTCAGTTAAGCGGAAAGGCTCAGCAGGCATACGCGGCGATGTCATCCGAAGAAGCTGTAGACTACGAACGTGTTAAAGCCGCTATCCTGAAACGATATGACATCAATGAGGAAGCATATCGACTTCGGTTCCGGTCGGTGATGAAGAGCCTGGACGAGTCGCACAGAGAGGTGGCGGTGAGGGTAAAAGACCTCGCGAAAAAGTGGTTGAAGCAGCAGGCCACAGCAGAAGCGGTCGTGGAGGTGGTTGCTCAGGAACAACTACTCAACACGTTGCCCAGTAATGTTCGTGTATGGGTGCGTGAGAGGAAGCCGACTACATGTTTGGAGGCGGGTCAGCTTGCAGACGACTACGCCCAGGCGAGAAGACAGGCTGGACTGGAGAGCAAACGGGAGGACGTAAAAAATGGGGAAGGAGGGAAGCAGTCTGGTACTGGCGGCCAAGGCAAGGGGCGTGTCGGCGAAGAATCAGCAGGGACCAGGGATGTAGACGGAAAAGGGTCAGCCCAGTAGAAAAGGACCTAGGTGCTACTCCTGCCACAAATTCGGGCATATCGCTAGTAAGTGCCCTAGTAGTGCGGTAATGTATGGGGGCGTTAAGTATGCACACAAGCGACCTGCAAAGTCTAGCAGTACAACTGTCATTAGATCAGGATGGGTGAATGATAGGTGGGTAAAGGATATTGTACTGGACACGGGCGCAGCGAAAACGATGATTAGAGGTGACCTGGTGACTGAGGAGGACATGGTGGGCTCCAGCATTATAGTCAAGTGTGCGCATGGAGATGAAGTCGCTTACCCAGTCGCGCGAGTGAAAATTGTAGTCGAGGGGGTGACATATACGCTTGATGTGGCAGTTTCAGATAGCCTCCCAGTATCAGTACTGTTGGGTAGGGATGTCCCTGACCTAGTTAATATTGGAAGATGAAATGTAAATTCTCATGTGTGGGGGTGAGGGATGTGATGGCTGTAACTACGCGGACGCAAGCACGGGCGAAGCGCGCCGAGGAGTCTCAGCTGGCTGAAAGGGAGCAGCGTGAAGCAGCAGTCACTACTGAAGTTGACTCAAGTCAGAATCACCCAGTTGCTCCCAAGGAGTCAGAGGAAACTGCGACCATCACAGATCAAGACACATCTACAAGAGAGGACCAAGGGCAAGGATGGACTAAAGAGTGCCCAGGAGTGGCCTTCGATGCAGAGCTTTTCGAGGAAAAGAGCTCCCCAGATGCGAGTCTTGGTGGGAATATTTCGGCCACGGAGTTAGGAGTGTTGCAGAAGGCTGACCCAACGCTATCCCTTATTTGGGAGAAAGGGATCGGAAAAGGAGACGGACGGAGGCAAGGTACTTTGAACAAAAGGGCTTGCTGTGGCGGAGATGGAATGATCAGACACATAGTGAGGAGGAAGTGCGTCAGTTGGTTCTACCAACGCAGTGTAGGAAAGCGGTCCTACAACTTGCACACGAGATTCCACTATCTGGTCACTTAGGTAAAAAGAAGACACTGCAAAGGGTGCTCCAGCGGTTCTATTGGCCATCGGTTTGCAGGGACGTAGCAAATTGGTGCCGCTCGTGTGCGGCTTGCCAAAAAACGGCTCAGAAGAGACATAGGCCAGCCCCATTGGTTCCACTGCCGATTATTGAAGAGCCATTTGCACGCAGTGCAATGGACATCGTGGGTCCCTTACCACGAAGCAGATCTGGAAATAAATTCATTTAGTGGTGTGCGATTACGCAACCAGATACCCAGAGGCAGTGGCGATGAAGTCAGTTGTGGCGGAGTATGTGGCTGAGGAACTTATTGGCATCTTCGCAAGAGTCGGGATTCCGCGGGAAATCCTAACAGATCAAGGTTCAAATTTATGTCCAATTTATTGTCCGAGCTATATCGTCTGATGCAAATCAAACCTATCAGAACCAGTCCATACCATCCAGAAACAGATGGGCTCGTAGAAAGATTTAATGGAACGTTGAAGGCGATGCTACGGAAAGCTGCAGTGGGCGAAGGCAAGGATTGGGATAAGTTGCTACCCTTTGTACTCTTCGCGTACCGAGAGGTACCGCAGGCTTCGACAGGGTTTTCCCCATTTGAGCTGGTATACGGGAGACAAGTGAGAGGCCCACTGGACATCCTGAAAGAGACCTGGAAAACGAGCAAGAGGAGTACAGAAAGTGTTGTCTCATATGTTTTAGACGTACAGGAGAAGCTAGCCAGAATGTCAGAACTTGTTGTGGATAACCTCAAGGAAGCTCAGAAGCAACAGAAAAGATGGTACGACTCCAACGCGAGGATGAGGGAGTTCAAGGACGGAGACCAGGTCATCGTATTGCTGCCATCATCAACCAGCAAGTTGCTAGCGAGCTGGCAAGGGCCATACGTGGTAAAGAAAAGGTTGTCAGACGTCACGTATGAAGTCGATATGTCAGACAAGAAAAAGAGGAAGAGAATCTTCCACGTGAATATGCTACGGGCGTGGCATACCCCGCAAGTCACACAGAGTTTATGGGCTGGGAACGAAGAGGAAGTAGAAGATGATACAGAGGGAGACGACCTGGTAGTCTGGAACAGTGATGCAGAGGCGAGCAAGCAGTTGATGATTAACGAGCAGTTGGAAGACAGTCAGAAGATTGAACTTTTAGCACTACTCAAGGAATTTGATGATGTGCTACAGAATACACCAGGAAAAACAAATCTAGTCGAGTATCGAATCCATACTGATTCAGCCCCGCCTTTAAGACTTCCGGCATTACGTCTACCATACGCATATCGGGATCGAGTGAAGAAAGAACTGGACGACATGCTGAAGCTGGGAATCATTGAACCATCTGCAAGCGAGTGGGCGTCACCAATGGTGGTGGTGGCTAAGAAAGACGGAGCATTGCGTATCTGTGTGGACTTTCGTCGGTTGAATGCAATCTCCAAGTATGACGCCTATCCCATGCAGAGGATCGACGAGTTGGTCGACAAGTTAGGAAAGGCGAGGTTCGTCACAACCGTTGACCTAACAAAGGGCTATTGGCAGGTCCCCATAGCAGAAGAGGACAAACCAAAGACGGCGTTCACAACCCCCTTCGGTCTGTTCCAGTTTACGGTAATGCCCTTTGGATTACAGGGAGCCCGTCCACCTTCCAGCGGATGATGGACACCCTCATCAGAGGAATGGAGGGCTACGCGTCTGCATACATCGATGACGTGGCAGTATACAGCTCTTGCTGGAGAGAACACATCGATCACCTGCGAAATCTGTTCCTGAGGTTGCGGAAGGCAAACCTCAAGGTTAAGCCCAGCAAATGTCAGTGTGCAATGTTTGAGTGTGTATATTTGGGGCATGTGGTGGGCAAGGGAACGGTAAGACTAGAGTCGTCCAAGATAGAGGCAATCAAGAGGATGCCTGTTCCAAGGACGAAAAAGGGAGTTCGGCAATTTTTAGGTTTGGCGGGCTATTATCGGCGATTTATTCGTGACTTTGCTACCATCGCCACCCCGTTAACCGAGCTGACGAGGAAGTCTGCCCCTCAGGAAGTAAAGTGGTCATTGCAAGCCCAGGAGGCATTTGACACACTCAAGACCAAAATTGCGTCATCACCTGTGCTAATGTGCCCAGACATGTCCCGTATGTTTACGCTGCAGACGGACGCGTCAGATTACGGCATAGGGGGCGGTACTTAGCCAAACGGGCGAGGATGGAGAAGAACACCCAGTGGCATTTTTTAGCCAAAAGCTACTGCCGAGAGAACGAAGGTACTCAACAATTGAAAAAGAGTGCCTCGCAATCCGCATGGGTACCCAGGCTTTTAGGGTATACTTGATTGGAAAGCCATTTGTGGTCCAGACGGATCATCGTGCTCTGGAGTGGTTGTACAAGATGAAGGACACCACTAGCAGGCTAACAAGGTGGAGCCTGGCCTTACAACCATTCCAGTTTACAGTTCGCTATCGTAGGGGTCAAGCGAATGCAAACGCAGACGCACTATCACGATGCATTGTGTCGCCCTCAGAAGCGACTAAAATGCCAGAGAAGGAGGGAGAAGTGTCAGGGCCCCAGGCTAGCTATGATGTCAGCCCTTCCCAGAGAGTCGTATCCGGACAGATATCACCTGACTGGAGGTGTTGATAAGCTACTGAATAGGAGCGGCCCGACCTTCCAGAACATTCCTCATTGTGTACTGATGCGGACTATACCTTGTGTTGCATGAAGTTAAAAACCAGTTGTAATTGTGTATGCTCAGTCTTGCTTAGTGTATTTGGCTGTTAGTGGAAACTCTGTCCGGTGACATTGCGCTAGCGCGTAACGGATCCTTAACACCTTGCTTTCTACACTCAACATGCCAGGTCCTTAAAGCATGCACGAAGGCATCTCAGATGGGCTAATGAACAGCCAGCTGATTCAAGTCATGTGGAAATCAAGAACCAAACCACATTATGAGTTACGAAAATTTGGTCATACATGTACATAGAAGCTTAAGCCTCGCAAATGAAGGCAAAGGTTATAAGTCAGGTTTGAAATTAATTTACTGCTTGATATTTAATATGCATTACAGTAGTTAGGCAAAATTGTAATACTATTAGATTTAGATTGTTCTAACCAGTCAAGTAATTATATCTAAGCCCTCATAATCAAAGCCCTCTACTATAAAGTTATAAAGGTGAGAGCTAATTAATTTATATAAATATGCTTATCTAGCGCAATATATAGAGCAGGATTCATTAGGTTCAATAGTAAGTTATGAAAAATTATTCTTTTAAGCAGGTTGAATATTCATGATTAATAAACATACGTCCACAAAACTAATTTATTATGTGATACTGAGTTATTAAAAGTCAAAGTCCATTAAAAACATTGTCATTTTCAGAGTTTTCAAGTTTGATTTGTTGTTTTGAATTGTTACCAATAAAATGTTCATCAAGTTACATGTAATCTTGTATCTTTTCAGGGTCACATCAGTGGATAAAACTGAATGGGTGCATGCAGCCTTAATGATGGCTACTTACAGCTTATCCAGCTTCTGCTTTTAAATAATTTTAAAAAAGATTCACCATGTAAAGCAGTGTTCGCACTTAGTGTGCACAAAAGTGTGGCATTGAACAGCGACCATTTTCTCACGCTCCAAAAAAGGTAGCGTACACTGACAGGTCTAAGCGAACTAATAGCACTACAGCTGATGGAGATGCACGTACATTCAGAGGCGAATGTAGGAAAAATTTGCGGGTGGGGGTAATTAATGAAATTCACAAATTAACAACACAAATTAACAACACAAATTAACACGATGAGGTTTGATTCATAACAATTAGTCGTTATACAAAGATCTGAACAGTCTTCTGGGATTCTTTTTGATAAAACGGGCCACAATTTCTTTTGGGTCTACTGTATGTCCAGGTTCGAGTTGATATTTAATAACGTTAATGCTGCAAGGCTATCTCCTCCCATTCGATTACGTAAATGGGTCTTTATTCTTCTCAACGCAGAGAAAGATCTTTCTGCTTCAGAACTACTTACCGAAAGTATGCAACCTATTTCAATTAGCTCTCTTATGATAGCTAGGAAATATATCGGCATCGACATGAGGAAGACTATACAAATCAAGTTATCCGGGGAGAGGCGTATTGTTGGATGCTCGAGACTTCCATTGGAAGCACTACATTCGTCCGGAATGAGACTGCTCCTGTTGCCACAAGGCCAATATCATCATTTGGCGTAACTGATGCAGTACTGTGTATTTCCGCTGCAGAAGAATAAGTGCAGCAAGGCTGGTCCATGCATTAGTCTTCGATAAGCTCGTTGTTCGCGTTGGAATCTTGTCCAGGGTGAACACAAATGACCGATTCAGTCTGGGAAGGAGCAACAGAGCCGCTTGTGGTGCATGTACTAGGAGTAGCAGGTCGCGATTTCCACGTGTACGGGTGAATCGCGGATTCTACTCACAGAAATGCGAGCAGCACGACTTGTACGTTAGTAAATTTCATTTCGGTACTGAGAAGTTCCACATGTAAAGGATGTTCATGTTCTCTCTCGTTTCGGAACGGCGCACACGCGGTAACTGCTGGTGTACTTGCACGGGCTGTTCGCAAACCTTCTTTACCGGGCAAAGCAGCGTCCTAATATCAACTCCTGCTGGAGCATCGCTGCGTCTGCTTTTGCGAGTCTTGCGATTGTCACACATCGCCCTATACCTGTAGCAGCAATAATATAGCAAACTTGCTATTATAATAGAGGCACACACATGGCATAGTTATCATGTGCACGTGCTACATGTGTCTGTTTACGCTGATAACAATGCACATGCAGCGGACAAGCGCTAGTTAGGGTTATGAATAATAAATGAGATATATTTGGCGGGGGGGGGGGGGGGGGCCTAAATCCGCCTCTGTCATTATATATAGCCAGTTGATGACGATGGTGTACTTGACGATGGCAGCTAACAACAGATGAAGATGGTGCAACAGATGACAGTATTCAACTAGCAGACGACAACAGAAGTTGTTACCATTATACCTAGTAGGTACATGTAGCTGCAGAAGATTCGAGGTGGATGGAGCAAAGAGGGGGAATACAAATTCGTCCACTGATTTAAATTCAGGTAACGGGGCGGGAGAGGATTCTGCTGTAAATACACCTGAAAGTATAAATCAATAGTATATAAAAGAAATCGAGGAATTATATGTAGATGCAATATACTAGTTTCGCAACTGGTTGTCAACCCCTTTTCTGCAATTTGGTGTCATGTGCACTAAAAGTGTCTTTCCATTTCCTTGACACCTATAGCTAAGGTAACTATGCATGCCTTACAAAGCTCTGGAAAAGCATCCACTGGTGATACTTTGGGTTCAGCAACTCACAAGAATGACAAATTCACGAAGTCACTTTGAAGATCTCCACCGTCGTCCATTTCGCTATAGTCACTATCAGCTTCATCTTCTGAATCCAATATTTGCTTGATTCGTCACAGAATTCCGCAATCTGGCATTTCACTGTTTTTGAAAGATGTATAAAAGTAATTGAAGAAAATACTACGAGTGTCTGAAACAGGTTTTTTCTTTTTTTTCTTTTCAATTCGATATTCCACAGTTCTTCGAAGTATATTTATCACAGACAGAAGTTTGCAATCTGGCTGGCATTTTCGTGGTGTTTTGAAAGATGTATTTAATAATGAGGTTTTTTTTTTCTTTTCAAATCGATTTCCTGCTGTAAACCAATATCTAAACATTGTACATCTGATCAATTACGAATGTGGGCCGTAGGGCAGCCAGACTGCAGAGTATGCTTACCTTACATGATGACCTTTCCTATTGTAATCCATCACATTGAATCATGTAACTGGATATAGGTGGATATAGGTGGATGTCCTATTTGGTACTGACTACATCTACACTATATGCAGTACTTGTAGATGTATACACATGAACAGTAGTGCTATAACACACGCATGAGCCATATGCTTTGTTTCTTCCCATTGGCACCTGGACGTCTGTTGCTTGCTAGGTCAGTTGATCAGCTGTATGAATTGTTTTGAAATCAATTGTTCGTGTGGGTTACACATACAGAATAGAATTAAGCCTACATCAATTTATTTGCAGTTTGTATTGGAAATATGCTCAGCTCCCTTTGATATCCATTCCTTTTGATGCCCTTCACTTCGCAGTGCAATCGGCTATTTACGCTATAAACTATAATAAGGCCAAACGACCCTATACCCCTTGGGTGACAGGTGTAGGCTGGCTAGTCTGCATACATATGATATGCTTATTAGTGCACACTTTATACTGTTCCTCGCTCTGCTGTGATTTACGATGTGCAATTGCTCCTCCCCTCACTCCCCTCACTCTCCTCACTCTCCTCCCCTCAATCCCCTCACTCCCCTCACTCCCCTCACTTCCCTCACTCCTCTCACTCCCCTCACTCCCCTCACTCCACTCACTCCCCTCACTTCCCTCACTCCCCTCACTCCCTCACTCCTCTCACTCCCCTCACTCCCCTCACTCCCCTCACTCCCTCACTCCCTCTCACTCCACTCAATCCCCTCACTCCTCCTCCCCTCACTCTCCTCCCTCCCTCTCCTCCCCTCACTCTCCTCCCCTCACTCTCCTCCCCTCACTCTCCTCCCTCACTCACCTCCCCTCCCTCCTCCCCTCACTCTCCTCCCCTCACTCCCCTCACTCCCTTCACTCCTCTCACTCTCCTCACTCTCCTCCCCTCACTCCCCTCACTCCCCTCACTCCCCTCACCCCTCCCCCTCACTCCCACAACCTCACGCCTCACCCCTCACTCCCCTCACTCCCTCATCCCCTCACTCCCTCCCCCACCTCCCCGCCATCACTCTCCTCCCCCAATCCCTCACCTCACTCCCCCCTTACCTCCTCCTCCCCTCACTCTCCCTCCCCTTCCCACCCCCTCACTCCCTCCCCTCAATCCCCTCACCCATACCCACTCACTCCCCTCACTCCCCACACTCCCATCCACTCTTCCTCCCCTCCACTCTCCTCCCTCTCACTCTCCTCCCCTCACCTCCTCCCCTTACTCCCCTCACTCCCCTTGCTCCCTTCACTCCCCTCACTCTCCTCACTCCCCTCACTCCTCTCCCTCTCCTCCCTTCCCTCACTCCCTCAAAAGGAATTACAAATTGCAAGCTGGGTGTTGGCAGTGGTAAGCAATTGAGATATGGTTGAATCATTCTACCATCATACCGTTTGTGTTCATTACTTCTTTTCATTCATTTGTTTGCAAGTCTGAGGAACAAGCAAATTACAGATGGTGCACCTTCAGCCTCATCAGAATGTGTGTAAGTTTCACCTCTGATATACAGTATATCTAATGGTTTTCATAGAATTGGTCACTGCCTTGCTGGTGAGCAGAAGTCACACTCCACATTCCTGCTGCAGAGGCTTCCTGTGGCAGTGCAGAGGCAATGCAGCTTTAGTCAGTGCGACTCATGCTTTTGGTGCTGTTTTCTTTTAGCCTGTGTGCATACTGTTTATTGTAATGCTTAATAGTTGTGTCTTAAAATAAAATTTTGATTCATTTGATAGTGTCATTTTTTTATTTTCTGTTGCAGTGAGCGATAATGGTATAGAATACAGATGGAGTTATATTACATCGTGTCGTACATTCACTCGACTCCAAACAAGAGTTAATTATCAGTACCTCGACTTTGCATTAGGCAATGTGTAACATTCAAAACTTAACTAAACCCTTCGAATCTGAAAAATTTACCATCCGCCTGTACAATATAGCATAAGCATTAAAGCATGTATCATCCTGCAGCAGGATGGGACCATATTCCCATATTCCCTAGGGAGTTGGGTCCCCCGGACCGTAATGCGGTCGCAGGACTTCATCTGGAGAGTGTTTTGAATACTGCAGGTAATGAGAAGAGTGTACCCGGACGGAGCTGGGTACGGACCTTAGATTGTTGTAATTATACTATGGTGTGCGATGCTAAACGAAATTAATTTTTGTTGCCCTTCAACCATGATAGGTCAGACAGAGATAAGATATGTAAAATAAGCTGCTTATATGTATACAAAAGTATGGCCATGAACCGCCAATCATAGAAGGGAGAGAAGTGACATCATAGAAGGGAGAGAAGTGACATCATAGAAGGGAGAGAAGTGACATCATAGAAGGGAGAGAAGTGACATCATAGAAGGGAGAGAAGTGACATCATAGAAGGGAGAGAAGTGACATCATAGAAGGGAGAGAAGTGACATCATAGAAGGGAGAGAAGTGACATCATAGAAGGGAGAGAAGTGACATCAGTTATCTGATGGCTGTTTGCATGTAGCCACACACTGTTAACTGGCGGATCCAGGGGGGGGGGGGGGGGGGGTCTAAGAGGTCTAAAGACCCCCCCCCCCCCCCCCCTCGGCCCGACCAGTTATGAATAAATTAACTGATGAATAATTAACGACCACGTTGACTCACGCATGCAGGCTTCTACACGCGTATATTAATCAATTCGAATATTGCGCTTGCTAGCTATCAATATTGAATACATGCACTTTCAAAGTATGCTTATTTTCATGCTAAATGAACGCAAAAGTGAAAAAGCGGCTGGGGCTTCGCCCCAGCCCCTACTGGGGGAGCTTAAAGGCAAGCGCTCCCCCAGACCCCCTGGCTGTTACGGGAAGGGGCACGCTCCTCCAGTTCCCACCCCCGCTTGTGAATATAGTTATTAGACCCCCCCCCCCCCCCCCCTTCCAGAAATCCTGGATCCGCCGCTGCTGTATCACGCGTGAGCCACTGTTGATGGGTTCCTGTTCTCTGTTTACATCATAATTATAATAATCTCTTTGTACAAGTTATTTATTCCATTGGCAGTGGAGAGGTATGTTGTGAAGAGCTTTCTCAAGTAGCCACTCGTCCTAGCCATTCGTGGGAATACCTCCATATCTGTAGAGTTAGCTACCTCTTTGGTCACCTCAGTCATTCACTAATCAGAACTAATGCTCGGGCCATTCTTACCTGTGCAGCTGATGGATGATCTTTGTGTGTATTTGTTTGCATTTTTTGTCATTGTGTGCGCATATCTGGCTAATGTATTTATATTTTGCTTATAAATTTAATTTATGTTGTAATTGGCTGTGACCACATCCATACCCCGCCATGCCAATCAGTGACAGAGTTCAGAATTTCAGTTAATAAAATAAGAGCATTTACAGCAGTGTTCCAAGACACAATGCAACTTCAATACTATTAACACATTCAGCTGCAATAAAAAGAAATTATGTATACCAATACTGAGTTTCTAGCGCTTATAGCATAATTTATTGTACGCATAGTCATCACTTTCAAACTGTTGGGAGATACAATTCTTTGTTCTTGTATTTTCCATGTGATTTCCACCCATTACTGGTCCCAAACCAGGCTCTGTGGACAACATTTGCCTTGGCTGGAAGCGCTGATTCAAGTACTCCACATTTCCTTCTGCTACTGTTGGGGGAGCCCCTTCTGCGGGGAGTTTCCCTTGTTCACCTCGCGGAATTGCCACGCGCTCACGGGAACAGTCAAGCGTTCGGGGTTCAACGTTGTTCCCTTTGTTGCCTGTGGCGAACTGCCCAGGTAGGGGCGACTGAGCATTGATGAACGCATAATCGTACTGCAGATCACTACCAATCACTGCATATTCCGCTCCATTGAACTCTTCTCCACTGGCGTTATCCTGGGAAGCGCTTCCACGTCGCAAATAGAGTATATTTTGGTTCGTGTTCTTTTCAGTAAGCATCAGGTTTATGGCCCAAGATGAATTGCTTCTTACTGAATTTGACAAAGCAACCCTACCTTGCGTAATCACCAAATATTCGCTTGCGGCCTTCGTTCTGTGTATGGCGTTGCCATCTTAATTAGTACAGTTACTGTACACTTGTTCACAAATAAAATAAATTACCTTCTCGATTTCCTGCTCCATATAAATACCACAACAGAGAAGATAGTCACCGCAAGGATGAGAATGGCTCCTCCCAAAGACCCATATACAAAGGGAGCCACGTGGTCTGTAGTCACGTGCGATAGATCAGTGGTGTGGGCACTTGTAGTTATATTCGTGCGGCACGCTTGAGCATAAGGTCCTGTTGAGTACACTTGCAAAATAAGGGATACTTGTGTAGGAATGAATTACATAAGCTATCTACATGTATTGTAGCGGTCTGCATTACGCTAACATTGAAATAACATATTCGGTTTATGATATTGCAGAATATACTCAGATGTTTGTACGCAGATGCATTCTTTTTGTTTTATAGATGTGCCAACCTACGCAACTAATCAATTGGATCGTTTCTGCGAAAAGGGACTTAACGCATGTTTTTTCAAGATTTCAAACTCTTTGATATGAAATGTCCTCTACACATTGCTTCTTACGCACTGAATATTGGAGTATCTGTCATGGAGTTGTAAGCTCTGAATCTTTAATTAGCCATACATTCAATGCAAGCGTTCTACTGCGTACTAGAAATTTTATATTGTATGCCTTTTCGCAGACGATCCCATTTTTATTGTTTGCCATTGAATCAAATCGTCCTGATCAATTGTTACTTTGATCAATTTCCTATCGAGCACAACATTCTTTACTCATCACCTTGTGATCCAGAGCAGCTCGTGTTACAGATGCTCACACTTGTATTGCATATAATTTGCTCTTCTTGTGCCAAAATGGTGATTGCATATAATCCCCAGTCCTCCTCTGATGTCACAACCCTCACAAATGTCTGCTGGAAGTCCACCAGTTCACCATTGCTGACATTCAGAGCTATTGGTGTCCTCGTCCATTGAGTATCAGCATACTCTCCACCTGCCTCTACTTGGATGACCAGAGGGTCATTGCAGCGTATGGCAATCATTGATGGAGATATCCTATCAAGATGGATTGGACCTAAAAGGATATCCAAGCAAATGGAGTGTTATTCAGATGCACTGAAGCCTTAGTGCATGCAAATACCTGTGTCCACTTTGTATGGTCTAGTGGTGACCACCTCTCCTCCCTGGGATGGAGTGTCATAGAACACACACTGGTACACTCCAGCATCAGACTGACTGAAATTGAAGATACGAATAAAGCTCACTGTCCTATTTGCTGTTCCAATGGTAGGGTTAGTGGTACTGATCACACCATCACCAAAGAGTTGTGTTCCATCCTTCAACCACATCATGCTGGGTGCAGTGAGAGAGGATGAAGCAGGCTGTTCAGCTGAACATCTCAGAAAGGTTCCACTGCTTGAAATATTTGAGCTTCTCAGAGGAACACCTGTTCGGTCTGGAAGTGTATTATTGTTCAGTTCTCTTGTTATCTTCAACACATTAGTGCCATTGATTGCTGTACACAAAGAAAGCAAATTTGACATATACACAATACAAAACACTAACCTGAAAGTAATAGTGGTTGGCTAATGGTACAATTGTCACGATTAAAGCTATGCACTGATAGCTTCCATTGTCACTTGTTGAAAAACCATAGATAGTCAAGATTGAAGAAGTGATGTTGTACACTATCCTACTCTTGACTATCAGATGAGGCAACTGTGCAGTCTCTGGAATGGTGATATTGTTCCTGGTCCATTGTATGTGGGGAGCAGTGAACTGTCCACTGGCTGAACAGAAGAGCTGGATGACCGATCCCACCACTATCGCACTGAAATTGTCTTGGTCGCTGTCGAAGTCACGAGGACCAACGTTGATCAGAACGAAAGCTGATGGCCATAAGGAATAATGCGGATATCTTTTACGCAATGAGTGGATGAGCGTGGTGAATGCGACTGGCTCAATCATGCTCACACGCATACATATCTTTGAAAGGTACAATTATAACACTCGTATATCACTTCACACAATAAAAGACTAAGCACCAATTGTACTATAGCTAATGCACACTAAGTGGTTTATCCCTGTAAGTTTCGAGAACTTAGCTATTTGTCCGACACCCGAAATATTATATATTCGTGCACATTCGGGGCCCATGAAGTAAAGTCATGTACATGTACGCACCCGCAGAGGTACTTACCCGCGCATGCAGTGCTCAATGCTTGAATCACTGTGAAGCTAAGAGCGATCTTCATCCTTGAAAAAAAAAAAAAAAAAAAAACCATAGAGAATATTTGTTAAACATCCGTGCAGAATTTTTCGGAATATGTATGTTTTTCAACAGACGAGTTTAACTAATGGCACTGATTGTTCGGATGCTATCACGTGTGATCGAAAGAGTGGGCGGTGGGATATTCTATATTTCGCATAGCACTGTATAGCATGCAGTGCACGTAATGACTTGATGACACTCTTCTCACATTCGTTAGAGAAAAAATCGTGCACGTATTGAAGTGTTATGAGACCATCAGCCATGTTAATAACGCTCAGGAAAGTCCATGTTTTCATCAACCGTGGCCATATCAGGGACAACTTCCGTTTAAATATTATGCTCTTCTATAGGAACGTTTGTGATGGAGAGTTTATGCATGCGTGTTGGTGGGAAGGGTGGGGAAATAACCTTAAACAAATAAGAGGATTCACATAACTCATAGTATCAAGCTGCATGGATATGTGTACATGTCCTTCATAAGGGATTGTGTATAATTCATATAATCATAAAGTCCTATATACTTCTTTATACACATCCTGGTAAATCTGAATTAGTTGTATTTAGCAAAAATTAAAGCCTTTATTTAACAGCCAGCCGCTTATCGTCCAAAGCTCAGCGATTTTTACCCCGGAATTTGAATATTTATACAAGTTAGATGACTGAGTTGTATAATGAGCTGTCCGGTCCTTATCCTGACACGTACATGTTCACCTCACTCGCTATATTCATCTTATTTTTGTTGTAGCGTAGAAGTAAGTCCGGTAAAGGTGGTCAGTGTTTACATGCTCAAATGAATTTAATCTGCACACATGTCACATGACGATGAAAATTTGATACATGTATCATGCCGGTGGTTAATAACATAACCTTATATTTAACCTAACCTATATAAACATAACCTTATATTTAACCTCGTCCCCCCCGGTACGGCTGAAACAAAGTATTATGTGAAGCTCTTGCAATGTGGCCACTGGTAGGCTGGAATCGAATAATCAGATCGCGTCCCTGTTAATCACTGAATACAAACAGGACAATACATGTACTGCATCGAAACGAGGTACTACTGGCCTGAGCTGCATACAGATGTTAAATGATTTGTGAGATTGAGACCAACCCGTTGTACATGTACATGTACATATGCTCGAGACGGTATGTCAGTATAGTGGATTATAATACGATGCAGCTAGGTGAGCTCATACCTATCCATTGTCAGAGAAATAACGAAAAGCTTGACATTTCAGCAGGTTAGAAGTGCAACATCGCGTTTAAATCTGGCACCAAATGGGGATGGATTTAATTGGTTCGCCGCAGGTACTAACTGGGCACGAGTATGAGGTTACAGTTGGTGACATATGCCTGGGTATGTGTTCTCGCGTGATGACAATTTTTAATGAAGATATATGGGATTTGACTTTAATGCATACAAAACTACAAATTCTTCAGATAAAATTAATACCCCCAAAATATGATAAATATGTCAACAGATGGTAAATAAGGGATCCTTTTGAACAAGTTGATTTCCTTGTGTGTGTGTGTGTGTGTGTGTGTGTGTGTGTGTACATTAGTCTGAATAAGATAATTATTACGGACTCGAAAAGAGAAAAGGTGTGTAGAAAAGAGTTATTAATGAGCACGGCCTTTGCATGTGCCGGTTCATTTCTCCATGTAATTAACTGATGGGCGTTGGGACTGGACGAAACAGGATTATACCTGCTTGGCATGAATCTTTACAAATGAATGATGAGCTAGTTTAATCTTTATCATGTAGTAAAATGAGGGAAAAACAAAAACAAACACAGACAATTTTAGCTCTCAAATGCCGGCAGCATGAAAACGATGACTGACTTATAAAATGTAAACAAAAAAAAAGAATCCGAATTTTCATGCATGAATTTATGGTTTCATTTTTAACATATAACTATTTCATACAGCGAGCAGATCTCGGCTTTAAAATGTATCTTCAGTACATGTATATGAAGAAGGTTTAATTTCATGCTTAGAAGTTACCTGCGTCCATCCATGCATAGCCGAATATAGCCTTTTACTATTAATATGAGATCGTTTCCGCGAAAAGGGACCTAACGCATGTTTTTCAAGATTTCAATTTTACATTCTAGAAGTCTGAAATGTCCTCTACACACTGCTTCTTACACACTGAGAAAGGGAGTATCTGTCATGGAGTTGTAAGGCTCTGAATTTTTAATTAGCCATACATTTCAATGCAAGTGTTACATTTCTATTGCGCGTAATGTGAAATTATATAATGCATGCTGTCACGCTAAATTGGTCCGGGAGAAAATTGGTCCGGGCGGACCACTTTTCGCTGCCAAATTGGTCCGACCCCGGACCACTTGTGGTTGCCAAAAGTGGTCAGGGTATTTTAACTGTAACAAAAGCTCAGCCTTCATCATGATCAGTTGTGAAGGTTGTGAATGAAAATAGTAAAGTTTATGATGTAGAAGTGCATAGACACGCGTACATACATATTCCATATATGTAGCATTAATACAGCCATGCTCTGTTTCAAATAATGTGCACCATTACACACTGCAATGCATTGTAGTGAATAGCGGACAGTATATGGTATGTTTACATATTATGTATACATACCCCCATACTGTTGACCATCTCAGTACAATCATATCGACTGCATGCATATGGCATGGCACGCGCGTGTACCACATGCAGGCTCATGCATGCAGCCTATGGGATTGCAGTTTATATAATGAATTGAATTCTTCGGTGCAAATGTGTACATGCATGCTGTTGTTGCTAGTTCTTTCAGGATGATGCTCTCTCATCAAATAAATTTAAATCGTATAGTGTTAATGAACACGAACAAAGGCACGAATCATTGATGGACGGATGAGCTACAGTGAAGAATAACACATGCTCATGCATGCAGAGTTACAGTTTTCAACATTTTCAAAATAGTGCTAAAGTTTATAACATAGATGTATATGCATTCATTGTGGTGCAGGTCACCATTCTCTCCATCAGCTGGTGAATGCTTTTGCCATTTGTTGACTTATCCACACGACAGTTTACGTCTCACATGACATCCCATTGACTCACTAGCAGAGTAGCAGGTAGAAGGCAGGAGAGGTTTGGGTTAAGAGGAATTAGAATGACATCATATAGGTAGTGATGAGCAGACGGATCTCATGGTGGTAGTTGAGATCCAGTTACAGCTAGTGAAATGGACCATCAGCTTTAATTCGTACTGTTGCTGAAGGGCACTTTGATACAGAAACCAATAGTGGCAGGACCACATGCGAGGAATGATTTCCGATGTACTCTAATCCACTAATAATAATCTACACCTTTCTTTTTGCCACTCACTGCAAACAGGTTTGTACCTCTCTCTTCTTCGCAGACTATTTCAACATGTTGGTTCGTATGCTGCATGCTCAATGACGGTGTGGACTCTCTTTTTAGAGCCTTCTGTGGCTTTCATGTTGCATGACATCCAGACATGCACCACATATAGACAAGGACGGCTAAGCTGTTTCCTGCAGTACAAATTCACTTTTGGCAACTCTGACCACTTTTGGCAGCCAAACGTGGTCCGGGGTGGGGACAAATTTGGCAGCGAAAAGTGGTTTGCCCGGACCAATTTTCGCATGATAGTCCCTTTTCGCGGAAATGATCCCATATGTTGCATGCAGTAGGGACGTTTTTTTTTTTTTTTTTTTTTTTTTTTTTTTTTTTTTTTTTTGGCGTGCTAGGCCGTTTACGTCCAATCATGTCTAAAACATCATAGAACCACGCATTCGGGGGCCCACTGCAGAGAAACGCACTTTTTAAAAAGTTCAAACCAGCTTGCATACACGCATGCACATGGTGTTTAAAATATGGCGGGGTGCAATAGCTGCAATAATACTTGTGTCGTCCAAATCCTCAGAAACCCGCTGTAAAGTATATAAGAATTGTTGCTACATACACGAAGCCTTCGGCCTCGACAGGTTGCAGTCCTCTTCCGCTATCACATTTTTGGTTACTTGAAATCAGCGTCCCCTGGCTCCAATCACTCATCACGTATTGATCTGACCTGCGTTTTGAAAAGACCGAACATGCACACGCGCACTGCTCGTGACTCCATCACAGCTTTCAAAGGGTCCTTGAAATAATGGCTTTATAAACAAATTTTGTTACTCAATTGTACTGTTCTAAAACTAAGTAGGTGTGGGCACTTCATTTGTCCGACTTGCTACTGATGATACATGTATATGTATTTATGGTGGCATGGATTTCGAGTAGGGGGGTCACGGTGGGGGGGGGGGGGGGGGGGGGAGGGGGGGAGAGGGGGCGGATAATTTCGGGAAGGGCGGGGTCTAAAAATCATTTTACAATGGGGGAGGGTACGGGAGGCGTGCCCTCCCATAAGGGGTCTGGTCCGCTTTTTTACTTTTCCATTTATTTATATGTAGCATGAAAATGAATGTACTTTTGACAGTGATACTGTTCTAAAATGACTTAATATGGATGGCATCAAGTATAATTAATCTTGGGCGTGCTATTTCTGAAAAGAGTTAATTAATAAAAGCCTGCGTGGATAACGGCGAGAAAACTCTTCAACCACCGCATCTGGATTCAGCTCTACATCTTTATGAATCAGCATCAATGCCAAACAGTGCTTCGAAGTGATGTCTTCAGGAGTTTTAGCATGCTAATTGTCCTTTCACACTCACAACTAGTTACTGGCAGAGTAGCCGATATGACAAGGATTACATAAATGTTTGAAAGTAATCCTTGACAACAAAACTTAGAGCCTTTGTAGGCGTATCACGCTGTTTTGCTTTGACAGTTTCACTTTTCCATTTCGTTCGCCATATATCCAGCTCAGTATGTAATGCCTTAGCTGATGGAAGGTCATCCTTATCTGAACCTGCGTCAGCAGGTTCAATATAGGATTGATTGAGGAATGATGAATGTCATTAAAATTTTTTAATCGCGTCGGGAGGGACAACGGAGAAACGGATCACTGCATTACTTGCTAAAGCACTCAGTGTACGAAGATCACAGGCAGGGTCACTGCTAAAAACTATCCGTAAGGTTAATGCAAAGAAGTTGCAAGAGAGTGATATTCTAGTCGGGCATAGGTTTCATACTGCTGGGGCTGAACCTTACTTCTTTGATAATTCGTACACTCACACAAAACAGCATGGAGCCATTCCAGTAGACCTCAATGGTAGGTGTGTAGTGGCAGAGGAGATAAAGGACAGGGATAAGGTCACCATGTGCCCTTTGAAATGGAAATGTACAAATGAGTGTCGCAAGCTCACTAGTGAAGAAGTAGCAATAGTATAAAAAACAAATTCATTGTTCCAAAAGTCCATTGAAGACCTCAGAGCTGGGCTTGATGCTCTTGATTCAGGGTGTGGTCATGTTCATTATGATGTCACTTTGAAATCACATTCTGGGTTTATTGAACAGCTTGGGCATCCTATTTATTGTAATGCTCTAGTCCATTGCGAATTATTAGGGCAGCTATGCCTCACTTTCCTGCATTACGGACTTTCACTAGGCTACTTTACAAAGCTCGCAAATGTCATTTTGGCTATTGATTCAGCACTCGCTAGTGGGAATATTGAAGAGCTTATACCATTTATGGGCATGAAGGACAATTTGTCAGATTTGTTTAGTGAGGATGGAGTTGAGCATGCCGTAGTTAGTGAAGACCATTCATCATCTGGTCTAGGCTGCATTGAGAGAGACTTGAAAGTTACACATGCTGACCTTATAGCTGAGCTACATCATCCCAAAAAGAAGAAGGCCTCTGTACGCGACAGCTACAAGGACGATCCCAAAAAGAAGAAGGCCTCTGTACGCGACAGCTACAACGCAGATATTGAATCGAAGCAATCTGCTAAAAGGCAGCGATATCAAGAGGACATCGAGGAGAACCGCGCTGCTAAAAGGCAGAAATACGAGGACAATTCAGATGCCATTAAGGCATCTGAAAGGAATCGGTATTGGAATGACCCCGCTGTCCGATTGGCTAAACGTGCTGCCGAGAGGAAGCGGTATCGCTAGGGTCACCGAACTACACTACCACCCAAAGGTATGTCATGGCATGTTGTATTGCACTAGCATTAAAAAGCTATAGGAAGATGCGCATGCAACATGTGTACAGCACGCATGTAAGGGATCTGCACAAAACCATTCACTTCACATGTCATGGTGTTGTATATTGTCCTTTGTGACCTAATATTGGGGTGTCATCCTTAATCTGATGTACAAAAGGGCTTCCTTATCTGATGTACAATGGCAGCCGGCCTGCAACTGTGTATGAATTTAATTGCATTTGCTAGGGTCGAGCACTGAAAATTACTGCAACTATATCCTTCTCCCATATAGCTACTCCTTGTATGAACCCAAATCTCATGCACTAATGGAGTATAATGGTGGTCTTGAAAAAGCTATTCTTAGGGATAGTGAGCTTCTAAGTGAAGTAAATGATGCCTTTTGTAAGTCTCATCCATTGCTAGCTCAAAAGGTTGTTACAAGATCTGCCTGTGCAGCAGTAAGTAAGATTGGTGCAGATACATTGGTTTCTAAAGCACTGAGTGTACGAAGAGCAAAAGCAGGGTCATTGCTAAACACTATCCAGGAGTTAATGCATTGAAATTAGAAAAAAATGATATTTTAGTTAGGCATGGGTATCATACTGCTGGCTCTCTGCCCCCATGGCCGCTAGATGCAGTGCTGCCCCCCCTATCGTCCGCCACCAGCAGCAGCAGCAGCGCTGCCCCCACCCCCACCACCAGCAGCAGCAGAGCTGCCCCCACCACCAGCAGCAGCAGAGCTGCCCCCACCCCCACCACCAGCAGCAGAGAGCTGCCCCCACCGCCAGCAGCAGAGAGCTGCCCCCACCGCCAGCAGCAGCAGAGCTACCCGAGATGTGCATGCAACATGTGTACAGCACGCATGTGCCATTCACTTCACATGTAAAGCATGCATGGTGACCCAACTGTCCTTTGTGACCTGTCTATTGAATATTGGGGTGTCATCCTTAATGTGATGCACAAAAAGGCTTCCTTATCTGATGTAAAAAAAGCTTTTGACACAATGTTTTGACTACAATCAGCAGCAGCTCTGCCCCGCCTACACCAGCAGTAGCAGTGCCCCCACCAGCAGCAGCAGCAGCAGAGCTGCCCCCACCACCACCAGCAGTAGCAGCAGAGCTGCCCCCACCGCCACCAGCAGTAGCAGCAGAGCTGCCCCCACCGCCACCAGCAGTAGCAGCAGAGCTGCCCCCACCGCCACCAGCAGTAGCAGCAGAGCTGCCCCCACTGCCACCAGCAGTAGCAGCAGAGCTGCCCCCACTGCCACCAGCAGTAGCAGCAGAGCTGCCCCCACCGCCACCAGCAGTAGCAGCAGAGCTGCCCCCACCACCACCAGCAGTAGCAGCAGAGCTGCCGCCACCAGCAGAGGCAGGAGCATTGCTACCTGCACCAGCCCCACCACCGGCACAAGCAGTATTGACACCAGTGCCCCCACCACCACTTTGCCTGCTGCTCCCCTGGCCGCTGCCACCACCACCCACATGGCTCCCATGGCCAGAACCAGGCCGCCGCGGCCATAGAAGAGGCTGGGGGAGACATAGAGGACAAGGCCGAACAGTAAATAACATTTAGAACTCCTATACATATAATTTCTATTATTAAAATGTTAAACCTCCCTCCCTCCCTTTGAAAATTAAAATCAATTTGTGACCACTTATAAAGACGCCAGAGGAAAAAACTAATGAAACAAGTAAATAAAAACATTCTCTAACGAGAAAGTTGTTGGTATATAGGATTGACCAATGCATGGTGGTGTAAAAAGCACGGAAACAAGAGTGACAGAAATTTGACTGGAAAATTGAAATAGGCCTATATTTAGCCCATTACTCAGGCATGTACTGTTACAACGTTAGTGTGCTAAATATAGGCCTATTTCAATTGTCCAGTCAAATTTCTGTCACTCTTGTTTCCGTGCTTTTTACACCACCATTGGTCAATCCTATATACCAACAACTTTCTCGTTAGAGAATGTTTTTATTTACTTGTATAGTTGTAATCCTCTTTGAAATGATTTGGATTAAGCTGAGCAGAGGAACTGACCAATTCAGAAGGCAGAATTTGTGCTAACTCTCCAACAATGCCTGCTGCTGCTTCTTCGAAACGATTGTCAAGCTCAGTAATTAAATGGTCAAGCATAGGAATAGTTAATGTTCGTCGATAAAACTGGCTAGCATTAACTGCATGGAAGTGTATTTGACCGATGGAGTTGGTAGCTTGCAATTCGAGGACAAGACTCTTCAATTCCCAACACTGTGCATGAGCCAGTCCAACTGCATCTGAACGCCATTGTGTGCATCCGAAGCCTCACCGTGACCAACAGCTGTTCTAAATGACATACAAATAGTGTATCGAGCGTTTAATATTATATGCTTGGCAGACAGAATTTTAGTTTACTTAGATCTACCTGTTTCCTGAGAAAAAGATCCATTGCATTGACGCTTTACATCCTGTATAGTACAGCTCGCACCTTTCGATCGCTTCATTTCGCAGCAAGATAACTGATTTAATTAACCACGATGTACTTAATTATCGATTACTTGAGGGGGGGGGGGGGGGGTCTTTAGACCCCAAAGATCACCCCCCCCCCCCCCCCCCCCCCCCCCCGAATCCGCCCCTGCCTCTGAATTGTCCTCTACACATCACTTCTTACGCACTGAGAATCGGAGTATCTGTCATGGATTTGTAAGGCGCTGAATTTTTCATTAGCGATACACAGTTGCTCAATTTTATTATGTATTCCAAATTATAATTTATGCTTACCAGCGTGTAGAGGCACAAGGGATCGTCAGTGCTTTGAAGGCTTCCGACCATGGATAAAGATGTTTGATTGACCTACACGTGTGGAAAAGTATGAGGGAGAGAGGACGAGGAGGTCAAGGAACAGATGAAGCATGCACGCAGACTTTAAAAACCTGATACTTACACCGCTGTCTTCATGGTCAACGCGCATGCGTTAGACTGCTGTGCCGCCACGGCACCGAGTTGTGTGGTAATACACAATTCGTATCGCACATCTATTTCCAACACGCGTATCATGCATGCGTGAGCCACTGTCGATGGGCGGTACGGTATGTGGAAGAATCCGTAACCAGAGTAGAAACGGAGCACGTGAGCCACTGAGCCTAATACATTGACCCCACGATGGTGCTAATTGGATGAAGTGACGACTAGCCCCTCTAGAGAAGAAAGTAAATGGTGAGATTAGTAAAGCTGACAGAAGAATACGATAGCAGGGATTGCGTACATTCCGGAAAGGGTTGTCTCTCAGTTTAGCCCCAATATTCATTGGAGTTAATTGGTCAATAATGAACACCAATCAACAGATATTCGCTTATTGAACATTCCGCACGTATTACGTAACGTTGTCATGGCAACAAGAGCCTTAGATTTGGCCGTGTTAAACATCCTCAACACCTCCACATTCCGAGGACTCAGTCTGGAGCATGCTCCGATGCTCCTCAGAGCATGCGCAGATACATGTGTAAAAGGGGGGCCATGTGCGTGCGCTTCACATTAATACGCATGTACTCGTTGGTGGCGGATAGCTAGTGGCGGAGATGGCTCAACACATTCCTAGGGTTTTTACGTATCCTCTGATTGAACCTCTCACATATTTCGAGCTATGCCGTGAACTGGTTGATAATGATTCGACTAATCGGTGGTGTCAGATGATGAAGCTCCTTGCCTCCTTCCCTCAAGCAAGACCTGCAGCTGTGGAAGAGCCATGAACCTAGTGAAAAGGAAGAGTATTCCGGAGGAGCGGGGGTGGCGGTGCCCTAGTTTGAAGGAGGTGGCACTCAGGAAAGGGACGTTTTTTTGAAGGTATGTATGACAGCCTTTATATTAGGTATGTGAATTTATAAACCACCCACTTTTCCCGATGATCCCACAATTCAGGCAGTCACCAGGAAATCTTACAGGTCTTGAGGTTGTTGCACCAGTGGTCAACTAAAACGCCACTTGGAAAAGCACAGGATGAGTAAAGGTGACTGAGATCTATAGAGGCTATGGGGAAGGGTATCTTAAGGTTTTTTTTCTTTTCAAGGTTGCAAGTGCCACTGTCGTAGACTGGTACAACTTTATAAGAGACATCTGCATCCAGTACTTCATCGACCATCCAGCAGTGATAGGAGGTCCAGGAAAGGAAGTGGAGATTGACGAGAGCAAATTTGGGAAGAGGAAATATAACAGAGGACGAGCCGTGGAGGGGCACTGGGTCTTTGGAGGGATGGAGAGAGGAAGCGGAGATAGCTTTCTTGTGGAAGTGGCTAAAAGGGATGCTGCAACATTACTCCCCATCATTGCTCAGCATGTCCGGCCGGGGACAGTCGTTTACAGCGACGAGTGGGCTGCATACCATCAGCTTGCCGCGACAACAGGCACCGTACACCTGACAGTAAATCACTCGCTCCATTTTGTGGATCCTTTGACTGGCGCACACACCCAAGGAGTAGAACGGAAGATGCGCGAGGAACGGACTATGAATTCGAAGCTGTTCGCCACTTATCTGCCTGAATACATGTGGCGGCGAAAGTTCGGTGGTCCCGTAGCTTTTGGCCATATTTTAAAGCACATAGCCGAAAGTACCCCGTGTAATTTATATGTATTGTATGTATGAATATTAAGTTCTGCCATCACAACGTTACGTAATACGTGCGGAATGTTCAATAAGCGAATATCTGTTGATTGGTGTTAATTATTGACCAATTAACTCCAATGAATATTAAGTAGGTTGGGGCTAAACAACCCTATCCGATACAACTCCCTAAAAACTTTATGCTGTTTGGAAACAGTAGCATAACCAGACGCAGCACAAAATTTGACGTACGGTGAGGTGCGTTGGAGGCGTTTAGGTTGGAGTCGTGGAGTTACTCGACATTTTATGTTTTGTGACATCGCCATGAACTATCCGACGAAACAACCCTGGCAAAGGCTTGTACCCAGCTGATTCCAATACTTGTGTCAGATTGCTATGTCAATTTTATGTATGTAGTAACATTTGCTAGTTAACTAAGCTCTGCGTTTTGATGTAAAAAATATAAATCAAAACCGGTGGTACCGCAATTTGTATAATGCTAGACAACCAATCCCAATCTCTTTGCATGGGTTTGCTTTGCTTTGTACAATCACTGTGTCCGAAATTTGTCTGCAAGGAGTGACGTATATCTGATTCAATGATGACAGGTCGAAGGAGTTGTCATTAAGTAAACTCTCCACTATTTCAAGTAGATTGTCTGAAATAAAGAAGGTCAACTAAATTTACGTATGACGGAACTCGAACTTGTTGAAACAAAAATACCTGCATCACTGGATTCAACCTGAGTTTATTTATAGATTCAACAAATGGAGCCAAGTACGCGGTTAGGGTACGAGGAACATCGAGGAGTCCACGCACGAAGCAGTGCGTTTCCAATTCCGCTACTCCAATTTCTATGTGCAGAAACTAACCCCATGATTTGGCATTCTCTTCAGACTATAGTAGCAACGGAAGAAAAATGTGATCAATTACAGTTCCTGTTCTCAGATTACAATATGATTAATATAATTATCTCTTTGTTCAAAGTATTTATTCCACTGGCAGTGGAGAGGTGTGCTGTGAGGAGCTTTTCTCAAGTAGCCACTCGTCTAGCCATTCGTGGGAATACCTCCAAATCTAAGGCGTTAGCTGACCTCTATGGTCGCCTCAGTCATTCACTAATCAGGCTAATGCTAGCTCGTACCATCCTGACACATATGTACCCCCTGCATCATGTGTGTGTTTTTTTTTTTTTTTTGCTGTTGTTGTTGTGTGTGCATATACCGTATCTGGCAAATGTATTTACGGTTGAATAATGTTTGCTCATAAATTTAAGTTTTGTTGCCAGAATGAGTTTCAGCACAGCTTCTTGTGTTTCTATTTTATTTATTATATTTTTTAGTAGCTTCTGTAGTTGTTTGTGTGTGTTTTGTGTTATTCTCTTTATTAAATAAAAATTAGCTGTGACCACACGCATACCCCGCCATGCCAATCATTCACAGAGTTCGAAATTTCAGTTCATAAAATAAGAGCATTTACAGCAGTGTTCCAAGACACAATGCAACTTCAATACTATTAACACATTCAGCTGCATTATTTAGTCCAGTACTGAGTTTCTAGCGCTTATCGCATAGTTTATTGTACGCATAGTCATCACTTTCAAACTGTTGGGAGATACAATTCTTTGTTCTTGTATTTTCCATGTGATTTCCACTCATTACTGGCCCCAAACCAGGCTCTGTGGACAACATTTGCCTTGGCTGGAAGCGCTGATTCATGTACTCCACATTTCCTTCTGCTACTGTTGGGGGAGCCCCTTCTGCGGGGAGTTTCCCTTGTTCACCTCGCGGAATTGCCACGCGCTCACGGCAACAGTCAAGCGTTCGGGGTTCAACGTTGTTCCCTTTGTTGCCTGTGGCGAGCTGCCCAGGTAGGGGCGACTGAGCATTGATGAACGCATAATCGTACTGCGGATCACTACCAATCACTGCATATTCCGCTCCAGTGAACTCTTCTCCACTGGCGTTATCCTGGGAAGCGCTTCCACGTCGCAAATAGAGTATATTTTGGTTCGTGTTCTTTTCAGTAAGCATCGGGCTTATGGCCCAAGATGAATTGCTCCTTACTGAATTTGACAAAGCAACCCTACCTTGCGTAATCACCAAATATTCGCTTGCGGCCTTCATTCTGTGTATGGCGTTGCCATCTTAATTAGTACAGTTACTGCACACTTGTTCACAAATAAAATAAATTACCTTCTCGATTTCCTGCACCATATAAATACCCCAACAGAGAGGGTGATCACCGCAATGATGAGAGTGGCTCCTCCCAAAGACCCATATACAAAGGGAGCCACGTGGTCTGTAGTCACGTGCGCGAGATCAGAAGTGTGGGCACTTGTAGTTATATTCGTGCGGCACGCTTGAGCATAAGGTCCTGTTGAGTACACTTGCATGCAAAATAAGGGATCATGATTAAACAAGTGTACGAATGAATTGCAAAAGCTACTAGCGGTCTGCATTACGCTAACATTGAAATAACATTCAGTTTATAATATACTCAGATGTTTGTATGCAGATGCATTCTTTTTGTTTTATAGATGTGCCAACCTACGCAACTACATTGCACTAATCAATTGGATCGTTTCTGCGAAAAGGGACTAAACGCATGTTTTTTCAAGATTTCAAACTCTTTGATATTCTTAAAGTCTGAAATGTCCTCTACACATTGCTTCTTACGCACTGAATATTCAAGTATCTGTCATGGAATTGTAAGCTCTAAATCTTTAATTAGCCATACATTCAACTCAAGCGTTATACCGCGTTATACTGCGTTATACTGCGTTATACTGCGTACTAGAAATTTTATATTGTATGCCTTTTCGCCGGAAACGATCCCATTTTTATTGTTTGCCATTGAATCAAATCGTCCTGATCATACTTTGATCAATTTCCTATCGAGCACAACATTCTTTACTCATCACCTTGTGATCCAGAGCAGCTCGTGTTACAGATGCTCACACTTATATTGCATATAATTTGCTCTTCTTGTGCCAAAATGGTGATTTCATATAATCCCCAGTCCTCCTCTGATGTCACAACCCTCACAAATGTCTGCTGGAAGTCCACCAGTTCACCATTGCTGACATTCAGAGCTATTGGTGTCCTCGTCCATTGAGTATCAGCATACTCTCCACCTGCCTCTACTTGGATGACCAGAGGGTCATTGCAGCGTATGGCAATCATTGATGGAGATATCCTATCAAGATGGATTGGACCTAAAAGGATATCCAAGCAAATGGAGTGTTATTCAGATGCACTGAAGCCTTAGTGCATGCAAATACCTGTGTCCACTTTGTATGGTCTAGTGGTGACCACCTCTCCTCCCTGGGATGGAGTGTCATAGAACACACACTGGTACACTCCAGCATCAGACTGACTGAAATTGAAGATACGAATAAAGCTCACTGTCCTATTTGCTGTTCCAATGGTAGGGTTAGTGGTACTGATCACAACCCTAACACCATCACCAAAGAGTTGTGTTCCATCCTTCAACCACATCATGCTGGGTGCAGTGAGAGAGGATGAAGCAGGCTGTTCAGCTGAACATCTTAGAAAGCCTCCATTGCTTGAAATATTTGAGCTTCTCAGAGGAACACTTGTTCGGTCTGAAAGTGTATTATTGTTCAGTTCTCTTGTTATCTTCAACACATTAGTGCCATTAATTGCTGTACACAAAGAAAGTAAATTTGACATATACACAATACAAAACACTAACCTGAAAGCAATAGTGGTTGGCTGATGGTACAATTGTCACTATCAGAAGCTGTGCACTGATAGCTTCCATTGTCACTTGATGAAAAACCATAGATAGTCAAGATTGAGGAAGTGATGGTGTTGTTCTGTGTCGTACTCCTGACTATCAGATGAGGCAACTGTGCAGTCTCTGGAATGGTGATATTGTCTCTGGTCCATTGTATGTGGGGAGCAGTGAACTGTCCACTGGCTGAACAGAAGAGCTGGATGACCGATCCCACCACTATCACACTGGAGTTGTCCTGGACGCTGTCGAAGTCACGAGGACCAAATTTGATCAGAACGAAAGCTGATGGCCATAAGGAATAATGCGGATTTCTTTTACGCAGTGAGTGGATGAGCGTGGTGAATGCGACTGGCTCAATACGTATCTTGAAAGGTACAATTATAACACTCGTATATCACTTCACACAATTAAAAAAACCTAGCACCAATTGTACTATAACCTAATGCACACTGAGTGGTTTATCCCTGTAGTTTCGAGAAGTTAGCTTTTTGTCCGACACACGAAAAATTCGCTTATATATATACGTGCACATTCGGGGCCCATGAAGTAAAGTCATCTACGCACATCGCAGAGGTACATACCCGCGTATGAAGTGCTCAGTGCGTGAATCACTGTGAAGCTAAGAGCGATCTTCATCCTTGGGGGAAAAAAAACAAACTATAGCGAATATTTGTCAAACATGCGTGCATAATAATATGTTTTTTAAACAGACAAGTTTAACTAATGGCATTGTTCGGATGCTATCACGTGGGATAGAAGGAGTGGGCGGTGCACGTGGGATATTCTATATATTTCGCATAGCTGTATAGCATGCAGCGCAATTAATGACTTGATGACACACTTCACACGTTCGTTAGAGAAAAAAAATCGTGCACGTTTAAGTGACCAAGATTAATACGAGGTACACGAGTTACAAACTAACTATAAATACAAGAATAGAGTGCATACATGTATCTGTGTGATCACGAGTGTGCGTGTGAGAAATCCATTACAAAAGGTTCCGTCATGTATGCACTGCGCAGGCGCAGACTTAATCTATTACACTGCTCCCCTCTTTTTTAGTGCTCCACGTATACTCCGTAGCGCTGCATGCGTACGTTGCCTATCTCGCACCGGATATCGACGTTGTTCGTCCAATGGTAGGGGAACTACAATTCCTGGAGCAGCCTCGACAGGTTCTGCTGGCTCAACATACGCTTCATCATATCATTGCATCACTGTTAAGGAGACCCAGATTTGTACCAATCGATGGAGGCGATCCATTTGTTCTGCAAGAATATTGTTTTCTGGACTGTGAGTATGGTCGTCAACATCACGTACTACACACGGCTTGAGCTTGTCAAAATGAACGAGCGTCGATTTCCTCCGACCATGTAGGCTTGTGATTTTATGCATGCATGGCCTCACCCAGTCGTTCCATGATCTTAAAAGGTCCTTTCCTAGGGTGATGCAGCTATCTGGATCGACCACAAGGAACGGCTGCAGAGTGCAACCACACCGATTTGCCTGGACTAAATGGCTTCCCATGGGCTTTTTCGTCGTACAGCTCTTTCTGCCTTCTATGTTCAGCCTGACATTGTTCCCTCACAATGCATATGCTTCTTGCAAAACCACCTTCAGGCTCTGTGCATACTCAGTTGTAGTTTGCGATACCATTTGGTTAGTGCCGTACATCAGGTCGATTGGTAGTGTAACATCTATTACACACGTATTGAAATGTTATGAGACCTCAGCCATGTTAATAACGCTCAGGAAAGTCCATGTTTTCATCAACCGTGGCCTAGGGTGTGTAACCTCCCCTGCATAAGGAAAATCGATTTTTCCGAATACTTTTAAAAACACTAATCGATTTTTCAGGTTTTTTTGGGATCTGAAAATCGATTTTTCCGAATAGTTTCATAAACAAAATCGATTTTTCCGAATAGGTTTTGCCAAATTTCCTGCCGAATACCTAGGTTATTCAGGTTATGGTGCTTGTGGAGTGCACACTGAGAAGATAATTTATGTCTGCACAGAAATCCACCTGGTCTCGCACCCAAACTAGAGCTATGCATATCCAGAAATGAGCGGTCAAAAAGAAAGCTAATTAATTCGCGGTTTGCGAATCACCGAATATTCCCGTATAACTTCCCATAGACATGTATGGGGTACTTTAATACCAAGCACACCAGATTTTTCTCAGCATTTGCCAAAGGGGATTGTTAGTACACTACATTTGCCATGATTTTTAGTGGGGTCGCCGTATTTTTCCTATTTAAGGCGTCGCTTCCCTAGGATTGTCATAACATTGTCCTCAACGTACACGTAGTCAATGGGTGCGTTTTCTCATTACAAATTCTATGACCATTTGTGTCAATACCTTTACGATTCGCCAATTTGCCAAAGGAAAAACATGTAGCTAGTACATCGAAGAACTATAATATATATTGAAAATTGGGTCTTTGTATTTAAAAATCGGCTTCCATAATTGAAAGAAGTATCCTATATCGAATCGGATTGTTGTCTCCGTCTCGTGCCCTCAAAATCGACTCACGCGCGGGACAAGGCAAATGAGTATCTCCCTAGCTGTACCAGTTTTATACAGTATGAAATCGGGCCTGAAATCGATTCTGCACGCCTCCTAACGCTACGTAACAAGGTTTGTTGCTACCAGTTGAGTAGCCTACATATAAATGTACGTTATCGTACCCATACGTTCCGGATCTTTTGTAAACATCGCCGGGCCCATTTCATAATTGTATTGCTGTTAGGCTGTTACGTTGGTAGTTTATCTAAGTAACTGAAGTACAACTACTAGTATAGGTGTGGCCGGAGCTACTATTGGCCCCAATAGTAATACGGCTACATGCATGTGTTTTAATTCTAGAAAATGCGCACCGATTTATCGAGTATCAAAGAAGCTGATAGCAGCGTCAACGGCGTGGTAGCGTATTTTATTCTGCTGTCTGGCGCTGCGTTGCAACATCCACCACCAGCAAAACGCCGTTGCAATCTTTCAGGTGAAATAAATATAAAATGCATGTGCAAGGCAATGACTTACGTAGGCCTAGGCATTGCACATCTCTCAACTTGGTAATTGCAATAATGTCAGTCATTTCTTACCCTGCACTGCATGCTTTGTGTTTTATTGTAATATTTAGCTACCTTGCGTACTTACATGTATATTCAGTTACCGCTGTGAAGGCACCGTAGCTAGTGTACTCATGTGAAGGCACCATAGTTATACGGTGTGACTATTTACAAATGGTTTATTGTGTCAGTGTGGTATGTAGCAATGTAATGTATGCACATGTGCATATGGACATATGTATAAAGTTGGCAACGGACTCAAACGTGAATGTTGTGCATGTGTTGTCGACTGCATCACAGTGAAACTTATTAGTGAACAATTTGAAATAAATCACAAGATGACCGCCAATGTATGGGCGATTACTCGATATGACACAACACGCAAGCACTAAAACGCATCACACAGATCAAACAAACTCTCAGACATTCTCTGCAACCATTCTCTGCTACATGTACCAATGTAAAGGTCTTGTTGATAACAATGAATACAATAGTTCAAGGGATGGTATACAAATAGTGCATGCTCATACAAGTATGCATATCTGTGTATGTGTAAACAATTAATTTTTTGTATGTTTGTATTGTATGTGTGTATGTGTGTTACATATGGACAACATTTCAACAGCCCTTTGCTGCGGCAGAACACACATGGCTGAGTTATCTTGAGCCTGAATACCACAAATGCAACAGTGAAAAATGTGAAGCCAGAACAGAGTAAGGCTGTTTGTGTATGTGTGTGTGCGTTACCAGTGTGGTAAGGGAGTGGCTCAAACATGGCACTGATCTTGGTGAACACACACACACACACACACAAACACACACACACACACCACACACACACATGATGTGATATTGTGGTCAATTAGTTATGGCATGTGCAAATGGGAGGGGCTGTGTTTGTGTGTGTTGCCTGTATTGTGACAAATACACATGCATGTACACACATGAGGCTTCTGTAACTTCTACTGTAGACAACTAAAACATATCTAGCAAATTAACCCTCCTTTCCCCCCTGATCTTGGTGATAGACACACACACACGCACACACACACACGCACACGCACACACACACACACACATACACACACACACATACACACACACACACAAGCACACACAAGTACATACATGTACAAGCACACACACATATACACACAGTTTGGGGTGTGTATTGTGGGCGGGTCGATGTTACAGGGGGTCACGTGATATACTCTGCTGTGTAGTGTTGTTGCTGATGTGCTGATATCTTTGAGCAACCAAGTCCCCGATCCTTGACTACGCGCCATACGCGAAACACATGTGTACGAAGCTTCTAAAATCATTAAAACATCCATAGAAAAGCAGGCCTTCATTCCATATTAGTGATTTGGTGCTTATTGTGTAGTGTAGTGCTATTGTGCAGTGCCTCTAATACGGTGCTGTGCCTGTGACATAGTGCTATGGTGCAGTGGTTGTGAAATAGTCATGGTGCAGTGACTGTGAAGTGGTGCTAAGGTCAGTGGTGTACAGTTGTAGGAAGCATGGGGCCCATTGCCACATTCTTATTTTTGTCAAAGTGGCCCCCCCCCCCCCCCCCCCCCCCCCACCTTTTAATATCATCCTATGTGCTTGATGGTGCTGTATAGCCATGGTGCTGTGCTTGTGAAGTACATGTAGCTATGGGTCTGTGCTTTTGAAGAAAGTTTGGTGTAGTTGAATGTGAACACTAAGCTTACATGTACATGTATTACCATTCAGCTGCTAGGCTTATGTAAACTTTCCAGTGGCCCAGTCCTGCCATACACAAGTAGCAATAATATTCACTGCCACCATTTGCAAGGCTTCAAAGCTTAGAAGTATCAAGGGCATTGGAAAGTTTTCTATTGCTTTGCACTTTTCAACACACACATGCACACGCATGCACACACACATACACACATATGCACACGCACATACACACATATGCACACATGCACACGTGTATACATACATACACACATGCACACACAATCAGTATGTACCGGTACAGAAATGGTGTGGGAACAAGTGTACGAAAAGGAAAGGTAAAAATTTATGTAACGTGAAATTTTTATAGTAATAAAATTATAACCTTACAAGCCTGATTTTGCTGGATGCTGTCCCATAGGTACATGTAAGATAAATATAATATTCATTTGTGCAGCTCAGAGGTCAACAACAAAAGGGCATTGTTTGCTATGTAAACTGAGGTTATCCTAATCTGATGTTAGCTATTGAGCTAGTACCAAGTTCTAAGAAGCAAACACTATTGACGTACATGTAGTACCTACATGTGCATGTATGTGGCATGGGCCTTTTGTGCCTGATGCCATAAACTTTACAATCAAGTACATGTACATGATGGGAGGGGGGGTGGAGTGTGCTTTGGGCCTCATGCAAAACCTTTGGTTAGTGGTAGAGGCATTTACGTCTGATGCATAAAGTCCTGGTACTTTTTTTCTAGGGTTCAATATCAAGAGTTGTGTTAAAAGTCTGTTTGGAACTGTTTCTATGGAGATGAGGCGAAATATTACTCGAGGACACTCCTGTATCTGGTTTTATACTGGGGAGAGCAGCACCAGGATCCCAATGCTGAGACTGACCATCCGGAGTGTTCAACACCTCCAGGGATATCCACCTTAGGCTCAACAAATTTACTTAAATACCCCTACGTTCCACTGTACTCAGCTGGCATGCACTTCTTCATCAAGCAAACCAGATGGGCAGGTGTGTTGAGTGTACCAAAGGCAGGCAGTTCTAGCAATGGAGGCCTACAAATAATGCTGCCACTGTTCCACTCACCCCTCTTCCACTTCAAAGTTGGGACGCCACTCGCATCTAAGAACTTCCGCTCCACCTTCCTATCCCTGGTATGGTGGAGCAATGTGGCTACAATCCAGCCAAATACAACACTCGCATTGGTGCAGCCACTTACAGTAACTGCTGGCACCATTCAGAAGTACATATGGTGCAGCCACACTCATTGTTAGTAATAGCAATAGCAGAAGAGGACAAATTGTGTATGTTTAAATGCACATTACATGTTTGCACTAACCACACACTGTGCAGATACAGGGGAGGGGTTTGGGCCTGTGCCAGCAAGCATTGGCATAACATAGAAGGGGGGGGGGGGGGGGGGGGGGGGTATAGTATGCTTTTAACCTGATGCAGAGGCTTTGGCCTAGTGATAAACTGATCAGCGCTACAGAGTTTACACAAAACTTTCTTTATAGAAAAAGAATGAAAGCATTGGGATAGTGCTATTCCATTGAGCCCCACGAAGGTGATTTGCATTAAAAATTAAAGCGTTTTACGTGTAGTTCTGACTCTGGCCTGGCCATACCACAGGGAAAAAGTTGAAAATACAATGGTTATTTTACCATTTTTACCATTCTCTACAACATAGAACAACC
The DNA here is from genome assembly GCA_013339895.1 of Ephydatia muelleri. Lineage (NCBI taxonomy): Eukaryota > Metazoa > Porifera > Demospongiae > Spongillida > Spongillidae > Ephydatia > Ephydatia muelleri. Next base: position 9,844,503 of record JABACO010000004.1, on the reverse strand, counting down.
ATGGTTATTTCAAATACATCGTTGGCTATACGTTGTTGTAAAAATTACAACAAATTACAACATTCGAGTGATTGTACCACGACAAAACGTTGTAAGCTATTGCATTTGGGCAAACTAACGTAGTGAAAACATTGCGTAATTCCAAATACAAGGGTTTACAATGGTTACAAAATTATTGATCACGTGACTCCTACTTAAAGAAATCTGCTTTTGCGACGTAACACGTGATGGTTGGTCTTTGTGTGAGCTCTCGGGAGGACGGAAAGTTGAGTATCTCTTGTCTTTTGAACAACATGCTACTCAGCTTGTGCGTTAATCTTTCATTCTCGCATCAATCGTAAATGGGGTTTGGGAGGAGCGGTGTTTGAAGAAGTGCGTGCGTGTACTCAGTATGCTGGGCGGCGTTAGATAAGTGCGATTGTGTGTGCATGTGCGTTTCTATTCTAGACCACTTTCATCTTGTTTAGTGCGCACCGCTTTCGGTATTTACATATATAGGTGCGTGACGGCATGTGTTGGCCTACAAGTGTGCATTCGAATACATTCTTGTCTTGCTTCCCTTCATGCCCTCAGTAAGTGCGCAACAATGCTGGTCTTCTACTAATGTGAATCAATGCCAATGCACCTGTGTATGTGACGGTTTACATGTACAGTATTGTAATCAGAACATTCCCTGGTATAGGTGTGTATTGTATGTCAGCTAGTGTTGCCCTTCTGACAGAGCTGTCTCTGATGGGCAGGGAGTGTGATCTTGTTGTGACACTTTGGGTGTCTTTCCTCTTGTGCCTGTGTAGCATTCTGTATGTGTATGTGGTGATTAATTAGAATATCAAGCCAACTGTATGTCGGCTAGTGTTGCCCTTCTGACAGAGCTGTCTCTGTGATGGGCAGGGAGTGTGATCTTGTTGTGACACTTTGGGTGTCTTTCCTCTTGTGCCTGTGTAGCGTTCTGTATGTGTATGTGGTGATTAATTAGAATATCAAGCCAACCGTATGTCGGCTAGTGTTGCCCTTCTGACAGAGCTGTCTCTGTGATGGGCAGGGAGTGTGATCTTGTTGTGACACTTTGGGTGTCTTTCCTCTTGTGCCTGTGTCGCGTTCTGTATGTGTATGTGGTGATTAATTAGAATATCAAGCCAACCGTATGTCGGCTAGTGTTGCCCTTCTGACGGAGCTGTCTCTGTGATGGGCAGGGAGTGTGATCTTGTTGTGACACTTTGGGTGTCTTTCCTCTTGTGCCTGTGTCGCGTTCTGTATGTGTATGTGGTGATTAATTAGAATATCAAGCCAACCGTATGTCGGCTAGTGTTGCCCTTCTGACAGAGCTGTCTCTGTGATGGGCAGGGAGTGTGATCTTGTTGTGACACTTTGGGTGTCTTTCCTCTTGTGCCTGTGTCGCGTTCTGTATGTGTATGTGGTGATTAATTAGAATATCAAGCCAACCGTATGTCGGCTAGTGTTGCCCTTCTGACAGAGCTGTCTCTGTGATGGGCAGGGAGTGTGATCTTGTTGTGACACTTTGGGTGTCTTTCCTCTTGTGCCTGTGTCGCGTTCTGTATGTGTATGTGGTGATTAATTAGAATATCAAGCCAACCGTATGTCGGCTAGTGTTGCCCTTCTGACAGAGCTGTCTCTGTGATGGGCAGGGAGTGTGATCTTGTTGTGACACTTTGGGTGTCTTTCCTCTTGTGCCTGTGTCGCGTTCTGTATGTGTATGTGGTGATTAATTAGAATATCAAGCCAACCGTATGTCGGCTAGTGTTGCCCTTCTGACAGAGCTGTCTCTGTGATGGGCAGGGAGTGTGATCTTGTTGTGACACTTTGGGTGTCTTTCCTCTTGTGCCTGTGTCGCGTTCTGTATGTGTATGTGGTGATTAATTAGAATATCAAGCCAACCGTATGTCGGCTAGTGTTGCCCTTCTGACAGAGCTGTCTCTGTGATGGGCAGGGAGTGTGATCTTGTTGCAAAGTAGTTTACCATTGAAGAAGTGTGCATATGCATTGTTAACTGGTCCATACACAAGAAGGGCTGTAATCTGCACTATCCATTCAGTACCTTCAGACTGGTGGTCTTGCACTCACCTACTCTGTACATAGTAGCTATACCATTAACTGTTGATTTTTACCACCTTTTTGAAGGCACGTGCCACATTATGCATGTCCACCATCTGGTTTTGAGTGTTTTGTTTGCATATGGGGTAAGGGAATCTTCAAAACTAGTGTGCTGTGTTTCGTATTCATCAGGATGGCCATTATCGATTATCATACCTTCTTCCTCCACAGGATGGCTGTCATTGACTGTTGTCATACCTCCCTCAACAGAACCTTCAACCTCCGCAAGACGCCTATCACTTTCCTCTAGAACTGATGGACTGCACTTGTATCGGAGAGCATGACTTACAGCTGTTCTTTTGTCACGCTGTTCGCCGTTACAAAGGGGGCAAGGAAATGGAACCTGCTTCGTTCGTTTGGATTGAATTAATGCTGCGCACATTTATCTTTACAAATCCATCAAACTGTTCCAGTTGTATGTCAGAAAGTGGTGGTAAGTGCTTATCTTCGCACGTGATGAATGCGCGCGGTTTTGAATGAATAATTTAGCCGTCAACCGCTGGTAAGGTCATTCATTGTATGTAGCAGATGGAGATGGCCGGAGCAGACTATATAGTTGTTACAGTTGAGGGTGTAGAACAACTAGAGTTAGAAGATGACTCTGAAGGGCGCTTTACTCCTCTCTCGACTCGTTAATCGGAGTGCCCACCTCTGATTTGAGATACAATTCGCGGTATCGTGGTGTGCGCGTGGAGAACGGCCAATTGATGAGGCCATACGACGGTTGGCAGTCGGAAGGAAGAGTGTATATAGTGCTAGTGAAGGCAAACCAGCAAGTTTCTGCAGAGCCGCAAATGAAGTCAACAACTTGAAGCGTCCTCTAAAATCGGTACTGATGTAATCAATGTAACGGATATCTAATGAATGAACCATGCCACACACGCACACACACACACACACACACACACAAAATTTTTTTTTTACTGTGCCACAGGGCAGTCACGAGTTACCAACTATTGAGGATTTCGAAACGGTTTGCAAATAGCTATATGGTGCTGCTTGCGTTTCATTGCTGTTGCTTTCTTTATCATAGGTTCCATCTCCACCAAGCAGTCACGTCACTCCAGAAGCTGCCAAAAGGTTTATTTATTTTTTAATTGCAGGTTCACAACTGTTGTGCGTGTGCTAGAAAATCTCTGTGTTGCAAAAACACATGCACGCGTGCAGTATACCTCTACCTCTGTGACTGATTTGCCTTGCAGTACATCACATTCAAGTCAGCCAGCAACAACAAAGCAGTTATCTACACCATCCAGATCGCAGATGGAGCTACCATTGAGAGCAGGTACAACTAGGCGCACTGCTCTGTCAGGATCGGAGGTATGCACTTTGCATGCATGTAAGAAATTATCATTCCAATTAATACACAACATTTAGTCAACAGCTAAACAGTGTCTTGTGAGCAAATTCATATGATGCAGTTCAATCACCTCAATTACTCATTAGGGTTTGGAATTGAATGGTGCAGATTGTGGTGATGAAAGGTCTGACTGTGAGCTACAGAGAGCTAGGTCGATCAGGCTCAACAAAGAATTTCTACATAGCCAACAAATGGTATGTTCAGGTTACAAAATATCCAGTTTTACTTTCAATTCTAATAGATCGCAAATGTCGTGGATGAAGCTGATGCTGTTCTGGTTACCAAAAAGTGGTGGAGTAGGAGTCATGCTACAAAACCAAGCCTTAATTCAGTGGTATCAGCAATTGATGATGCTGGCTTCCAAGGCCAAAGAAGAACTGTACGTTGAGAGAAATGATGGCACATGTTGGAAACCGGCTAGTGGAAGAAAAAAGGGTTACCCTTAACAGAGCTGCTGGGCTATCAAAAGAAGACACTATACTGTAGTGCGTGTATTGCTGCTATATGGTTCGTTATTGAACGTTTTGGGAAACAAATTTTTTTGTGCACAATATTTGCATGCGGGTCTGGGTACGAGACGACAGGAAAGGCCTGGCACTGCGGGTCTGGGTACGAGACGACAGGAAAGGCCTGGCACGAGGCGTAGTACAACGTTGTTAAACGTTGTACAAACGTTGTAAAACGTGAATGCAATGATTGTATTCTATTGCCATTCATGCCGCGTGTAACGTTGAAATTTGATGTATTCTTACTGGAAATACGTTGTAATTCATAGTAAAATTTACAACCATTGTGAAAAATACAACCGTAGTAAAAGCACAATTTTGTTGTATTTCAAATAACGCATATACAATGTTTTGCCACACGATATACACTGCATTGCAACAAAAATACATTACATTTCTACCATCGTAAAATCATTTTTTTCCCTGTGTACACATGTATGCAGACAAAGATTCAAAATACGGCACGTGCAGATTTGATGTTAATCGATCTAGGTAGGGCTGAAATGCCTACGTAGGTCGCAACTGTACTGAAAAGTGCCATTTGCAAATATCTATGTTTTGTATCAGTGCACGTGCCTATTAGCCTTCGCGCTTCATTCATCGAGCTGCAAGCAGGCTAAACGAACACGATAAGGAACACACTATATAGGTCAAAAGTGTCCATGACGATCGACATTAGTTGGGCGTAGCCCGACCTTCGCGTATTGGCGGAAGGTCGGGTATCAAGCCTATACCTGGATTTGTACCCATCTGATAGTGCTGTGGGCTATTAACACCTGACCGTTGATTGAGTGACAATTACGCGTGCATGCGATATGCTTGGACTATGGAGAGAGTTAAAGAGTGCGTTACCGACGCAGCTAAGGAGTTGGGCTACCCAGAGATGAAACCAGAGCAACTTGAAGTAGCTGCTTCTTTCATTGAGGGCAGAGATGTTTTTTCAGTTTGGCTTTGGCAAGAGTTTATGTTACGCTTGCTTGCTACTAGCGTTTGATCAATTTATGAAAAAAAGAGCGAGGCTATTCTTTAGTCATCGTCGTGACTCCTCTTGTGTCAATAATGGAAGATCAGGTAAAGCGATATATGCCGGCTTGTGCAACTTCTACATCGTGTTACATCAATAATTTACTACTCACAATTAGAGGTAGCAACGTATTGCTCAAAAGGCCTCACGAGCATCTGTGTCTCAGGGGACACGTCTGGCAGCGCAATTCTAAATGACGTGTCTCTAGGAAAATACCAGTTGGTGTTTTTCACACCTGAGATTGTACTAGCCAGCAAGAAGTGGAGAAAAGTGATTCAAGGAGATGTCTACAATGAGAGACTTAGGGCATTTGTGATTGACGAGGCACACTGCGTTAAGAAATGGTCAATTATAAAAATGATATTAATTTATAAATATATTAGTAGCACTGAATGTAACAAGCTATATGTTAATTGCTTTTCCTAACTTTAATTTATAGGGGTGAGACGTTCCGATATGTGCTTAAGAGGATTGGGGAAGTACGCAGTTTGATATCATCATCGGTACATATGATGGCTTTGACTGCAACTGCCACTAGAGTGACCGTTTAGCAGTGACTCAAACAGTGGGTCTAAGAAACCCATTTGTCCTTACAAAATGCCCAACAAAGGCCAATTTGGTATATCATGTCAGACCTTTCTTGACCATAGCTGAGACCTTCAAAGTGTTTGCTGAAAGATTGAAGAATGAGAAGAACAAATTCCCAAAAACAATAATCTATGGACGTTCATTTGGAATTTGTGCTGACATATACCTTTACTTAAAGAGTCAGCTTGGTTCAGGTTTTGTTATTCCTGAGGATGCACCTGATATTCCTGAGTTCCGACTTGTTGATATGTTCACACGTCTCACTGAACTCATCCACAAACAACAAATCCTTAGTTTATTCACAATGAAAGCAATCTAAGGGTTGTCATTGCTACAGTAGCCTTCGGAATGGGTGTAGATTGCTCAAATGTCAGGCAAATAATTCACATAGGGTTGCCAGATGATGTCTGCTGCTATATTCAGGAGACTGGACGGGCTGGTAGGGATGGAAACACCTCTGTGGTCACATTGCTGCTTTCAAGAACCTACCACATAGTAAATGATGACAATTAATTGAGTGACTATTACGCGTGCATGCGATATCTAAGAGATCCAGCAGGACGTAGTCTCACAAATCAGATTCATAGCCTGCCACGCGACCGACGCGTAATTAACACTCAATCAACTGTCAGACTAATCAGGTGTTAATAGCCCACAGCACTATCAGATGGGTACAAATCCAGGTATAGGCTTGATACCCAATACGCGAAGGTCGGGCTACGACATCATAGTGTCCCTCTTGGCAGTCGAGACCTACGGTACTAGTCTGGGACTATCGTACTTTTGTATCAGGCCAGAAGCTGGCAGTAACCATATCGGGCTCTCCCTCGCTCTTTCGTATCGAAACGCTCGGCCTCCCCCCCCCCCCCCCCCCCCTCACATTGTCCGGTTATTAGCAGCCTATTAGTATTATAGTTAAGTTCTATCTTCAGCTAAATTAACTTACTGTGCATATATTTATTCACCATTTTGTTCAATGAAATCAATATTAGTTGAAGGATGACGCAAGGCATTACGCAATAACATATTTTGATGAATAAATTATGCGCGGTATAAATTAATTTTTTGTCTTGATTTTAGTTCAAGAATGGTTAATGGAATAATTTTTTTAAGTACATATGTCATGATCAGACCGATTTATAGGACAATTTACAAGTGTTTAAAATTCAATTTGAAATAAAAAGCAAGATGACCGCCTTATGTATGGGCCATTTCTGGATATGGCATGTCAGTTGAAAACACAGAGACACAAAGGTCTACTGTAGCATGTGTTTGCCAATAGAGTTTAATAAATTGTATGTCTTTACCATGCACTTGTACATATCAATGGTAATGTAAACCTAACCATCCAACACTAACCACAGAGACCAGACATCACCATTAAAAACTCACCCCACATCAGCTATAATCACGTACTCCACTAAAAATTATCCATTCACGTTCTCGCTAAATACATATGAAATTTCCCATTAGTACAATTGCGTAATGCTCTCTAATTCACATACTCAAACAGAGCGCGCATACGTATTTGAAATGGGTGAGAAGTCTGTCATTCTATTTCACTCGCTAGCGCAATACTCAGAAACATGTATGTTCACTTCGTACCACTGTACAATAAAACAATGCAATACAGAATACTAGTACTGGTACATAAACTTATGACACAACTCGTGGCATATACCAATAAACTTAGTTACTTACTTGAAGACGACGATAAAAGCATTGAGCTAGTACGCGCATTATATTTTGTATCCCCAATTGATGCACATTACATATTTTGTATTTTATTACTATCTATTAACTCAATACCTGTCAAATTATAAATTGCTTTGATCTCGTCCCCACATTGCTTGTATGTATAAATAGTAAAAACAACAGTGACGTAATAACATACTCAATTGAAAATCATATCCGGATATTGGTGTAAAAAGGTATTCGAATAATGGGCGAATCATCGATGCTGACGACGAATACCTAAGTACCTCTGAATGGAGAAACATAAACCGGTTATTTAGAATAGATAAAATTCACTAATCGATTTTTCCGAGTAATACTAAGTTGCTATTCGAACGGATAGGTTTTCGCGAATATCCGAATAACCCGAATAACTCTGATAACCGGTTACACACCCTACCGTGGCCATATCAGGGACAACTTCCGTTTAAAAATTATGCTCTTCTAGGAACGTTTGTGATGGAGAGTTGGGTGGGGAAATAACCTTAAACAAATAATAGGATTCGCATAACTCATTTTATCAAGCTGCATGGATATGTGTAGGTGCCTTTCATAAGAGATTGTGTATATATACGTAAAGTCCTATACTTCTTTATTCACATCCCGGTGAATCTGAATTATCGGAGATAGTACAACGCTGTGAGTTGTATTTAAAGCCTTTATTTAACAGCCAGCCGCTTATCGTCCAAAGCTCAGCGATTTTTACCCCGGAATTTGAATATACACATGCACGTTAGATGACTGAGTTGTGTAATGAGCTGGCCGGTCCTTATCCGGACACACTGGCATGTTCACCTCACTCGCTATATTCATCTTATTTGAACCTGATATTTGTTGTAGCCCCCCCCCCCCCCCCCCCCCCCCCCCCACACCATTAGTCTCACAAGCCAGACGTACTTGCTTCGACGTAGACGTGCGGAGGACTGTGGAGGAGTGGGATAAACGTAGAAGTCCGATAAAGGTGGTCAGTGTTTACATGCTCAAATGAATTTAATCTGCACACATTTCACACGACAATGAAACATATCATGCCGGTGGTTAATAACGTAACCCTATATTTAACCTCGTCCCCCGCCATACGGCTGAATCGAAGTATTATGGGAAGCTCTTGCAATATCAGTGGCGGATACAGGGGGGGGGGGGGGGGGGGGGGGGCCGCCAAATAGACATAGCTAAGGGTCGGTGCTAATAGTACGTGCGAAAACGATTACATTTACGTGCAAAGGCACAGGCTGCGTGCCAGCCGGTGCGGCGCCATGCAGTCTACAACATCGGACAGGCATACGCGTGCTCTAAATTATAACTTCCGCGACAGCTGGAATTGTTCTTATTGTGTTTGAGTGACTGAGTACAAATATTTCAAGTCAAATCTATCGCCAGCTTTTAATAGCACTGCAGGTAGGCCTATGTAGTAAATGCCTACCGTCAAAATTAACATTACTGGGTTTTTTTGACGTTGAAGTTATTCTGGCTGACAGATCTGATGGAGCCTCTGAGTCGAAAGAGACCTAAAGACAAAGATGAGACTGAAGATATACTTGTCAACCGGTCAGGGCCGGCCAAGTATCACTATTACTGCATCTAGAGTACTGCGTTTTTGGTGCAGTTTTTATGTACTTTTGTTTGGGCGGGGGGGGGGGGGGGGGGGGGGGGGGGGGGGGTTTCAACGCAAAAAGCGTTTGCTTCTGGGGCTCCGATAAATGGAAAAAGCGGACCAGACCCTTCCGTACCCTCCCCCATTTGTGAAATGATTTTTAGACCCCGCCCTTCCCGAAATTCAGGATCCGCCCCCATCCCCTAATCTCGTACCCAGACCCTGATTCCCACAGCTGCGGATGGATTACATCACCGCTACGTGGAAAGAGGGTCTGAGAACTCAATTCTGTCCAGTGATTATGTAACAATATCATTCTGTCCAGTGATTATGTAACAATATCAAATCCAACGTCGCGAGGAATTTAATTACATAGCCATGAATTTAATTAATTACAGAACGGAAATTGTCCTACATGTATACTACTAGCAACAATGCTGTACCTCAAACTATGCCGGAATGACTTAAGCCAGGAGAATCGCTATCAACATTTACTTAGTACTGTTGCCACTTGCCACCACTACTAAGATTGCGATATGTAGCTAAAGATAAAGTCTCTTTGCTCAACTTCAATTCTCTTTCATGGCCAGAGAGAACATTTGTGTGCCCTTTCCTGGAACAAACTGCACAATGAGCTTGAGACTACAACTCCTGTCTTGTACACTTTATTGAGGTCTTGCATCCCATTGCATTGAAAAAGTGTTGCTTTTACTCTTAGAGTAAACAAATCAATGCCAGAGACTAACCTCTGTGTGTGTGTTTGTTTGTGTGTGTGTGTGTGTGTGTGTGTGTGTGTCTGTGTGGGTGTGTGAAAGGGAAGGAAAGAAGGTTAGATGGTGAAGAGAGATGTGGAACGAAGTGCATTAAGTACATGCTTTGTCGGCAAAACATACACCATATGCTGCACCAGCCTTTGATCCCTCTCAAACAATCACAATACGTACTAAAAGAACGTACGTTTGAAACTAAAATAGAGCATATACACACTTTTGTTTGGACCATGCATATTATTTGTAAGTCTACGTTTGGTTCCAGTCTTCTAATTAGTCCACATCTGTTTGGATGTCAACCTTCTTTGCTAACTTTAATTTTAACTTTAAGATATGCCATACCTCGAATCTGATTGGTTCCCCAAAATTCCGGTGACCGTGGACAGAATTGAGTACAGCAGTTCTCCAGACCCTCTTTCCACGTAGCGGTGATGTAATTCATCCGCAGCTGTGGGAATCAGGGTCTGGGTACGAGACTACCCATCCCCCACCCCGACCCCCTACTCGAAATCCATGCCACCATATACGGTGGCATGGATTTCGAGTAGGGGGGGGGGGTGGGGGGGAGGGGGGGCGGATCATGAATTTCGGGAAGGGCGGGGTCTAAAAATCATTTCACAATGGGGATTTATTTACATGTAGCATGAAAATGAATATACATTTGACAGCTAGTGATACTGTTCTAAAATGACTTAATATGGATGGCATCAAGTATAACCTTTGGGCGTGCTATGCTGAAAAAGGGTTACTTAATAAAAGCCTGCGTGGATAACTACGAGAAAACTCTTCAACCACCGCATCTGGATTCAGCTCTACATCTCTATGAATCAGTATCAATGCCAAACAGTGCTTCGAAGTGATGTCTTCAGGAGTTTTAGCATGCTAATTGTCCTTTCATACACACTCACAACTAGTTACTGGCAGAGTAGCCGATATGACTAGGATTACATAAATGTTTGAAAGTAATCCATAGACATTAGAGTAGAAGGATTGGAAACGGAGCACGTGAGCCACTGAGCCTAATACATTGACCCCACGATGGTGCTAATTGAATGAAGTGACGCCTAGCCCCTCTAGAGAAGAAAGTAAATGGCGGGATTAGTAAAAGCTGACAGAAGAATACGATAGCAGAGATTGCGTACATTCCGGCAAGCTTGTCGCCAGAATTATAACACTTTTTGGAATCTGAGTGAGATACATGTGCAGAATTTGGCAGGCTTATAATATTTTAACAACTATCCGATACAACTCCCCTAAAACTTTACTTTGTTTGGAAACAGTAGCATAGCCAGACGCAGCACAAATTTTGACGTACGGTGAGGTGCGTTTAGGTTGGAGGGTCGTGGAGCGGTTACTCGACATTTTATGTTTGTGACATCGCCATGAACTATCCAACGAAACTACCCTGGCAAAGCTCGTACTGTGATTTCAATACTTGTGTCAGATTGCTATGTCAATTTTACATATGTAGTAACATTTGCTAGTTAACTAAGCTCTGCGTTTTGACGTATAAAAAAAATCAAAACCGGTGGTCAATTCTATGCCATACATCACTACCGCAATTTGTACCAGTCTTACCCAATGGCTAGACAACAATTCCCAATCTCTTTGCATGGGCTTGCTTTGCTTTGTACAATCACTGCGTCCGAAATTTGTCTGCAAGGAGTGACGTATATCTGATTCAATGATGACAGGTCGAACGAAGGAGTTGTCATTAAGTAAACTCTCCACTATTTCAAGTAGATTGTCTGAAAAAAAAAGGTCAACTAAATCTCCGTATGACGGAACTCGAACTTGTTGAAATAAATACCTGTATCACCGGATTCAACCAGATATTATTTATAGATTCAAGCCAAGAAAGCGGTCTGGGTACGAGGAACATCGAGTAGTCCACACATGAAGCAGTGTTAATTGCTTCCGTTTCCAATCCCGCTACTCCAATATCTATATGCCGAAACTAACCCATGATTTGGCATTCTAGTAGCAAAGGAAGAAAAATGTGATCAATTACAGTTCCTGTTCTCTGTTTACAATATAATTATCTCTTTGTTCAAATTATTTATTCCACTGGCAGTGAGAAGTATGCTGTGGAACGAGCTTTTTCACAAGTAGCCACTCGTCTAGCCATTCGTGGGAATACCTCCAAATCTAAGGCGTTAGCTGACCTCTTTGGTCGCCTCAGTCATTCAATAATCAGAGCTAATGCTCGTACCATCCTGACACGTTTTTTTTTTTTTTTTTTTTTTTTTTTTTTGGGTTGTTGTTTGTTGTTGTGTGCATATACCGTATCTGGCTAATGTATTTACGGCTTAATAATTTTTCCTCATAAATTTATTAATTTTTATTGCAAATTATTAGCTGCATGTGACCACATTCATACCCCGCCATGCCAATCATTCACAGAGTTCGAAATTTCAGTTAATAAAATAAGAGCATTTACAGCAGTGTTCCAAGACACAATGCAACTTCAATACTACTAACACATTCAGCTGCATTATTTAGTCCAGTACTGAGTTTCTAGCGCTTATCGCATATTGTATTGTACGAATAGTCATCACTTTCAAACTGTTGGGAAATACAATTCTTTGTTCCTGTATTTTCCATGTAATATCCACCCATTACTGGCACCAAACCAGGCTCTGTTGACAACATTTGCCTTGGCTGGAAGCGCTGATTCATGTACTCCACGTTTCCTTCTGCTACTGTTATGGGAGCCCCTTCTGCGGGGAGTTTCCCTTGTTCAACGTTGTTCCCTTTGTTGCCTGTGGCGAACTGCCCAGGTAGGGGCGACTGAGCATTGATGAACGCATAATCGTACTGCGGATCACTACCAATCACTGCATATTCTCCAGTGAACTCTTCTTTTTTTTCTCCACAGGCGTTATCCTGGGAAGCGCTTCCACGTCGCAAATAGAGTATATTTTGGTTCGTATTCTTTTCAGTAAGCATCGGGCTTATGGCCCAAGATGAATTGCTTCTTACTGAATTTGATGTTGCAACGCCTCCTGGCATAGACACCAAATAATCGCTTGCGGCCTTCATTCTGTGTATGGCGTTGCCATCTTAATCAGTACAGTTATGTACACTTGTTCACAAATAAAATAAATTACCTTCTCGATTTCCTGCACCATATAAATACCACAACAGAGAAGGTGATCACCGCAAGGATGAGAATGGCTCCTCCCAAAGACCCATATACAAAGAGAGCCACGTGGTCTGTAGTCACGTGCGAAAGATCAGTGGTGTGGGCACTTGCAGTTATAGTCGTGCGGCACGCTTGAGCATAAAATCCTGTTGAGTACACTTGCAAAAAAGGGATCATGATTAAACATGTGAAGGAATGAATTACATAAGCTATCTACATGTATTGTAGCGGTCTGCATTACGCTAGTTTATGATATTGCAGAAGATGTTTGTATGCAGATGCATTTTATAGATGTGCCAACCCACGAAACTGCATTGCACCAATCAATTGTTTAGAAATGGGATCGTTTACGCGAAAAGGGACTTAGCGCATGTTTTTTCAAGATTTCAAATTCTTTGATTCTAGAAGTCTGAATGTCCTCTACACATTGCTTCTTACACACTGAATAATGGAGTATCTGTCATGGAGTTGTAAGGCTCTGAATCTTTAATTAGCCATACATTCAATGCAAGCGTTACACTTCTATTGCGCGTACTAGAAATTTTATATTGTATGCTATTTCGCGGAAACGTTCTCAAATGGTAACATTTGTATTGTTTGCTATTGAATCAAATCGTCCTGATCAATAATTACTTTGATCAATGCGCATTAATTTCCTATCGAGCACAACATTCTTTACTCATCACCTTGTGATCCAGAGCAGCTCGTGTTACAGATGCTCACACTTATATTGCTTATAATTTGCTCTTCTTGTGCCAAAATGGTGATTGCATATAATCCCCAGTCCTCCTCTGATGTCACAACCCTCACAAATGTCTGCTGGAAGTCCACCAGTTCACCATTGCTGACATTCAGAGCTATTGGTGTCCTCGTCCATTGAATACCAGCATACTCTCCACCTGCCTCTACTTGGATGACCAGAGGGTCATTGCAGCGTATGGCAATCATTGATGGAGATATCCTATCAAGATGGATTGGACCTAAAAGGATAACCAAGCAAATGGAGTGTTATTCAGATGCAGTGAAGCCTTAGTGCATGCAAATACCTGTGTCCACTTTGAATGGTCTAGTGGTGACCACCTCTCCTCCCTGGGATGGAGTGTCATAGAACACACACTGGTACACTCCAGCATCAGACTGACTGAAATTGAAGATACGAATAAAGCTCACTGTCCTATTTGCTATTCCAGTGGTAGAGTTAGTGGTACTGATCACAACCCTAACACCATCACCAAAGAGTTGTGTTCCATCCTTCAACCACATCATGCTGGGTGCAGTGAAAGAGGATGAAGCAGGCTGTTCAGCTGAACATCTTAGAAAGCCTCCAATGCTTGAAATATTTGAGCTTCTCAGAGGAACACTTGTTCGGTCTGAAAGTGTATTATTGTTCAGTTCTCTTGCTATCTTCAACACATTAGTGCCATTAATTGCTGTACACAAAGAAAGTAAATTTGACATATACACAATACAAAACACTAACCTGAAAGCAATAGTGGTGGTTGGCTGATGGTACAATTGTCACTATCAGAAGCTGTGCACTGATAGCTTCCATTGTCACTTGAAGAGAATCCATAGATAGTCAAGATTGAGGATGTGATGGTGTTGTTCTGTGTCGTACTCTTGACTATCAGATGAGGCAACTGTGCAGTCTCTGGAATGGTGATATTGTCCCTGGTCCATTGTATGTGGGGAGGAGTGAACTGTTCACTGGCTGAACAGAAGAGCTGGATGACCGATCCCACCACTATCACACTGGAGTTGTCCTGGACGCTGTCGAAGTCACGAGGACCAACGTTGATCAGAACGAAAGCTGATGGCCATAAGGATTTCTTTTACGCAGTGAGTGGATGAGCGTGGTGAATGCGACTGGCTCAATCATGCTGACACGCATACATATCTTTGAAAGGTACAATTATAACACTCGTATATCACTTCACACAATAAAAGACTAAGCACCAATTGTACTATAGCTAATGACCACCGAATGGTTTATCCCTGTAGTTTCGAGAAGTTAGCCTTTTGTCCGACACACGAAAAATTCGCTTATATATACGTGCACATTCGGGGTCCATGAAGTAAAGTCATGTACATGTACGCACACGCCGAGGTACTTACCCGCACATGCAGTGCTCAGTGCGTGAATCACTGTGAAGCTAAGAGCGATCTTCATCCTTGGGAAAAAAAATAAAATAAAAACTATAGCGAATATTTGTCAAACATCCGTGCATAATAATATGTTTTTTAAACAGACGAGTTTAACTAATGGCATTGTTCGGATGCTATCACGTGGGATAGAAGGAGTGGGCGGTGCACGTGGGAAATTTCGTATAGCGCTGTATAGCATGCAGCGCAAGTAATGACTTGATGACACACTTCACACGTTCGTTAGAGAAAAAAAATCGTGCACGTGTAAGTGACCAAGATTAATACGAGGTACACGAGTTACAGACTAACTATGAATACAAGAATAGAGTGTATACATGTATCTGTGTGATCACGAGTGTGCGTGTGAGAAATCCATTACAAAAGGTTCCGTCATGTATGCACTGCGCAGGCGCAGACTTCATCTATTACGCTGCTCCCCTCTTTTTAGTGTTCCACGTATACTCCGTAGCGCTGCATGCGTACGTTGCCTATCTCACACCGGATATCGACGTTGTTCGTCCAATGGTAGGGGAACTACAATTCCTGGAGCAGCCTCGACAGGTTCTGTTGGCTCAACATACGCTACTCAGTGTTGCCGCGGTTCGACCGGGACCGACGGTCCGGACCGCAGTCCTCGCCATTTTTAGCTGGACCGCGAGCCTCGGTCCTTATTATTTTCATTCACGGACGGTCGCGGACGGTCACGGTCCAAGCAGTACTGGACCGACGGTCTGACCGCGGTCCCCCTCGTACCCACGCCTAAATACGCATGGCATGCACATGGCGTGCACGTGATCTATTGGTGCCCTGCTTTTAAAAAATATTTTGAGTGTGCGTATTATAGAACTAGGATGAGTACCGATTCTCATGCCACCTCCAAGACAATCACATCATTTAGTTGTAATGTTTCGTACTATTGTGAACCTGATAATGGATTCACCTATTCTCCTAAAGGCATTGCGTGACAAGCAAAATGACCCATCTCTTCATTTCAATTTTGAATTTGAAAGTACTGTTGAGGATATTGAGACTGATAATGATCAATTCATCACTGAGTACTTGCATTGGGGCAACACACGTAAGTTAACTAAGGATGTTGTAACGACACGGAGATGGAATTCCACTTACTTTATGTTAAAATGCATCATTGAGCTTGAAGAACCAGTTAAGTTTGTGTTAATACAAGCAGGCAGGGCTGACTTGTCACCATCTGATGAACAGTGGGAAGTAGCAAAGCAGCTTTGTGCATTGCTTCGACCATTTGCAGTAGTCAATGATATTCTTCAGGGAGAAAAATACCCTACTTTGGGCAGTGTGTCTCGGTATATATCATGGCTTTTGCAAGGTAAAAATTGACATGCATTGTATGAAAATATTTATTCTTATGAATGCAGGACTCTCTCAAGATACTCCTCCTCGAGATTGGCATATGAAGCCTCTTTTGTGGTGTCAGCATGATCATGTAATCCAGCAAGTACGCTCTGATATCTTGTCTGATATGCAAAACCGCTGGGATCCTTCTAATCCTGTGTATGTGATGGGCTCCCTAACCCACCCTGGGCACAAAAGCTTGTCTTGGTTAACTGCTGCTGACAAACAAGATGGAATTTCACAGTTACAAACAGAAATGAAGAATGTAGCACCTTCACTTGTATGTGATTTACTGAATATTGCTGTGGCAGAAACAGATGATGAGGTCCTTCATGGACAAAAGAAGACAAAGCTGTCAAGTGTGTTTGAGGAAGCAAAGTTACTTTTCAGTTTTGCTTTACCAACACCAACACAGCTATTTTCTAACACTGTTGATGATCGTGTTGATGAAGAACTAAAAAGGTACTTCAAAAATGAATGTTGAAATGTTATGTATTATGATAATGTTGATTTGTACATGTAGGTATCTGGCAGTGCCAGAGTCAGATCATCTGACAGGATTGGACCCACTTAACTGGTGGTCTGTTAATGCTACTGATTATCCCATTATATCAGTGCTTGCAAAAAAATACTTGGCCATCCCCGCTTCATCAGCTTCCTCTGAAAGGGTTTTTTCCACGGCCAAAAACATAACCGACAAAAAAAGATGGCGCCTGCTTCCAGAAAGACTTCACAAGACCATTTTTTTACGCCACAATCAATACTTCTGGAAATAGCATTGTTTTTTCAGACTTTGTACTTTGTTGTATGTTTCATAGTGTGTGTATGTGTATGTATGTGTTGTCATTGTTGCATTTGCATTGCCTTTCTTGGATTTATATTATCAGCATTGTGGACCGCGGTCCGACCGACGGTCACGGTCCTGGATTGTTTGATTTGTGCACGGTCGCGGTCCGGTCACGGTCTGGCTACTTAGGTTTGACCGCGGTCCACGGTCCACTGAAAAGTAGTGGACCGCGGCAACACTGAGTCGCTACTACACACGGCTTGAGCTTGTCAAAATGAACGAGCGTCGATTTCCTCCGACCATGAAGGCTTGTGATTTTATGCATGCATGGCCTCACCCAGTCGTTCCATGATCTTAAAAGGTCCTTTCCTAGGGTGATGCAGTTATCTGGATCGACCACGAGGAACGGCTGCAGAGTGCAACCAACGACTAAATGGCTTCCCATGCATGGGCTTTTTCGTTGTAGAGCTCTTTCTGCCTTCTATGTTCGGCCTGACATTGTTCCCTCACAATGCATATGCTTCTTGCAAAACCACCTTCAGGCTCTGTGCATACTCAGTTGTAGTTTGCGTACCATTTGGTTAGTGCCGTTGTCACAGGATTACGCTTCCCCCGGATTACGCGTCCTGCATGCTGCCGGACATTGTATCCTAGAATTCTGCGTCCGCCGGACATCCAGTCCTAGGAGCCACTGTCCCCCCGGACAGCGTATCCTAGGAGTTGCTGTTCCCCCGGACAGCGTATCCTAGGATACTATGTCCCACCATAGGCGATATCATACAGCTATAGTATCTTATTCACAGTACACCTCTCACCAAGTCTATGTTCATTTATACCGCGGTGTCGCAGGATTATCCCCCACGGATATTATACCCTAATTATAAATGTCCCTCCTTTGAAAGCGTATTTTGTATTCAAAATTAGATCGCAGCCAAAAGTACTTCATTGGCCGACTTATCATCATAATGGTTGAGCTTATTTGCATGGGTCTGGTTTATACTAGTAGCAATTGATTGCATGGTAAACAATTAATTATAACTATAGGGCACAGTTACCTACACTCATCTCTAAACACTAACTTACATGCTGTGGCAAAAGGATACCTGTGTAAGAATTTATGTCTCCCCCACAAACCCTATAGTGTCTCACTTGGAATTGATTGTCCCCATGGTAAATTGCACACTTGGTGATAACATGCATGGATGGCGAGTCAATCAACAATGGCAGTCATGTTTTCAGCAGGTTAAATGATATACAATGCTAGCACTTGTGATCAATGGCAAACATGAAACAGAGTACATGTATGCAGACTACACATGGTACATAAATTAATTGTTTGTGCTCAGTGGATGGGCTGACAGTTTTTACAATGCCATTTGCATTTTTATCATTCCAGCCTTTTTTAGGAATTGACATGTCACATTTCTTGTGGAAACCATTCATTGCAGGAATTGCATTGAATCATCACTCCAGCATCCGGCATTCGGCAATAACACCTCACGTTTATGCTCTTTTTTGCTACAACATGACTGCTTGATCTATCTGAACTGGGAAATGCTGCTATTCTTCTACTTTCTAAACATTTTGACAGATGTTGACGCATCAGTACTGTGTCTTATTTCCTAAAACACACATCTTCATCACGGCATAAATCAATGGCATACGCAATGGCATACAGGCCACAGTCTGAATGATTATAGTCTGTTTATCAACATCCATGAAATGGAGATGCACTGCATTGTTAGGAGTATAAAGAATGGAACAAATTTGTTCAATGCCATGATCAGTACAAGTGTTACAGAGACTATCATAGATGTGCACATGGTCTGATGGCAATCCAAGGGTTGAAATTATGAACCAATGATCCTCTCCATTGTGCAGAATTTGAATAAAACCTTTTCTCATTATATCAAATGTTAAATGATATCCCAATGTTGTTGCTTGAAATCCAGGCATACCATATTGGCTATGGAGAAGGTATTGCACAGCATTAATTATAGCATCATCCAGCCACTTCTTGTCACTCTCAAGAATGCATCTGTGTTCTTCATACAGTATAACATTTCCCACCTCCAACCATTGGTGATGTAGATTTGATAAACCTTGTGTTCTAACCTTTCTGCTTTTCTTTATCTGTTTCACCTCTTCATCACAAGCAACCTTTCTGCTTTTCTTTATCTGTTTCACCTCTTCATCACAAGCAACCTTTCTGCTTTTATCTGTTTCACTTCTTCATCACAAGCAACCTTTCTGCTTTTCTTTATCTGTTTCACCTCTTCATCACAAGCAACCTTTCTGCTTTTCTTTATCTGTTTCACCTCTTCATCACAAGCAACCTTTTCGCTTTTCATTATCTGTTTCACCTCTTCATCGCAAGAAATCATGCTCTTTTTTGCTTCATTCACCGAACAATTTTTAGGTTGAGAGATGCCAATAATTAGTGAAGCAGAGGCACAGACACTCAACTCTGGCTTACTGGTTAAGTGGAGACTGTCAAGGGTTACACCACCTTCATTACACATCTTTCTTGTGTCCAGAATCTACTGACAGAATGTATCAATGTTCGCTGAAGACATTAGTAAGTACGTTTTGTCATATTTACAAATTGTCTTAATACTAATGCCACTGGATTTGAACCAATACTCCAGAAGTTCAATAGCTTCCACTGGATATAAATAAGCATCAATGGCATGTTTCCTAAAGTGGTCAAACTCTTCAGAAAGTTTGTCATTCATTATTCTAAATTGCCTTCCCCAGAAATCTCTCAATGGTGCTTCTCCTTTATATGCACGATGAGTCAGCCAGTGTTCCACAATAAGATCCTTGTTAAGGGCATATTCACCAGCTTCTGTATTAAAAAAAATAAATTAAGTTGATTATACTTCCAGTATTTAAGTATAAGGTTGAACAACTTACATCAAAGTCTTCATCTTCTGCTGCCTTAAATGCAAGTTCATCTGCACCTGTTCGCCATAATCGAAACAAATGTGGTGAAAACAACTGCTCATTAAGTATTCCATGAGTAGAAATTTCATTCCTATTACAGATTTTTTCATTGTGAGAATCAGTCACATCTGGTCTCTCTTTGCTTGCACTTTCTTCATTGCGAGACTTGGTCCCATCCAGTTCAATTTTGCTTTCAATTTCCTCATCACTAGTAGCTGCATGACCTTGCCTTTCTTCATATATTTTAAGCTGGATTGAGTTACATATATATTTTTTAAACTTTTCCATGTGCATTCTTTAATGAATACAACCCCTTACCACACACTTCTAAAAGTGCCTGTCCACTCTTTGTCCATTTTCCCACCTTTTCAAGACAGTTTTCTCATGTTTCTTAAGAGTACTTGGTTTCCTAGTTGAAATTCTGCTTGTGAATGCTTGCAGTCATAGTAAAGCTTTTGTTTAGTTTGAGCATTCTGAATGTTAGTTGCAACTTTCATAAAAGCCTCAGTGTGTGTCATATCTAGCTGCGTAGCATACTTCTGAGCTTCACTTTCAATGTCAGTGATTGTAACTATGTATGATCGTTATCCACATTTCCAGTCTACAGCTGGATGGGTAATACTGCTTCTCTACCATACATCAGAAAAAATGGTGTGTATTTAGTAGTAGCATGAACACTTGTACGATATGAGAAAAGAACAGATTCCGAGTTTTCATCGCAGTCATTTTGATCAGCATTAATATATTTAACAAGCGACTTTGTCACAGTTTGATTCAGCCTTTCGTCTAGTCCATTGGTTTGAGGGTGGTATGCACTTGCATACTCAGTTCCCGTCAGTAAGAAAAGCTTCTCATTTAGTGAATTCACAAACTCACGACCCTGATCTGAAATACATATTCTGAAGCAGCCGAACCTAGTTATCAGGGAATAAATAAACTTTGCTATCCCTTCAGCACATTTTGATGGAAGAGCTTGTGCTTCAGGCCATTTTGAAAAATAGTCTGTGCATGTTACTAGAAACCTTACAGAAGATCACATAATGGCAATGTGAGGAAAAAGAACCATTATTAATGAGAAAAGCAAAAAAATATTATATCATATCAGTACTGTTATAATCATCAAAGTAAGCATAATACTTATATGTTGTTTATAGCAATATTCAAATGCACTTTCTTAATGTCAAATTTGTGTATTTTTTCATGTGATAAAAAAGATTAGACAACAAGCATTGCTATACAAATCCACTTCAGTTGTAAACGACATGATTGATTAGCCCCACACAAACATACCGGTTATTATTACGTCAGTGTAAACGGTCCAACGAGATCAATCCCAAATTGATACCAAACTTCAGACCTCACTGGAATGGGATGTAGCTCTGCCGAGGCCTTGCGTAACTTGACTTCCTTTAGTGTGTGTGTGCGTGTGTATGTGTGTGTGTGTGTGTGTGTGTGTTTTCAGCAACTACATTAGTCTGAATAAGATAATTATTACATACTTGAATGACATGTGTAGAAAAGAGTTATTAATGGGCACCGCCTTTGCCCGTACCGGTTCATTTCTCCATAACTGATGGGCGTAGGGACTGCACGAAACAGGACTTATGCCTGCTTTGGTATGATTCCTATCCAGTCAAGCCTTTACAAATGATTTTGATATGCACTACATAAATGAAAGATGAACAGCACTCGTGCAAAACAAGAGGAGAGCTAATTTCTGAATTAGCGGACCGAGTTTGCTCATTCCACTATTAGAGTTCAATGCAACTCAACTATCGTGGTGGCTTGCACATAAAAAAATTGAATTAGCGAGTATATACAAACAAATGATAAGCTAGTTTATTTCTGTAGCCATGCATGCACTGCTCTCAAACGCAAAGGAATGAAAATGGTGACAGACTTATAAAAATGTAAAAAAAAAAAGAATGCAAATTTTCATGTATAATTTAATGATTTCATTTTAATATGTCATACAGCGAGCAGTTCTCGGCTTAAAAAATGTATCTTCAGTATATGAATTTATATTAGTTTGCATCAATTTCATGCTTAAGTTACCTACATGTACATATCCAAGCCGTTTAGCCTTTTACTATTATATGGGATTGTTTCCGCGAAAAGCTTTTCAAGATTTCAGATATTCTAGAAGTCTGAAATGTCCTCTACACATTGCTTCTTACGCACTGAGAATCGGAGTACCTATCATGGAGTTGTAAGGCTCTGAATTTTTTAATTAGCCATACACTTCAACACAAGCGTTACATTTCTATTGCACGTACTGGAAATCATATCATGTATGCGTTAGGTCCTGTCACGCGAAAATCGGTCTGGGAGAAAACTGGTCCAGGCGGACCACTTTTGGCTGCCAAAATAGGTCCGACCCGGACCACTTTTGGTTGGTCCGCGTATTTTAACTTGCAGGGAAAAAAAACTCAGCTTTCATCAGTTGTGAAGGTTGCGAAAGAACATAGTAACGTTTATGATGAAGTATAGACCCGCGTACATACATATTCCATATATGTAGCTTTAATACAGCTCTATAATGTCATGCTTTACTTCAAATAATGTGCACCAGTACACACTGCAATGCATTGTAACGAATAGCGGACAGTATATGGTATGTTTACATATTATGTATACATACCCCCATACTGTTGACCATCTCAGTACAATCATATCGACTGCATGCATATGGCATGGCACACGCGTGTACCACATGCAGGCTCATGCATGCAGCCTATGGGATTGCAGTTAGTTTATGGCTATATCATAATGAATTGAATTCTTCGGTGCAAATCATATCCAGAAAAAGGCGGTCATCTTGCCTTTTTAATTCAATTTGAATTTTAACCAACTCTATGATGTACTATAAGCAGGTCTGATTATGATATATGTACTTCAAAAAATTATTCCATTAACCATTCTTTAACTAAAATCAAGACAAAACCACATCCGTTAAGTATTTAATTCGCGGTTTGCGAATCAACGTATATCTTACCGTAGACATGTATGGGGTATTTCAATACCAAGCACGCCAGATTTTTCTCAGCATTTGCCATGAGGGATTGTTAGTACACTACATTTGCCAAGATTTTTAGCATACATTGAGGACAATCCTAGGGAAGCGACGTCTTAAATAGGAAAAATACGGCGACCCCACTAAAAATCTTGGTAAGTGTAGTGTACTAACAATCCCTCATGGCAAATGCTGAGAAAAATCTGGCGTGCTTGGTATTGAAGTACCCCATACATGTCTACGGGAAGATATACGGGAATATTCGTTGATTCGCAAACCGCGAATAAAGTACTTTTGACCGCTCATTTCTGGATATGTGTGTATATGCATGCTGTTGTTGCTAGTTCTTTCAGGATGATGCTCTCTCATCAAATAAATTTAAATCGTATAGTGTTAATGAGCAAATTTGGCAGCGAAAAGTGGTTTGCCCGGATAATTTGCGCCAGTCCCTATTCGCGGAAACCGATCCCATATGAGTAGGGAAGAATTTATTTATTTATTGTAATTTTTTGCTGGCTAGGCCGTTTACGTGTCCAATCATGTCTAAAACATCATAGAACCATGCATTCGTGGCCTGCAGAGAAATACACTGTTCTACAGTTTTAATTTGTGCAATCGATGCCTTGGCAAACAACAATTTTTAAAAAAAGTTCAAACCGGCTTGCATACATGCATGCACATGGCACATGTAAAAAAGAAAAGGGCGGGGCTGCAATAGCTGTACTAATACTTGTGTCACCCAAATGCTCAGAAACTCGCTGTAAAGTCACGTGATTAGTATATAAGAATTGTTGCTTCATACACGAAGTCTTCGGCCCCGGCAGCTTGCAGTCCGCTTCCGCTATCACATTGCTGGTTATTTGAAATCAGCGTCTCCTGGCTCCAATCACTCATCGCGTATTGGTTGAAGGATCTGACCTGCATTTTGACAAGACCCAAACTGTATGATAACACACGTATGCACACGCGTACTGCTCTGACTCCATCACAAGTCCTTGAAATAAACAAATTTTGTTACTCAATTGTACTGTTCTAAAACTAAGTAGGTGTGGGCACTTCATTTGTCCGACTTGCTACTGATGATACATTTTTTTCAACATTTCAACTTATATTCAACAAGTCTGAATTGTACTCTACACATCTCTTCTTACGCACTGAGAGAATCGGAGTATCTGTCATGGATTTGTAAGGCGCTGATTTTGTAATGAGCGATACACTATCAGTTGTGCAGTTTAATAATGTATTCCCAATTATAATTTATGCTTACCAGCGCGTAGAGGCACAAAGGATCGTCAGTACTTTGAAGGCTTCCGACCATGGATAGAGATGTTTGATTGACCTACACGTGTGGAAAAATATGAGGGAGAGAGGACGAGGAGGTCAGGAATAGATGAAGCATGCACGCAGACGTTAAAAAAAATGATACTTACCGCTGTCTTTATGGTCAAAGCACATGCGTTAGACTGCTGTGCCGCCACAGCACCGAATTGTGTGGTAATACACAATTCGTATCCCTCCAATGCCCCATTTGCTGCGGCTGGCGGGTTCCAGCTGAACACTGCCTGGGCCCTCACGCTACTGTATTGCACGGAGTGCACGTGGAAGGCGCGTATCGGCATTGGCGGGAGACCGCTGCTCTCCACGTAACACACCTCGGGTCCTGGCACGCTTCGCCATAAGAAAGCGCTGTTTTGTACTGGCTCCACCTAACGAAAAGTGAGAAAGTGTGCCAACGAGGAGTGTGTGTGTGTGTGTGTGTGTGTGTGTGTGTGTGTGTGTGTGTGTGTGTGTGTGTGTGTGTGTGTGTGTGTGTGTGTGTGTGTGTGTGTGTGTGTGTGTGTGTATGAGTGTGTGTGTGTGTGTGTGTGAATAATCTCACGTAGTTGCATGATGACTAGGTCTCACTTCAATTCTGTAGAAGACTTGCAAACCACTTTTAGGTTTGAAGCCGTACAGTTGTAGACCGTATCCATCCAAACTTGGCTGTGTTTGAGTAGTAATCAATGCATCAATGTTTTCTGAAGAATCCTCCCCACAGCTCCCAGTTGGCTAACCTTTGCCTGTAATGTCAACGTGTCGTAAGCCTCCATCAGTACGGGAACAAAATCACTGCTTCGAACTTGGACTAGTTCTGAAGAAACTGTGAATCCTGAAATGCTTTCAAAAATAGATGATGTTGCGTTGGCAATCGAAATTGAGATGGTAATGTTGAAGTACTCGCCACTTGCATCCCACACCTTCTGGCACACCATTACCATCTGAGGGGGAGGGCCTGACACTGTGCGATTAAAATGGATCAATATAATTCCAAGCAATACTTTACCAATGGGCACACACTAGGACTAACATTGTGGTGCAATGGTGAGGTAGGTACCAGATCTGCCTGATGCTATTGGATTAGCAGTGAACTGTAATGAGGGTGTGTGATTGGAGGGTTCGGGCAAAATGGAGGACAAAGGAGAGTGGTAGGAATGGAACATTGATATACCGGCACATTGATGTGTGTGTATGTGTGTGTGTGTGTATGTGTGTGTGTGTGTGTGTGGTGTGTGTGTGTGTGTGTGTGTGTGTGTGTGTGTGTGTGTGTGTGTGTGTGTGTGTGTGTGTGTGTGTGTGTGTGTGTGTGAACGGCAAACTCATGTAATAACTAGTAACAGTAATCTCATAGGGATCAACACCAGGGGATATAACAGCCAGTGCACGCATGTAAACTCACTATGAGGTAATAGTTGCATCCAAATTTCAGCAGGCCGTTTGCAGTTCTTGCTTGTATAATGAACTCTGTGAGGCCCTGAAATTGTTCCCATCCGCGCATATAGGCACTTTAGTGACTGTGAGTCGTACATATGGTGTCTCCCAACCTTGTAGATGTTGTTGTATGAATAGAGAACATTTGAGCCACCACATTCAGACTGCTGAGAGAGAAGCTGGATTGTATATGATGCGAGAGATTCAAAACCTGTTATGCCATGAGAAAGACGGTCCTTATACAGTAGTACTATTCTTTGCACAAAAATGATCACCCTCACCTTTACCATCACTGTCAAAATATATACCCACCTGAAGCTGGGGTCCATGTGATATCAGCCACAGAGTAACCAGTGAAGGTTGGCCTAGGGTCCTCATAGTAGCGGACCTTTATGGACGATGCAGGTACTTGTGACGGGTAAACCTGAACTGCAATAAAGTGACATTGGTTAACGCTTTAGCAAATGAGGAATGTAAATAGATATAGTACAAAAAATACAATAAAATTCCTGGTTCTTTTGTTTTGTTGTGGGAACCAAACTAATGCATTGCATGTATTTTTTAGACAAAGTGTCAAAAACACTGAAGATAAACCATGATTTTCTCACCTGCTTGAAAGCACAGTTGCAAAGGAGGAGACCATTTGGAGCGAGTGTACTTAGTCACCAGTGCAAATGAAATGGATGGAGTAGTACAGACAAATGATCGGAGGTCCAGAATGTCCTCAACATTCGCCTGAAAACAAATCACAAACTAAAGACTGAAGCCTCACATATGCACACTCTTATTGCAGTTACTTATGTCAGGAGGCATGTGTGCACCTGTTGGAGTGTTGCACAGTTGTTAGCATGTACATTCTTATTGGTCTCATCAACCCCCTCCCACCCCCCCCCCCCTCTTTCCATAAATGCTGCAAATGATAGGGGAAGCAGAATCTTGTGTGTGCCTATTGAAGTGTCGTTAGAATGCACACACATTTTGCATGCATGAATTTGCACCATTGTTTACCTGCCAGAAGAACAAATTCTTTCCGCACCCGACAGCGTTGATGGCAATCCCTACAACTCCACCCATCACACCTGCTCTGGGAGCTGGAAGGGCTCTGGTGATGTTCAGAGTATACAAACCACACATGGAGGAATTGGTCTTTACATCAGGGCTGGTGAGAGGTGTCAAGGCAGGATCTACACAATAGAGCAGTACAGGTCCATTGAGGTCATGTATGTACCCCCTACATTAGCTGCTATTTCAATCAAGACAGTATGGAGGACAAGCGAGCACATTTGACAATTTGCACAGCTCCCGTCTTTCCTCACTGTAATTATATTAAGAGTGGCCAATTGGATTGGTATACTGTAATAGCGTTTTGGAGTGTTTGACACTCGACAAATCAAATATAGCACTCCAGTGTTTTGCATTGAGCTTAATCTGGGCAGATATGTGCTTTAGTCCTCTTTTTTAAGGACACAAAAACAAATAGCATAAAATGCAATAAGACGGTTGCTAATTACGCACACACAATCTTTGTTTACGTACAGCTATTACCTAAGGAAGCTGTCCAATTGAACTCTTCACAGCCCTGTTTACATAGAGGTTTTCTCTATGAGAGAAACAAAGTCATTTTTCGTCTACTTTTTGATTTTATTGTAAACCTACACATTGCTGTTCACAGGGTAGTCCTTGCACCAAACATGATGATGCTCCCCCGCATTCGGACTGGCAAGACGTGTACTGTTTAAAACGAAAGGCATATGCAATGTGAACCCAACCAAGCTTGATGCAGCATTGCTCAAGAGTGCATGCACCGTACAAATTTATTACTCACGCATTGATCCCTGCAGTCATCAGGACTTTGAAAGGAGTCTGACAGAACGCACCCTCGTTTGCACTCGCGAAGCTAATGTACATTCAGGAACAGAATTGTAAAGACTTATTTTATTTATCTTATGGTTCATACCTTTTGAAACGTGCTGCAATCTAATCTATTAGTGAGCAGCGAAGAGTACAACAACCAACCTCTGATCGAAACGGAGAGCTACGTGAAAATAAAAAAACGTGCACGAATGAAAAAAGACAAAAATTCCAATGCAGCTATTCGGCCATTGGGAATGCCCTTTCGTATCAGTACACGCACACGGATCTGGTGTGCTTGTGCCCCTTGCAATTAGGCAAACCACGCATGCAACCTGAGCGTAAGTATGCGGCGCCCACCTCACTCGTTAGTCCGTACTTCTCCAGCGAACAGCATGTAGGTGGTGATGAAAAGTGACATCATGAAATACACGCCATGTGTTTTCAACACATCGTGCACGCATAGGGATAATTACCGTCTGCATGCAGCGCAGGGTGCACTGGATGCTTCGAATGGTGTCATTCTCAGTCGCGTTGGGGATGGTTGGTGCAGGGGCGGTCGAGCGGCAGGTAACAGAGGTGCACGGAGTTCCAGCACTAGCAGCAATGACGATGCTAAAAAAAAACACAGCGTATAAAGTCTCCATATTTCCTTTTTTCCACTCAATGTTTTTCTGTACACTGCATCTGAAATGACTTTTGAATATGTTATAAAGGGCATTGCATTTACGCCAAGTGACAATGATGTCACGTGGACAGGCCAACAAAGATTCACTGTGGTATAGAGGACGTCCACCTACAGCCGGTAGTCAGAGCTATGGAGAAGAGGAAGCAGAGTGGGCGGGAGAAGAGGAAGCAGAGTGGGCGGGTGAAGTTTCTCAATGGCATTAGCACCACACGTATGCATGTAGTGCGTTCAGCGGTATCCGGTCGTTAGCCAGGAGGTAACCTGGGCACGAGAAAAGGTTTTGAGCGAGCATCCGGTGCAAATCACTCCCGTGCCATAGCGAGAGTGTTCGGTGCCCGTGGGCAGCCTTCGAAAAAACACCACTTCCGCCTATTCCCTTAAATCATAATATAAGCTTATGAACGATTTGAAGAAGGGGAGTGGTTGGTTAACCGATTATATGCAGAAGACGAAAATTTGCGTACGCAGCCCTGGCCGCGCATAGCACGACATTGCCAGTGGTTATCGTGTATAGACGGCCGCAAACAAGTGATTGTTACCAACAGGGTCTGTGCAAAAGGTAAATAGCTATATCATGCAGTCTTCATGTAGGTGATGCAGAGCGTGGTATGGTCTTCGAACCTGACACTCCACACTCAGCGCACAAACACGGCTATCAACAATACATTCAGCATTTACTACCAACACATCCCTAAGTACACACTCAGCGTGCAACCATGCATGCAACCACACCACACTAAGTCCACTCAGCGTACAGCTACGCGCTACCAGCTACATACGTACATGTATAGCACTATCGGAGACAATATATATCAATGATCATCTCTGGCTCAAAAGTGTTGCGTCGATCACAACCGCTGCCTCACAAGATCACAAAAAATAGTCTCTCTGAAATATTCCACACCATGCATGCGGAGTACGGACGTACTCTGATACCATCATGAAAAATAGTACAATTCCGCGCATAATCAGTTAATCGCGTGCGAAGCGAACATGTGTGCAAGTTAAAAACCCATTTATGGTAAGTTCACAAAAATCAAAGTTCCAACGCAAAGTACGTTCTGGAGCTACGACAATCAGCATTGTTTTCTGAGTTACGTAATAATCGTTATCTTACTGCTCAACTCTATGGCACAATCAACATGTACTTAACACATGATTGTACTGTACATAATCTATCGTCAAAGCGATCCAAAGGTCAAAGCCACTGTACTCCTCCCCCCGAAGGTCATCTTGGTGGGGAACGACAAGGGCACTTCGCTACCTCGGACCGTGCGAGGCGCTTCAACTTCCGTTTTCTGATTGTCCCTCGCA
This sequence comes from Ephydatia muelleri, assembly GCA_013339895.1. NCBI lineage: Eukaryota > Metazoa > Porifera > Demospongiae > Spongillida > Spongillidae > Ephydatia > Ephydatia muelleri. The sequence continues at coordinate 9,814,807 of JABACO010000004.1, read as the reverse complement.
CTGAACTTTCAATTGTTGTATGTCGCTAATGATTATCTGTTTATTGAATGTGATGTTATTAAGCAATCAAAAGTGAATTGTGAAGCTTCTGGAGAGCCTTACAGCGCTCCCCTTATCCCATCCTGGCAAGGAGAGGGATGGGCGGGGGTGGGGGTGGGGGGGTGGGGGGGCGTAGCGGTGATGTCATCCATCTGCAGCTGCGTATCTATAATTTGGGTCTGGGTACGAGACTACCCTTCCCCCCTCCCCCCCCCCCCTCCCCCCACGTCACTCCTCTAAACCCCAGCCAATAGCCCCCCTATTCCTAGATCCGCCACTGGTTGTTGAATCACGTGCGGAGCGCACATGCAAGTTTTTTAAAGTCTCGCACACCCATTTACGTTCACAAAATCAAAACGACCAAGTTCCAACGTGTTGGACCTACGTCAATCAGCGTTTTTGCTGAGTTACCTATTGATAATCGCTACCTTACTGCTCAATCAACGTTATGTGGTCTGCCCCACTTACATGTAGTGACGTGTACTGTAGCTACATGTATATGCATAATGTAATCGTTTCACCATTAATAAGCTACGTGCATACCCCTCCCTATAATCGCGAGGGTAGATATCATGGTAGATGCACAAGCGCACTCCCCTGCAATCGTACCGTCCTACAGAGTACCTATCCAACGGCGCTGCGCTGCAATAAAGGCATCTTCCAAATACGACATGACCCCTAGCAGGGGACAAATATGACATGACCCCTAGCAGGGGACAACGCCAGTCTGAGCGAAACTGAACTATTCTTTTTTGTTCATTTCACATGAAAAAAAAAAATGCTTTTCTGTGTACAATTTAATATTTTTGGCGAAAAAGCTCATTCATTTGCAAACATCTTGCAAATCAATTGTCAAAGCGGGCAATAAGAGTACATGTACTCGCATGCATATCGAATAACTAAAGCAATGAAATAAATGAGATCTTCCTAGGTTTCTCCTGATGGTGTGTCAGCCACAAGACTAAGAAGCTTCTGCTTAGTCTGCAAACATTGCTCTTGACTGCTTTGGACTGATATACTGCTGTTCATTTAAGTTCTAATGCCAACAGTATTCCAGCTCCTAAAATGTGACCAAAAAATATAGATGTATTGTATACAAAGGAATGTCCATATATTGTTCCAGGTTTGTACTCCCAAGGCCATGCAGGCATACATTATGTACTCCCAAGGTCAGGCATACATTTTTGTACTCCTTAGGTGAGGAATATATATTTGTACCAGTGTTCTTTTGACTAGTAGTAAATGATTTAATTTAGGCATATTATATGCTTCGGATGCAACTGATTAAAAACACAAACCTATTATCTCAGAGTAAAAGATACCCTTCAAAACCTTATCAGCAACCCCAAAAAGGTCAATGACCCATTGTCCTAAATAGCTGAATAGCCATATGACTCTATTTAGGAGCTCCTAGCTCCGTTGTTCCTTCATACGCGATTGCGTTGTGCACTCTCGAGTGGAAATGCTCTTCAGATGGTTTGCCATCTTGTGCCCAATGGCCTACAATGGCGACAATCATGAATGGGACTAGACCAATTCCTTAGTTAAAAAAAAAAAAAAAAACCCAATAAAAATGCTAAATTTAGAATATTGAAAAATGTATTAACATGCACTATCTATTTGTGATTCAAAATGAATGCATTTGCTTTACCTGGGTGGAGAGGCTCAGCGTTATTGGATGTGGGGAAAGCTACTTGACAGAAAACGTTTTCCTTGGCTGTTCTCGACATGCTCCATATATGTATGTGCATGTGCATAGATTTTTTTTAAAACTCTTTGAGTATGCATGCACATGTGTATGCATGCTCGTACGCAATTGGTACACAACCGTTACAACATTCATTTAGATATTGCATGAAAAATGTGTTGATCATTCACAGTACTGTGTATGACACCTCTGCACTTTTAACCTTATAAGTACATACACAAAGTAATTGTTTCTTTTAAAGAATCTCATTATTCAGATGAGCCACTTCACTTCACTAATGCATCACTTCAATACTCCAAGAACAAGGATGCGTGTAGCCCAGATCAGTGCAGTATATCATGCCTGCATGTTCTTTTGCCAGTTCGTATTATAGGTTGTTGGAACAAAAGGTGCCAGCGGGTTATAATGGACACATGCACAAATGTGCGTACACTGATACCACACCTATGTTCAAACATTTGTATGACTATGGGGTTGCATGCATGTCAGTATTGCACTTGCATGAATATTTGAAGTGATTTTGATCAACGCAATATAACACACAGCACGGAATGAATGGTGAGGCAGATAATTCTCGTTTTGTAAGAATGCATGTATATATGCACTTGGCATTCAAAGAGTTAAATACAGAGTCACTACAACATGGCCATGGCACTTCTTGGGTAGGGTGTGGTTATTTAACTCAACCATGCCCCATGCAGCACTGTTACATGTATGTAAGAATGAGTGCTTACACAAAGTTGTTTACATGTTGATGGCGTATTGCAAACATACGCTCCAAGTTTGCATGTTGGCGTTTTGTAAACATATACATAGAACTATCAGCTGGTATTAACAGCTGTTGTAAACACACAGACCAAGTGGCTCCAAGTTGACACGTTGGCATTGTGTAAACATACATGGGACTACTGTTAGTAACAGACATTTCAGCTGCCATGGTTACTGCTCTGATAGAGTTAAAAAAAACATTGGCTACATGATTTCTTCCAGTCTGAATTTGGGGGTGGGGTAGCATCCACGGATGTCTCTTTATTATCTATGACGTCGAACGGCAAGATTCAAGCTTAACAATCAAGCACTCATCCACATGTTAAAACATTGAAAAGTATCATGCATGCGAATAAAATGCAGCTTGTTTAAGCATGACATTAATACTCACGGTGAGACATTGAACATGTTGATATTGCGCCGAGCAGCCAACCTTAAACACTCAGTGTCAGATAAACCCCGTGCACGTTGGATAATGCATACAAGAAGTGCTCATCATCAGGGTGAATGGCGAATATTTTCAGTCGAGCAGCATAACTGTGGCTCCCTCCGTGAACCTCGTACATATATTGCAATGCATGGTCCATCTTCAATTCCTCCAACGGTCTTGATGCTGCATGGTGCAAGCCATAGCCATTGAGGGAACGCCAGGGCCAAATGGATCCTCTGCCATCTTTGATGCTAAGGCATCCACGAACGTCAGATCAAGCCTCTGCAGCTGTCGAGAAGTGGCAGTTCTCTCAATGGACGAATTATCAAATATCTCGCGGTTCTGTACTTGCTTTAGCAATTGCCCTCAAGCACCCCGATAGCTGTCCATTTCTAGCCCGTCCACAATAACACATACAAGCGTCATTGATAATATTTCCTCCCTTTTTGACGGCATCCTTGAAATTCCGCTATATAGTTCACAGGAGTTAGTGGTCAGCTGCTAAGCCTGCTATACAGTAGTATAATAATGCTATTAAAAAAATAGTACCGTCATGCACATTTATGTTTGTCATTCGATTATACATATGTACTGTTCAGTTCCATCGACTGATATGAAATTGATATGCATGAATGAAAGTTGTCTCACTTGTGTGGGTAGTTCTTTCGAGAACGGGAGTGAATCTTTATATAGTGTTTCGTTAGAAGAACCTTCATCATCCCGACCCGAGATATTATTTCTTAGCAGAAGCAGTTGCGGCGGCGGCGACAACACAACACGTATCAGACCCATCATACACTGCTATTCTTGGATGCCATCATATTCCTGCATGGATGCCACACCGCTTAGTATCTTTAATGACGCCTCGCCAATCGTCTGTTCAAAGTCGAAAACGTGCCCGAGACGTGTTTGCAACTACACTCGGTACAAGCAGCTGCCGTTTTCAACGAAGGCGGAATCAGTGTCAGTTTTGTTAGAAATGTTCCATGTTACTAAAGAAGGTTCGACACATTTGTTGAACGGAGAAAAGGTTTGTCAAAATGCATTTCTCGCGATGAAGGAGGAGATGCCTGGTCAGTTATCATTTGAAAAGCAGGTTCTTCCCGCCTTCTACCCAAAGTGGAAAGACTGGTTAAACAACACTAACATCTTCAATGGCAGGAATTCTTTAGCATTGAATTGCCAATAGACGTTCTTATGCATTCCAAATTGTAACCAAATTCCCTCTCTATATATTCATGACATACTATCAATACGGTCCAACCAGAACTGCACAGAAGCCACTGAGATGTTTGAAGCAGAAGAGCCCCAGCCACATGTAAAGTTTTCATACTCCTGTTTTGAGTGTACTGTTTAACCTGGGAGTACAAAATGTATTCTGTACATGATAAATTCTTACAATGTAATTTAAGCCCAGCATTACATGCAGCATATCTAACACACAGGTGTATACTGGATCATATACTTCCTTTTGGCAACCTTCAAAGATGAAAGGTCCTAACAACCCAAGAGAATTTGTTGACTGGACTGATAAAGAGCCCAAATCTGTATGATTTTTCTTTCATGTTGAAAGGCCGACTTAGAAAAGCCACTGTTCAACATTTAAAAAGCATACTGTCGTAAACACACAAGTAACAGACACAAATGTATGTGGATTTCTGATGCTTTATCTTTTGCAAAGAAATGTAATTTTGTGTCATCGTTGTTGCGCAAGGAATTAATCACATTATGCAAGAATTCAAAATAAAAAAAAAACACAACAGACCTAGAAGGCGAAAAAAACACACAAGTGTACATACATTCAAGCTGTTCAATCACAGTTCTTGCATAATCAGTTCATTTTAGTTTAGACTGTGCTGCCGAGTATAATGGTAAAATTATAACTCACTAAGATTAAGAATATAGTGGAGTGCATGGCCTATGCCATAATGACTATGTATATATATTGGCATGGTGGCTTAGCGACAGGACCACATGCAGGGGAGTGGGCGGTACTCAAACTATTGAGTCGTGCCAACGCAATGGTTTCGTAACTAAAATCTTAAGTGGTTGCGCGGCGATGAAAACGAGCGGTCGAAGTCTCTTACTTACGTGGCAGTCAGGAGTGTTTCCAATTCATTAATTGTCATACTCGGGATGTGGTCGGGCCACATGATGATGGCTGCTCAGCTCGTCCCCATCTTTCTTGTCCTTGCACTGCGAGTCGCAGCTGGATGCTCCACGCTGTGCCAAAGACCATTGCTACAGAGTGCCACCACCTCGTCCCCTTCCACCACCACCTCAACGAATCAGCCCTTTACCTTAGCGTCCGCGAGGTGTTTCGCCAGTTGCGCAAAATCGGTTGGTAATATAGTCTAAATGCCAGCACGATGCGTATACAGAAACCAACCGTGTGTATAACTGCATGGGCAGTGGGCTGAAATAGTTTTCCTATCTTATTTTCAGTTATTCATACATCCACCATAATCCGGCGTCACTTTGTATTTTGTATTTCCTTCCACATGCACGCATGAACCTTTCCTCTCATTGCTCGCGCCAACCTCTCCGGCTGCCTCGCAGCAAGGAATAACAAATGAGGTATTGTTGACTGTGAATAGTGTGCATATTGGGTCTCGTGCGCGCGTATAGCGTTAGGTATATGTTCGCCAAGGAGGAGTGTCAACCCTTCACTTCAAACGCGGCACAAAGACTTACCTAACGTTTGTACATCTCGGGGAAAAAAATGGAAATAATATTACTTGGAGTCTGTGTTTACGACCCTATACTGAACTGAGTTGAATTTACTATTTCGGTTCTTACAAATCAAACAGTGCACCTAACCTTATAGCTACCTCATTTATCGGCAGAAATGGCGCGGTAACAACCATGCACCGCACAATTTCGATTGGTGCAAGTCAATGTCTGCAAGGTACATATGTAATAAAGATCCGCTTATAATCCTTGATGCTATTTGAAAAGCACATTTATTACTGTACAATGTATTTGGTTTCATTTGCAATGACTGAATTGTACATCAGTAGTACTACCTCGTCAAAAAAGGCTTCAATACTTAAATTAGCAAACATTAGGTTCCAAAACATTTCTAATTGATCAAGTTATATGTAAGCAGTGTAAGTTTGTATTTCAGGAAGGAGTGTTTGCCATGGGGGGCGGGGGCCTTATCTGCGGTCCTTTTCTCCTCTAGAGCTTTAGTCATATGTGCATTTGAGATTTCAGTTCTGATATGATGTTGTTATTCAGTTAGAGTGAATTATAACTAATGCAAACAGAGAGAATTTAAATTTCTCTGGACTGAACTAGATTGCTTGCATGAAATAGTTATTATGTCCTTACATATGCCATATAATTATGCCAATCAGTTTTGCATTTCTATTTTCATTTTTAAATTTATATTTATTATTGCTTTCTTTATAATATGATAAATTCACCTAGTTTTTGGAGTAGCCAACAAGGGTCTTATAAGCATCCTATATATAGGTCATAAAGTGTGGATCTTAGTGGGGGCCTTAGGAAAGAGTTTGGATGAACGTAGTAACATTACTTTTAATCCCTGTATTGCTCACTGAATGCCAAATAAAGTCCCTGCAAGGTTTATGGTTGTAAAAACGAAAGCCATCATATCCAAATGCCAACATCAACAAAAAAAGCTTCCCACATGCAGTGCACAAGATAAATTGTTTAAGCAGTGTTGTGCATGTGAAAATCCACATTCTTTACGTAACAACGATAAGCAAGGGGGGCGGGAGGGGGGGGGGGGGGGGGGGGGGGGCGGACGAACACTTCCATTGGACGGGGCGAAATTACCTATTGCGGTGGCGACTATACCAGAAAAACGTTTAACTGGATAAAAACATTGTTTGTTCCTGTTTCCTAGATATGTAACAACACCTACATCGGTACTCGCGGGGTGGCTAACACTACCTACGCTACACTACTCCACTTCGATGTAGACGAAGCATATAGTTTTGTTGTGGCTAGCCCACAATCGTGACACTTGTAGGTGAAGGGTGGGTCTTCATTAGCAGTCTGAACATAATCGGGAGGGGCCCGAGTTGGTGCAAACAAGTGGCGCGATCTTCTGCGGACAAAACATTCTTCATGTTTACAGATTCTTGGTGTTTTTATAGGTTGCCCACAGATTAGTTCCCTTCTTGCCTCTAAGTTAAAAAGGTCCTTCCGCTTTCGATGCTCAAGTTCGTAACGGAGACACAACTTCAAGCCATGTAATTTGGGCGATAAATATACTTTTTCATCCTAAGGCTTGTAAAATGGTGACTTCACTTTGTTATGCTCTCATATAGCCTGAAGTTTAAACAAGTCGGTTGTTGGGGCTCGTTGCTAGGGCAGGATGTTACCATTTCAATTTATATTACGGAGGTGGAGGCCTATACTACAATTTCAATGGCCGCAAGCGGCCGTATACAAGAGATATAAGATACATGTATAAGATCAGTATGGCATATAATATAACTAATACTTACTAGGGGTGGCCGAGTGGTTGTCAGTATGCCCGGCCTGGTTTCCCCAGAAAACTTCAAATGGCGTAAAGATTGGCTGGATAGCAGTTACGTTCCTTGCAACAGGCATTGCTGCCCATAATGACATTTCAATTGAGAGTTGCCACCGCAGTCTCCCCTGCGCCCCTGGCCTGGTTCCAGTGCCAGGGGACGAATGGTAATAGTTTCTATGGGAACAATGTCCTCCTCCTCGAATCGGTCGCGTTGAATCAGCTGCATTGCCTTTCTGGTCATAAATAAAGTCTATATCCCACTCAGGATGCGGCACCGTGGAGCTACTACACTCAATCCTATCTCCATGCCAACTGTCGCATCAAGCACAAGGTGAGGGCGCATTGGCTTGAGAGTATACATTTGAAGTCTGCATGCATTTTGTTGCAGATAGAAGAGTGTAAAAGAGGTTGCGTCATCGCTGCGAATACTACACCTCCGCCTTCGGTGCTCAGCTGCGAGGAACAATGCGTAGGCTTTCTATATTACTGTGATTGAACTCGGAAATTAATTTCTTCCAAAGGTCTCAGCTTGCAACAAAGTGTGCAATGGAACTGACTCCTGCACTACCAACACCTCGTGTGGTGTGAACTGTGTAAGTGCTGATACACTATTAGCAACCAGCACGTGCGGAGACTAGAATTGTGATGTGTGTTCATCCCCACACAAAATAGTGATTAATTGTCAAACAGCTTCATGTGCATGTAGTATAGCTGTCTGTGCTCAATTGATTTGTCAACATTATTCAGTATTATTAAAAGCACACAATCATTGCCTATGCTTGTAGAGGTATTGAAGTGACATATTGTGTGATGAAGAGAGAGAGAGAGAGAGAGAGAGAGAGAGAGAGAGAGAGAGAGAGAGAGAGAGAGAGAGAGAGAGAGCGAGAGGGAGAGAGAGAGAGAGAAAGAGCGAGAGAGAGAGAGCGAGAGAGAGAGAGAGCGAGAGAGAGAGAGAGAGCGAGAGCGAGAGAGCGAGAGAGAGAGCGAGAGAGAGAGAGAGAGAGAGAGAGAGAGAGATTGTCAATCTGCCCTGACACCTAAATTTACATGGAAATCACAGGAATGCAAGACAATCATTCTGCATCATTGATATACACTCCTCTTTACACACACACACACACACACACACACACACACACACACACACACACACACACACACACACACACACACACACACACACACACACACACACACAATACTCCCACAGAATGGGCCATCGTGCCGGCTTGGATGCAATCTCACGGCCCAGTGGAATATGTCTGCTGGTATAGGCCATTTCTAGTTTGCCACAGGTCACGCTATCATCGCAACCATGCATCTCCCGTTGTCCCCACACACAGCTGGTCAAGACCTCCTCCCTCCTTCCCCAACTGTTCCACCGCTGCTCGTTGCCGTAAAGGGACTTGTGGGTGTGTACACCCTCCTCCCCAGGACCTACGACCCTGACCAATACAATGGCACCGTATCTGATGATGTCATCAGCTTTATCCCTCCACCAACTCCACCCCTTCCTATATAGAATTGGTATGTTACCCCATGCTGGCTAACAGCTCCCATCAATGATACATGTCTCCTTGGCAACCATAATTGTGCCATTGTGCTTGCTAAGTTTTAAATGCCAACTGCACATTCATGCTTCAAAGAGCCATGTCATTGCATTTGTATTTCTCATCCGCTATAGCATTATGATTATCATACTAAAAGACTATGCTCTTATGAGCTTCTATATCTGATTTCCACTATGCCATAGTATAAGGGTGGGTGACAATTTCAATTGCATCAGTTACTGCAAAATGCAATGCATCGGAACTTACGTCAGCAAGGTTCCATATGCAGAATTAATGAAATCATTAGACGGACAGCCGAGAAACGTCGCTTATCTCTACATATATGTCGTGGGGAACACAAAGATGGGTACCATGCCATAAATTGGTGCGCTTTAAGAGAAACATGCCAGTCGTCTAAATTTCCTACAGTGTAGTCGTCTTCTTCCTTCTGGAACGTAAAACTCGAATTACGAATGGTTTTGAAGTACGGCAATAGTACCAATCGCTTCGAAATGTATCCACACGGTGCCCCTTAAGGTCACGTAGACGTATATCAAATTTAGACAGCGAAACAGTACCTTATGCGGCAGCAAGTTCTATATAGAATTGATAGGCCGCGATATCAAGAGGACCTTGAGGAGAACCGTGCTGCTAAAAGGCAGAAGTACGAGGACAATTCAGCTGCCATTAAAGCATCTGAAAGGAGTCGGTATTGGAATGACCCCGATGCTCTCCAATTGGCTAAACGTAAGACCCGTCCAGACTTAAAGCGAGCTGCAGAGACGACGCCGTATTGCAGGGGTCTTAGAACTACCACGACCACCCAAAGGTATGTTACAGCATGTTGTTATTATTGCACTAGCATTAAAAAGCTAAAGGGCACGGAATGTATGTGTAAGACACTAACTTGTGCGGATCTGCACAGAACCATTCACTATGTACATTTTTCCTTTGTGAATATTGTGGTGTGATCTTTGCAAAGTAGTTTATCTGGTGTACAAAAGGCGTCCCGTTTTAACACCTAAGGCTACATTTTATGCTTGCAAAAGTGCTCAGTACTGCAACCAATTCCTTTTCCCATATGCATGGATCTATATGAACCCAACCCTTGCACACTAGTAGAGTATAATTGTGGCTTAGACAAAGCAATTCTTAGGGATAGCGAGCTTTCAAGTGAAGTAAATGATGCCATTTGTAAGACTCATCATGGCTAGCTCAAAAGGAACTTACAAGATCTGCCCATGCAGCAGTAAGTAAGATGAGTGCAGATGCATTACTTGCTAATGCACTGAGTACATGGAGAGCAAATTTAAAAGCAGCTAGGGTCATTGCTAAAAGTTATCCATGATGTGAATGCAATTAAATTAGAAGAAATAGATATTTTAGTTGGGCATTTGTATCACACTGCTGGCTCTGAACCTTACTTTTTTGATAATTTGTACACTTACACAAAATGACTTGGGCCATTCCAGTAGACCTCAATGGTAGGTGTGTAGTGGCAGAAGAGATGGGGGACAGAGATAAGGATACCATGCGCCCACTGAAATGGAAATGTACAAACGAGTGTTGCAAGCTCACTAGTAATGAAATAGCGATTGTATTGCGGAGTTCCAAATGTCCATCAAAGATCTTCGAGCTGGACTTGATGATCTTGATTCTGGGTGTGGTCATGCTCATAAGGGTCTCACCTTGAAATCATATTCTGGGTTTATTGAACAGCTTGGGCATCCTATTTATTGTGAGCTTTCAGAATGCTCCAGTCTATTGCGAGTTATTATAGGGTAGTGCATCTCACTATCCTGCATTGACTGTCACTGCTAAGCTACTTTATGTTGCCCGCAAATGCCATGTGGTATTTGATTCAGCACTACTGATGAGCTGATACCTTTTCTGGGCCTTGTCAGATTTGTTTAGTGAGGATGGAGTTGAGTATGTAATGTAGTTATAAGTGAAAACAGCTACTCATCGGCTGGTCAAGGCTGTATTGAGAGACAGTTGAAAGTTACGCATGCTGACCTCATTGCATGCTGCAGTACAATCGAAGTTCGGTGAATGACCCAGAGCTTCCAGCTGTAGCTGTGAAAATTTGTTTCAGCACAAACAGCTGTGTCTTGTGTTAATTTTAGCTTAACAAATACAATACAGAGTTTGTACTAGATGAATTAAATTACAAGAATGACTGCAATCATCTCCATATAGCTACAAACCAAACTCTCGCACACTAGTGGAGTATAATGGCGGTCTAGAAAGAGCAATTCTTAGGCATAGTGAGCTTTTAAATGATGCCATTTGTAAGACCAATCCAAGGCTAGCTCAAAAGGTTGTTACTAGATCAGCCCATGTTGCAGATAAGTTACTTGTTAAAGCACCGAGTGCACAAAGAGCAAATGCAGGTCATTGCTAAAAGTTATTTGTGAAGTTTAAATTAGAAGAAAATGAAATGACTTGTATAAACATGTAAGGGATCTATCTGCACTAGCAAAAACAGGAGTATTGTTTCTTTTCCTCTAGATCAAATGGAATCCTTTATGTAATGTATGGCTTCACGTTCAACACATGGGCATGCAATGCCTGTGCGAATAAGCTATTGAATTTTTAGGGTTGTCTAAATCTGACAACTACAGTGTAGGTGAAAGTAATTAATGACATTTACTTCTCCCTATAGCTACTCCTTTGTACAAACCCAACCATTATGCAATAACGAACTAGTGGTGCCCCTAACACTGCCACCACCACCACCTCCTCCATCATGGCCTGCACCACCACCTCCAGCATGGCTGGCACCACCTCCTCCATGATGGCCTGCAGCACCACCTCCAGCATGGCCTGCCAGCATGGCTGGCACCACCTCCAGCATGGCCGGCACCACCTCCATCATGGCCTGCACCACCTCCTTCAGCATGGCTGGCACCACCACCTCCAGCATGACTGGCACCACCTCCATCATGGCCTGCACCACCACCTCCAGCATGGCTGGCACCACCTCCTCCATCATGGCCTGCAGCACCACCTCCATCATGGCCTGCACCACCACCTCCAGCACGGCCACCACCACCTCCATCATGGCCTGCACCACCACCTCCAGCATGGCTGGCACCACCACCTCCAGCATGGTCTGCACCACCACCTCCATCATGGCCACCATCACCTCCATCATGGCCTGCACCACCTCCTCCAGCATGGCTGGCACCACCACCTCCAGCATGGCCACCACCACCTCCATCATGGCCTGCACCACCACCTCCAGCATGGCCTGCAGCACCACCTCCAGCATGGCTTGCAGCACCACCTTCAGCATGGAGGCCCACAAGAATGAGTACACAGAGACAGTTGCCACTTATGTGTGAGAGTGTGCATGGGTCAGAATGTTTAATTGTCTTCATCCAAACTGACTCACAACAGTATAAAGTAAGGCTGTTGGGGGAGGAGGGGTGGCTAAATATAACATATCACCATCCCAAACGACTGCGACCAAAAACCTTTGGTGCACTAATAGCTTGTATTATGGTTGATTGCAAAGACGCTACGAATCCTAAATTGTGCATGCTGATGTCGAATATAGGCCTTGTTCATTTCACCCAGTCCCATTCCAGTCAAATCTTGATTCCGTGCTTTATACACCACCATTGTCTTTCAATCCGATATGTCACCACCTTTCTTGTACAGAGAATGTTTTTTTATTTACTTGTTATTTTTTTCTTGCTAGAATTACACAGCTGTATGTGTAAATAGCAAATATGGCTTGCTTGCATAAGTTGAAGCCGTTTGGAATAAGTCGACAGCACAACATAAACTCCCAGGTCTATGAAACAAAACGTTTATAGCTTTAGTGAACACCTTGTGCCAATTAATTCAATATCACAAATACTTGACAATGTAAATGAGCATCACATATTGCAGAAGTACCATCAAATGGGGCTATTTAGAAAATTGGAATAAATAAATTACAAGCAACAAAGCATTGGAGCAATGACATAAATATTTACTACTAAAACTTGAATGCTCTACTAGGTCTTCATGTCATATTCATGCTTTTCCAGATTACTGCATTCTACCCCACAGGGCAGTCTTGGTGATATTCTGGACTTGAGCTATTTTGCCTGTCAGCATATTGAAGTGTCCATTGCAGCAGTCAATTGGCATGGCTCATCAAACTATTCCCAGCGATGCTAAATATGCATTACCACAGATGTACAAGGTTAGCACTATTAGGAGGCAAGATTGTTATTTTGTCCCATTTATTGTTGTGACCACACTCACTACAGCTCTCTCCCCATTTACAACTGCAGCAAAACCAGTTCCTTTCCCTCCTCCCCCTTCCAACCTTGAAGCCACGTGGAGTGAGGATCTGAGAGAGGGATACTTTGGGCACGCCATGTTGAATATTTCCTGGGTTGGGCCCAAAGGTATGGACCATTTGGGGTTGGTGGGTAATTTATTAAAGTTACACTACATCATGCTCAATAACGTTATGGCCAATAGCATGTTTTTGGGTTAAATCATGTATTGAAATAACTTAAAGGTCAACTTGAAGCCTGGACATGGAGGTGGAGGGGGTGTTATGGGTACATAAAAGGAGGATAGGATGGAAACGGGACTACAGGCTACTCCTCTCTGACTGGGTACAGACTGTACCTGTACTCTCAGGATGTCCTATGTGGGGGCTTGGGGATCACATACCTCTACGATCACATTCCTAAGGTCAGCATCTGATGTGAAGTTTTCTGTTGCTGGGATAACTTTTGTGGACATAATTTAGGACTCTACAACGTATCAAATATTCTCGAATTCGCCTTCCGTTCCTCCTATCTTTGGATGCAGGTATCAGCTGTCGGTACGTCAGTGCCATGATTTTCTCGTACCAAGCTGTAATGGTGGTGTGCATTATATAGATGCAGTCTCTGCCAGCTGATCCAGAAGCGCAAACTGACAACATGTTTGTGTTTGGGGTAGCTGACATTCAAAAAGGTATGCATTTATGCTGTGTGTTGTGTGCCCATAGGTGTACATGTTGTGTGCAGTTGTCTGGGATGCACTTGCAACATGTGTGTGTGTGTGAGGTGTGTTGGTGTGAGTGTGTTAAATTGTGTGCGTGCATACATGTAGGAGTGCGCATACCATCAATTCATTAATTTGGTTGGCAAATGTATTATAAATGTATTGAATGCATGTGCATGTGTGTGCTGCATGCGTGCTGATGTATATAAATTGTCTGGCTAAAATTTTATATATTGAATGCCATTGATGCAAGTGTATGGCCATCAGTATGTACATACGCTTCAGCAGCTAGATACACTGTACAAGCATTTACTCTGGTTTATCCCTACCAGTGATGACTCTAGCCCCTGCACTTACCTTGAACTGCATGACACTCTACAACCCTTACAATGGCCAGGCTATCGTTAGCCTCAGGTGGCAGGTGCAGGGAAATGAGAACCAACTGGCAGCCATCACGGGCTATGAGGTTGTGACCACTGTCATTTCCATGGCAGCATCGGAGGGCATCTTCTTCATCGTGCAACCCATTGCCCTTGATACCCTGTCAAGCAATGTAAGTAACCTCCAAGTACCCCTGCAAAATGGCCACAAAAATTGCATTCATCTTCTACCTTCACCCTCATCTTCACTATCCGACCTCCACCCACATCTTCACTATCCTACCTCCATCCACATCTTCACTATCCTACCTCCACCCTCATCTTCACAATCCTACCTCCACCCTCATCTTCACAATCATACATCCACCCTCATCTTCACAATCCTACCTCCACCCTCATCTTCACAATCATACCCCCACCCTCATCTTCACAATCCTACCTCCACCCTCATCTTCACAATCCTATCTCCACCCTCATTCTCACAATCATACCTCCACCCCAATTTCACCATCCTATATATATCCACTCCCCATTTTTTCTATCCCTCCTTTCTGTGTTGGCTTTACCTCCTCTTGCAAGCATTCTTTTCACCCATTCCGTCTTGCATTCTCTTCCATTATCCACACACCCTTACTCCACGTCCACTTCTGTGCGTCACCCCACTAGAAATCCTGGTACTTTAAGAGCATCAATCCACGACTCGACCCCCGCGAGAAGATTCATCTCCAGGTGAGGTATCCCTTCAATCAGATTCACCAATTCACCAGTACCCCTCATCCAACACACTCATCCAATACACACACACACACACACACAACACACACACAAACACACACACACACACACACATACACACCAAACAGCTGACAACATTAAAGAACGAAACTTTGTTCTGGCGCCCCGTCCCAGAAAGAATGGCATGCCTCTTGGATGCCCCGCCCCATCCTCCAGCCCCTCCCCCTTCAGCCAGCATCACCTTCACAAACTACACTCTGGAGAGTGACAATCTACACTTGGAGATAGCCTGGGCCCCCCCCCCCAACACAACCTATGGAGCCATCGTAATGTATAAGGTCCAGGTGGGGACAAAACTGGTGCAAGGTACACAGGGAACGTCTGTGCAAAACTATGCCTCTGAAAATGTACAGGTAGGTGTGGCCTAGTTGATGAATGATGTACATTTTGGGAACCACACCCATTACTATCCTCCCATCCATCTCCTTCCTCCTCCTACCCTCCTTCCCCTTTGCTCTCATTTCCTCCACTTCCACACTCTTGGTCCAACAGGGTAACCTGACTTCCACAGTCATCAAAAGCAACAGTTTCTTTGTGCCTCCTGATACTTACTGTCTTTATGTTCAGGTAGATGATCACCACTCCCCCGGCCCCTCCCCCACTCCTCCCTACTACACCCTGCCACCTCCCCCATCACTCCCCCTGGCCCCTCCCACCCACTACCCTCTAGCCTTTCCCCACCCTTCCTTCGGTCCCCCCCCCCCCCATTCTCCCCACCACTCCTCTCTGACCCTCTCCCACTACTCCCCTTTGGTACCCCACCCTCCCGTGTTAGCCCTTGGGGTTCACACATCTCTCATATGACAGGTCCGATCACAGAATGAGTACTTGTTATGGAGCATTTGGAGCAGTCTCATTCCCATTCCACTGTTTCCGGACCTATATCCAAACTGCAAAGCTGACTCTGATGTGCAAAGCTCACGATCTAACACTGTATCAGGTGAGATTGCCGTGAGGTGTGGGCAGAGGGGAGGTGCCATCAGTGGATTGGATCACTCTCTTCTTCCTCCATCAGGGGACACAATACCTTTGTTGGGATTTGTGTTGATTGGCATCGGGTGTTTCGTTGTGGTCTCCGTTGCTACTTGAATTTGAATGGGTTGTGAGTGCCAAGGTTTCACTTGACACTCAGCGAACGAAGCCAGTAAATCGATTTGAACCGCCTATACCAATGTTTGTGAATTATACCTCATGGTTTTCTGCTTTTTCGTACGAAATGAAATTTTGTAATACATCAACCATTGTCTGCTACTTGGATTTGCATGGATTGTGCATTCTAAGATTTCACTTGGCGCTCAACGAATGAACCATTAGTATTCTATACCCTAGTATGGGAATGATCACCTCATGCTGTCCTGCTGATAATAAGGTTCGAATCTTTTTCCATACACAAAATGGAATATTATAATACATCAACCATTGGCTGCTACGTGGAGTTGCATGGATTGTGCATGCCAAGATTTCATTTGATGCTCAGCAAACAAATTATACCCACCTGAAGCTGGGGTCCATGTGATATCAGCCACAGCATAGCCAGTGAAGATTGGCCTAGGGTCCTCATAGTAGCGGACCTTTATTGGTAATACAGGTACTTGTGACTAGTAAGTCTGAACTGGAGTATTAGTATAGAGCAGTGACATTGGTTAATGCAAGTTAGCAAATGATGAATGTAAATAGATATAATAAAACACATTAAATTCCAGGTTCTTTTGTTTTGTTGCGGGACCGAACAAATGCAATGTATTTTTTAGACAAAGTGTCAAAAACACTAAAGATAATCTCACCTGCTTGAACGCACAGTTGCAAATAGAGGAGACAATTTGGAGCGTATGCACTTAGTCACCAGTGTAAATGAAATGGATGGAGTAGTACAGACAAATGATCGGAGGTCCAGAATATCGTCAGCATTTGCCTGAAACAAATCGCTGAGTTGCAGCTGCAACATCCCAAACTAAAGACTGAAGCCTCACATATGCACACTCTTATTGCCCTCTCCCCTTCCCCAAATGCAGTTAATTATGTCAGGAGGCAGCTAAAACATGCATGCACCTGTTGGAGTGTTGCACATTCGTTAGCATGCACACACATTTTGTGCGAATTTGCACCATTGTTTTGCCAGAACAAATTCTTTCCGCACCCAACAGTGTTGATGACAATCCATACACCCCCCCCCCCCCCCCATCACACCTGCACTGGGAGCTGGAAGGGCTCTGGAGATGTTCAGAGTATACAAACCACACATGGAGGAATTGATCTTTACATCAGGGCTGGTAAGAGCTGTCAAAGCACATTAGAGCAGTACAGGTCCAATGAACAGTTGAGGTCGTGTATCCCCACCTCCCCCCTACACTAACCTGTTATTTCAATAACTACAACTCAAAGACAATATGGAGGACAGGCAAGAGGGTGGAAGGGTGGAGGGGAGGAGGGAGCAAGGGGAGCACATTTTGTCAATTTGCGCAGAGCCCATCCTTCTCTTACTTGGCCAGCATGCGCTTAAGTTGTCTTACTTAAGGACACAAAAACAAAATAAAATAGTAGGTCATCACACACACACACACACACACACACACACACAGTCTTTGCTTTCGTACAGCAATTACCTAAGGAAACTGTCCAGTTGAACTAGAGGTTTTCTCTATGAGAGAAACAAAGTCATGATCATTTTTTATTTTTATTGTAAACGTACACATTGCTGTTCACAGGGTAATCCTTGCACCAAACATGATGATGCTCCCCCGCATTCGGACTGGCAAGACGTGTACTGTTTAAAACAAATGAAAAATCCAACCAAGCTAGCTGCAGAGCAGCTCAAGTGTGTACTGATTGTGTTTCTCATACATTCATCCCTGCAGACGTTGAAAAGCATTATTTTTATTTATCTATAGCTTCATACCTTTTGAAACGTGCTTCAAATCTAATCTACCATCTGCAGGGTGCACTGGATGCTTCGAATGGTGTCATTCTCAGTCGCGTTGGGGATGTTTTGTGCAGGGGCGGTCGAGCGGCAGGTAACAGAGGAGCACGGAGCTCCAGCACTAGCAGCAATGACGATGCAAAAAAATAAACACAGCGTAAAAAGCCTCCGTATCTTCTTTTTCCACTCAGTCTCTGCATCTGTACACTCCTTCTGGATTGAATATGTTAATTTTAAAATAAAGGTATTTTGAAATATCACGTGGGCAGGCCAAGTCTCTGTGGTTAGATCGTAATTAGAGGACGTCCACCTACAGCCGGTAGTCAGAGCTATGGAGAAGAGGAAGCAGAGTGGGCGGGTGAAGTTTCTCAATGGCATTAGCACCACACGTAATGCAGGTGAATCGTTCAGCGGTATCCGGTCGTTAGCCAAGGTAGCCTGGGCACATTTGAGTGAGCATCCGGTGCAAATCAGTGGCGTGCCATAGCGAGGGTGTTCGGTGCCCGGGGCCAGCCATTGTAAAAGCACGCCACCCGCCATTTCCCTTACAGCATAAAGTATGCGCATGCACTATTTGAAGTAGGGGAGTGGTTAGTGCACGCACATGCACATTTTAAAAATCCGGCCCAACCCATTTATGGTGCGTTCAAAACAAACAAAACTGCATGCAAAGTTCCAATGCATAGTAAGTTTTGGAGCCACAGCAATCGGCATTTTGCTTCCCCTCTTTCTGGGTTACCTTTTGCTATTGATAATCGTTATATACTGCTAAACTCTATGGCACAATTAACGTATTGTGGTCTATTTTGGTGCATGCCTCTTATCCAGGCATATGATCACAGATTGGGGCACGGGAAGCACAACTAAACAAATACATGGCACTAAACAGAAGAGGGGCCTGCATTGGAATTGTAGAGCAGTTTGCTATATCTTTGACAGTTACTCTGCGACAGTGACTATCGCGGACCCAATGCTACGGTCCTACAGAATACCTCTAAACGGACTGCATTTTACCTCTGCTGCATCTTCCAAATTTGACGTGACCCCTAGCGGGGGACAACGCTGAGTATGAATGGTAAATAATCTACCTGGATGATTTAAGATTAGGAATATAGTGTCTTTGTCGTCCATGACTTTGTATATCGTCTACTAGCTAGTGGCAGGACCACAAAGGAGTGGGCGGTACTCAAACCTCTGGTCGCGCCAACCCATAATTGAATTGCATTTATTAATGGTTTGGTAACCAAAATTTAACGAACCCAAGTGGTCGCGCGGCGATGAATACGAGCGCGCGAAAGACTCTTATTTAAGTGGCAGTCCGAAGTGTTTCCAATTCATTAATTGTTCATACTTGAGACGTTGGTCGCGGTCTATACGACGATGACTGTTCGGTTCGTCCCCGTCTTTCTTGTTTTTGCACTGCGAGTCGCAGCTGGATGCTCCCCGCTCTGCCAAAGACCATTGCTAGAAAGTGCCACCACCTCGTCCCCTTCAACGAATCAGTCCTTAACCTTGGTGTCCGCGAGGTGTTTCGCCAGTTGCGCAAAATCGGTTGGTGGTATTATTATTGGAGAATGGTGTATGCACAGAAATCATGCATGACGGACCATGCACGTGTGTGAATTCATGAGCATGGTGTGCGCGCGCGTATGTACGTGCGTGTTCAGTTTTTGTAGTCTCTATTTCGTAGTTGTGCATATAAGAGGGTCTATATGGCTTTTCAATCATACTAATCCTCTACTTTTTATTCTGTATTTCCTCTCACACGCACCTTTCCTCTCATTGCTCGCGCCAACCTCTCCGGCTGCCTCGCAGCAAGGAATAACAAATGAGGTATTGTTGACGGTGAATAGTGTGCATATTGGGTCTCGTGCGCGCGTACGTACTACACTTCGTTGTAGACGAAGCATATAGTTTTGCTGTGGCTAGCCCTCAATTCTTTCACTTGTAGGGAAGGTAGGGTCTTCATCTGCTGTCTGAACATAGTTGGGAGGGGCACTGGTTCAGGGTTGTGGCGCGAACATATACTCAAATTGGCACAAGCATTAGTGATGAATATAGTTCTGTGGACAAAACTGTTTACAGTTTTTATAACTAGTCGTACCGCAGATATAACTAATAAATGTTACCGCGAAAAGCATTTGTTTTTCATGATTTCAATTTTGCTTTGAAAGTCTGAAATATCCCCTTCTTACGCACTAAGAATTGGAGTATCAGCTATGGAGTTGTAAGGCACCGAATATTTAATTAGCCATACATTCAACGCATATAGTGTTACATTTCTATTGCGCGTACTGAGAATTTTATCCTAGCCCTCTTTTCGCGGAAATGATCTCATATGTATAATCATCAACCCTGTACTTGAATTTTAATATAATAAGTTAACTTGGTTTTAATTACAAGAGATAAGATCAGTATGGCATATCATATAAACAGCACATCATATAAACAGCACCTACCATGTGACCGAAGAGGTTGCCAAATCGTCCCAGTTCCCCAGAAAACTTCAAAAGGGGCGCAATAGATTAGCTGGATAGCGGTTAAATTCCTTGCAACAGACACTGCTGCCCATAATGACATTTCAATTGAGAGTTGCCGCCCGCAGTCTCCTTTTGCGCCCCTGGCCTGGTTCCAGTGCCAGCCATGCCCACATCCGGGGACGAGGGGTAATCGTTTCTATGGGAAACAATAGAATATTGTCCTCCTCGAATTGGTCGCTTTGAATCACCTGCATTGCCTTAGTGATATTGAATGAAGTCCATAACCCACTCAGGATGCGGCACCGTGGAGCTACTACACTCAATCCTATCTCAATGCCAATTGTCGCATCAAGCACAAGGTGAGGGCGTATTGGCTTGAGAGTATACATTTGAAGTCTGCATTTTGTTGCAGATAAAAGAGTGTAAAAGAGGTTGCGTCATCGCTGCAAAAACTACACCTCCGCCTTCGGTGCTCAGCTGCAAGGAACAATGCGTAGGCTTTCTAATTATTCATATTACGGTGGCGGTAATAAATTTTTTCCAAATTAAGGTCTCAGCCTGCAACAAATTGTGCAATGGAACTGACTCCTGCAATAACAACACCTCATGTGGTGTGAACTGTGTAAGTGTTTTGATATACTATTAGTAACCAGCATGGGCAGAGACTAGAATTATGATATGAGTTCATTTCACACACCGCTCCCACACAAAATAAAGATTCATTGTCAAACATCTACATGTGTATGTAGTATGTACAGCTGTCTGTGCTCAATTGATGTGGCAACATTATTATTAATGTTATTAAAGACACACAATCATTGCCTATGCTTGTGGAAGTATTGAGGTGACATAGTGCGTTAATGATTGTGGATCTGCCCTCACACCTATTTAAATGTGGATCTGCACAGGAATGCAAGACAATCATTCTGAGTCATTGATCTACACACACACATCACACACACATCACACACACACATCACACACATACATACACACATACATACACATACATACATGCACACACACACACACACACTCATACACCATACTTCCACAGAATGGGCCATCATGCCGGCTTGGATGCAATCTCACAGCCCAGTGGGACATGTCTATTGGTTAGGCCATTTCTAATGTGCCACAGGTCACTCTCTCATCACAACCAATCTCCCATTGTCCCCCCACACACAGCTGGTCTAGGCCCCCTCCCCCCTACCCCAACTGTTCCACCACTGCTAGTTGCCGTGAAGGGACGTGTGGGCGTGTACACCCTCCTCCCCAGGACCTACGACCCTGACCAATATGACAGCACCGTATCTGATGTTGTCATCAGCTTTATCGTGCAAGTTTCCTCTGCCAACTCCACCCCTTCCTACATAGAATTGGTACGTTATCCCCATGCTGGCTAATGGCTTCCATATCATCAATGACGCATGTCTCCTTGGCAACCATAATTTTGCCATTGTGCTTGCTAAGTTTTAAATGCCAACTGCACATTCATGCTTCAAAGAGCCATGTCATTGCATTTGTATTTCTCATCCGCTATAGCATTGTGATTCCATACTAAAAGACCTTGCTCTTGGCATAGCATATGAGCTGCTATACCTGATTTCCACTAAGCCCATACTTCTAAGTAGTATAAGGGTGGGTGACTATTTCATTTGAATCAGTTACATGGGAAATGGAATGCATTATTTTTCACTTTCTAGAATCGCACATTGTATGTGTATATAGCTTGCATGCACTCATTACACAACTTAAATTCCCTCTTCTCCTTCACACAAAATGTATAGCTTTCATTTAACATCTTGTGCCAATTCATCACATATAACATTGCATAGTACAATAAACTGGGGCTATTTGGATCAAAAATTACAAGCAACGAAAAACCCTTTATGTACAAATAGCCCTGGTTGACATTCCACCCCATAGGGCAGTCTTGGTGATGTTCTGGACTTGAGCTATTTTGCCTGTCAGCATATTGAAGTGTCCATTGCAGCAGTCAATTGGCATGGCTCATCAAACTATTCCCAGTCATCTAAAATATGCATTACCACAGATGTACAAGGTAAGCACAAATAAGAGACAAGATTAGTTATTTTGTCCCATTTGTTGTTAGTGACCACACTCACTACAGCTCCCTCCCCATATACAGCTGCAGTACCAGCTCCTTTCCCTCCTCCCCCTTCCAACCTTGAAGCCACGTGGAGTGAGGATCTGAGAGAGGGATACTTTGGGCACGCCATGTTGAATATTTCCTGGGTTGGGCCCAAAGGTATGGACCATTTGGGATTGGTAGGTAATTTATAAAACTTATACACAATGCTCAACAACTTTAAGGCCAATAGTATGTTTTTGGGTTAAATCATGTATTGAAATAACTTATAGGTCAACTTGAAGCCTGGAAATGGAGGGGGAGAGGGGGAGGGGGAGTGTTATGGGTAACTTGGCAGGGGGTAATTTAAATATTGAGAATGGTAGAAAAGGCAGACAGAGGATTCGAAGGGTTAATTTGTTGCCATGACTACAGGTTACTCCTCTCTGACTGGGTACAGACTGTACTTGTACTCTCAGGATGTCCAATGTGGGGGCTTGGGGGTCACGTATCTCTACGATCACATTCCTAAGGTTAGCATCTGATGTGAAGTTTTCTGTTGTGTGGAATAACTTTTGTGGACATAATTTAGGACTCTACAACGTATCAAATATTCTCGAATTCGCCTTCCGTTCCTCCTATCTTTGGATGCAGGTATCAGCTGTCGGTACGTCAGTGCCATGATTTTCTCGTACCAAGCTGTAATGGTGGTGTGCATTATATAGATGCAGTCTCTGCCAGCTGATCCAGAAGCGCAAAATGATGATATGTTTGCGTTTGAAGTAGCTGACATTCAACAAGGTATGCATTTATGCTGTGTGTTGTGTGCCCATAGGTGTACATGTTGTGTGCAGTTGTCTGGGATGCACTTGCAACATGTGCACCTTTGAACATGTGTGTGTGTGTGAGGTGTGTGTGTGTGTGTGTGTGTGTGTGTGTGTGTGTGTGTGTGCATGAGTGTAAGAGTGCAATTAATTTGGTTAGTAGATGGATGGAAGTGTACAGTGATCAATATCCAGCATGTGCATAGTTACCTCCTTTGTCCCTACCAGTGATGACTCCAGCCCCTGCACTGACCTTGAACTGCACGACACTCTACAACCCTTACAATGGCCAGGCTATCGTTAGCCTCAGGTGGCAGGTGCAGGGAAATGAGAACCAACTGGCAGCCATCACGGGCTATGAGGTTGTGACCACTGTCATTTCCATGGCAGCATCGGAGGGCATCTTCTTCATCGTGCAACCCATCGCCCTTGACACCCTGTCGAGCAATGTATGTAACCTCCAAGTACCCCTGTAAAATGGCCACAAATAGTGCATTCATGTTCCACCTCCACCCTCATCTTTACAATCCTACCTCCACCCTCATCTTCACAATCATACCTCCACCCTCATCTTCACACTCCTACCCCCACCCTCATCTTCACAATCATACCTCCACCCTCATGTTCACAATCCTACCTTCACCCTCATCTTCACAATCCTACCTCCACCCTCATCTTCACATACCTCCACCCTCATCTGTACCACCCTATATCCTCTCCCAATCTTGTTGTCTCCTCTGTATTTACTCATTTTGCTTTACTTCTTTTCACCCATTCTTGACATCTCTTCTTCCATATCTTCACGTTCTCACAACACACTTTAATCCATGCCCACTTCCTGTGTGTCACACCCTCCTCCATTTCATGTGTTTACCCCACCACCTCTTTCCCCACTAGAAATCCTGGTACCTTCGGAGCATCAATCCACGACCCAATCCCACTGAGAAGATTCGTCTCCAGGTGAGTATCCATCCAATCAGATTCACCAGTACCCCTCATCCAACACACTCATCCAATACACACACACACACACACACATGCACACACACACACACACACGCACACACACACACACACACACACACACACACACACACACACACACACACACACACCATATACACACCAAACAGCTGACAACATTAAAGAACGAAACTTTGTTCTGGCGCCCCGTCCCAGAAAGAATGGCATGCCTCTTAGATGCCCCGCCCCATCCTCCAGCCCCTCCCTCTTCAGCCAGCATCACCTTCACAAACTACACTCTGGAGAGTGACAATCTACACTTGGAGATAGCGTGGGCTGCGCCCAACACAACCTATGGAGCCATCGTAATGTACCAGGTCCAGGTGGGGACAAAACTGGTGCAAGGTACACAGGGAACGTCTGTGCAAAACTATGCCTCTGAAAATGTACAGGTGGGTGTGGCCTAGTTGATGAATGATGTACATTGTGGGAACCACACCCATCACTATCCTCCCATCCATCTCCTTCCTCCTCCCCACCCTCCCCTTCACTCTCATTTCCTCCACTTCCACACTCTTGGTCCAACAGGGTAACCTAACTTCCACAGTCATCGAAAGCAACAGTTTCTTTGTGCCTCCTGATACTTACTGTCTTTATGTTCAGGTAGATGATCACCACTCCCCCGGCCCCTCCCCCACTCCTCCCTACTACCCACTGCCCCCTCTCCCATCACTCTCCCTGGCCCCTCCCCCCTACTACCCTCTAGCTTTTCTCCACCCTTCCTTCGGTCCCCCCCCCCCCCATTCTCCCCACCACTCCCCTTTGGTACCCCACCCTCCCCTGTTATGCCCTTGGGGTTCACATATCTCTCATATGACAGGTCCGATCACAGAATGAGTACTTGTTATGGAGCATTTGGAGCAGTCCCATTCCCATTCCAATGTTTCCGGACCTATATCCAAACTGCAATGCTAATTCTTATCTGCAAATCTCACTATCCAAAACTGTATCAGGTGAGATTGCCGTGAGGTGTGGGCAGAGGGGAGGTGCCATCAGTGGATTGGATCACTCTCTTCTTCTTTCTCCATCAGGGGACACAATACCTTTGTTGGGATATGTGTTGATTGGCATCGGGTGTTTCGTTGTGGTCTCCGTGGTGGTTATTTTGGTTGCCATGGCTGCATTGTGTCGGCGTAGATACATTCGCAAAGAAATGATGAATAACTTCAAGGTGAGTGGAGAGGAAGAGGGTGAAGTGGGAGGGGATGAGGGAGGGGCTACAAGCAAGGAGGGGGTGGAAATGGGGTGTGGCCACAGGCACCTTTGGTTTATGTGCACAGTGTGATCCCCCAGATCTGATGGAGGGGTGTGCTCTCGTGTGCTGGATGGGGTGTGGTATCATGTAATGACAGGGCGTGGTCTCACTTGAGATGTGTGGTCCAACTATGGAAAAGCATTGTGTACATATTTAACTCTTTGAACGCCAAGTGCGTACATGTACGCACTTGGCACACAAGCGTTTCAACATTCGTGCATGATATAGATATTGCGTGCAAAAATGTGTTGATCAGTCACAACTCGATGGTGCTTCCTGCACTTGTAACCTTACAAGTCCATGCACAAAGATTGGCTAATGAACCCCATTATTCAGATGAGCCACTTCACTTCACTAATGCATCCCTTCAATACTCCAAGAACAAGAATGCGCGTAGCCCAGATCAGTGCAGTATATCATACCTGTTCCCTTCCACAAAAGGCTAGCGGGTTATAATGGACACATGCACAAAATGTGCTTTCACTGGAATCACACCTATGTTGAAACATTTGTATGACTATATGGGATTACATGCATATCAGTATTGCCTTTGCATGCATATTCAAAGTGATTTTGATCAACACAATATAACACACAGCACTGCATGAATGGTGAGGCAGATAATTCTTGTTTTGTGAGCATGTTTGTATATATGCACTTGGCATTCAAAGAGTTCATCACCATGCATGCATACACAAATATACATAGACTCAGGTACACCACATATACATGTATCACAGTGCACACCTTCTGGTATTAATCAGCCTCTCAATATCCACTTGCAGGAGAGGAACACCAACCCTCTGTTCATCAGTGGTGCGAAGAGGGACTACAGTCGATCCATCATCATCAATGCACCCAAAGTGGACGAATGGGAAATTCCCGCCTGCAATGTGATAGTGGAGCAGCAGCTGGGAGAGGGGTGCTTTGGGCAGGTGTTCAAAGGTGTGGTCAAGGGACCCATCTCCAATCCCAAAGTCCAACCATCCCTGAAGAATGCCATTTGTGTCAATGTGGCCATAAAGATGCTGAAACGTAAGGGTAGTATGATCCTGGCACTTTGCTGGCATATATGCATGCATGGCTTACTGAATGCACACACATCGAGTGTTGTAGAAGGATTGTAAGGGTCAGTAGATTAAGGCTGGTAGATGTCTGATTAACAGACCATCACTGTGTGTACGAATCATCAGCATAATTGCATCAACAAGTCCTAATTCTATATCTGTGCTGTGATTTGATGGGCATTTGGGGCTCAGAGAACAGGTTGACCTCATGTATGCTGTATGTGTGTGTGAAGTGGCATGTATTATGAGACTCTAAAGAATACATGTAGCGACATCGATGGGAGTTTATATTCATTAGAGCTTAGACTATCTACATAACTCTACATACGCTACCAATAAAAGGCTTCAAAATTTTTCCTGTAGTTCTAACACAGGGCAGAACATTTAACAATGAAGCAACAACTTTTCAAAGCTCAAATTGGTATGACCATTTCTGAAACCCATAGACAATACTACCTTTCATCGTTGGCATATCGTTGGTGTGATCTTAGCAACAAAAACTGCAACACCTCTACAATGAATTTAGGATAACTAGCTCCTTTAGTTTTGGTAGTGGTGGTTAGACACTCACTGATATGGTCACAATATTCACTTGTGTTTTACAAGAGATCTGAAATACTGCATATTGAGAAAAAGTTGCTTTGAGCCATCGCAAAAAATGTTAGACATGAGACCAATACATCTCATGTACATGTAACATCATACCTTTATGCAAAGTCAAAGTACTAGCCAAATTTAACAATACTTGTACCATGAATTGTTCTTACCATTTGATGCATAATTATCTTGCTTTTCTTCAATCCCAATAATTTCACTTGCTCATCTTAAGAAATTACATTTGTATCAGCTTGCTGCAGGTTTAAATGATATATTTAGTGTGCAGAGGGCACATTTTTGGCGCAATCCTATTAATGTCTTGGCTGCCATGTTGCTCTTGCAAGTTCACTGCGTCTAGCCCACAGCCCACTAACGAGACACATCCCTTCTCCTCCCACAACCCCACAGCCAGCGCTGCAGGCTATGAGAAGACCGATTTCCTCAAGGAGATTGATATGATGAAGCTGGTTGCCGAGGGCAACAACACCCACGTGGTGAGCTTCGTGGGCTGCGTTACGGTCCAGGAACCCCTGTGTCTGATCACTGAGTTTGTAAGGCATGGGGACCTTTTGGCCTATCTACAGAACATCAGGAGAATGGTAAGGTGATCTGTGTTCTGTTGGTCCCATCAGTGCCACACCCCCACCCATCAGGTGTCAGCCCAGAGATGCTCCCATAGGCAGAGCCCAGTGGATGAATGTGATCCAGAACCATACTTGGTATGCAATAGAAATAGCAAGTGACTGTGCACACAACACACTACCACATAGCTCATTGCAAAGACTACTAAATATATCATCTAACCAATAGTGCTAAATTTGTTAGCAGGAGGTAATACAATTGATCACATGTAAGTATTCGCTTAATTTAATGTGTATAAGGAAAGAAAAGACATGATGATAGATTAGGAACAAATTTGTAATGCTAAGTGTTCAGTTTTTAGGGGGTTTCAATTAGCAGCATAAATACCTTTAGTGATTTACATTCTTATATGCATCTACACTAGATGCCTGACTATTTCAGTATGAGATCTGAATTGATCTTGTAGGTTGTCATTCACTGTTGCCATTGCTGACACTATTCCAATAGGAGTCTCCTCTGGGTGAAGAGGCCATCAGTCCTGAGGTGGAAGGAAGTGGGAGTGTTGTACCAGACCCCACCAGTCCCTATGCTGACCTGGGAGAGGTAGAACCAGTCAACCTCATCTCCTTCGCCTACCAGATTGCCTCAGGCATGGTGAGTGCATTGCAATGTGTTATAGCACTGGCCTTATTTGTGGACTACATTTTTGTGCATGTACATGTATCTGGGGTTTTGTGCACATATGCATTATGCTTTTATTTCAAAACTATCCATTAGGAGTACTTGTCCAGTCTCGGTATTGTGCATCGTGATCTTGCATGCCGAAATGTGCTCGTTGGAGAATACAAGAATTTGAAGATAAATGACTTTGGGCTATCCCGTGTGACATCATCCACCAATGACGTGTATGTGAAGACAACCAGGGGAAGGTTGCCATGGAAATGGATGGCCATTGAGTCCATCACGGACCGGGAATTTACAACAGCTTCAGATGTTTGGTCTTATGGTGTCGTCCTCTGGGAGATAGCCACTCTAGGTGAGTACTGCATGATGTAGGTATTGTGGCAATGTGACCAAAGTCCCTCTCGCATTTTATAGGAGGGTTTCCTTATCCTACCATTTCTAATGCTGATCTAATTAACCACCTCACAAATGGGATACGATTGGAGAAACCTGACAATTGCTCAGAAGTAATGTAAGTATCGCGTCTTAGAAATTGCTCTGATCCGCAAGTTTTGGAAAATAATCTGATTGTTACAAATCCATCAAATTATTATTATATGCAACTCTTTTCCTCTTCCAAAAGCTATGACATCATGTTGGAGTGCTGGAGACAGAGTGCTGCAGAGAGACCCTCCTTCTCCCAACTGAAGGCCAAATTTGACGCCATGCTTCTCTCCCAAGAGGACAACCCTTACATCCAGTTCAACATCAACGTGGCCATGCCTTACTACCACACCCACCCCCCTGCAGAGGGAGGGGTATGCCAGGAAGAAGAAGAGGAGGGGGAGGAGGAGAGAAGCGAGCAGTCCCCTGTGGCACAGGACCAGACCATCCCTGCACCACTGACCATACCATCCAATGTTGTACCACCAGAGGAGGACACTGGGGTGGGGCTGAAGGGCTCCAATGCTTACGTCCAGACCCCTAAGGCATGTGATGACCACCTCACCTTTGACCTCAGGGTGGCTGGGAGCAGTGAGGAGGTGTTGCACATGCGCCACAGCAAGGAGCTGGCCCAGATAGAGGAGGAGAGCATAGAAGAGTGCACAACCGAATCAGACATGTCCATCAGTGAAGAGAGAGGCAATGTTGTACTAGATACCTCCACAGAAGGAACTGAAACCGAATTGATTGTGTGACAATGCAAAAAAACAAATTTAAGGAGCAAGATATTTTTATGGTCACATTGTTTTACTCTCATTTTCATCTCTGTTGTTTCTGTGTGTTGTTCCTGTGTAGCCCACATCTGAAACATGTTGCCATTATAAATGTCAATAAACCCAGCCTAATTATGTATTTTTCATTCTACAGTCTGGCTGACTTACAGTTACCAAATATGTATTTTTGAAATGAGTTCATATGTTGTTCTAAATAATTAGCGTCTACGGTGTGAGCAAATGTGATGGCTAGTAGGCGACTGATAATGCCTTGATATGATGCACGATAGTATTGCTTTTTATTTGATGCACCAACCTAAGGGTATAATATAACTTTCATGATCAGCATTGTTCCCTTATATTGGTTTTACAGAACTACACATCAGTGTACCTCACCACTGTGCATGCTGCATGTACTCTCAGGTGTACTAGATGCTATGCAGGTGACATAGCCACAGATGAAGCTGCCACACACAATTTTTTTTGAACTGCAGCAAGCTGATGGACATTGGTGCAAATGGCATGTGGAGAATGTCTTTTGGGTGAAGTGATGACAGCATTAAAAAGGTGTTTGCACCTGATACACATCTGTGCATGTGTGAATGTGTGTGTATTGTTGGCACAAGAAGATGTGCCCCACCTCCCTATCAGAGCCCAAACTGGCCGTTCTCCGGGGCAAAGAATCTCACTGACAGGATAGAACTGGCCAGCTGCATCTTTGTAACTACAGGAAACAGAATCTCTAAATATACGAGTCATCATTTGTGAATATGTCCAATTTGTCAATATGTTCTGAGGAAGAGGAGGAAATGGTGGTACTGGTGGTGGTGGCAGTGGTGGAGGACAATCTATACATCCAGTTCAAGATCTATTAGGCCATGCATTACTACCACGCCTCCAGGAAGAAGAGGAGGAGGAGGGGGAGGGGTACA
This sequence comes from Ephydatia muelleri, assembly GCA_013339895.1. Lineage (NCBI taxonomy): Eukaryota > Metazoa > Porifera > Demospongiae > Spongillida > Spongillidae > Ephydatia > Ephydatia muelleri. The sequence continues at coordinate 9,783,980 of JABACO010000004.1, read as the reverse complement.
AACAGACCACTGTGGCACAGGACCAGACCTGACCATACTGTTGCTACATTCAATGCATTGAAATATGGTCATATCATATCTTGGAAGAAATAACTGCAAATGAACCATAAAAATACATTACATGTACATCAAACTACACAGAATACTTCAATACAGTGTTATTTGGTCAAACACAGAATACTTCACTACAGTGCTATCATAAGAGTTTGTTACATACGAACTATCACTCTTAGGATCTAGGATAACACTTATGGGTCGACTGAAATTGCCAACTGTATTGTTTCTTTGAGGATAAAAAATATAAAGACAATTACCTGATATCCCATTTACAAAACTGTAACCTTGTTAATCAATCACTATTCCAGATGGATTGTTTACATCCCCATATGATCTGACATAGGTCCTCTCAGTTGTGAAGACTTTGATGCAGTTAGAACCCCAGGCTGCAACACGAATGTTCCCTTGATGGTCCAAGGCAAGGCCATACGGAAACTGGAAATAACTATCAGAGACACTACCAGTTATTGGTCACTTCCCAGGTCCCAGCTTGATCCAATATCACTACTCTGTCATTGCTGTGATCAGAAACAATCAACCTATCTCTTTGGTCAGCAATAACTGATATTGGACCACTAAACTGTCCCTGACCTGATCCATGCTGTCCAAATGTTTGAAGGAACTGTCCTCCTGTTGTCAACTTTTGAATGCGATGATTGCCATAGTCAGCAACATTCATCTCATCTCCCTTGATGAATAAGCTATATGGCTGATTGAAGTGACAATAACCACTCCCACTTCTACCTATGGTTCTCTTCTGCTAGCCAGCTTGGTCAAACACATGAATACTGTTATCAGTATAACAGGATACATAGATGTCTCCACTGTCATCGATGGCAATACGTGATGGACCACCACTACAATTGATCACTTGATCTGGGTTACATAAGGTGCTGTACTCTCTTCCCATATAAAGGTTACAAGGACTCTTCTGTATATGCTGACCATCCATTGTGATGAGAAGCTGGTGAGGACCAGCAGTCCGAGGGGTGAGGATGATGGTGTAGGTTCCATCTCCATGGCCCTTCACTTCTACAGCTGCTCCATCATGTGACTTGGACCTCAGCTCAGCCTTCACCTGTAGACCACCATATGTTTACCTCTCTCCCTTTGAGGTCATGGTCTCCACTAAAAAGAAATACATGCCCTTTACCTTGGCCACCGACTGAGAAGACCATGTGCTTTGTGATGGAGATGGAGATAAGTCCATTACATGACCAAATGTGAAGAGTTTCTTAATAAGTGAATCAGTGTGTAGGGACACATGTATGTCACTAGACTGATTTGGAGTGAGGAGCACATTATCAACCTTCTTCAGGGTGACCTTCAGTTCAGTGGGTAGCAGATCTTCAAGTGCTATCATCTCATGGTCAGTGTGGGTCTGGAGGATGTAGGAAGTCATCTCAGTGTAGCAACAAATTTCATCTTGCATCTTCATCAACTGTTCGTTGTGGAGGGTTCTTTGAAACTGAAATGGCCTTCTTCATTGACAACAGTATCTTCTTTCTTTCCTCAATGATTTGGTGGAGCTGTTCAAAGGCCTGGTTTATAATCAGTGTGACATTCTCTCTGCAAGTCTCAACCTGCACTGCCATCTTGTCATTGGCATCAATGGCTCTGGTCAGCGTTCGGGTCACATCTTGAGCCCCACAAGAGCCACAATCATGGCATTTCTGTGGATCTTACGATACTGCCTATGTCAGCAATCCTGTGGTCCTTGTGGAGGATGAGGGTGCAGTCTCTGCATGTCAGTAATTACCAAAGTCTCACAAAAACATCAACTCTTCTTTCTCATGATGTGGTTTGAAACAGAGACGTTCATTTGGTTTCATTATGGATGGAAGTAGTTTCAGGGAATCCATGTCTAGTCCAACCATCTGCTGCTGGTGCAATATCTTATTATGCTTATGGTAGTCATGGCATGGCTTGCAAAGAAGATGATGACATGTGCAACAGAACACCACTGCAGGCCCTGTGCTTCCATCAATGCAAGCATCACATGACTTTTCACCATCACTGCCAATCTTGGACACATATATATCCAGCCACCTCCACTTCAAAGCCAAGATGGAGGTTCTGAGGTATAGCATTGACTCCACCCTCTGGTATGGTGATACTTCTCTGACAGGTAGGACACTCCATGTTCTGCTCCTTTCTATCTGCTTATGTAGACACTGCCCACAGAAAGAGTGAAGACATGGAAGAATTCTGGGTTCTTTGTAGGGCTTGGAACACAACTGACATGTGATGTGTGGAGGAAGTAGCTGAGCACTGTGGAATAATGGGCATTGCTAATGGTACCATGCACATACATGTAATTACATTTGCAGCTTTTATAAAGAACGGTAAAGTATATTAAAACACTATAACTATCGATTAATGATTTGCTGTATAATCATCAATGCATGAGTGTCAGATAGAGCTAAAGATAGGATAAACTATGTCGTCGGTTAAGGCGCATGTGTGAGTCTGTCACCAACTCCGCAACAATCTCCACGTGGAGATAGCATGGACCTCACCCAACACAAGCCATGGAACCATCATAATGTACCAGGTCCAGGTGGGGACAATCTTTTGCAAATACACGGCAGGGAACGTCTGTGCACAACGACGCTTCTGAATGACCCTCCTCCACCCCTCCCCTGCCTCCCCCCCTAAACCAATCCCATACATCCTCTCCTCACCCCACTCATTTCTTTGCTGTCCCTCCCCCGTGTACTTTTGGTTCATGCATCTCTCATATGACAGGTGCGATCACAGAATGAGCACTTGTTATGGAGCAATTTGAGCAGACCCATTCCCATTCCAATGTTTTAGGATTGATAACCAAGCTACAAAGTTAACTATGATGTGCAAAGCTCACAATCCAAATCTGTATCAGGTGAGATTGCCGCGAGATGTGTGCAGAGGGGAGGTGCCATCAGTGGATTGGATCACTCACTTCTTCCTCCATCACGAGACACAATACCTTTGTTGGGATGCTGGAGTGGGGCTGAAGGGCTCCAATGATTACAATGTGAATAAATCCAGCCAAACATGCATGATTGTAATATTGTATTTCATGATCATCGCTCTGTTGATTTGGGTTTTACAAATGAAATCTCTCAGTGTACCTCACCACTGTTCATGCTGCATGTACTGTCTAGATGTAATGCAGGTGACATCTTTGAAACTGCAGTAGAACTGAATCTCTAACTACATGAGCCATTGTTAAGAGGTTTGATGGTGATTATGACCAGTATGTCATTATGTCCTGAGGAGGAACTGTCAAAGATGTAGTGGTGTTGCAGTGGTGATGCATTGTCATCTCATATGATGGAAGTAATTATATATAAATTGATAATTATTATTTAAACATAAAAATACATTACATCAATACTTCAATAAAGTGTTAGCAACAGAGTTTGCTACATACAGACTACCATTCTTAGGATCTAGCATAACACCTCTTGGTCGACTGAGATTGCCAACTGCATGGATCTTGGTTCCTCGAGGATCAATCATGGAAGCACAATTACCAGTCCACTCGTTAACAAAACTGTAACTGCATTCATCAATCACTATTCCAGTTGGACCCTTTACATCCCCATATGATCTGACATAGGTCCCCTCAGGTGTGAAGACATTGATGCAGTTAGATAAATAGGCTGCAACATGGATGTTCTCTAGAGGGTCCAAGGCAAGGCCATATGGTAGCTGGAAACTATGAACATTACCATTTATGGTCAATAGCCAGGTGCCAACCTGATCCAATATCACTACTCTGTCATTGTTGTAATCAGAAACAATCAATCTATCTCTTTGGTCAACAATAACTGATATTGGACCTATAAATTGTCCCTGACCTGATCCATGCTGTCCAAATGTTTGAAGGAACTGTCCTCCTGTTGTTAACTTTTGAATGCGATGATTGCATAGTCAGCAACATACATCTCATCTCCCTTGATGAATAAGCTATATGGCTGATTGAACTGACAATAACCACTCCCACTTCTACCTATAGTTCTCTTCTGCTGGCCAGCTTGGTCAAACACATGAATACTGTTATCAGTATAACAGGATACATAGATGTCTCCAATATCATGGATGGCAATGCCTGATGGACCACCACTACAAGTGATAACTTGATCTGGGTTACATAAGGTGCTGTTCTCTTTTCTCACATGAAGATCACAAGGACTATTCTGTACATCTTGACCATCCATTGTGATGAGGAGCTGGTGAGGACCAGCAGTCTGAGGGATGAGGGTGATGGTGTAGGTACCATCCCCATGGTCCTCCACCTCTCCAGGGACAACTGCTCCATCATGTGACTTGGACCTCAGCTCAGCCTTCACCTGTAGACCACCATATGTGTACCTCTCTCCCTTTGAGGTCATGCTCTCCACGTTAACACAATACATTTTCTTCGATCACCTTGGCCATTGACCATGTGCTTTGAGATGGAGATGAAGAGTCTGTGACTACATGACCAAATATGGAGAGTTCTTAATAATAGAATCAGTGTGTAGGGACACATGTATGTCACTAGACTGATTTGGAGTGAGGGAAACATTCTCAACCTTCTTCAGGATGGCCTTCAGTTCACTGGGTAGCAGATCTCCAAGTGCTACCATCTCATGGTCAGTGTGGGTCTGGAGGATGAGGGAGGTCATCTCAGTGTAGCGACCAATCTCATCTTCCATCTTCATCAACTGTTCCTTCTGGAGGGTCAGAGCTGCTTTCTTGGAAACTGAAATGGCCTCCATCTCTGACAACAGTGTCTTCTTCAATTCCTCAATGGTTTGGTGGAGCTGTTCAATGGCTTGGGTTATGATCAGTGTGGCATTCTCTCTGGAAGTCTCAACCTGTTCTGCTATCTTGTCATTGGCATCAATAGCTCTAGTCAGCGTTGTTTTCACTTCTTGAGCACATGCAAGTGCCTCCCTCATGGCATCTCTGTGGACCTTTGCAATATTGCCCATGTCAGCAATCCTGTGGTCCTTGTGGAGGATGAGGGTACAGTCTCTGCAGACCATTGATTGGCAAGTCTCACAGTAAAACTTCAATTCTTCTTTCTCATGATGAAGTTTGGAACAGAGACGTTCAGTTGGTTTCATTATGGATGGAAGTAGTTTCAATGACTCCTTGTCTAGTCCAACTATCTGATGATGCTACAATATCTTATTACAGTCATGGCATGGTTTGCAAAGAAGATGTTGACATGTGCAACTGCAGGCCCCGTGCTTCCATCAATGCAAGCATCACATTACTTTTCACCATCGCTGCCAATCTTGGACATGTACCCAGCCACCTCCACTTCAAAGCCAAGATGGAGGTTCTGAGGTATAGCATTGACTCCACACTCTGGTATGGTGATACTTCTCTGACAGGTAGGACACTCCATGTTCTGCTTGGTCCCGATCCTCTCTATCTCCTTATGTAGACACTGCCCACAGAAAGAGTGGAGGCATGGAAGAATTCTGGGTTCTTTGTAGGGCTTGGAACACAACTGACATGTGATGTGTGAAGGAAGTAGCTGAGCACTGAGGAATAATGGGCGTTACTAAAGGTATTGTGCACATAATATTACACTTGCAGCAGTATGGTACAGTATATTAATACCGTGTCCGCGAGTAAAGTGGGTCAGAATTGAGGGGAAACTAAAAACCTAAAAGATCCGCTAACAATAGAATCACAGGTACTAGTTGTAAAATAAGTAGACTAACCTTTTACACTATGTTCACATTATAATTTATAAGAGCAACAACTATCACCGTTTTGATGTACACAGTTGAAATGAACTAGTGCGGTACTGCACTTATCATTTTATCACTTTGTACCCATCCCTTTCTTGACTATAAACTCAAAAGCATGCATGAGCCATCTATATCAATGCAGCTCTTGGTTTCCTTGAAAATATAAATTACATGTACATGCAGACTCGCAATGCAGCAAGAAAAGCAGCAAATTTAAACTGCATGCGGTAATGTATAGAGTTTTATAGACACGATATGCAGTAAAAGAAATATATTGCGTATGATTGAAAAAGCATTCAAACATTTAAAGGTTCAACCAATGGCCCTTTTTGTATGATGATGAAATATGTTTTCATCAGCATGGACCACTTTTACATTGCCGTATTGTTGCATCGAGCAAGCTGAATGATCTCTCACAAAATGCACCCAATGTTGTCTCAAGAGTTGTACTTTCAAATTCCTGTATTTGAAAAGATAAATACTCATCAGCGGACCTTTTATTTTTTATTTTTTGCTTCCCCCAAAAACGGCCTAAATTTACCCACTTTACTCGCGGGCGCGGTGTTAAAAAACACTATAACTATCAATTCATAATTTGCTATATATTCATCAATACAAGAGTGTCAGACAGAGCTACAGATAATTTTGACTGGGCCATAACCTACGTACACATGCAGACTACCCCTCTTAGGATCTATAGCATAACACCTCTCGAGATTGCCAACTGTGTGGATCTTGCTTCCTCGAGATCAATGATGGAAACAATTACCAGTCCACTCGTTCACAAAACTGTAACCTCCTTCATCAACCACTACTTCAGTTGCACTTTCTACATCCCCATATCAAATCTGACATAGGTCCCCTCAGATATGAGAATTTGATGCAGTTAAAACCACAGGCTGCAACATGGATGTTCCCTTTAAGATCCAAGGTAAGGCAGTATGAACTTATGAAACCCTTTCAAAATATGGCTATTGAATCTGGACGACAGCATTTCTAATGATGTTACTTAATTGCCATCACCCTCCACCCTGGCCATTGTTGAAATGACACCACTGCCTTATCTCAGCTTCCAATTTTAAGAGCTGTTTAAATTTTTTCCGAATCAAATTATTTTTCTCTTTTTGTTTGGGGTGAGGTAATTACACCTATCTTCCAAGAATGCAAATATATGGTGATATATTATTTTCTATTTTCATCTTTTTCTTTTCATATTTATGTGGTCATGGTCCTCCAGTTTAACCAGCACACAGGAATAATGCTAATTGTGGCCCCAATGCAATGCAATGGTGTAGGTGCAAGACCCTTGAACAAATTAAATTGTCATTTATTCTCGGTAATACTGCGTTTTCATTAACATGAACAAAGTTTCAGGCTGTTGTGGTAAACAGATGGCATTCTGTTAGTTATCTGACATTCTTATAAAAATGTGCATTACAATGACATTATAACAAGAGTCTGCTTGAAAATCATTTATGATTCTTGCTGGAAAATAATTCTATTAATATACATGTGTAAAAGAAAGCCTGTGTTGTTCACAAATTACAAATAGAAATGACATTTCTACCAAGTGTTAAAATTAATGTGAGGTGGGTATGTTGTAAAATAGCAGCGCAATCCTTTTTTATGATATGTAGCGAGTGAAGACTGCAATCTTGTACAATAGGAGTTTGATATCATGTAGGTTTTTATTCCTAACATGCTATTCATGTACACGCTGACTGCTGGCCCTACCACATGATCATTAGTGGGACTTGATCAGTGAAATGTGAATCTGCAAAAGGATCCACTTATTTGCATTGCTTCATTGATCTTCACTGTGGAGTAGATGTTTTTTTCATGATTTCAAATTATTCAATACTCTAGTAATCTGAAATGTCCTCTACACATTGCTTCTTATGCACTGTCATTGATTTGTAATGCTCTAAATTTTTATTTTAGCCCATTTCAGCACAAGCGTTACATTTCTATTGGATTTTATTATGCATGCTCTAGGCCCATTTTGTTGAATCGATACCAAACTCTTATACGCCATAACTTACATGTGGTAACGAAAAGGTTAAGAACTGGACACAAAGAACTAGATAAGAAGTAAAGTCAGTAACCTGAATAAGACTTTCGACGATCAAAACTAACAGGCACCAACGGAAACCTCCAGAAAGATGAGAAACCCGAGTTCAAGAAAAGGGCGTAACCGAGTCACGCGTATAGCGTGACGTCAGTAATGCAATACGCGTAGCCATCTATGCACTAATCATCTACATTGCAATATCTATGCAAGAACAATACAAAATATGAAACCTGAACCTTTAATTCCTAAGAAATGTAACGTCTTTCACAACCCTCCTTCCAGATCGTGAAGGACCATAAGGCGGCATCGGCCAACTAATGAAGAAAGAAACAGATACATCATACTTTGGTACGCACTAGTTCCATAGCTTATTGTAGCAGTTACTGTAAGCGTAATATCCGATATCGGGTAACAACATTTTTGCACAGTGTGAACGGTCGTAATTTGTATTATACTTGGATATTTTATCAAGTGTAGAGCTGTTTGTTTTATGATTCGCTTTACGTGATACGTGCAATGCTTCCTTCTGTACAGAACTGATGCGTTTATCGACTATGCAGTATAATGTACATTCTAAAACGTCTAGTATATTCATTGCAACATGGGTTCGGTAGCCTTAACGACACATGGCTCCCTCATGTCTTTAGGAATGCAATCTTTGTTGGAGAGATCTGGTCTGGGCTGGTGATGTAGGACACTCCAGAAATCATACACAGGTTGACATCTCCACTTTTATTTTCGACTGATAAGTTGTTCCAATATCTGACGAATGAAAAAAAAAATTGGCTACTGGTTGGTTGCATGGCGGAGTGTAGTTCTTTATAGAGGTGCCAGTGTTGCTAGCAGGTAATCATCGCGACGGGACTGAAGTGACGACTTTGGTGCCCTGCTAGAGAGGCTATTTTTGCAGCGAAACGGTCGCTAAGGTCATCATCAGACAAAGAAATAAGATCAACAATTACTAACGTATTACATTATCGTAACATATGGGAAAGTTTCCGAGAAAAGGGACCTAGCGTGTATTATAAAAAAGCATAATAAAAATGCCTTACGTTTGAAATGCTATAACTTCCAAAGGGTTAACGCTATCGTCTTCCTATTTTCAGCACTTCATACTACACCATTTCTCTATGGTAAAATACATTTTGGGATCTTGAACATGCTCCATGCCAGTATCGCGATGTCCGATACCCCAAGAGGTTCAAACCCGCCATAACTTTCTGTAGGAGTAATCAAATCGCTTCAAATTCGGTTTGTAGGTGGAGAGGTCCTATATCTATCTATTTGTTCTGTTCGTTAATTTTTATGCAATCCGTTACGGAGATACAGTTGAACAAACTACGTGCACATTTTCGCGCTCGTTTCGCGCCAATGATTTGGGCAAATTGCGCTCCGCTCAATGTATGGGGAGGCGGGGATTATTACATTGGCGCGAATCAAGCGGGAAAGCGTGCACGTAGTTTATTCAACTGTATCTCCGTAACAGATGGCATAAAAATTAACGAACAGAACAAATCGATAGGTATAGGACCTCTCTACCTACATACCGAATTTGAAGCGATTTCATTACTCCTACAGAAAGTTATGGCGGGTTTGAACCCGGTGGGGTATCGAACGTTGCAATACTGGCAAGGAGCAAGTGCATGGTCCCAAAAAGTATTTTACCATAGAGAAATGGTGTAATATGAAGTGCTGAAAATAGGAAGACGATAGCGTTAACCCTTCGGAAGTTATAGCATTTCAAACGTAAGGCATTTTTATTATGCTTTTTTATAATACACGCTAGGTCCCTTTTCTCGGAAACTTTCCCATATATTATTATCTAGGGCAGGCGTTAGATATGTGGGTTGTCAAATCGCAGGTTCTTCTGAAAACTTCAAAAGGGCACAAAGATTGGCTGGATAGCAGCATGCTGTAGCTCCCCATAATGACATTTCATTTGAGAGCTGCCGCCGCAGTCTCCTCATTATCCTCGAATTGGTCGCGTTGACCATTGCCGTCGGGTCACGAATGAAGTCTATATCCCACTCAGGACACTTATGCAGCCTCCCCCCACTTCAATTATTGATTTCAAATACATTATTATACACGACATAATTTTAAGGATACACATCTCTACACACATCGTACATCTGTACACACATCTAATTATTTCATATTACTGTGGATCGAACTCGAAAATTAATTTCTTCCAAAAGTCAGCTTGCAACGAAGTGTGAATGGAACTGACTCCTGCAATAACAACACCTCATGTGATGTGAACTGTGTTAGTGTTTTTATATACTCAGCAATCAGCATTTGCAGAGACTGTGTTATGATGTGTGATTATTTAAACAGCACACACTGCCGCACATTCCTACCATCCATCTTTAAATAAAACAAATTCATTTCGATTGATGAGCCAAACATTTATTTTTTATTACACACATGATATTGCAGATCATCAAGTATAGCTGATTTTAATTTGTTAAGGATTTAGGTTAGAGAGTGATTGGAGGAGCACTGGATGGATGAGGATTTTGTGTGTTTCAAGGTGGACATGAAAAACGCATTTAACTTAGTCTCAAGACAGACAGTCCTTGAAGAATGTGCCACTTTCTACCCTGAGTTACTCCCATGGGTTTCATACTGCTATGGGTCCCATCCTCTGTTATGTCACCCTCTTGGCAAAATCACTTCAGAATGTGGAGTGCAGCAGGGTGATCCCCTGGGCCCTCTGTTGTTTTCTTTAGCTCTCCACAAGCTGGTGTCTACAATTGATGCAGATGATGAATGTTTTAGCTTACTGTTACAGGCCTGGTACCTCGATGATGGGGTTCTTGCAGGTAGCCGTCCTGCAGTGCTTCGAGCGGTGCATCTGTTAGAGGAGTTGGGCCCTGTTCTGGGTATCCATATCAATTTGACTAAATGTGAATTGTTTGGTAGGATGGGCAACACTGCTTTCCCTCCTTCTGTGAGAAGTTCACTCCTACCTAACCTTGACATACTTGGGACTCCAATAGGTGATTACCTACATTGCACCCGTTTCATTTGTGAGAAAATTTCCCAAGCGAAGGGGTTACTATCAGCTTTGGTGGATGTAGCTGCAGCGGATCTCCATGTGGCAACATCTCTCCTTAGGATATGTGGCAGTTTCTGCAAACTTGTTCACTTAGCAAGAACCACTCCTCCAAGCATTTCCGCAGATTCCCTACAGTCCTTTGATGAAGAGGTAAGGATTTGTTTCTCCTCATGCTTGGCAGTCGACATTCCTGATGTTCATTGGCAGCAAGCACGACTTAGCCTGAGTTTTGGAGGCTTAGGTTTTCGTTCTCTTTCTCACCATGGCTGTGCTGCTTTCATCGCATCTTTATCTTGCTCAGGCATTGGTAGGGCTAGCAACAGGCATTTAGTGAGTGCTATTTCAAGGTTCAACACTCTTGTATCCACTAGTGATGTCATCACTTTAGAAGCTACTTTATCCTCTCCTCCTTCCCAGCATGCCTTGTCCAGGAAATTAGACAGTCATCTTTTTCACTCAATTATGATGGCCTCTTCTCCTGCTAACAAGGCACGTCTTCTTTCTTCTTCCGCTGCTCATGCTAGCTCTTGGTTGTCAGTTGTTCCTTCTGTTGGCCTTGGATTGCATCTTGACTCTTCTGAATTCCATACAGCAGTGATATGGTGGCTTGGCATGAACTTTACTGCTAGATCCTCTTGCCCTTTCTGTCCAGACATTGCTTTGGACCCACTTGGCCATCATGCGGTTTCGTGCAGACATGGGGGTGATGTGGTCATTAGACACAACCGCCTGCGAAACATCATTGCTGACTTTTGCCGTCGTGCCCACCTATCTGTACGAATTGAAGTTGGTAGAGGGCTCTTGGGAACTCACAATTATACACGACCTGCTGATGTGCTGGTTGATGGATGGGATAGGGCTAAGCCAGCTGCTTTTGACGTCACTGTTACCTCTCCTCTTACCCCGGTCACCCTGAATGAGGCCAGTATCAATGAAGGAGCAGCAGCCTTGGCTGCTGAGACAAGGAAGCATGCAGCTAATGATGCTAGGTGCCAAGCACTTGGATGGTCATGCATTCCTCTTGCAGTGGAAACATTTGGCAATTGGGGAAGAGAGGCACAAGGCGTTTTTTCTCGCTTGGCCACTTTGCTGGCCCTGCATCAGGGTCGATCGAAGTCTACTGTTGTCAGAGACATTTATGGTCACCTCAGCATCTCTCTGGTTAGGTCAGTGGCTAGGTCCATTATGGGGCGAGAGATAGTTCATTGACTCTTTTGTAGGTAGGCTAGGTGTTTAACTTTTTTCTTTGTGATCAGTGTATGTTCAAGGATTTATGTTATTTAGTACCATGCAAAACACTAATACAGTGTATGTGATTGTTAGTCTTTGGAAATTTTTGAGTTGGTTGTGGTATTGCACATTTTGGGATATATAATCGCTCCTACAGCTGTCTGTGTTCAATTAATGAGCTAAACATTTATTTAACAATTTGTTAAAGGCACATAGTCATAATAATGCCAATGCTTGTGGAAGTATTTTGGTGACCTATTGTGTTAACAAAAAAATCATGATTTGTAAATCTGCCTCTCACCTATTTTTACTGCACAGGAAAGCAAGACAATTGTTCTGTGTTGTTCGCACACACACACACACACACACACACACACACACACACACTCACACACCACGCACATACACACACACACAATACTCCCACAGAATGGGCCATCATGCCAGCTTGGATGAAATCTCACAGCCCAGTGAAATATGTCTATTGGTTAGGCCATTTCTAGTTTGCCGCATGTAGGTCACTCTCTCATCACAACCAATCTCCCATTGTCCCCACACACACAGCTGGTCAGGACCTCCCCCAACTGTTCCACTGCTGCTCGTTGCCGTGAAGGGACATGTGGACATGTGCACCCTCCTCCCCAAGACTTATGATCCTGTCATCAGCTTTATCTAGCAAGTTTTCCTCCGCCAACTTCACCCCTTCCTGCATGTACATAGAATTGGTACATTACCTACCCCATGCTGGCTAATAGCTCCCATCAGTGTTGCATGTTGTGCTTGATTGCCTCCTTGGCAACCATTAATTATGCCATTTATGCTAGCTAATTTTAAATTCCAAATGCATGTTCGTGCTACAAAGAGCCATTTCATAGCATTTTATATTTCCCGTCTGCTATAGCATTGTGATTCTCATACTAAATGACTTTGCTCTTGGCATAGCATATGAGCTGCTATATCTGATTTCCACTAAACCATGCTCCTGAGTAGTATAAGGGTGGTGACAATTTCATTTGAATCAGTTACACGGCAAATGAAAAAAGTTATTTTTCTCTTGCTAGAATCGTATGTGAATATTACAAATATAAGCTGCTTGCATTCATTACTAAGTTGAACCCTGCTGGAATAGGTCAACCATTCAAAATAAACTCCTTATTCTTTGTCACACTAAATGTATGGCTTTCATTAACACCCTGTGCAGATTCACATATGTGTAAGTATATTATGCCAATATTACAAAGTACAATCAACTGGAATAAAAAATTACGAGCAACAAAAAAAACCTTTGCGCACAAATAGTCCTGGTAGATGTTAGATCATTCCACCCCACAGGGCAGTCTCGGTGATGTTCTGGACTTGAGCTATTTTGCCTGTCAGCATATTGAAGTGTCCATTGCAGCAGTCAATTGGCATGGCTCATCAAACTATTCCCAGCCATCCACAATATGCATTACCACAGATGTACAAGGTAGGCACTGATAGGAGACAAGATTTAGTTATTATGTCCCTATTGTTGTTAGTTGTGATGCTCACAAAATTATGTCTTTGTCTCACTATTCTTTGTAAGCATATTCACTACAGCTCCCTCCCCATATACAGCTTCAGCAATACCAGCTCCTTTCCCTCCTCCCCCTTCCCACATTGAAGCCAGGATCTGAGAAAGGGATACATCGGTCACACCGTTTTGAACATTTCCTGGGTTGGGTCCAGAGGTATGGACCTTTTGGGGTTGAGGGGAAATTTATAAAAGTTATGCACCATGTTCAACAACTTTATTTTGGTTGAATCATGAATTGAAATAACTTGAAGGTCAATTTGAAGCCTATAAACAAAAAGGGTGGTGGGTTATTATGCCCGGTAACTTGGTAAATTAAATGATGAATGGTAGAAGAGGTTGAAAAGGTAAATGTGTTGCCATGACTACAGGTTACTCCTCCCTAACTGGGTACAGGCTGTACCTGTTCTCTCAGGATGTCCTATGTGGGCTTGGAGATAACGTGCCTCTATGATCACATTGCTAAGGTCAGCAACTAGTGTGAAGTTTTCTGTTGCTGTGATAACTCCTGTGGAGATAATTTAGGAATCTACTATGTACAGGATATTCTCGGATTCGCCTTTCGTTGATCCTATCTTTGTTGCACGTACCAGCTTTGGTTTGTCAGTGCCATGATTTTCTCATATCAAGATGTAACAGTGGTGTGTATTATGTAGATGCAGTCTCTGCCCACCAATCCAGATGCACCAATTGACGATGTGTTTGCACCTGGAGTAGCTGACATTTAACAAAGTATGCATGTACTCTTGTGCGTGCTTGTAGGCGTACATGCTGTGTACAGATGTCTGTACTGCACTAACGAGGATTATTAGTGCCCAGAATGTTTTTAAAAGAAACTAGATGATAACTCACCATGCCATTGCTGATCAAGTATGACTTCATTTATATTTATGCCAATCTGTTTTTCATTTATCTGTATATTTTATAGTGTGTCTGAGAAATTCACCTAGTTGAAATTTCCTAACAGCATACTTGTATACTGAATCAATTATGGAATAGTCAACAGGGGTAGGAAAGCCAATCAATATTTCGATGACCATGCATTTGTTTTTAATCACTGTATGGTTCACTGAATGACACATACAAGAGTCAATATAGTTGCCTAATTGGGGGAGGGGTGGGGACACTATATCCTACGTACTAATAATTAATTCACACCTCACCTGCTTCAAAATGGCTTTATTGTTGTTGGCCCTCTAGTCTACCCAGAGATAATACCCAAATTCTAATCAAATGCTTCAACCCTTAATTTGATGTATCTAAAATGCCAGCATCACAAAAAGGTGATTAAAGGCTGCAGAGTATAAGTTTAACAATTTACACTTTTCACAGCATCTTGGAAAGGCAATCTACTGAAATCACCATGAAAATAAAGTTTCTAATTGCCTAGTTACGTAATGTAACTATGCTGCATTGTTGATCTTGGGGCTTGGGGTAGAGAATCATCAAATTTTCTGGTGCAGGTCATAGCTAGGCTGGCGATACACAATTCACTGCCAAAGTCACTGGCATCTTATGAACTGTTCTCGAACTTGAGCATTTGTTTAATAAGAGCCAATGCCAGAGCCATCCTCCATAGCTGAACTTGCATGTGTTTTGTGATGATGTAGCATTGCGTATATCAGAAATTACATTTTAAAATATAAAATAAAATAAAATATTAATTGAATTAGATAAGCATGTATCAAAGGTTGCAGCTGGGGTCACTTTTGATTGTCAAGATATAACCAAGTAATTATTTTTATGTTTAGGTAAACGACATTTTTCTGTTTTTATTCTATTCAATTTTTCAAGGAAAATATTCACAAAAAACTATTCAAATTCAAACTTGGATACTAAATCACTTTTGCAAGCTATTATAACAAAGTATATGTAAACTTACGTCCTCTGATTTCTTCAAAAGGGTCTCCTTGGAACTGTATCCTGCTCACAAACAATGAGAGGCTGTGGACGACTGGGTAAGAACCAATTTATAGGGGGACATAGAGATGGACATTGTGAGTTGAGGAATGGATATGTGGACACATCCATAAATGTGTTCTGAGCAAGAAAGTGGAAGTCAAATGAGCTTCAGATAATGGATTTTTTTACTCGTGGCACAAGAAGGTTGGTCAACCTGAAACTAATATAAGTCCAACTCTGGCTGTCCTTGGGGGCAGAGAGAGCTGGCTGTCATAATTACAGTGGAAAAGAATCTCTAAAGATACAAGTTATTGTTAAGCGCTGTGTTTGGGATTATGTCCATGCAATCTGTCATTATGTTCTGAGAAGAAGGTCTAGGTGGCCTGGTGGTGGTGCGGTGGTGAAGACAACCTTACATTGTGCAATTTGACGCCATGCTTCTCTCCCAGGAGGATAACCCTTACATCCAGTTCAACATCAATGCAGCCATGCCTTACTACCACACCCACCCCCCTGCAGAGGGAGGGGTATGCCAGGAAGAAGAGGAGGAGGAAAGGGAGGAGAAGAGGAGCGAGCAGCCTTCTGTGGCACAGGACCAGACCACCCCTGCACCACTGACCATACCTTTGGTATATTCAATGAAGAGAAATATTGTCATCTCATAACTAATAAAAGTAGTTAAATAACTGCAAATACAAAATACATTATATCAAACTACACAGAATACTTTAATACAGTGTTAGTACCACAGTTTGCTACATACAGAATACCACTCTTCGGATCTAGCATAACACCTCTGGGTTGACTGAGATTGCCAACTGTGTGGATCTTGTTTCCTTGAGGATCAAAAATGGAAAGACAATTACCATCCCTCTCGCTCACAAAACTGTAACCTTCTTCATCAATCTCTATTCCAGATGGACCATTTACACCCCCATATGATCTGACATAGGTCCCCTCAGGTGTGAAGACTTTGATGCAATTCAAAGTAAAGGCTGCAACATGAATATTCCCTTGATGGTCCAAGGCAAGGCCATATGGATACTGGAAACAACTACTACCAGTTATGGGCACTTGCCAGGTCCCAGCTTGATCCAATATCACTACTCTGTGATTGCTGTGATCAGTAACAATCATCCTATCTCTTTGGTCAACAATAACTGATAATGGACCATTAAACTGTCCCTGACCTGAACTATGTTGTCCAAACTTTATGAACTGTCCTCCTGTTGTCAACTTTTGAATGCGATTATTGCCATAATCAGCAACATACAACACATCTCCTTTTATGCATAAGCCATACGGCTGATTGAACTGACCATCGCCACTCCCATGACTACCTATGGTTCTCTTCTGCTGGCCAGCTTGGTCAAACACATGGATACTGTTATCAGTATAACAGGATACATAGATGTCTCCAATATCATGGATGGCAATTCCTGATGGACCACCACTACAATTGATCACTTGATCTGGGTTACATAAGGTGCTGTACTCTCTTCTCACATGAATATCACAAGGACTCTTCTGTATTTGTTGACCATCCATTGCGATGAGGAGCAGGTGATGACCAGCAGCCTGAGGGGTGAGGGTGATGGTGTAGGTACCATCCCCATGGTCCTCCACCTCTCCTGGGATAACTGCTCCATCATGTGATTTGGGCCTCATCTCAGCCGTCACCTGTAGACCACCAAATGGGCACCTCTCTCCCTTTGAGGTCATACTCTCCACTTTAACACAATACATTTTCTTCACTTTGGCCACCAACTGAGAAGACCACATGCTTTGTAATGGAGATGGCAATAAGTCCATTACACGACCAAACAAGGAAATAGCCTTAATAAGAGAATCGGTATGTAGGGACACATGTATGTCACTAGTCTGATTTGGAGTGAGGGATAAATTCTCAATCTTCTTCAGGATGGCCTTCAGTTCAGTGGGTAGCAGATCTCCAAGTGCTACCATCTCTTGGTCAGTGTGGGTCTGGAGGATGTGGGAGGTCATCTCAGTGTAGCGATCAATCTCATCTTGCATCTTCATCAACTGTTCCTTGTGGAGGGTCAGAGCTGTCTTCTTGGAAATTGAAATGGTCTCCATCTCTGACAACAGTGTCTTCTTTCTTTCCTCAATGGTTTGATGGAGCTGTTCAAAGGCTTGGTTTATGATCAATGTGGCATTCTCTCTGGAAGCCTCAACCTGTTCTGCCAGCTTGTCATTGGCATCAATGGCTCTGGTCAGCTTTGAGGTCACTTCTTGAGCACACACGAGTGCCTCCCTCATGGCATCTCTGTGGGCCTTTACAATATTGCAAATCTCAGCTATTTTGTGGTCCTTGTGGAGAACATCTCTGCTGACCACAAATTGGCAAGTCTCACAGTACAACTTCAATTCTTTTTCATGATGAGGTTGGAAACTCAGACTTTCAGTTGGTTTTATTATGGATGGAAGTAGTTTGAGTGACTCCTTGTCTAGTTCAACCATCTGATGCTGATACAATATCTTAATACGCTTGTGGTAGTCATGGCATGACTTGCAAAGAAGATGTTGACATGTGCAACAGAACACCACTGCAGGCCCCGTGCATCCATCAATGCAAGCATCGCATGACTTTTCACCATCACTGCCAATCTTGGACATGTACCCAGCCACCTCCACTTCAAAGCCAAGATGGAGGTTCTGAGGTATAGCATTGACTCCACCCTCTGGTATGGTGATACTTCTCTGACAGGTAGGACACTCCATATTCTGCTTGGTCCCAGACCTCTCTATCTCTTTATGCAGACATTGCCCACAGAAAGAGTGGAGACATGGAAGAATTCTGGGTTCATTGTAGGGCTTAGAACATAGCTGACATGTAATGTGTGGAAGCAGCTGAGCACTGTGGAATAATGCGCATTATAGAAATGCAGTTAAAGGTGTCATGGCACATAATATTACCCTATGTAAGTATGGTACAATATGCCGGTATGAGACAGTTTCCGCAAAAATGGCGTTACAAGGTTCAAACCTCCACAACTTCAGGTAGGAGCGTTCAAATCACATCAGATTCGGTATAAGTAGAGGGATCTTGTCGCTATTGATGTGTTCTGTTCGTTAATTATCCGTTACGGAAAGCACAGCTGTGCAAAGTTAATGCACATTTCCAACTCGATTCGCACAATTATTGCATGCTACCCGCGTTCCGTTCTCCCATTCCACAATAAATTTCGATAACTTCTTTGTTCCGCCCATTCTCCACCCTGGCCCTTAAACTAAGCTAGCCTCTCGGCTATCCCGTTTGCAACTATTTTTGCCTCACCCAGGCAGTGAGTTTATGTGGGTAGATTAAGAGAAAAAAGATGACTTATTACTTTGCAAGACGATCGTACCAAATTAACTGACCCAGGGAATGGTTGCAGTAATCTTGCGCCTCCCATGGCAGTATTCAACACAGCGCGCGTAAGGCTATTTGTTACGCACTCGCATAATCCTCTAGTCGTGTATAAAGCTTTCCAATTTGCCATAATCCTTGCTAAAATTCTCATCTTATTTCGGCCTGCCCACTCGCAATGATTTTCGGGTTATTATTTCTTTACAGAATTTTCAGCTCACACATAGTGCATGAACATGCATGCGCTCATGCTGGTTCACACTTGTGCACACGCTTGCATTGCTGCACACATGGACCTGTACATCATCGTAATGGCATATTCTCACACACTCAAGTACATAGTACACTTGCACATACAGATGGTTATACATGTACATGTAGCTACATGCACTGTCCCATTGGTTTGGTCCTCTTTACATGCGTCAGGTTCTGCAAGTGTTGTGTTCAAGAATGGTAAAGGTTCATTTACACAATGTATACTGGTACACATGCAATAAGGGTGTGTGAACCCAGCATCAAGGTGTATTCTGTGTGAGCAGACCATTGTGTGGGCAAAAAGAAACCGAAATCACAGCAAGTGGTAACAGCTTAGTTGAAAAAGCATAATAAATGATGAGTTGAGCAAGGGTTATGCCTAGGAAAGCTTTATCATGTGCATCTCCACTGGCCACAGAAATATGAAACGTTATGCATGTTGTGATGAACATAGTGTTATTTTGTGCCATGTGGATACAGTGTGTTGGGCAAGTGTACATTGTATGTGCACCTTTAGAGGACCAATCCTATATGGGGTCATGATGTGTTGCAACGGATCAATCTATGGACAGATCCTAGGGGTCATATGTAGCTACATGTATCTATGTACGGTCTCAAGTGAAGGCTCTATGTCAAGTACGAAGGACAAGTTATGTGGGAACTCAACATGCACAAAGAGTAGTTGTCAAAAGGAATACATGTACAGAGGATACGTACAACAATACACAGAGAGTCAGTGCATCAAATCAGTGGCCTGTACAAACATGCACAACAGCTGTTTGATAAATGGAATAGAATGCATGCGCATATCACAATGTTTGTCAGTGTGTGTACCATCATTACCAGACAGGTTTATTGTATGCCACATACATGTATAACCATCTGGTATGTGCATGTGTACTGTGTAGTTGAGCATGTGAGGGTCCTCTGTAACTCACATTTGATTTTAATCTATTTGACACAGTTTTCAGGGGTGCTTCCCTGTACAAGTAAGAAGGTGGTTACAGTAATGTCACTCTTTCTGCATCATCAAGGTATTCAGCCTCATTTATGAGCAGAGCAGAAGGTTCCCTCTCACCGACAAGTTCTCTCAGTAACACTTTGTAACTCTCTGTGTCTCCTTTTTAATGTGTTTGAACTGGCCATGTATGTAGGCATGCGTCCTGTGTTACATGAATGTTCACCCGTTAGCAAAACAAGAAGGGGACAATGCGATATCTATACTTAACTGTTCCTTCTGTAGGGATTGAAAACGTTTTGTCTGGCTTAGTGTCAGCCACCTTGGTCATAACCTGAGACATTAGCTATCTCATGTCATCTGGTACAGGCGTAGGTGCAGCACTGCACTCAATGGGTAGGTTAATCTACATGTAATTCTGTCATGCAGGCTACACAGTGGACCTTTATGTCCTCTAGCAGTGTAAAGACTATTGGAGGTGCAGGTTTCAAAGGTGTGATCGTATTAAAGGTTCAACTCCAGTGAGCAACAGTGGAGAAACTTGACACCACTGCAGTTGAATGCTGTGAACCAGTTTACTGTGCAGGTGGTACACACAAGTGTCCTACATGAAATTTTCAGAGGTTGGAACAGGATATCTAAGCAGATTGGACACTGTAGGTGGTCCAGAATGGCTGGATTATTAGTGCTGGCCAGTGGAACATCACGATTGGGTGAGGGATGTGGTGGTACAATCCCTTTAATGCAGGCAATTATGCTGTGAATTGCTGTTGGGTGACCTCTTGGATGTGCTTGTGTATGCTTGTCACCTCTCTTAGGTTGACAGATCTGGGTGAACATAGTCCACTTCACGTACACATACATATACGCGTATAAGCTTTTATCATAGCATACATCCTTCAGCAGTATATACCTCCCATTGGTAGATGTTTGTGGAGCTGTAATATGTTGTACACCTGTCCATCACCCCTTTAGCACCAATAGCAAAACAATAGGGGGTGGATCTCGGGTAGATCATTGGTAATGTCAATGTTGAAGACACTATTCAGACGTTCTGAAAATTCTGTACACTTATATGATGGCCCGTTTCTATTTTTTTTTTAGCCACCAAAAGGCTTCCGCACACTCCACAGCGTTGCTGGACCTTAGCGCTGTGCTGATGTATTGAATAACTGTGATCAAACTGTGGCAAACTATGCCGATTATTCATATAAAATATATTCGTGATATGCATGGTGAAAGAAAAATGTGGCACGTTCTAAATCATGTGATCACCTATTGACATGCTTATTCTCGATAATGCTGCGTACTGACTGTTTTGGGAGTTTGTCTGGCGTCCGCCTGATTAGCTTGAACTTACCCCCTTCCTTACGACAATGGTGTAAAAGTAGGATGCGCATTTAAAGGAAACGCAATAAAGCGCTTGCGCGTACGGGATATTCTAAACTGCGATGAAAGTTGAGATGAAAGAACTGTATTTGCACATATTTGATGCCTACGGAGAATGGAAATGGCTC
Source organism: Ephydatia muelleri (assembly GCA_013339895.1). Lineage (NCBI taxonomy): Eukaryota > Metazoa > Porifera > Demospongiae > Spongillida > Spongillidae > Ephydatia > Ephydatia muelleri. The sequence continues at coordinate 9,762,266 of JABACO010000004.1, read as the reverse complement.
GCTCAAAAAGTAGCATTGATAATGAGGTGTGGATATTTGTTCTGAAACCATTACTAATTATAACCTAGTGTCCAGCCGCAAACTACTGTGTCGGATTTGCTAAATCAGAGTCAAATTGTCAACTAACTAACCGTAATATAAAGCTATAACATGTCTTATTGATTCATGGACACCCTGTATGTGTGATAGTACGTTTAGCCTCTCAATGTGATTAAATGCGGTGACGAACGCTGCCTAACTTCACTTACTTTTATTTTAAAGCAACGGCTGTGACTTTAATCACTGTATTGCATTAGGTAAATTAACTTTAAGCGAATGCCGAAGTATTGACGCTACCCTACGCCATTCATAATTGCGGTCGATTAAAAGATTAGTTTCAATTATATAGCCAACTCCTTCCACCTACCCTCCTCTACACCTTTTGAATATCGAAATAGCCCTCTTTTCTCTATACCGGTGTGTTCTGTGAGACGGGCCTATTCTTCCCTTACAGTTCTCAATCAGATTGCGTATGTTGTAATCCAGCAAAATTAATAATTGGGGGCCATCTGTTCCTAATTTTTGAGTCCAGATTTTCACCACCCCTTTGCTATGTCTGATAGCATTCCTCCTGATGGTTCACGGCATAAAATGACTGGCAGTTGCTTGGTTACTAACACAGTATATATGAAGGCTCCTCTTCGTCATTCTGTATGGACATTTTATAATTCATTCGTCTTGTCGGTATTGACCGTTACCCGTTACTAAAAAGGTCACATCTTTTACGTATCAGAACACCTACAGTATATCTGAGCGAGGTTCAGAAAACTACCTGAACTCTCAAAACTGTTTAGTATCTTGTGTTCTGACAAAGTTTCAAGACAATCTGACGATGCGGAGATGTTTTAACGCCCGACATTTGGTATATGGGATCGTTTACGCGAAAAAGGTTTTAGGTATAGCCATAGATATTATAATATCAATGGCTATAACACATACATTATGAAATTTCCAGTACGCGCAATAGAAATCGCGCTTGCATGGCTAATTAAAAGTTCAGAGCCTAACCATGACAGATGCTCCGAATCTCAGTTTGTAAGAAGCAATGTGTAGAGGACATCTCAGACTTCTAGAATATCAAAGAATTTGAAATCTTGAAAAAACGTGAGTTAGGTCCCTTTTCGCGGAAACGATCCCATATATTGTTGCAATTGATTATTTAACTTGCTATGATTGTAGATTATTTAACTACCTTTTTGTTCTCTTTTTCAGTGTTTAAGTTGAAGAAGGAAAATAGGCACTGGTAGCATCACAAAAGACAGATGATGGCGTTGTTGTGACAGAAGACAATAGTACTAGCGCTGCGCAGCACGACACAGCAGTTTTATTGTTATGAACAGTGGTGCAATATATATTCTTACAGGCAACATCATAATCACTGGCAAATCCATTGGTTACCTAATCTGTTATGCTTGGTTTGGCGATGGAAAGTGTATTCCATAAAGAAAGAATCGATAAAAGATAAAGTGACAAATATGTTTGCGTTGTTGTTGTCTATTGGTCTCTACATGAAACATGAACATACAGTAGACTTTTAAATGTCTATGATCTATGAGCTTGCAGTTTATCTTATCTTACATGATTTGACAATGCATGTAGTAAATTGTACACTGTTTTACAGTTCATGGATGTATAACTATTTGAACTATTACACAACTTCGCTATAGGTTTGGGTATCATAAAGTTTTGTTTCCATGCACCGTCTTTTTGTCAGTGCTATTTCTATTTTGATTGGGTGGATTTGAATTTTTGACATACCTAACTGACGAGCCTGCAGTATTACTGAATACTGGACACTAGTGTACATATTCCCAGCCTTGTTATACACAAAAGAAGAAAGAAAAAAAAAAAAAACAGGTCCTCCAATGGAGATGGAAAATAGTACACATACGGATATTAGCCATATTCGTTGGCCCACTCTCAAGAGTTATTTACAAGCTGACCTGCTATTTTGTTCCTCTGATTCTGTCAGTGAAGAGCCAGCGTTAGGATCCAACATCGACGCCATGCTTACGTAAAACAGTGACGAGCACGAGATGTTATATCATTAAATAATACCCTTAATTAATGTTACATTTGTTTTGAATGCAGCCACAAATAAAGTTGTTTTGGTACTGATACATTTCTAGGCCAAACTGTAATTTATATCGCAAACATTAAGTGGCCGGCTTCAAAGAATCTCTGCATGCCATTAGATTTCCACACAGCTAGAAATTAAAAGGTCCAGTCCCGCAATTTGAAAACACGGCGTCTTGCAAAAGTCTATGTTCAAATTGTTGGCTGTTTGTGATCCAACCCCATTGTATGCTAGCGGATTCTGTCCGGGAGGACACTTATCGCTAGCCGGTATTGTCCCCTCACCACATAATATGCCCCCCCCCCCCCCCCCCCCCCCCCCTCCGTGTTATACGTTTATTTTGCGCTTGTAGGCAACCTGCATGTTTTGTTCCGACTGACTATAACAGGCTGTGCCTAATTTGGGCCTAGAGCACGCTGTCTACATTATACTGAACTCATTAGTCTTGAAAAATGTAATTATTGTTCACCTTCGTACTCCTTGACTATGTACATGAGTTAGGATGAAATCAGTTCCTTCAAAACTCATGAGAACCAAAACCAGCAACCGATAGCATGTATCAATGTTCATAAATGTCAAAGAAACAGTTATTGAATACAAAAAGGACAGGATCATCTTGTTTTCTTCTGCTGCCTAGTCGTGTTGGAGACACATCATCATGGAAGCCTTCTTTGCAGAGGCTGCTGCAAATCATAGTGATGTCTAGTAGTTGTGGCATCCTCAGGACTATACATATGTAACATTGAAGGCTCAAATGATGAGCAAACAATAATGGTACATGCATGCAAATTTACTACACACTATAACGTTAAAATGTATAGTTATATTAAAATCATGCATGATTGATTATAATATACATGTATATGCATTGTGCAATGGTGCCACCAAACCCTTCTATACAAATCATCTATCTCTTGTGGAACAGAACGTGAATGAAATTAATGTGACCCTAACACTTATAGAAACCATGCAGCTTACCACAGCATCATCTAAAATTTGAAATCACTCCTTTCTTGGATGGAACTCCTTCAGTCTGCAAACTCTTGTTATTAGTACTTTCTCTGTTCCAGGATTGTTTAATCGATAGACACCTCAGTTTCCCCAAATTGTGTGTCCATGCTGATAGATATTCTGCTTGACACTGATCTGAAAATAAATTTCCTCTGAGAAAACACATTATCAACGTAGTTCTCATCAAAAGGTTCATTTAGCTGAGTAAATTGTGTATCAGTTGTGTCACAGTCATGTGAATATCTATGTTCATTTCAATTGCAAGGACTGCTTTTTTGTTTCAGAAGAGAAGGATTTACATACACTTTATGTGCCAGAATGATTAAAAATTGTATATAAAAAATTATCATAACTGCTGTACCTGCCATACATCAGCTCAAATGAGTGTGCAGTTTTATTTAGTTTATTTCTGTTTAGAGGTCTGCACTGCAATAAAGGTGATCGTCTTGTAAACATAAACTATAACAAAGAGAAAAGATCATCATCCAAATCATTTTGCTTGTCATTGGAAAGTTTGATAATAATAGGCTCAGCCTCAGGCCGCACAGGAAAGTAATCAAAAAAGGTGATGTTGTAATTCACTCAGTTTTGCCAGAGGACTGCCACACATAATTGTTTGATGGTCACATTTTTAGGACTGTCGCGGCTGATTTGGTCCTATCCTGAAATGGTCCTAGAACCGTTTCAGGCAGCCTGTTTTGGTCCGGCGGACTAAAACAGGCTACGCCTGATTTGGTCCTAGGACCATTTCAGGCTGCCCAATTTAGTCCTACACTGCTCGTTTTGGTCCTATACTGATAAAAGGATGGGTGCCAAATAAATTTAAATTCTAAGCACGATTGATGATGGACAAATGGAAATATAAATTATGATGAAGACACACACAAAACAAGTTGTGTTCTTGCTTGATTACAATGCGGAACGGTTACTACAACAGCGAAGCAAAGCACAACAAAACTATTTTTTCGTCCTCATGAACACAGAAACTGGAATTGTTTCACACGTTTTGTGGTACCATTCAAGGCAATGGTCACATCTTGCCATTTTGTCATCTCCCCTCATTAGCCTGCAGCTGCAATAAACATAGTATTGTACTTGGGTGTATGGTCATTGAGCCTTCCTTTGCCTAGCCGGAACAGGCTCCATGGTTCCCGACATGAAGCATTTAGTCAGATAGGATCTCAAACAAGCCTGAACATATAATAAACTGCATGCTTGGATTTGCTGAAAAGCAAATATATGTTGCAATGCAATGGCAAATGCTCCACAATTGGACCGATTGAAAGATGAGTGTGAAGTTGTTGGTTGGAATTAAAATCAAAGCAGCGATTGCTGTTTAACATCTTAGTATACCCCATACTATCATACACATGTACCTCTCCTTGAACATCCAACATTCGTTATCATTATCCAGTGACTGCTGTAGACATTCAAGATTTGTACAAACCTTCCTCTTTCAATCTGAAATTGCATGTCTGCGCTAACAAAGTGTTCTGAAGTCCACCAATGGAGCTATGTCTGGCCTTCAAAAGCTTCTGTGCAGCATTGATGACATTGTCAGATAGCCATTTCCCTCCCACAATATCCTGGTGGTCTTCAGGAAGTAAATTCAGAGATGGTAGGGGGTGGGTCATATTGCAGTTTTTGCTTACCCTAGTGGCAATAAGGGAGCATATAAAAAAAGAGGTATTTATATCTGTGCAACAAGGATATTGTTTTGACAATTTTCAACTGATATTTTTTTGCCTTTCACTGGCTAACACTGCCATGTGACCAGGTTCATTTTCAACTGCAGTACTATAGTGCAAAAGAAATTTAAGTGTGTAGTGGTGAGGAACTCAGCTTACCACAATCACTTGTCAGGTGACACAGATTTCAAATCCACATTAATTGGCAAAACTGCTTTGTAACCAAACATTACTTCAAATGGTGCATAGCAACTGGACTCGTGACAGGATGAACCTATGAATTCATCACACAGTTCTTTCTGTCCTGTATGCACTACTGAGAAAACCAATGCGGACATCGATCGAGAGCTCTACCACCCCGCGCACTAGGCACAAAATCAACGAATTAATTTTTGTTTTGTTTTTTTTACCTACCTCATTCGTCCCATTTCATCTTCTTTTTCATGCTAACTCGCCATTCTGTAAAACAATCGTATCCGCTTTCCTTCTTATTGACCTCTTTTTGTTCAACGCAGGCAGAGCCGCTTCAGGATCCCTCCCATTAACTTTGTAGTCATACGCTTGCTCAAGTAGATCATAGGGTGTGTAACCGGTTATCAGGTTATTCGGGTTATTCGGATATTCGCAAAAACCTATCCGTTCGAATAGCAATTTAGCATTACTCGGAAAAATCGATTAGTGAATTTTATCTATTCGAAATAACCGATTTATGTTTCTCCATTCGGAGGTACTTAGGTATTCGTCGTCAGCAATTATTCGAATACCGTTTTATACTAATATCCGGATATGATTTTCAATAGAGTATTTCATAATTAGAGTTATAAATGTAAATATACGTCACTGTTGTTTTTACTATTTATACATACAGAAGCAATTTATAATTTGATAGGCATTGAGTAAATAGATAGTATTATAGTACTAAATATTTAATGCGCATCAATTGGGGATACAAAATATACAGCGTGTAGCTCAATGCTTTATCATCTCTTCAAGTAAGTATAACGAAGTTCATTAGTATATGCCACGAGTTGTGTTTATATGTAGTAGCAGTACATTTATGTAGTACTAGTATTGCATTGTTTTATTGTACAGTGGTACATATCTGAGTATTGAGCTAGCGAGTGAAATAGAATGTCAGACTTCTTACCCACTTCAAGTAAGTATGCGCGCTCTGTTTGCGTATGTGTAGGAATTGGAGAGCATTACGCAATTATACTAATGGGAAATTTGATATGCATTTATAGCGAGAACGTGAATGGAGTGTTGAGGGATGATTATAAGTCGAGTACGTTATTGTACGTGATGTGGGGTGAGTTTTTAATGGTGATGTCTGGTCTCAGTGGTTAGTGTTGGATGGTTAGGTTTACATTACTATTGATATGTACAAGTACCTGGTAAAGACATACAATTTATTAAACTCTATATGACAAACACATGCTACTTTAGACCTTTGTGTCTCTGTGTTTTCAACTGACATGCATAGCTCTAGTTTGGTGCGAGACCAGGTGGATTTCTGTGCAGACATAAATTATCTTCTCAGTGTGCACTCCACAAGCACCATAACCTGAATAACCTAGGTATTCGGCTGGAAATTTGGCAAAACCTATTCGGAAAAATCGATTTTGTTTTTTTTAACTATTCGGAAAAATCGATTTTCAGATCCACAAAACCTGAGAAGTCGATTAGTGTTTTAAAAGTATTCGGAAAAATCGATTTTCATTATGCAGGGGAGGTTACACACCCTAGTAGATTATCTTCTGACACAGATTCGCTAGACATGTAACGCTTATACCACGATGGACACTTCACACTTGGATGGGACCAAAACAGGCCCGTAGCCATAGAGAGTGCTTTGGGTGCTGAAGCACCCCCCCCCCCCCCCCCCCCCCCCCCCCGCTGGTCATTAGGTCCGGCCACTTTGAGTAAGTTATTAATGTTAAATTATCTTAATTGAAAGTCGCGATACGTTCGCACCGCCATTATGCGCGTGTACGTACGTACGTACGATGCGTACATAATTAATTGTCACCAGAAATTATAATTTTAAAATTATTTGTTTATAAATAATGAAATAACATACAATAATAATACAATTACATATCAATAACGAGTTACCAAAATTATTAATAATTATATTTAAATACAAAGTAGACAGGTACGGTTCTACACTCTTCGGTGAATGGCTCTGGCATTTGCTCTAATTAAGCAAATGCGAACAGGTCGAAAGAAGCCTGTGACTTTGGAAGGGACTTGTGGATTGCAAGCCGAATGTTAATTTTCAGCTATTATCAATAGCTGAAAATTAATATTCGGCTTAGCAGTGGATGGATGTGATCCAGAACCATACTTGGTATGCAGTAGAAATAGCAAGTGACTTTGCACACAACACACTACCACATAGCTCATTGCAAAGACTACTAAATATATCACCTAACCAATAGTGCTAAATTTGTTAGCAGGAGGTAATACAATTGATCACATGTAAGTATTCACTTAATTTAATGGACATGATGATAGATTTAATTTGGAACAAATTTGTAATGCAAAGTGTTCAGTGTTTACGGGGTTTCAATTAGCTGCATAAATACCTTTAGTGATTCACATTCTTATAAAGTTATATGCATCTACACCAGATGCCAGACTATTTCAGTATGAGATCTGAATTGATCTTGTATGTTGTCATTCACTGTTGCCATTGCTGACACTATTCCAATAGGAGTCTCCTCTGGGTGAAGAGGCCATCAGTCCTGAAGTGGAAGGAAGTGGGAGTGTCATACCAGACCCCACCAGTCCCTATGCTGACCTGGGAGAGGTAGAACCGTCAACCTCATCTCCTTCGCCTACCAGATTGCCTCAGGCATGGTGAATGCATTGCAATGTGTTATAGCACTGGCCTTATTTGTGGACTAAATTTTTGTACATGTACAAGTATCTGTTTACATGTTTGTGTTGTGGCTTTGTATCCATTATTATGCTTTTGTTTCAAAACTATCTATTAGGAGTACTTGTCCAGTCTCGATATTGTGCATTGTGATCTTGCATGCCGAAATGTGCTCGTTGGAGAATACAAGAATTTGAAGATAAATGACTTTGGGCTATCCCGTGTGACATCATCCACCAATGACATGTATGTGAAGACAACCAGGGGAAGGTTGCCATGGAAATGGATGGCCATTTGAGTTCATCACAGATTGGGAATTTACAACAGCTTCAGATGTTTGGTCTTATGGTGTTGTCCTCTGGGAGATAGCCACTCTAGGTGAGTACTGCATGATGTAGGTATTGTGGCAATGTTACCAAAGTCCCTCTCTTGTTCTATAGGAGGGTTTCCTTATCCTTCCATTTCTAATGATGATCTAGTTAACCACCTCACAAATGGGATATGATTGGAGAAACCTGACAATTGCTCAGAAGTAATGTAAGTATAAATTGCCAAATTTGCTTCTCTCCCAAGAGGACAAGTACAACCCTTACATCCAGTTCAACATCAACGTGGCCATGCCTTACTACCACGCCCACCCACCTGCAGAGGGAGGGGCATGCCAGGAATAAGAGGAGGAGGGGGAGGAGGAGAGGAGCGAGCAGTCCCAGGGCTATGGCACAGGACCAGACCACCCCTGCACCACTGACCATACCATCCAATGTTGTACCACCAGAGGAGGACACTGGGCTGGGGCTGAAGGGCTCCAATGGTTACGTCCAGACCCCTAAGGCATGGGATGACCACCTCACCTGTGACCTCAGGGTGGCTGGGAGCAGTGGGGAGGTGTTGCACATGCACCACAGCAAGGAGCTGGCCCTGATAGAGGAGGAGATCATGAAAGAGTGCACAACCAAATCAGGAATGTCCATCAGTGAAGAGAGAGGCAATTTTGTACTAGACACCTTCACAGAAAAAACTGAAACTAAGCTGCTTGTGTGACAATGCAAAAAAAAAACAAATTTCAGGAGTGAGGCATTTTTATGGTCACACTTTTGATTTCTGCTGTTTCTGTGCATTGTTCCTTTGTAGCCCACATCTGATACACATAATTATTGCATGTTGCCACTAGTGTGAGCAAATTTGATGGCGAAAAGGGCCACTGATGTGATGCATGATATAGCATGAATATAATGTTTCTTTGATGCAACAACCTAAGAGTATAATTAAATTTCATGATCATCATTCTCTTGAATTTGCTATTCCAGAACTATACAAATGAAGCCTCTCAGTGTATCACAGTACACAACTGTGCATGCTGCATGCACGATAGTATTGCTTTTTATTTGATGCACCAACCTAAGGGTACAATATAACTTTCATGATCAGCATTGTTCCCTTATATTGGTTTTACAGAACTACACATCAGTGTACCTCACCACTGTGCATGCTGCATGTACTGTCAGGTGTACTAGATGCTAATGCAGGTGACATAGCCACAGATGAAGCTGCCACACAATTATTTTGAGCTGCAGCAAGCTGATAGACTTTGGTGCAAAGGGCTTGTGGAGAATGTAATTTGGGATGAAGTGATTACCTCATATGTGTCTGTGAATCTGTGCATATAGTGTGGGCTGTTCCATTGTTGGCACAAGAAGGTGTGCCACACCTTGCTTCCTACCTGTGACACTGGCCAGCTGTTCTCTAAGGCAGAGAGGATTTAGAACTGAATCTCTAAAATGAGTCATTATTGTTCAGAGGTTTGTTTGTGATTATGCCCAATTTGTCATTATGTCCTGAGGAGGATGTGGTGGTGGTGATAGTGTGATGGTTGTGATGTATTGAAATATTATGGAGTAAATTGATAACCACAAATTAAACATTACATCAAACTACGTCGAATACTTCAATAAAGTGTAAGCACCACAGTTTGCTACATACAGACTACCACTCTTAGGATCTAGCATAACACCTCGAGGTTGATTGAGGTTGCCAGCTGTGTGGATCTTGTTTCCTTGAGGATTAAAAATGGAAAGACACATACCTTTCATTTCGTTCACAAAGCTGTAACCTTCTTCATCAATTGCTATTTCAGATGGACCCTTTACATCCCCATATGATCTGACATAGGTCCCCTCGGGTGTGAAGACTTTGATGCAGCTAGAACCCCAAGCTGCAACATGGATGTTCCCTAGAGGATCCAAGGCAAGGCCATATGGATACTGGAAACCATGACTACCAGTGACACTGCCATTGATGGTCAATAGCCAGGTGCCAGCTTGATCCAATATCACTACTATGTGATTGCTGAAATCAGAAACAATCATCCTATCTCTTCGGTCAACAATAACTGATATTGGATTACTAAACTGTCCCTGACTTGATCCAGGTTGGCCAAATGTTTGCAGGAACTGTCTGTTGTCAACTTCTGAATACAATGATTGCCAAGGTCAGCAACATACATCTCATCTCCCTTGATGAATAAGCCATATGGCGCATGGAACTGACCATAAATACTCCCACTTCTACCTATGGTTCTCTTCTGCTGGCCAGCTTGGTCAAATACATGAATGCAGTTATCACCATAGCAGGCTACATAGATGTCTCCACTGTCATGGATGGCAATACCTGATGGACCACCACTACAATTGATCACTTGATCTGGGTTACATACATGTAAGGTGCTGTACTCTCTTCTCACATGAAGATCACAAGGACTCTTCTGTATATGTTGACCATCCATTGTGATGAGGAGCTGGTGAGGACCAATAGTCTGAGGGGTGAGGGTGATAGTGTATGTACCATCCCCATGGTCCTGCATCTCTCCTGGGATAACTGCTCCATCATGTGACTTGGGCCTCAGCTCAGCCTTCACCTGTAGACCACCATATGGGTACCTCTCTCCCTTTGAGGTCATGGTCTCCACTTTAACACAATACATTTCCTTCACCTTGGCCACTGACTCAGAAGACCATGTGCTATGTGATGGAGATGAAGAGTCTGTGACTACATGGCCAAATATGGAGAGAGCTTTAATAAGAGAATCAGTGTGTAGGGACACATATATGTCACTAGACTGATTTGGAGTGAGGGATACATTCTCAAACTTCTTCAGGGTGGCCTTCAGTTCAGTGGGTAACAGATCTCCAAGTGCTACCATCTTGTGGTCAGTGTGGGTATGAAGGATGAAGGATGTCATTTCATTGTAGCGATCAATCTCATCTTGCATCTTCATCAACTGTTCCTTGTGGAGGGTCAGAGCTGTCATCTTGGAAATTGAAATGGTCTCCATCTCTGACAACAGTGTCTTCTTTCTTTCCTCAATGGTTTGATGGAGCTGTTCAAAGGCTTGGTTTATAATCAGTGTGGCATTCTCTCTGGAAGTCTCAACCTGTTCTGCCATCTTGTCATTGGCATCAATGGCTCTGGTCAGCTTTGAGGTCACTTCTTGAGCACACATGAGTGCCTCCCTCATGGCATCTCTGTGGGCCTTTGCAACATTGCACATCTCAGCTATCTTGTGGTCCTTGTGCAGGACATCTCTGCTGACCACAAATTGGCAAGTCTCACAGTAAAATTTCAACTCTTCTTTCTCTTGATGAGGTTTGGAACAGTGATGTCAGTTGGTTTCATCATGGATGGATATAGTTTCAGGGAATCCTTGTCCATTCCAACTGTCTGATGCTGGTACGATAACTTATTACGCTTGTGGTGGTCATGGCATGGTTTGCAAAGAAGATGACATGTGCAACAGAACACCACTGCAGGCGCCGTGCTTCCATCAATGCAAGCATCACATGACTTTTCACCATCACTGCCAATCTTGGACATGTACCCAGCCACCTCCACTTCAAAGCCAAGATGGAGGTTCTGAGGTATAGCATTGACTCCACCCTCAGGTATGGTGATACTTCTCTGACAAGTAGGACACTCCATGTTCTGCTTGCTCCCGACCCTCTCTATCTCCTTATGTAGACACTGCCCACAGAAAGAGTGGAGGCATGGAAGAATTCTGGGTTCATTGTAGGGCTTGGAACACAACTGACATGTGATGTGTGAAGGAAGTAGCTGAGCACTGAGGAATAATGGGCATTACTAAAGGTATTGTGCACATAATATTACACTTGCAGCAGAACGGTACAGTATATTAAAACACTATAACTATCCATTCATGATTTGCTATATATTCATCGATACACAAGTGTCACAAAGAGCTACTGATGATTTTGTCCTAGGTCGTAACCTATGTACACATGCAGACTACCCCTCTTAGGATCTACAGCAGAACACCTCTCGATATTGCCAACTGTGTGGATCTTGCTTCCTCGAGATCAATGATGAAAACAATTACCAGTCCACTCATTCACAAAACTGTAACCTCCATCAACCACTACTCCAGTTGCACTTTCTACATCCCCATATAATCTGACATAGGTCCCAATAGGTTTGAAGGATTTGATGTAGTTGAAACCACAGGCTGCAACATGAATGTTCCCTTTAATGTCCAAGGTAAGGCCGTATGAACTTATGAGACCCTTTCAAAATATTGCTATTCAAACTGGATGATAGCATTTCCAATGATGTTACCTATTTGCCACCCCCGTAGCCATTGATGAAATGACATCACTGCCTTATCTCAGTTTTCAATTTTAAGAGCTGTATAAAAAATTTTCCAAATCATTCTCTTTTTGTTTGAGTGAGGTAATTACACCTACCTTCCATGAATGGTGAGGTTCTATTTTCATCCTATTCTTTTGATATTTAATGTGGTCATGGGGTTGGTAACCCCTCCACTTTAACCAGCACACAGGAATTATGCTAATTGTGGCCCCAATGCAATGGTGTAGGTGAGAGGCCCTTGAACAAATTAAATTGTCATTTATTCTTGGTAATACTGCGTTTTCATTAAAATGAACGAAGTTTCAGACTGTTGTAAGTTTGACATTCTTGTAAGAATGTGCATTGCAATGACATTATAACACGAATCTACTTGAAATTGATTTATGATTCTTGCTGAACAATAATTCTTACAACTATTAATATATATTGTTAAAAGCAAGCCTGTATGGTTCACAAATTATAAATAAAAATGACATTAACATTTTCTACCAAGTGTTGAAATTAATGTGAGGTGGGTATGTTGTAAAATAGCAGCGCAATCCTTTTTTATGATATGTAGCGAGTGAAGACTGCATTCATGTACAATAGGAGTTTCATATAATGTAAGTTTTTATTCCTAACATGCTATTCATGTACACGTTGACTGCTGGCCCTACCACATGATCACTAGTAGGACTTGATCAGTGAAATGTGAATCTGCAATAGGAAGATGATCCACTTATTTGCATTGCTTCATTGATCTGTGAACGCGCGAGCAGTACTCGTATAGCCTGCACCGTCGTCGCTGTTATCTGCGACATACACTTAAGTCAATTACAACTCCCTCTTAATGTAAAGTACATGGTATATATACCCAAAACATACACCCATGCCCTTTACCCCACGATTCTATCGTATCAATGTCAAGTTCTTGTATCCATTCAAGAGACCAATGTGACCTGCATGTAACTTTCAATCGAGTTCACACGTCTGAATGGGAAGCCGGTCTTCCACAGGTCTTCACAGTGAAGGAGTGGGGGTGACATGAATGCGGAAAGGAAGTAAACAAAAGAAAAGCACAGCAGAACAGAAAGAACGATCCAGCGGGATTCGAACCCAAGAATTAGAGCATGCATTGTTGAAACTGCATGCATTTAAGGTTCATTTTGTGTGTATTGCGCACTTCTTATCGACGTTCTTCAACTGGTTTTTGTGGTCACTTCGGCGGTTGCTTATTCCAGTACATGCTCGGCCAGTTACACCTTTAACAAATGAGAATGGATTAGGCTGAAACAACCGCTGTAGAGACAGCTAGAGACAGCTGGAAAAACAATCAGAGAGCAAGAACGGAGTACTGTTTTATACAGGAAACAGAAAAACACTAATATTCCTGTAGGACTTCTCATTGTTACTTTCAACAACTTTTTCATGGGCAGCTGCACCACAGCTGAGGAATTTTTCTTGAAATTGCTGGAGTTGCTAATAAGGAACACATGCTCGCAATTCTGAAGCAGTTCTAACAAAATGGCCCCGTACCACAATAATTGGCTTTGCTTGGTTTATAGAGTAAAAAGTGCTTCATGAGATCTCATTGAACTCGTAGTGAAATGAAAGGCTGTCTCCATAAATGGTTATACTCGACAATAAGATAGGTTCTTGAATGTTCCTTTGTGTTTTCCCATAATAAAAAACCTGCATGATAGGGAACAATTTAGGACCCTAATAAGATCTAGGTCCAAATTATCATTTCTTGTGTCTCAAAGATTGTTACATTAGATCTTATAAAAATTTGCTTTTTATTTCACTGAAGATGTTGGGGAGATCTTATAGCTACACAGGTGCACATAATATTACCCTATATAATTATGATACAATATAATTATGCATGTATTAACACTATAATTATCAAGTCACGATTAGTATGAGTGTTAGATAGAGCTATATATATTTTGGACACTATACAAGACGAACCACTCAATAGACTAGATCAATCGCATTCACCCTACTTCACATTTAGCTTTGACAGTTACTCCTACATCTTTTTTAGTAATAAGTGTCCAAATACTAAAACCGCTTGCTTCACTGCAATCTGTTCTTTACCTTAGCAAAATAGTCGATCCCTCATCTTTTGTAATGTGAGAGCCGTGCACAAAACGATTTATATAGAACTCCGCTGCGCCGTTTTAAATTGCCATTGATAACACTTGACTGGTTCACAAAAGTAAATAAATTGGTGAATTTTTTTAAACGTGACCAATGATTTTCCGGAATGACATTATTTGTACTCTGCCCTGTTAACCACTTGGAAGGTGTCTTGAACATTCTAGATCTGCAGTAACAGATCAGCTGGAGTTCAGGAGTACCTCAATGGTGATATGCTGCTAATCAGTCCTTGTGTTGTTTCTATTTTCCCACTATTGCGTATGAATGCTGGATGTAAAAATTGCACAAGCTGAATTTTACCAAGTACAGTGATAGAATAACTAGCATGAGAAACTTAGTGAGATAGTTGGTGCTGATTGTGAAAATATTCGTGATCACTCCAAAGTCTGATCAGTATATTTATGAATGAACCTAGAAAGGAAGGTACAGCCCTTCTGCACAGGCAATGCAAACTCTTCCTGGTGGAGACTGAATTGGCTTAAAAAGCAGTTTGACATAGCATTTTTAATAGCAACAGAGTAACTCGCTTTTACAAAATACGAAAAGCTATGTGAATTTGAAGTTTGGCATGAAGTTGCTAATGGTGATTCATGTAGAAACTGAAATGCATGCAAAGAGTTCATCCATTACATTTCTGAGTTGATCATGAAGATTTAGCGAAAACCGCAAATGTAGGCTTATTCTCAATCCTTATGGATGGCTCAGTCTACAGATAATACCAATTATAGTGAAAATGAGTATTCTGTGGTCTGTTTATATTCATGATGGGCTGTTACCACAATGCGGAGTGCCAAACCAGTATATGGCACAGCTCAGGTCATTCCTTGGCCTCCTGAACTACTACAGCATAACACCACACAATCAAGAGACTGTAATTGAATAACGCAATATTAAAGTTAATAATTAAGGTATTTGGTAATGAGTATTAGTGCCATTTTGACTTAATGAGCCATTAATCATAAAATGGTGCTAACTTTAATAACTCAGTGTTTAAATTAGTAATCTTGAACATTAATCACTCCAAACCAGAAAAATTGACCTTAGGCTAATCGAAAGTAGTTTAAACTCGAATATTATTAATCACCAACTTGAATATTGATAATTACGGAAGGCCTTGATAAATTTAATATTTGAATTTAGATACTTAACCGTTTAACATGTTTGCACGTATCCTATTTGCTTAATCAGAGTCATCTAAAAGCAAAATATCAACTAACTAACCGTAATACACAGCTATAACCATTTAAACATGTCTAATTAATTCATGGTGGACACACTTTGTATAATCACTACTATTATCTTGCATGTGTAATAGTACGCTTAGCCACTCAATGTGATTAAATGAGGTGACGAACACTGCCTAATTTCACTTCCGAAAACTACTTTTATTTTAAAGCTAACGGCTGTAACTTTAATTGCTGTATTGCATTAGTTAAATTAATTTTAAGCGACTGCCGAATTATTGACGCTACCCTACGCCATGTACATTATTCATCATGATTGCGATCGATTAAGTTTATAAGGGTATTAATCCGTAGTTTTAATTACATAGCCAACTCCTTCCACCTACCCCCCTCTACACCTTTTGAATATCCAGACAGTCAATAAATAGCCCTCTTTTCTCTATACCGGTAGTGTTCTGTGAGACGGGCCTATCCTGATATATGTTATAATCCAGCAAAATTAATAATTGGGGGCCGTCTGTTCCTAATTTTTGCGTCCAGATTTTCCTCACCCCTTTGCTATATCTGATAGCATTCCTCCTGATGGTTCACGGCATAAAATGACTGGCAGCTGCTTGGTTACTAACATAGTATGAAGGCTCCTCTTCGTCATTCTGTATGGATAATTCACTCGTCTTGTCGGTATTCACCGTTACTAAAAAGGACACATGTTTTACGTATCAGAACACCTGCAGTATATCTGACGTTCAGACTACTTAGAAATCTACCTGAACTCTCAAAACTGTTTAGTATCTTGTGTTTGACAAAGTTTCGGGACAATCTGACGATGCGGAGATTTAATTGTTTTAACGTCCGACATTTGGTATATGGGATCGTTTCCACGAAAAAGGACCTATAACCACAGATATTATTACTATAATATCTGTGCTATATATAGCGCTAGCAGTATGAAATTTCCAGTACCCGCAATAGAAATGTAACGCTTGCGTTGAATGTATGGCTAATTAGAAAATGCAGAGCCTAACAACTCCATGACAGATAGTCCGAATCTCAGTGTGTAAGAAGCAATGCAGAGAGGGCATTACAGACTTCTAGAATATCAAAGAATTTGAAATCTTGAAAAAAAACGTAAGTTAGGTCCCTTTTCGCGGAAATGATCCCATATATTGTTGCACATTGATTATTTAACTTGCTATGATTGTAGATTATTTAACTACCTATTTGTTCTCTTTTTCAGTGTGCAAGTTGAAGAAGGAAAATAGGCACTGGTAGCATCACAAAAGACGGATGGCGTTGTTGTACAGAAGACAATAGTACTAGGGCTGCGCAGCAGTTTTATTGTTATGAACAATTCTTACAGGCATCATCATAATCCCTGGCAAATCCATCGGTTACACTATCTGTTATGCTTGGTTTGGCGATGGAAAGTGTACTGTATAAAGGGAGAATCGAAAAGATAAAGTGACAAGTATGTTTACGTTGTTGCCTATTGGTCTCTACATGAAACATGAAGATACAGTAGACTTTTAAATATCCACTGATCTATGAGCTTGCTGTTTATCTTATCTAAGATGATTTGACAATGTATGTAGTAAATTTTATACTGTTTTACAGTTCATGATGTATAATACTTGACTATTACACAACTTCGCTATATAGGTTTGGGTATCATAAAGTTTTGTTTTCCACGCTCTTGTTGTCAGTGCCTATTTCTATTTTGATTGGGTGGATTTGAATTTTTTGTAACATACCTAACTGATGGGCCCTGCAGTATTACTGAATGCTGGTCACTAGTGTACATATTCCCGGCCTTGCTATACACAAAAGATGGAAAAGCAAAGTCCTCCAATGGAGGTAGAAAATAGTACACATACGGATATTAGCCATATTCGTTGGCCCACTCTCAAGAGTTATTTACAAGCTGACCTGCTATTTTGTTCCTCTGATTCTGTCAGTGAAGGGCCAGCGTTAGGATCCAACATCGACGCCATGCTTACGTAAAAGGTGACGAGCAGTGCTGCCGCGATATGGTCTTTAGCCGATATCGCCTATAACGCGATATATCGCGATATGAGTAAAATATCACGATATGAGTAAAATATCGCGATATTGTATCGCTTAAGTATATTCATCGAGCAATTATTTATCAATAACCACACGATTTTCAGAGGTTGGGGTGGCGACACAAGAACAAACACATAAAATGCTATAGGGCGCGGGAGGGGGGAGGCCGGCCCGTGGGGGGGGGGGGGGAAGAGACACTGTACATTGGTACATATACCGGTATACATGTACATGAATAGAGTGTTGCCACAATGGTATAAGGAAGTATCTAGCTATGACTGTACCTTTAGAAAGGACTTGCTCCACGGCATGAGTTAGTACACCAGAAAAGAAATCATGCATGACGTCACTTACTCGACCGGCCGGATAAATACATTTTTTGTAGCATAATATCACATGCAGGAAAAGAATTTAAGAGAAGATTAAATCACTGCGTGATTGAACATGCTTTCCGATCACATAATAATTCCAAAATGATTTTATGGTCGTGTTGTAATTTTGCAACTACATGTATACAAGTAGCCCGAAAAAAGACTCGTGTTTAACGATATTATCTCCATAACCGTGAACTCTTCCGTGACAATATTTCAGGAAATAATACATGTACATATATAATATGGTGAAAAAGAGGTACTTATTATAAGCGTTCGCGGTTACACTTACACGGGCGGCTGATTTTTATTTCGATGGGGGCGGATAATTTACAGTATATATGGACATGTACGCAGCACCGCAGCGGAATTCAAATGTATGTGTGCGACCCAACACTAGTTGCAGCTACTGAATGACGGTTCGTATATTTTCGTCTTTCTCCGTCTATTTTTCCGTCTATCTCCGTATATCCCATGATCGCGATATATCGCATATCGCATATATCGCGATATATCGCTGGTGTGACGAGCATGCACGAGAGGTTATATCGTTCCTAAATAACATTAATTATAATGTTACATTTGTTATGAATGCAGCCACAAATAAAGTTGTCTTGGTGACTGAGACATGTGCGTTAAATTTCTAAACCTCATATCGCAAACAGAAAGTGGCTTCAAAGAATCTCTGATGCCAGTAGATTTCCACACAGCTAGAAATTAAAAGGTCACCGAGTCCAGTCCAGCAATTTGAAACACTGGCTCTTTTGCCCCCCCCCCCCCCCCCATAGCCTGTGTGCCTGTTACGTTTATTTGGCGCACGCTTGTAGGCAACCTGCATGTTTTGGTCCGACGGCTATCACTGGCTCTGCCTAATTTGGCCCTAGAGCAGGCTGTACATTATACTGATCTCATAAGTCTTGAAAAATGTAATTATTGTTCACATTCGTACCCCTAGGTCATGTACATGCAGTTCAATCTTTGCTATCAAAAAGGATGCAATCAACTCCTTCACAACTCATGAGAACCAAAACCAGCAACCGATAGCATGTATCACTCACTGTTCATAAATGTCAAAGAAACAGCTATTGACTGCAAAAAGGACAGAACCATCTTGTTTTCTTCTGCTGCCTAGTCGTGTTGGAGACACATCATCATGGAAGCCTTCTTTGCAGAGGCTGCTGCAAATCATAGTGATGTCTAGTAGTTGTGACATCTTCAGGACTATGGATCTAGAAGGTGTGAAAGATTGATTGATTGATTGATTGATTGCATACATATAAACACACATACATATGCAAGAAGGCAAGTAGTGGCACAATGTGTACGTGCACTTACAAACTGCCTAAACATGGAAGGGATATAACGTACAAAAGGGTGATAGGTCAACAGATCTAAGTCGGGTACGAAAAACTGTAATGTTCAAAGAAGTGACAACATCATGGGGTAAGTGGTTCCATATAGGTATCACACGTTCAGTGTAGAAATGCGCTCGGAATGCATGATGGGGTAAATGTTTGGATCGCAGGATACAAGGATGACCTCGGATGGAATACGACCTAACCGGTTTGGTGAAAAAACTCTCAAAAGGTAAATCAACCAGGTTATTATAGATCTTGTAGCACATGACAAGGTCGTAGAAGACTCTCCTGTACTCTAAGGACTGTAAACCCAGGTTCGCAAGGCGATCATCATAATCCATATTTGGTATACCAGCACGTTTGAGTATGGCACGAGTGAAAAATCTCTGAACACGTTCAATACATTGGATATCTTTATGGAACCAGGGATTCCAAACTTGGGTATTACTTTCCAGAAGGGGACGAACATACACCTTATACAGACGCACAAGGAGAGACACATCGTTAGAATGAAAGCATTTTAAGAGAAGACAACTCCTATTGAAAGTTGAGCAAACAATAATGGTACATGCATGCAAATTTGCTACACACTATAACTGTTCAAATGCATAATTATATTAAAATCATGCATCATTATAATATATATGCATTGTGCAATGGGGCCACCAAACCTTCTATACAAATTATCTTTCTCTTGTGGGACGGAACCTGAATGAAATTAAATGTGACCCTAACACTTATATAAACCATGCAGCTTATCTAAACTGGACTTTAGTGGAGAAACAGATCGATGGAGTGGACTGTAGTGGAGTGACTTGTGGAATGGCTATACGCATGTGTGATGTGCAACTGATATGCATGTAACCCGCTCATCTCTGGCGATCAGGATACAGTTCCTTGATGTGGACAGGGAAAATTCAAATCAAGAGCCACAATTAAGGTGTTGCCTGTACCCATACCCAACTTTTCGTGGCGGTGATCATCCACAGCTACGAAAGTTTAGGTCTGGATACGAGAGTACAGTTTGCCAATGGACCCGCCTCTTCCAAGAACTCCACCAACATGGGGTACTTGATCTTGAACTCTTACGGACGATGATGAAGATATAATTTGGACCGTGAGAAGGCAGGTTTTTTCAAGATTCAAATTTTGGGGTATACTAGAAGTCTGCAATGTCCTCTGAGAATCGGAGTATCTGTCGTGTGGTTTTAATGGCGCTGAATTTTTAATTAGCATATACATTTCAGCACAGGCGTTACGTTTCTATAATGGCACTTAATACTGGTAATGTATATGCCTTTTCGTTCCCATTAAAAATATTATACAATAAAATAACAGATATTCCACTGCATCAGTATTGACTTGACAAAGTAAAAAATATATATACATCCCGTCGGTTATACTAATGACGTTCGTGTGATTAAGCTGTCCGTCTCCGTATGATCGCGAGGTTTTGTGGACCCCCGTATATGACTGCGGCCAGCGGCGGCGGCACCGCGTTCACCCCCCTCCTGTATCCCGTGCGCCGCAGCCAACGGGCACTTTAATCTGACCGTGCAGCTCCGCCGAACGCTCGAGTGCGACAGAAAGGAGAGCAGCAGCACGAGCGGTAGCGTCTGCAGCAGGGCAACCTCCACCATCAGGTTCGTGTACCCGCCCTCCGTCATCCTCGTGATCCCCAACCACAGGACGGTTGCGCCGAGGCAGAACGGGTAGCAGCTCAGCGGGAAGATCTCCTTCAGTGCCCGCCAGTGCTGCTTCCGCACGTATTCAGGCATCCTAAGGGCCCTGTGGCAAAAGATGACGCCCACGCCAACGATCAGAGAGAGACTGATCGCGCTAGGAACAACGTCCAAAGCCGCCATTCCGAGCTGCAGCTTCCTTCCGAACGTTAAGGTCGAGCTGACATTATTATCGCAGGAGTCGTCTTTTATCCAGCACCACGCCCCCGTCAAACCGTACGAGTCGTTGAGGAATGGTATCCATGACAGCAAAGTCGGGAGGAAGAGGACTAAGACGACTCCCGTAATCTCCTGAGCGATCCGGTTGAGCTTCACGTCGAAGACGGCTAGCACAAATATGTAGAAGCAGACGCTGAGCGTGGCTAGAGACCTCGAGAAGGCCAGGTGTTCTACGGCGAACCCGATGGCCGCGCATGCGCTTTGCCACTGCGGTCCTTTCTTTAGCGACACACGACTCGAGTTTAAGCTACCATCGGTGTCCACGGGGATCACTTCGATGCCCATTGCTGCTGAGAAGAAGAGACCCAAGATGGCGAGGTAGAGGGTGAGGCGATGAACGTGCTGCCTGTAGGCTCTAGTCCACACGATGAGGAAGATAGTTACCACGTTAGTGGACGCGCCGAACGCGGCAAAAACAAAGCTAGCGAGGACGTACGCCTGAGCGTCTTGCAAGGCAAGACAATCGGCTGTAGCCTCGGCTGTAGCCATTTAACAGAATGAATTCATAGGCTGTCGGTGTGACCAGACATTCGTGACGCTATGGTGTTCTAAATATAGCACGCACCTTGGTAACATTAATAATTGTAGTTAGTGTAAGAGAAAGAGAAGAGAAAGCAGATGGACGTGACGGTTGAGTTATCCCTGCTCCAGAAGAGGTTCACAGGTGCCGGCGTAGAGAGCTACGGCACGATACGTTCAGGTAGTGTGGCGTCCATGCGTACATGGTACTGTAAGCACAGGCACATTTCCGATATCACTAATCTCATTGTCGTTCTACGTACAGTTATCTCTGTGCATCTGTGCACTTACTACTCATGTAGCGCGTCTCACTGCCATTCTGTATGTAGTCTGTGTGTGTGTAGCGCGTCTCACTGCCATTCTGTATGTAGTCTGTGTGTGTGTATGTGTGTGTGTGTGTGTGTGTGTGTGTGTGTGTGTGTGTGTGCGTGTGTGTATTGATGTTGGTGTTTTGTGTACATGTATGTGCGTGTGCGTGTACATGCTTGTATATGCGTATCTAAATAGCGTGCTTTCATCTCTTATCAGAATTTGTGTGTGCCAGGCGGAGAGATGCACAGGCTTACGAAGGAAGGCTGTTTCTGATGGACAAGGCGCTATTGTTCGTTTCTACATAGTAAGCGTTACATGTCTGTGTAGTTTTATTTTGAAATGCACACCAGCATTGCACAGTACATGCATATGCTCCTGGATATGGTCATAATCAATATTGTAGTAGAGATTGTAATTTCGTGTAAACCTCCCTTTCGCTTCCTCCTCCAACGTGTAATGGACTTCATAAGAATCAGTGTATGTAATCAATTATGTCTTAGCACCCACTCGTATGTGACCAAATTATGGTTGATGCTTCATATCATAATGCAGTATTGTTGTGGTTATTCATAGGCAAGCAATGAAGTGGCTGTAAAACCACATCTAAACACAGGCACCTGTACATGTAATGCTGAAAACTACACATGCCATTGCTGCCCAATACACCTAAACACAGTCCAAGCACACACATAATGTACATACATGAACACGCATGTGGCCATTCAGTCACACACATGCACACATTCAGTCACACACATATGCACATGCATACACATGTGCGCCACGCACACACATGG
The DNA here is from genome assembly GCA_013339895.1 of Ephydatia muelleri. NCBI lineage: Eukaryota > Metazoa > Porifera > Demospongiae > Spongillida > Spongillidae > Ephydatia > Ephydatia muelleri. The sequence goes on along the minus strand of JABACO010000004.1, from coordinate 9,739,203 downwards.
GTCATGCACACACAACACACCTATCCTTCTACGCTGTTACAGCTGTGTGCCTATTCCCAGTGCAGAGAGTCACGATCATGATGTCATCATCAAGTCCTCCGATATCGAACAGATCACAGTGTGCCACAGCAAGACCATTCCAACCATGGAGATAGCCTTGGCCACAGGAGATGTGAGTGGAATTGTGTGCATATGTGGCATGTACACACACATGATACAGATTGTTTAGGGTTGTACTAAGCTCAGTGCGACTCTGGGCACTTTGTTTTCTCTATCTTTGGGAATGCACTTTGGGGTCATAGGTTAATGAACTCATTACACCATGACCTTGTGTGCCACTTTATGTGTGGTGTGTGTGCATGTGCGTGTGTGTGTGTGGGGGGGGGGGGGGGGGCAGCATGAATTGTCCGCTTGCTATCATACCCAACCGTCTTTATAGTGCACACTGGTCAGTGCGTATATCGTTAGAGGAGTGATGAAATGATAAGTATTGTAACAGCTGACGATGTGGTCTTCCTGATCTTTAGGAGGTTTTCAGCAACTTTCATAACTACTCTGGAGTGGTGTCTGCGCTCGAAAGACTTCTCCCCGCTGTGCCTGTAAAAAGGAAGTCCTCTGGTGAGAGGGTGGGAGGTGAGGGAGGGAGGGTAGGTGGGTGGTTGGAGGGAGGGTGGGTGATTGGTAATGGAGGTTGGTGATTGGTGAGGGAGGGTGGGTGGTTGGTGAGGGTGGGTGTGTGGTTGAGGGAGGGTGGGTGGTTGGTGAGGGAGGGTGGTTGGGGAGGGAGGGTGGGTGGTTGGTGAGGGAGGGTGGTTGGGGAGGGAGGGTGGGTGGTTGGTGAGGGAGGGTGGTTGGTGAGGGAGGGTGGGTGGGTGAGGAGTGAGGGGTCTCAAAAACATGTTGTGAGGTGATACAGATACACTGTACAGCTTTACATGTATTTATCACCTTTCAAAGTATTGTTATTGTAGTGGAACATCCTCCCCTCATGTTAGACCACACCCTTTTATGTGTTTAAACCTTGTGGTCTGCAGGGCTCTTCAGGAGTATCAGCAGTGCTCCACCCACCCCTGCTTCAGCTAGCTCATTGAACCCTCTCAGATCTCAGGTACAGGAGCGAAGTGGTAGTGGTGTGTGTGTGTGTGTGTGTGTGTGTGTGTGTGTGTGTGTGTGTGTGTGTGTGTGTGTGTGTGTGTGTGTGTGTGTGTGTGTGTGTGTGTGTGTGTGTGTGTGTGTGTGTGTGTGTGTGTGTGTGTGTGTGTGTGTGTATGTATGTGTGTGTGTGTGTGTGTGTGTGTGAATAGGATGATGCATTTTGAAGTTATGCACACAACTTGATAGCCACAACTTGACAATGTGTGCACGACACGCATGTGTCTCGTACATGTACATGTGCATGAGCTTTTCGATTTGAATGCTAAATTGCACATTTTGTATCAGAATGTGTGGAATGAAGTTTCTAGATGAGTTGCGATTGAGTGGGGAAAGTTTCTAGATTGGTTGCGAATGGGTGGAAGCATGCATCAATTATCCATTGGGTCCTGTACACATGTGTGTGCCGAAGTTGCGTCATGCACATGTATGTGATGGGTGGTGGGTGATGGGGTGAGATGGGTGGTGGAAGGGAATGGGTGAGGGACCAACTCCATACCATCTCACATGCTTCCCACTCCCTCCCCTCCCCCTCCCCTCCCCTCCCCTCCCCTCCCCTCCCCTCCCCTCCCCTCCCCTCCCCTCCCCTCCCCTCCCCTCCCCTCCCCTCCCCTCCCCTCCCCTCCCCTCCCCTCCCCTCCCCTCCCCTCCCCTCCCCTCCCCTCCCCTCCCCTCCCCTCCCTCTCCTCCCTTTCCCCTCCTCCCTCTCCCTCTCCCTCTCCCTCTCCTCTCTCTCCCCTCTCCTCCCTCCCCCTCCCCTCCCCTCCCCTCCCTCTCCCCTCTCCTCCCTCTCCCCTCCCTCCCTCTCCTCCCTCTCCCCTCCCCTCCCCTCCCCTCCCCTCCCCTCCCCTCCCTTTCCCTCCCCTCCTCCCCTCCTCTCCCCCTCCCGCTCCCCACCAGGCTGAGCAGTGTACCTATGATGCAAAGGGAGGGTTCTGCCCCCGGATGCCTCTATGCAAATTGGAGCACACCTCACACCTGGCCACCCGGCCCACCAAGAAGCAACAGCTCCCTCAGGACACTCTCAGTGGCCATATTGAATCTCCCAAGCGCCCCCACATCGACCAGCCCCCCAGCTATGACCATTTGTTGCAGGGGGCCCAAGGGGGTCTTCTTCCGGCCTACAACCGCAGTGTGTCTCTGCCCTTTCCCTTCCACGTCATCCAGCCTGGAGGGGTGTCCGAGAAAAAGGTGGCGCTCTCTGCACGGGAAGCCACGCCCTCGGACCCCACCTCCCTATTGGCTCCAAAGGCAGAGTCCACTTCATTGGAGGATGGTGAGCTGAGCAATGGCATTGCCTGCCAGATGGCACAGACCAGCGCAAGCGCAGTGGCTACCAGTGAAGGCCCAGCACAACAGAGCCATGCCAGCTCTGATAAGGGTGGAGCCATCTCAGATCCCCTGGAGCCTAGCACCTCACAGAGCCTGCAACCGGGGAGCGAGGGTGTGAGCCTGGGTACCTCTTCATCCACTCTGGATCAAGGCACAGAGCAGACGCAGTCGACTTTGCAAGCTGTGCTCCAATCCTCCTCCTCCCCCTTCCCCCTTCCTTCCTCGTTCAACTTCTACAAGGGGGCTGCAGGCGCGCTGGAGGAGGGTGTAGATGCCAATCCCAGTGTCCCCGCAGATGGTGGGCTGTTTGTTTTCAATTCCACACCTGCCGAGAAGGACTTGACCCCCGGGGGACTAGGTGTCGTGCCCGTGGGGCCTCCTCCCCCCACTGCGACCTTGGGGGGCGGGGTCATCTCTCCCCCTCTCACAGTTCCAGCTGATGCGTCCACTGGCGTCTCTGACAGTGATGTGGCAGCTCTGTTGGCCCAACAGCTGGCTCTGGATTCATCTGTGAGAGTGATGAGGGTTGATGTCTACAGGGATGGGAATGTTGACCCTTATACAGTACATTGCCTCCCCAAAGTTGGCGTCAGTTTTTATGTTATTTTCTGTACATGAACTGACCCATCATTAGATTGTTTTCATTTCTGTTTGCATTCTACTCTGCACGTACTGTACATGTAGTATCAGTGTGCATAGTCCACTGTTCATGTACAGTGTACCAGTGCCGTGTGTCTCCTTCATATATATGCATTGTGTATATGCTTTCTCTATCATAGGATTCCATGGATGAGGACTTTGACATTGACTCGCAGATAGCTATGCTGGAGAGGTTTACAGCCAACAGAGCAGCAGCCACCTCTGCTCAGGCAGATGAACCTGTGGTTGGGGGGGATGAAGGGAGCCAGGTGTGTGTGTGTGTGTGTGTGTGTGTGTGTGTGTGTGTGTGTGTGTGTGTGTGTGTGTGTGTGTGTGTGTGTGTGTGTGTGTGTGTGTGTGTGTGTGTGTGTGTGTGTGTGTGTGTGTGTGTGTGTGTGTGTGTGTATGCGTGTGTGCATGTGTGCATGCGTGTGTGCGTGCGTGCGTGCGTGCGTGTGTATGTTGTGTGTGGTATGTGTATGCACGTGTAACATGTGTGTTGTGTGTGTGTATACGATGTTCTGTGTTGTTGCATTATATTTGTGTGCATACGTGTGTGTACATGGCATGTGTTTCTGTGGTGCACACAGATCTTGTATGCATGACTGCATGTAACTGGAATGGGAGTGTGCATCATTAGTCACTGTATGTGTTAATTGCAAGATCATAGGTTTCTTATCAGTTGTGCTAGGCATGCATCAGCTTGCCCCTAATAGCCAGATAGTAAGCATTGGTATATAAGGAAAACAGGAGTCACTTGAATCAGTTGCTTTGTTGAGTTGTCAAAATGACGGAGCTGGAGGTAAGTTGGCTAATAGTTCATAGGCAGGTACTGTACCATGTATCTGTATGGAACATGTAGGAGTGTAGATAAACTATGAACTAATGATGACCTGCAGAATTCATTTGAGTCATTGCCATTGCTGTATTTCAGGGTAGCTGACTTGTTTGGGAGCAGGATGGGTGAAAGGGGATTGTCTTACTGAATGTAGTGTGTGATGCCCAGACCCAGTTCCTCATAGTCTCTTTTATTTTGATTTGCATTGCAGCCTGAAGCAAGTGTGGAAGTGAGGAAACGTCCGTGTTATTACTTTATGACTGGTTACTGTCGTAATGGAGACTCTTGCCCCAACTCCCATAGCCCAAAGTGAGTCCCTGGTGTGAGGGAAAGGGAAGGGGAGGTGGTTCATGGTAACTGAACTTCGTTTTGTTTGGGTTTTGACCAGCCTCAATTTTGATGACATGAGTAACTCAGGCTTGCTACCAGAGGTGAGTTGGATGTGTGTGTACATGTTCCATGTGCACAATGTACATATGTACATGTGCATGTGTTTAGCTGACTGAAATTTTTGAAATGTTCTACTGAGAACATTGCCAGTTGTATTATCTGAAAATATTTTACAAGGAAATGAATATCGGGAAGTGGCCATGTGCTGTGGAATAAATACTGTGGGTGTGTGTGGGGGGGGGGGTACTTTGTGGTGGTAATGATCAAGACTACACCCTCTCTCATCTCAGGTTAAGGGGGGGGGGGGCTTGGTACAAGATGGAGGTGAGGGGGTAGGACGTAATGTTGTGAAGAGAGTGGGATGAAAGTACATGTACTACGCTAATATATATTTGGGTAAAATATTTTGGATAGTCAGGTTTTCAATGAAGGATGTTAAAAAAACTTGGTACACTGTACATGTACAGTATAGATACAAAACAGATTACCCCCCCCCCCCTCCCCCCCCCAAAAAAAAAGAGGATATTACTGTTTCTGAAAATTGTACATTGTCTAAGCTTTTGTATTACTCCTCCCCCTTTCTTTATCATCTGTGTCCCTCCTCATCCCCAGGCTGGTGAGCTCTCCTTGCCAAGCACCATATCAGTGTACTCTGCCAATAGTGTGGCCAGGCATGACCTGAACAGTGGAGACAAGATCATTCTCTCCCCTTACATCCTGTTGGCGTGTGAGCACAGGGAGATTGCCTACCCCATGGTTAGTTATGGGAGTGGAGGAAGGATGGGGAGGAGGAGGCCCGAGAGGAGGAGGGGAGGGGGTTACCTGCTTGGTGGGAATGTTATGAGGGGAGGACATGCTACATGCACATATAAAGCTGTAGCAGAGTGGATTCGCTTACACCATCTGAATACATGTGCATTGTACATGTACATGTATAGTACATTTACATGTATATATTACACTGTAGCTAAGGGGATATGCGCATGGGGTGTTTTGTATGGCTCATGTGTGTAGCTTTGCTCATCATGCACACTTTACACTGTGCAGTCTTTTAAGCTGGAAAACACGGCGACTGGAGCATGCCTGTATGCAGGGGTGCTGGATTTCACCTCCCCTGTGGCAGAGCAAGCCTACATTCCACAGTGGATGATGGACCACCTGGGAGCATCTGATGGTATGCCTTCCCACTACCACTGCGTATGTGAACATCAGTCCAGTACAAATGAAAATGATGTAATCAGATGGGGTCCATTTAGAATTGGACATGTATTGTATATGTATCTTTTGTTTTCTTATATTTTGAAGTGGTAGGGGAGGGAGAGAGATGGGATTCTAACCACCAATGGTTATTATGCAACATTGTACAGTGAGATCATACAGTGTATTGCAGTTGTAGAACTCTGGAAACCGACTTCAGAAATGCGGGGTATATTCATGGACACTGATTATGGGCTCTTGTCTTTATTCTCAGGTAGCACTGTGTCTTTTGAACATGTTACGCTTCCCAAGGGCACATTTGTCAAACTGCAACCAGTCTCATCTGTGTGGCTGGTAAGTATGGCCACCTCCCCCATCCCTTTAACCTCCACACCCACCACTATGTCTCCACCCCTCCCACCTCCACACCCACCACTATGTCTCCACCCCTCCCACCTCCACACCCACCACCTCCCACACACCTCCACACTCACCTCCCACACACCTCCACACCCACCACCTCCCACACACCTCCCACCTCCACACCCTCACCCAGTGAATGTGTGGTCATACGTGTATGCAATGATGCTCACATTACATGACTGTGGCCATTTGTGTTATTGTGTGTGCAAACAAAGTGATGCATGCACATGCACATACTGTATGTTGTCATCATGTTTGTGTATTGCTGTAGGGCATTCCGTATGATAAGAGAATGGCAATGATGGAATTCCAATTGAGAAATTTCCAAGTATGTTAAGAAATGGTACAGTGTATTGTATCACTGAAGAGAGTGTGGAAGGAGAGACAGGCTTAGAGAAGGAGAGGTACTGTAGTGATGGAGAGGCTTAGAGAAGGAGAGGTACTGTAGTGATGGAGAGGCTTAGAGAAGGAGAGGTAGTGATGGAGAGGCTTAGAGAAGGAGAGGTAGTGATGGAGAGGCTTAGAGAAGGAGAGGTAGTGATGGAGAGGCTTAGAGAAGGAGAGGTAGTGATGGAGAGGCTTAGAGAAGGAGAGGTAGTGATGGAGAGGCTTAGAGAAGGAGAGGTAGTGATGGAGAGGCTTAGAGAAAGAGAGGTACTGTAGTGATGGAGAGGCTTAGATAAGGAGAGGTAGTGATGGAGAGGCTTAGAGAAAGAGAGGTAGTGATGGAGAGGCTTAGAGAAGGAGAGGTAGTGATGGAGAGGCTTAGAGAAGGAGAGGTAGTGATGGAGAGGCTTAGATAAGGAGAGGTAGTGATGGAGAGGCTTAGAGAAGGAGAGGTAGTGATGGAGAGGCTTAGAGAAGGAGAGGTACTGTAGTGATGGAGAGGCTTAGAGAAGGAGAGGTACTGTAGTGATGAGAGGCTTAGAGAAGGAGAGGTACTGTAGTGATGGAGAGGCGTGGAGAAGGAGGGGTAGTGAGGGAGAGTCAGAGAAGGAGGGGTAGTTATGGAGAGGCTTAGAGAAGGAGAGGTACTGTAGTGATGGAGAGGCGTGGAGAAGGAGAGGTACTGTAGTGATGGAGAGGCTGAGATAAGGAGAGATAGTGAGGGAGAGTCAGAGAAGGAGGGGTAGTGAGGGAGGGCGTGGAGAAGAAGGGGTAGTGAGGGAGAGTCAGAGAAGGAGGGGTAGTGAGGGAGGGCGTGGAGAAGAAGGGGTAGTGAGGGAGAGTCAGAGAAGGAGGGGTAGTGAGGGAGGGCGTGGAGAAGAAGGGGTAGTGAGGGAGAGTCAGAGAAGGAGGGGTAGTGAGGGAGAGTCAGAGAAGGAGGGGTAGTGAGGGAGAGTCAGAGAAGGAGGGGTAGTGATGGAGAGAGGCTTGGAGCAGTTAGTGGCTTACCAAATGAGTATTTACATAAAGCATTGTTTTCAATTTAGACATTGACTGAAGGTACAAAGGTCACCCTCAACTATGAAAACAATCGATACACACTGAAAGTATTGGAGTGTCGTCCCAACAAAGGTTTGTATTAGTGTGACACGTTTTCGTTTTCATGTAGGACAGCATGTATCTTCATAGGAAAGGGGGGGGGGGGGGGGGGGGGACCTTATCTGATTACCAGCCAAATGGAGCATATATGTATGGTATTTGAAATTTTTTGGCTATTTTATTGACAATTCTGGTTTCGAAGCTACTCAAATCGATGTGCAAATGCGTGTAGGTGTTCTAGTTTATAGCCTACGTTCCTCAAAGCACTTACTGTAGGGTACAGTTAGACAATCACCACATGACATACATGTAAACAGAATTCAATCTTGAGAAAGCCCTGTATGATGAAGCTGAACAGCTGGAGGAAACTGACACCAGGACCCGTGATGTAGGGGGTTGGGAGGGTGAAGCCATTACAAGAACAGTCATACATATGTAGCACACAACACCTACCCATACACTCTGTACATAGCACGCACATCACTCATGGGTTTACTAGGTGTGTGCTATTTTAGATGAGTATGTTTGTACTACAGATACTTGTGTACAAGCTTTTGTGTATGCTCTATCTGTGAGTGTTCTAGGTGTGCCTGCATGTTTATACGTATGGGCATGTTCTAACTTTCAGTGTGTCCTGTACACACACTTTGAGCGTATGTGGATGCTATTTGCTACATGTGTACGCGTGCATTGTGTTTGGAGTGTAGTGTGTTTGAGTGCAGTGTGTGTGTGTGCTGATGTGTTTGAGTGTGCCTTCTGTATGTGTGAGTCATAGCACACATGTGTACAATCAAACGTAGAACACGATGATTCAGACACCTAGTACACTCAGAGCATATGCAAACGTCCATACACGAATATCTGTAGTAGTACACTCAGTGTACCTCCGTAGCTAACAACACAACACTCCAAGTACACTCAGTGTAGACCCATGGCTACCAACACATCACTCCAAGTACACTCAGCGTATATCCATGGCTACCAACACATCACTCCAAGTACACTCAGAGTACATCCATGGCTGCCAACACATCACTCCAAGTACACTCAGAGTACATCCATGGCTACCAACACATCACTCCAAGTACACTCAGAGTACACCCATAGCTACCAACACATCACACCATAGTATTAGAGTACGCACGCATACTCTAACACAGAAAGCACACACATAGCAAACATCACTTGTAGAATACTCTAGCACATAGCCATAAGGGTATGAAACAAAACAAGGTGAGCACTATATATCTCTGTGTCACAATGAGACAGACACCACACTGCCGAAATAGATCATCAGATAAATCATATGTACATGTATGCAGTGAAATTTGAAATTCAATCAACATCTGAGCCAGACAAAGAAAAAGGAGCACTTTCTTTGACGCCGTTTGTGACGCTCCACAAAGATCGGCACACACTATTGGTCAGATGCGATAGGATAACAACTAACATAACGAATGAAACCAACTTGCCTATAGAGAACTTGAATCACTTGCTACTGTGACACACGCAATAGTGTGACAGGCTTCAAACAGTGAAAATAGATCCTGGGGGAATGTAATTACACAATGTTGCATTTAGCTAGTAATCAGTAATATAATGTACAGTAAGTTGTATTTATGAGTATGGTGTAATGCATGTACAGCACTCTGTATTCTACTAGTAGATTTTTTTCTTTATTAGAGAGCAACATATATGTAATACGTGTGTATACATACATGTATATTACCATCATCTACATGTAGGTTATGTAATTTACATGTAGTTGTAAAGCCAGAGAGCCCATGGTGTTGTCCAGTTCATGTAATGTGCCACATTGCTTTGGTAAAGTATGAGAATTGAATGTGTTACTACTGTATTGAGATTTAACTCTTTCAAGGGCAACAGAGCAATATTGCGCCACAGGTGCTATACTAAAACCTCTTTGTTTACATGTATCTAAACAGTTAACACTAGTAGTCAACAACACATTGATCAGTTGTTTCCTGGTCATATTGGCGTAAGTTGTTTGCAAACTAGGTTGTCCTGCAACGCGGCAACGCTTATTTCACACTATGATCTGTACCACAATAATTGGCTTTGCCCACAAAAGAGTGGGAGCGTGAGTGGCCCTTGTAAATCATGCACTCATCCAATTCTGAACACAATGCTGTTGGAGCTACATGTATGTGCATGTGCTGTATGTCAGCTGATTTGTGCACAATACAAATCTATATTTTATACATACTTATAAATGTACACTGTACTGTACATGTATGTGTATATTAATTTCTGTTTGTGAACGAAAGTTACCCAATGTTAGGGTTTTAAAATTGTACATGTACAATAAATCTGTAAGGTGTACATGTGTGTGTGTGTGCATACCCCCCAGTACAAGTGCACAGCACAGATGCTGATGTTAGTGTAGCATGGTGGTAGAGTGGCAATCCGTAGTACTACAGTATGTGTGTATTTGTGTAGGTATCTCCATAGTGGACGCTGATATCACCACTGATATACTGGAGCCCGCTGATTTCAGTCGCTTTGTAAGTGGATACCCTGTGCATGTATGTCTGGTGTTGATTATTTAGCGTCCTCGTTGCCACGGCTACTCCAGCACTCTATAGAGGAGGGTCAGGGAGAACGGATAGAGCTGGAGGAGCCAGTCCAATGTACCACAGAGGCAGGAGTATACAGACACTTTGTGCTGGTATGTGGAGTCCTGTGTTGGGCCTGGAGGATGTGTACTGATTTGATACCAGCTGCAATAGTTGACATGAGCTTACATTGTGTGGATTGCAGTGATAGCATTCATTAGCTCTGCTGATTGCCACCAAACCCTCCCAATTTAACATATTCCTCAGAACACAATATACAGTGTACTGTCATGTACACTATATTGCAGCAAAATGAAAATTCTAAAAAGTTGTTGTATACAAGGCACAATAATAAGCTATACAGCGTCTAATGTTTGTGGTCCAATTTGCACTGTACAACATCAATGCATTGAAGACCTACATTTATTCACCAATGGTTTTATCTCACTGTCGCATGCTGTCTTGTACAATAGCACTTTTGAACTAGCATCTGTTGAAATTGATTTAGCTAATCTAAACTGAGATTTGCATGTACATGTGTGTATGATGTGCTTTGTCCTATACCATGGTGTGGAGGTGCCAATACATGTACCTTGGGCCTCTACTCTGTTACCCTTGGTTGGGCACCCTTTGGATGGTGTGTGTGTGTGTGTGTGTGTGTGTGTGTGTGTGTGTGTGTGTGTGTGTGTGTGTGTGTGTGTGTGTGTGTGTGTGTGTGTGTGTGTGTGTGTGTGTGTGTGTGTGTGTGTGTGTGTGTGTGGTGGCACCTTCCCCCAGTTGTACAGTGCAGATCCCCACCCAAAAAATCATATCATCCCCAGTGGATGATGGAAGAAAGTAAAAAGGGAAATCTATAAATGCAGCAGTGTGTACGCACGCGCACATGATGCATCTATGTACTGTGTATTATGCCAGATCACAGGTCAACTACTGTACCTTAATTCATACATTGTGCATGTATTTAGTAGGTACACATGCATGTACATGTAGGTGCATGTTGGTAGGACTGCAAGTGCATGTATGTAGGTAGGGAGTTTAGTGCTCGTGTCTTTGGTTTCCAGCTCTCTTTAGGTCAACCACTGCCCCCCAGGCTAAGGATAGAGGTGAAGGCCACTAAAGGGGACCCAGATCTATTCCTGTGCCAGAACTGTGTGGGCCCCACTCAGAGAAGGCAAGTGTTTGTGGGGAATAGTGCAGTAGTGATGAGGTGACATCATGTGGCAGGTATACCTGGTGCTCCCAGGATGTTGGAAGTGCTGATTTCTATCTTTCTGTGGACAATGATCCTGACTATGATGTCAATAGGGTGAGTGCATACTGTGTGTGTGTGTGTGTGTGTGTGTGTGTGTGTGTGTGTGGGTGTGGGTGTGCGTGTGCGTGCTGATTTTCACTCATCCCTTTGACCCATCTATCTACAGCCACTTTATGCTGGTGTGGTAGGGTTGTGTGAAGATGCACAATTCACTGTCTGTTTTCACAGAGAGGATACATTGGCAGCTGCCAAAGGTAACTGTGTGCTCAGATAAGATCATTGTGGGTTTGGAGTTAGAGTGGATTACACTATGTTTGTTTAGAATGTACTGTACAACTACCTTTTGCAAAATAGGCAAATTTTAGGACACTTCAGATACATGTAGAGCAAATGCCACTGTAACAGTACTGTTCCACCAATCCTACATCCAACAAATCACTTTGTCATCACAGAAGTTACTATATTGACTTGAGTACATGTGTAGTACAGTATGCATTAATGATTGTTGCTTCTGCGTGTGCTACTTTTGTGCACCTACACTGTGAAGTTAGCTTGGCTTTCACTATGGTGCTGCCATGTTGTTGTGTTGTGTTCAATAAAGTACACAGGTGCATACAGTGTACATGTACATGTTTGAACTTCCACCCCCTCCTCCCCCTCTCCCCCCTCCTCCCCCCACCCCACCCCTCCCTATCCTTTCTCATACACTCCCATTCCATCCTCCAGCACGGGTGAATAAACCTTCCAGCTACCTGAGTGGACGGAAACAGATCGTGGAAGAGACAGACTCTGCCCCGCCCCCAGGACAAGAGCGATGTTCCTACTGCGGTAGTGTGATGTCATCACTTCGATTACTAATGCATCAGAAGCACTGTGCCCAAAGCACGTTCAAGTGTTCTATTTGTGGGTACGTGCTACTGCATTGTATCACTTGTATAGGCTATGTATGTACATGTATGTAGCCTGGTGTTGACATACATATAATATATACGTGCTGGGTGTGGCACATTTAAAGTACATACATTTAGTGCTGTCAAAATGACACCACTTTCTGTGAGCATTGTTGCATGCTGTGTGAACAGTATTATGCACAATAGTTGTTAAAATTAAATAATTAAATGAGACTCGTGTCACCTCTCCACTTATTTCAACCGTTGCGTGAAAAGTGACCCATTAGGGTCTACAGTGTACCTGTTCTGTACATGTATGCAGGGATGTGTAGTATTGTGCCTGTTATTATTGTGTGTTCTGATGGTGTATTTGTTACTTGTGCATGTGAATGTACTGAAGCATAATGTAATTTGCAGAACACAATGTACATGCATGTATAGTTCTTAAGCAACTTCATTAAACATACGAAACTTTAATGTTTTGAACTTTGACACATGTTTGTGCAACGTTAATTTTTTCCATCATTATCATTATTACATGTATTTGCGTAATTAGTCAATTTATGCCGCACACTGTAAAAAACACTATACAGGTATTTTTAATATGATTTAGAACTGTTTCGCTCATTTTTAAAGCTGAACTGAATGCTTACTACTTCAGCAGCCTGGATATGTGGCTGCGTGTTATAACGGACATCTTTCTCCATTCACACGCTGCAGGGTGTGTCTTCCGAAAGCTGCACAGAGCAAGCATCACAAAATAGCTCATGAGCTGATTAGATGTGACTGTAGTCTGGAGCTTACACAGGTCTGTTGTCATAGCAGGATGAGGGAGGGGTGGTTCATTAGAAGAAGGGGTTGAGGAACAGGGGTAGTTGAATGGGAGGGGGAGCAAGGGTTGGGCGGGCAGTCTCACATGTACATGTATCCTATGTCCGTCCATACATGTGTAAGTTTTGTTTTCATGATTCGTTAGGATTTACCCTAAGCTTAGTGGTCTGATTATACACTTCACGAATGTGGTTTTCAAATATTCACTCGATATGTTGTTAATCAAGAGGGTGTGGCTAGGACAAAGTTGAAAAATTTGACATTCTTGTACTATGCGGGCATAGAAGCATTGGTTTACAATTGCTTTGATAGATGACTTTTGAAGGAAACAATGTCCATCATGTCCACAGTTGGATCTCCATGAGCATCAGAAATCTGAATGCACTAAGAAAACTATCAAGTGTTCATTCCAGTGGTGTAACTTGGTTAGTTTCAAGGTCCCTGCACAGGTCCCTGTACGTGTATTGTGTTCATAAATTTTTTTTCTATTGGTTACAGTCATTTCCCCTGGACCAAATAGAACATCATGAGAGTATCTGTGCAAGGAAGAATGTCACATGTCCCATATGTAGCATGGTGAGCTGTGTGATGTGTGTGTGTGTGTGTGTGTGTGTGTGTGTGTGTGTGTGTGTGTGTGTGTGTGTGTGTGCGTGTTGCGTGTGTGTGCGTGTGTGCGTGCGTGCGTGTGCATGTGTTAGCTCTAAAACTTATGGGCTGCTTTTTCTTTTTGATAAGTCCTCCTAACATGTCTTTGAATGTATGTTCCCTCGGACCCCACCCCCTGAACCCTAGCATCATGTAATTTCCCTTAGTGTACCTCGGCAAGTATGCGTACAATGTATATTACGAGTCATTATTACAAGTCTTTGTAAACACCATCATCCGTTGTGCGTTTGTAACTCTAGGACGTGACACAATTGGAACTAGAACAGCACCTCCAGGCACTGCATTCTGTGGACACCAACAACATCAACTGGCTTGCACCTCTAGCCAATCAGGTGTGCGTGTGTGTGTGTGTGTGTGTGTGTGTGTGTGTGTGTGTGTGTGTGTGTGTGTGTGTGTGCGTGTGTGTGTGCGTGTGTGTGTGCGTGCGTGCGCGTGTGTGTGCGTGTGCGTGCGTGTGCGTACACATGTCTGTGCGTGTGTGTGTGTGTGCACGTGCATGCGTGTGTGCGCATGTACATGTATGTGTGCATTTGTGCGTGTGCATGTCTGTAAGCGATTGGGTGTGATTGGATGGGTTAATGGTTTGGTAGTGGTGGGGACTGGGGGTGATGTGCATGTGTTTAGAGTCTACTTTTGTACACAATTGTCCATCTACAGGAATACATGTACAGTACATGATTGCATCAAGATTTTATTTCACATTTCAACTTTGTGTGTGTGTTCATGTACATGTACATATGTGTGTGCATGTACTCTGTATTGTTGCACAGCTTACATCAATGGTCCCAGTCCCTACGACCAACCAACTCAAGTGTATTTGCAACCGTGAATTTCAATTTCAGGATGACTTGGAAGTTCATCAGGTAAGGGTGGTGGGGGATTCATGGTTAGTACTGTATGTGATTTGCTGTGTTGCTTAGCTTACAGAGTGCCCACTTCAAGGGACATCAGACAATGGTGCAGTATTTGTTGGATGACAGGGACATGCCCAGTGTATGTGTGTGCACCTTAGTATTATTGTATCCAAGCATCTTTGTGTATGCTATTTTAATAATTGCATATTTGTGTAATAATTTTGATCAGACCGATGATAGCATTGTTTTAGCGATAAAACCATTGCTGACACAAACCGTGTTTTGTAAGACCTGTCATTGATTGGCCTTTTTGCTGGTCTTGTTGCACGTTCTGACCAAAAAATATAGAGATCTTTTCACTCCCCTATCAAGACCCTAATTTTGGTAGACCATTTCGTACTGCATTGGTGGCCAAGGCCAAAACCTGCATGTGGCTGATCTCATCCTTGGTGTGGTATGTAGTTCATGCGTAACCTTTAATCAAGTCATTGAAACTGAGATAATTTTGGTGCCAAAGAATTTGACATTGCAGATTAAAAGTGGCTGCATAACATGACATGGCTGTTTCGCATACACACTACAATCCTCCACAGCGTTGCAATTAAAGGTCCACCCTTATGATCAGCAAGCTATGTAGAGCCTTATCCTTATGCATACGTGACGTCAGCGGTTTTGAATTCCACGTGCTCGCCGTCAGCCCCTCCTCTTTAGTTGGTTCGATACAGAAAAGTAGTTCAGTATGTGTAACGAGGCATGACTCTATTGGTAAATGAATCTGAGGTTGCTGGCGGGGAGGGAGACTATAGGTGCCGCGCCCTATATATGCAGAGATAATATATAGACGGATTGGAAATGGGCCCACTTTTCACGCATTAGAGCGTGCCATCCGTACCTGTACTCGAACCCACAACCAACAAATGTATGCGTGTACACAAATAGGTCAATTTCATTATAGGATGGCGATGAGTAGCTATAATTGCGTTGTAACCACTGCAAAATGGGCTAGCAAGTTAGAAACAACCATAAAACCATCACCTTTGACCAATACAAGCCGTAACGTAGTCGCGCACTAGATATAAAAATATACCAAGAGCTACAAGACAGCGTCAGATTTAGCGATCTAGCTTACATGATAAAGGCTACACTGTCCCACAAAATTACCGTATCCCAACGTTTTGTTGGAGCAGTTCTGAGCACTGCCGTTACAAACAAACAACGCCACGCTACAATTTAACATCTTGCACGTTATAAAGCCATTTTCAAACAGAAAAGTCATCGATTCATAAGATACTGTCCCACAAAAAATGGCGCTCCGGAAAAAGCTCGAAACAGTGCAACAGAACACTCGCAGCCCTTCAAAAAAGAGCAACACGGAGTGCATGTGATGGCAAACTTGAAAATTACAATCAAATAAGCCTTCTCCGTTTAGTTCAAACAAACCAGCGAGTTTTAGGCTCTGTCCTCACTTCTACCAGGTGCGATTCACAGCAGGTCGACGAAAAATTGCTCACGTGACGCGTTGCCAATCCCTCTATGCATCCTCCTCCACTTCTGTGCATGCAAGCGTGACTTGATCGATTCTGATTACTAGTGATGTTCAGCCTGCAGCGTCTGGATCTGTTATTCGCTCTCGTCAGCGTGGTTTGCGCAGCCACGCTCTGGCCAGACGAGGTATACATCAACACAATACTGATAGATGGACAACTCGGCAACGATACCCCGTCGTGCCTCGAGCCTTGGAAAGGACCGCTCCCCTGTAAATCCCTCAGCTACGCTTTACAAGGGTACCGTAACGACTCGACGCTGTATGTCCTGAGCCATGGAAGGTACACTTTGAACAGCAGTGTGATGACATTTACTAATTTGAACGTCATCGGCATATCTGGAAACAATTCTCTCGTGGTTTGTTCAGACAACGCGGGCCTTGCATTTGAAAGCGTTTCCTACATCACAATCACCAACGTAACGTTCTTCAGTTGTGGTGCTCTCAGAAATAGCACCAGTCGTAACTATAGTGATAGTGACGTAATGACTTTGAGCACCTTCAAAGTGGGACTGTACTTTTTTTTATGCGGCTACGTACACCTGGAAACAATGGTTGTCGCAAACTCCATCAGCGCTACGGGGGTGGTCATGTACGATACTACAGGGTACAATGAGATCATTTCTTGTGAGTTCTACAATAACAGTGTACCAGATCCCTCCACGTCTTTACTTGGTGGAGGAGGATTCTATGTGGAATTCACCTACTGCTCGCCAACTGGCTATTGTGGCAATACAGTATATAATTATAATGTAGGCTCGACGATTATATTTTATAATTGCACGTTTCATAACAATGTGGCTATGGATGCCATTAGCCTGCAATCACATTCAATTCCAATAATTCCAAGCAATGGGAATCATGTGGCCTTTGGAAGAGGAGGGGGCCTTTCATTATTCTTCAATGGAAATGCCAGTCACAATACACTATCGATTATCAATTGCAATTTTTCCGATAACAAAGCTTTGTATGGAGGTGGGCTTTTTATAGAGTTCCATGACACAGCAGTAGGGAACACAGTAGGTGTTACAGGTTGCCTATTTTTGAATAACAGTGCACCTTTCAGTGGAGGAGGAGTCCGAATTGGGCATTTCGTTTTAACAAACAATGGTGCATCATACAACAATGTCACTCTTCATGAAAGCGATTTCAGCTTCAATTATGGATATTACGGTGGTGGTTTGTCCATTGAACCAGCTCTGCAGGACACCTTGAATGCATATGCAGTGGCTTACTTCCTCAGTCAGACCTGCCAGTTTGTTGGTAATGTAGCGATGCTTGGTTCTGCTGTTTACGTTTCACTGTTCACGCTCATCACCACTGGGCTGCCACCAACCATTTACTTTTACCACACTCTTGTGCAAGACAATGTCTTGATTACATCCAATCCATACAACAGATACGGGGCTGTGCATATCCATTTGGTGGCAGTAAAGTTTCGAGACTTGATTCGCTTTGAAAACAATAATGGATCAGCCCTGGCCCTTGTAGCATCGCATGCAGACTTCACATCCTGCAGAGCTGAATTCTTTGGGAACGTCGGACCAAATGGCGCTGCTATAGCCTTATTGGGCGCTGCATGGGTAATAATTGGAGAGGACACAATAATGAGGTTTGTAAACAATATTGCTACCATCAATGGAGGTGCCATCTACAACATGTACATTGAGAAAGAGAAGTTCTCTACAAGTACAAACTGTTTTCTTAAATACAGGAATGCAACAGTGTCTCCTGAAAACTGGACTGCACATTTCACGTTCATAAATAACAGTGATAGCCAGGGTCAAAATTCAATTCATTCCACATCAATTCTTCCTTGTGGAGTGTTATCAAGCCTTACTGATCCGAGCAAAATATTTTGTTGGAATAATACATATTGGAACTACAGTGGATCAACTTGTAAAGAGCAGATATCAACAGATGGATCAAATGTTTCCATGTCCTCAATACCGAGTTTCTACCCTGGACAGATAGCACAACTTCCATTGACTGTTACTGACGACCTTGGAAATGAAGTCCTTAACCAAACAGTGTTCACTGGATTTATTAATGATACCCTTACTGCACTCAGTCCGCAGTTTACCTACATAGTAAGTGGTTATGTTCAGCTTACTGGTAACAGTGATAGGAACACAACATTATTCCTGAATGCAGCTGGCAATGGTGATCAGCTATATAGCGAATTTACAATTAAAGTCATAGAATGTCCTCCTGGCCTTACACCATCACCACCTGGCAATAAGAATGCAACTTGCGTATGTGATCTCAATGGGAATTTTGGAGGCCTTCTCTTGTGTTTGGGAGCTGGACAATTACAGAATAATAACACACCACCTGCACTACTTCAGCAGGGCAACTGGATTGGTATTGCTGATAGCAATTCTGCACTGCTTGCAGGCCCATGTCCACCTGGCTACTGCGATGGAGCAAACAGCAACTCACTGCTTGGTGAGTACATAAGACTACCATATATGGCTCAGCAACTTGATGATGTAATTTGTTCAGGTAACAGAAAGGGCATCATGTGTGGTGTATGCAAGGATGGTTACTCACCCGCGATTAATTCCTACACATTTCAGTGCCTTCCGTGCAATCAATCAGATATAACAGGCAATGTGTTTCGGTACATTGGTGTGACTTATGTTCCTTTGGTGGCATTCTTTGTCATGATCATTCTTTTCAAGATCAGATTGACTGCGGGTACAGCAAATGCACTGATCTTGTACAGCCAGGTAATCTCAAGCACATTTGATCTCACAGTATCCGAGAGTATTACAAGAAATATAGATTATGCCACTAAGTTGACGGTATCTTACCGATTTGTGTATGGAATTTTCAACTTAGATTTTTTTTCAGCATTGTTGCACCCATTTTGTATTGCAAATAATTTGAATACATTGGACATACTTTCCCTAAACTACGTTGTGGCACTGTCTCCTCTTGTGATGATAGTCTTCATGCTTGTGTGCATTAAGTTACTCAGCAATAGATGCTTGCTCTATTGTGCAAGATGCAGAATATCAATATCACCAATGATGGCCTTTGCTTCATTTTTGCTGCTATCCTATAATAAACTTACCTTGACGTCCACATTGATTCTCTCTGAAGATTCACTAGTTACTTCCAATGGAGTTTCGAGTGGCTACAAGAGAGTGTATTCTGCTGGGCAATACTCATCCACTGATAATACATTTGTAACCTGCTATGCAATTATGGCTTACGTGCTTCTGCTTATGCCCATCCTTCTGCTGATTGTGTTATTTGGATACCCGGTGCATTTCTTGGAAAGAATGGTGAACAAAGTGCCATTCCTCCAAAAACACTACCCTGCTGATAAAATGAACATATTCCTAGATACGTTTCAAGGTGATTTTAAAAACAATAGACGCTTTTATGCAAGTTTTTATTTCCTCTTCAGGCTTGTGGTTGCTGTGGAGTACATAGTGGCAGTGTCTGGCATTAATCAGTTGTCACTCCAACTGGGAACCTGTGTGATCATGATATTCATCAGCGCATTACTCAAACCTTACAAAAGGCCTTTTCTCAACTACCTGGACATACTGATGTTTGCAAATATGGCTGTTCTAGGTAGCCTGAGCATGTATATGCTCCAGAATCCTTCAAATAAGAATTTGGTACCGTTCATCCTACAGTACATTCTGATAATGACTCCGGCCATTCTTTATGCAGGTGTCTACCTTGCTTGGATTATGGGACTGTCCAATGTGAGAAATGTACTGTCATCTCTCCATCTCGGCAATAGCAAAAGGCACACAGCTGTGGGTGCTAGAGAGAAGAGGTCAAGTCCTCTTTCTGATGAGGATGTATTGATTGATAGGTCGAGAGAGACCAATTCCTACACATATCTCTATGACAGTGTATCTGAGAAAAACACTGTGGACTCTGGTAAGACAAAGGAGGTGTATATTAACAGCTGAATAACAAAACAAGCCAATTAATGAAGTAAATTTACTGAAAGGAATGTGACATGCACTGTATATGTTATGTTGAGGATAATTTGTGTGATATTGCAATTGCCAGTACATCAATTGTTTGCATACCCAACAATGTATAGAATGCTTTCTGTAAACTGCGTGTGGTGAAGGGATGGTATCATTTGTGGTGTGCATGTATTTTGTGTTTATGCGTGTGATAATTGAAGTAAAACAATACGAGAACCGGCTTTGAAACAATGATACAACAGCACACCTCATGCCGGCCCTCATTGATAGTGCACTTTCTGTTCCAGAACAAACTATCCATGCATGGCCACATAATATCACATCTTTTCACAACACACACACACACTCACGTCGTGCAGTACATTTGCACACAACAGCTATACATGTGGCAAACAATAAACTTCCTGTCTGTTAATGATGCCACACACACACACATTGTCATAAGCACATGAACTTGATTCCATTTAACTGCTCGTGTGGATGATTATAGAGGCGAATGATTCTATTATTGATATCTGTATGCTATCAAGACTGAGCTTCTGTACTCCCTATGTTTTGTGTACAAGAGTCAGTCATGGAGTAGATGATGAAGCTGATGTCTTGAAGTACTCAGTTTCAAAGAATATTTGTTTACTTACCTGTAATTTTTATAACTGATATTTTTACTTTTTGGTTTCTCTGCTCCGATATGTGTATTGTCTATAAGTTCCAATGTCGTGTAGTGCACACAACTGATGCATTCTATAAATGAAGTTTATATGTAGTTTGTTTGCTACACAATGGCACACATTCCTGTATACTAGCATCTCAGCGGTGTTTAATGTATAATGTCCTGGGCATCATCCCGGGAGTACGTTTGTACACCTGAAGACATGCATTCAGAATAACACCATTTTGTAACTGTGCACCACAACTGACATCCAACAGCACATGCATATTATACACTTTTAAGTATGGCCTGAAATACGTGTGATTTAGTTCCTTCTACAACGTTCTAACCAAGTGAAGTCCTCTGGGGCATGCCAGATACATGCAAGATGGAGCTTCACTTTGGCAAACCAGTTAAAAGTTTGTAGATGGAACTAGATATTTCAGCCCAGAGCTAAAAATGAATGATGAACATGCATGTGATGTTGGATTTCAGTTCTGGTGCACAGTAACAAAACGGCATTATTCTGAATGGCTAACGTACACCCAGGACACTAGACATTAAGAAGCGAAAACCAAGTAGAGTATGTACCATCTTCACAACGCCACTGACACCTGTGACCATACCATGCTGAATGCACCAGTTACCATCCGATCACTAAAGTTAAGCAGCGTCAGTACTTGGTTGGGCAGTAATGGCTTGAATGTGTACTGGATTAGTCATGCATGCCTTATATGTGTGCTGCATTTAGATTGTAGAATGAAAGCACATTAGCCACAGACCCTATTTTATGCCTTTTTTTTTTGGACACAATGAATTGTGGCATATGTCTACACAGTTACAGGTACATGTATGAAACACAAAGAGTTCTTCTAACTGTTCTTCTAGCCACTCCTCCCCCGACACTGACACACACACATGAATCTTTGCTCGTCCAGCCGAGGCACCATAAGGAGCCTACTATGGACATGCATGCACACATGTAGGAGCATTAGCTCTGGAAAGCTGCTCATCAGTGTACCTTGCTAACAACTCAGGGTACTGAAATCTGTTACAATGCATTAAGCTGTAGGATGGTAACTTTTAACACGCACTGAACGTTTCAATTTGCATGTGACACATACAGTGTAGCTAAAAATAAACAGCTTCACATAGTCCCCAGTCCTCTCTTCAGTAATTCGGCCATGACAGTCAATATGGGTGTACTCTTGGACTGACCCTGACCTTTGGTCTTAGCTAAGTAGGTATCAATGGTGGCCCTTTCAAGCAAGATTGGATGGATAGAAAATAAATAAACAAACAATTTAAAAGACTACTAGTGGAACTTACTGGATGAAAACTAGCCTATCCCTCTCGTTGGGATGTTTATCCATCCAATCAGAGTACTGCTGCTCAGACCAGCCCTGAAGCTGTACACGGACACAGATGCATGTGAGTGGCGAGTACACTGCTCCGTGTATGAATGGTGGGCACTCTGGTCAAGATCGAGGCTTGAGGAACATCAAGTGCTACACACTACCAACTACTGGCACACATACAGTAATGTACAACTTGAATTGAGACATAATATGAGTCTCTCCACCTTGCCACATGCACGATGTACCTTGCTGCCTATGTCACTGCAATACCAAGCCCAGCAGCTTCAATACTGACAAGAGGGTTTGGTTCTTGTTTTGATTCACGTTTATGTGGACTTAAATTGTATTACTCACTCAGCAAGAGTACACATGTGTGCACACATGCAGGTCTAGCCCTACCCATGGCTCACTTGGTGAGGTGACTTGAGATCGGAAGGAGCTCGAGAGAAGAGGTAGCTGAGAGCATAGCTGTAGGGCAGGGTGTCTCCCATCCCAGTGGTCTCAGTGAGCAGGTGCTCCGAGGAGAGGAACAGGAGGCGTCTGGGTGGAGAAGGGAACAATTGCTTATTTATCCAAGATCTGTGTCCCAGCTTTGCATGAACAAGCACATCAACACATGCCAGGTGCATGTCATGTACGGGTTCAAAGGAGATCAACGTTTGGTGTAGTTCATGTGTTGCAATGTATGCATTTGCATGTCTCAGCCCCACACGCTTAAATCAACTCAACATAAAAACGCAGTTACACCTGGCTGTGCTAGGCAGTTTATGGTAAACAACTCCGTCACCTCATTGTACGAAGCATCTTGTAAGGCTGCCCAATATCAGCAATCTTTGGACAAAATGGAGAAAGAACCACCTCGACCTGCGATGTGCATTTACAAGGAAAGAATCAACAGAAGGGTTAAGAAGGATGAGTGTCAATATTGACTTCTACGTGTATTCTTAACACATGAAGCTATCACACGCTGCGTAAATAATACCGTACAATGCGAATCATAACATACATTAGTAACACACAACAAACTGCACATGTCCGAACCACATCACCATGACGAAGATGAAAGATACTGTATTTACCTCCTCCACATGGTACCTATCACAGCACCCACCCATGTACACTGCACATGTACCCTCCTGCCCTCCCACCCCTCTTCCCCCATCATCCTCTTACCTGCGTCATGTCCGTGGTGAGCCTCATCTTCCCCGCCTCTCCAAGAGGCCTCACCAGACACTGGTGTCTCACCAGTAGCTCCAGCACTCTAGAGGCCACACCCAACAGCCTGTGAGTGAGGAAAGCTGGGAGTGAATTCTCAATGTCAATCGCAGTACAAGACTCAAATCCTCTTAGTCAATGAGATCACAGGACATGTGGAGAACTCACTGCTTGTGAACAGTATCCGCACATAGGTACTGACACATGTGCTGAGCATATATCCTAGATGTAAAAGACTGAGAGAATGGATCAGTTTCAATTTAATACATTAACTCCCTTACATGTACATATACTGTACATGTAGGGTGCAGGTTTGATTTGTTGACTAACAGTAACTAACTGCTTTAGCAAATAAACTGACCAATTGCTGTATGATGCAACAAATATAACGTTGACACATAAATCTCCAATTTGTGATGTCCAATCCAACTGACAGATCATGCAATGGAACCACTCCCCTGAAATGTGGACATTAACCCCCAAATGAGGGACTGGCTGGAACCCCAGAAATGAGGACAACTTGATAATCAGGGGACACTTAGGTGGGTCCCGATGGTGTCTGCATTAAGGGGGGTCCCGATGGTGTCTGCATTAAGGGGGGTCCCGATGGTGTCTGCATTAAGGGGGGTCCCGATGGTGTCTGCATTAAGGGGGGTCCCGATGGTGTCTGCATTAAGGTGGGTCCCGATGGTGTCTGCATTAAGGTGGGTCCCGATGGTGTCTGCATTAAGGGGGGTCCCGATGGTGTCTGCATTAAGGGGGGTCCCGATGGTGTCTGCATTAAGGGGCCGGTTGCATTAAGGGGGGTCCCGATGGTGTCTGCATTAAGGGGGGGTCCCGATGGTGTCTGCATTAAGGGGGGTCCCGATGGTGTCTGCATTAAGGTGGGTCCCGATGGTGTCTGCATTAAGGGGGGTCCCGATGGTGTCTGCATTAAGGGGGGGTCCCGATGGTGTCTGCATTAAGGGGGGTTCCATTCTATTCTAATTATAAGACTAATTCACTTTGATAGGAACAATAATTAGACAAGACGTAATGGTCCCCACCCCTTTCAAAATTGCTGTCAATTTAACTGGAAAGAGTGATGTGAAGGCTACTGTAGATCAATGAAGCGCAAATTACGTTGACTTGTTCTAATTCATCCAATGCGACCTTTATATCAATGTGATGCTACAGCGTACATGCTCACGCCTCATCCATCATTCACAGCATTGATTCACAGGTGCCATTAAAGCATGTCAAGTATAGAGGTTTAGCGACAGACCACACCCCATGGACCCTCCCCCTGCTGAATTCCTTCCCGTGGACCCTCCCCCTGCTGAATTCCTTCCCCTGTGCTGAATTCCTTCTATGCAGGTCATTTACAGAACTCTGAATCATAAAGTTGTGCACGGCTATTTTTTCATACACTGCCAGAATTCTACATGTCTGCATCAGATCCGCTACCAAATGGAGCTGATTCCTTTGTGAAGCAGGCTGAATTTACGCACCTTGTTTTGGATACCATTGGATACCACATATCATTGGATACCATTGGAAATTATGTCCTAAATCACCTCATGTGAGTAGTGGATCTGATTTCAGACAAGTGAAAAACTGGCTGTGTAGATACATGTACCTGCAATTCTTTCATGTATCCCGAACATGGCGTATCTGGTGTGCCCACTGTGCTGTCTGTCTTCAGATCTCTGAGCAGAACAACACACAGCTAGTAACATACATGTATAACACACCACTGCTGCTGTAGTAAGGTACAACACCACAGCTGCTGTAGTAACATACAACAGCCACAGCTACAGCTGTAGTAAGGTACAACATACCACAGCCACTGCAGAAACAGCACATGAAGTGTGACATTTACATGGTTTAAGTACATTATGCATTATTGAGCAAAGCTTGCACACAGAACTTTCATTTCGAAGGTAATCCTTTGCCCTCACCCTCCCTCCCTCCCTCCCCTCACTCACCCCCCATAGCTCTCTGCATGCATGGAGGCTATCATCTGGCCCATCACAGATTGCACCTCGTTGACAAAGATGGACACCATTGCCTCCATCTGCACAATGGTTTGCTGCATTGCGTAAGAGCGCAAGTGTGTAGCATGTGTGTTGTGTGTGCATGTGTGCGTGCATGTACGATTGTACGCATGTATGTGTGTGCATGTGTGTGTGCATGTACATGTATGTGTGTGCATATATGTTTATGTATGCGGAAGAAGAGGACAAAGAACGGAATTATATTAATACCACTTGTAAATACGACCCTCTTAATCATGCCCTAACACCTCACACATACAGGCACAATTGTACCTGGATGGCTCCTCTGATAACAGAGGCTGCGCCCTGAGGCAGGCCAGGCTGTGTGAGGACATTCTGTGGTGTATAAGGGAGCAGGGGAGAAAAAGACATACATGTACAGTGTTACTGTAGGTATCATACAGTGTAGGTATCATACAGTGTTGGTATCATACAGTGTTGGTATCATACATTTGTACCCACACTGAGTCCACCTTACGATACACTCTCCTCTGCCCAGTCCTCACATCACCTCATCATGCCAACCTAACCTGCCTTAGCGGTCACCTGGACACGAAGGTCCCCCCCCCCCTCCTCCCCCCTCCCCTCTTAGTAATCTACTGTTGCACCATCTCTATTGCTGCAGCCTCAGGAAATAACATGGCCACAACAATCGAGACCCTTTCACTTTCAGCTGCACTACGGAAGTATACCTGAGTGACTGCCTTGTGGAATGAGTACAGAGCGTTGACCAGGGCTTGATTCCTCAGCTGGACGGGGCAGGGAGGGCCTGACACTTGAAGAGCCTCCTTGCCTGTTTGAAGCTGCCGAGCATGCAGCAAGCAAACGTCATCACCATGGCAACAGTACAGTGTACATACGCACGCACGTAACACGCAAGAATGTTAATGTTGATCAGATAAAATTGCAGCTTGAATATGGACTGGATATGGGGTTGATTCGTGGTGAGGAGATGATAGCTGTTGTACAAGTGTATCACATGTACGTACATGTACACTAGCAATGATCGGATGGAATACACAGTTACAATATGGCATGCATTATATTTTTCGTGCTTTGCATTACAATCTTATTGTGCATACAACACAAGTGCCTTCACAAATGCATGTGCACTTCACATGTATACTTTCATACCATTTCTTCACATTTCATGTTGTACACTTTGATACACTTTTCAACATTCCTTGCAATGACACGAGCTAGAGTAGTATGTCCCCCAGCTGAGGAGAGTTCACTGGTGGGTGGGTGGGTGGGAGGAGAGAGGGAGGGAGGGAGGGAGGGAGGAAGGAAGGAGAAGAGGGAGGAGGGAGGAGGGAGGAAGGAAGAAGGGAGAGATGGGGAGGGAGGAGGAGAAGGAAGGGAGAGGGAAGGGATGGGAGGGAGGGAGGGAGGAAGGCAGGGAGAGAGGGGAGGGAGGGCGGGACAGTGAAGGAAGGGAGAGAGGAGGGAGGAGATGGATAAAAGGGATAGGGAGGGAGAAGAAGAGGGAGGAATGGAGGAGGGAGGAGAGGGGAAGAGACTGAAGAGGACGGAAGAAGGAAGGAGGGGAGTATGAAGAGGAAGGAGGGAAAGTGAGGGAGGATGGGGAGGAGGTTGGACGGGAGAGCAATAGGAATCAGTACTTAAGCAAGGTTATTGACATTGGTTGTTCCTGACTCGAGCAAGAGAACAAGCTGTATAACCCACTTTTCTCCGTAATGGAATTGAACACGTATAGTAACAACACAGACACTCAAAATCCATCTTCCTTATCACATATCAATGCACTGTACACACTTATATGCTAGTATGTACATGCAACATAAATGTAACACGTGTACCTGTACCGCATAATAACTGCAATGAACTGTACAGTTATCTCATCATCCCCCTCCTCCTCCCGTCTCCTCGTCCCCTCTCCCCCTCTCCTCTCCCCCTCTCCTCCTCCCACCTCCAACCCCACCTGTTGATGACCTTGATAGCGGTAATGATGTCATCTTCTCGTGGAGGTCCTCGTGACACAGAGGTGAAGAGCTGATTAATGGAGTCCAGGAGACGGGAGAGGGAGCGAGAGAGATAAGCCTTCTCAAAAGGAGAGAGCGCTTTGAGCAGGGCTGTCTCGTGCTCTGAACTGGGGGGGAGGGAGGGAGAGGGGTGGGGAGGAGAGACATGTGGTTACACTCATGATGTGAAGGTCATTAGAAAGGTGACGAATAGGTACACTACATGTACATGTGCTCAAAACTGTACACCTTTCAAGGTTGCATTTGTTATGAATACAGTACATGTACAAGGTGTCTTGCAGTTTTGGCAACTAATGTACTTTGTTCTCTTAAATGTCTGGTTGAAGCTGGATGTGTGGTGTGTGTGTGTGTGTATGGTGTGAGTGTGTGTGGTGTGTGTGTATGGTGTGTGTGTGGTGCGTGTGTGTGACTTGACATGGAAACACAGTACATACATGTATCATTTGTCACCTGTATGATATCATAATTTGATTATGAATAAAAAGCCCAGAAAGAAACCAGCTTGAATAAAGGGACTGTTCCATCATGATATAGTTAATTAACAATAACAGCTAATGTTAATATGCTAGAAGTGTGATTCCTTGCCTATCTATCAAATAATGAATAACCACACAAACGTGGTTGCCAACATTGTGAGACATTTACATGCGCGATGCAACCACCAGTGTTACGGTACTGTACATTTGCTCATCGTTCTTCTTGCTAGAGGTCAGAGGGTATGGGGACTGCTTGGCCCCTTCCTGTGAGGACTGCTCAATGGCTGTCAGCAGGTCTCCAAACACTCGCACCAGCTTGGGGTAATCACTCTCAAATGCCTGGTTTAAGAAGGTGGAAGCTGGAAGTGTGAGGGTGTGCGTGTGTGTGAGGATGTGTGAGGATGTGTGAGGGTATAGTGTACATGTATGTGTGTGTGAGGGTGTATTTGTGTGCGTGTGTGTATGTGTGTGTGTGTGTGTGTGTGTGTGTGTGTGAGGAGAGTGAAGTTTGTGCATGCACTGGATTGGACAGTTTCTCTGGATGTACATGTATATATGTGCATGACTGCATATAGTAGATCTGTATGTATTCTCTCTTATTGACCTGTTACCCAATATGATACAACAATTTAAAAGCTACAATGTATGCTCCAATACAAACCCTTTCTTGCCTGCATGTACACACACTAAGGAATGTTCCTATTTCAATTATGTGCAATGTAACTTAAACCTGACATTTCATACAGATGTCTACTATAGAAAGTGTTCACTGATATATTCAAACATCCATACATCCATACATCCATACACGTACATCCATACGTCCATACATCCATGCACATCGAATTAAAGCCAACCTTTGGCAGCTGCGGCAAACTCCACAGCCAGCTGCTCTGTGATGATGGTCCAGAAGTTGACCAGGAGTGTGTGTGCAGGTGTGCCCTCCACTGTGTCCATGAAGGACATCTGGGAGAGAGGGTCCCTTCTCTTGTCCAGAACCACACCCAATTGACGGATCTGGTAAGACAAGGGAGGTACAGCTTAGGGGGTGGAACTTAGGGAAGGGGTGGAGCTTAGGGAAGGGGTGGAGTTTCGGTAGGGGTGGAGCTTAGTGAAGGGGTGGAGCTTAGGGAAGGGATGGATCTTATGGAAGGGGTGGAGCTTAGGGAAAGGGTGGAGCTTAGGGAAGACTTAGTGAAAGGAGGTGCGGCTCAATGACACGTGAACTCCCACATGAAATTGGTACACACTTCAAGCAGTGGGCATAAGTGCAAGGTGAAGGTTGAAACAGCTGAATAAATAATTACTACATGTAAGTGAGCTATGTGAGCGCCTTCACATCAGGATATGGCCCAGCAGAGGTTACCTGGCCCAGCAGAGGTTACCTGGCTGTACGTCTTCTGTATACTGTTCACAAGCTTCTCCAGCTTGGTCCACAGAGCTGCCTTCCATGCAGCAGAGGTGCCCGGAGTGGGGAGGGTGGCCCTACCTGGACCAGAGGAGGAGGAGGAGAAGGAGGAGGAGGAGAAGGAGGAGGAGGAGGAGGAGGAACCTGATGCAGAATGGAGAAAGCGATAGTGAATGGAAAAATACAATACTGTACATAATGGCATGGGGAAGAGTGTGGCAAATGAGCAAGTACATGTACTGTACATACATGCACGACCAGCTCAAAGACAGAGATGTACTTTGCATCAAGCGTGGATTTAACACTATATCATCACAATACCATGGACACAGCATCAACCCCACAATGCACACCCCCACTACAAGAACATCCCCCTCCCCCCTCCCTCCCTCCCTCCCTCCCTCCCTCCCTCCCTCCCCCTTCCCTCCCTCCCTCTACCTGCAGACTCTGCAGACAGTGTGGTGGGGTCCAAGGCACGCTGAATGTCATACTGGATGGCATCTTTGAAGCCAGTGAGGATGGTGAGGAGGGTGGAGGGCAACTGGCTGAGGTTGTGGAACACCTGCAGAGCCATGCTCACCTGGGTCGGGTTCTGACCACACCCAACAGGGAGGGAGGAGGAAGAGGAGGGATGTGGGTGTTAACGGTGACCATGAAGTTGTAAATGGTCATATACGTATAGTATAAAAGGTACCAGTATACATATGCGCGCGCGCACACACACACACACACACACACACACACACACACACACACACACACACACACACACAGCATGCAAATATGCACACACACACACATACACACACACATGCATGCACACACACACGCACACAGCATGCACACATGCACACACACACACACAGCATGCACCACATGCACACACACACAGCACGCACACATGCACACACACCATCAGCTCCAACCCCTGCAAGAGCATCCTTTTAGCATGTGCTTCCACTTCTTTTCGACTCCTGGCCAACCATGGTTTCTCATCTTCTACAACCTGAGGGGTGTGGCCAGGAGCATTGCAGTGATGCAGTGATTGAATACATGTACAGGTAAAGGTGACTGATGACGGTATGATGACAAGGTGATTGATGAGGGTATGATGACAAGGTGACTGATGACGGTATGATGACAAGGTGACTGATGAGGGTATGATGACAAGGTGACTGATGAGGGTATGATGACAAGTAATTACATGTACCTGGATTCCATTGAGGTCACTTCCCTGCACAAGTTGGTCTGTGCATGTTGATAAGAGTGGTGCAGGGATGGGGAAGAGGCCACATCAGAAGGAATGGAGAGGAGGAACATAGGATGGGATGGCCAAAATAGGAAGACAATCCAAACCAACCTATCTCATTAAACGTCTGTGCCACTTTAGTAATCTCCCGTATACCACCCTGCATCTGTGACTTGAGCCTTTTTATCAAGAACAGCATCCTTATGACCTTACGAAGGAGGTCACACGCAGCCTGAAAATAACAGGAAGCATATGAACACTCTTGTACCATCTACACCCTCCCCTTCTCCCCAACCACCCCACACTTCCCAGCCAACTCATCCTGCACCCTCCTATGTCCTCCATCACCTCATCCTCACTCACCACCCTCCCTTCCACCCCAGAACCATTGCTGCCTACCTCCTCCCTCCCTCACACATCAACTCCCTCACTTCCTTCATCCTAACCCTCTTTTCCCTCCCACCCTCAACTGAACAACTTCACCTCAACTGAACACCCTCATCTCACCTGAACACCCTCATCTCACATGAACACCCTCACCTCACCTGAACACCCTCATCTCACCTGAACACCCTCACCTCACCTGAACACCCTCATCTCACCTGAACACCCTCACCTCACCTGAACACCCTCACCTCACATGAACACTCTCTCCTCACATGAACACCCTCACCTCACATGAACACCCTCACCTCACCTGAACACACCCACCTGCAGACGGACCAGCTGATCAGTCCTAGATACAAGTTTCTGATAAGGATCCACCACCTTAGCACCAATCCTGCATGGAGCAGAACAATGACAAAACAGCTGTACAATGAAGTGCATGCAGCATGGAAAGTGAAAGGTTGCTGGCTATTTGGATGACCGACATGTACAGTACGATAGCAACGCCCATTGCATTAGTGAATATCAGATGCCCATCTATTCCTCAGTCCAACCCCCTAATCCCCCAAGGCACTCACTGTACACCTGCATGCACACATACACACATGCACACATACACACATGCACACATACATACATGTACACACACTCACATGCACACATACACACATGCACACATACATACATGTACACACACTCACATGTACACATACACACATGTACACACATGTACACACACATACACATGTACCTATCCACAGAAGATGTCAGCGACTCAATCCTCGTCTTCATCATTTTCAAGACACCTGTGTAGGTTCCCAGACCCATCTCATCTAACAAAAATCCCAACATTGATGCCTCCAATTTGCACATAAAAACATAATTACCCATCCTTGAGATCAAACATTGAATTGTCATGATACAAAATTCATGAATCAAAATGTTACTATTCTGTGACCTACAGTATGGCCGTAACGTGACCTCCTTCCAATGCTGTGGCCCCACCTTCCAATGGTCCCATCCCCTTTGGCCCCACCTTCCGATGGTCCCATCCCCTGTGGCCCTACCTTCCAATGGTGCTATCCCCTTTGGCCCCACCTTCCAATGGTCCCATCCCCTTTGGCCCCACCTTCCGATGGTCCCATCCCCTTTGGCCCCACCTTCCGATGGTCCTATCCCCTTTGGCCCCACCTTCCGATGGTCCCATCCCCTGTGGCCTTACCTTCCAACGCTTCGATGCCTGTGGCTTGAGACAAAAGGTCCTCATAGTTAGATACAACCTAAATGACAGGTATTCAAACAGGTGCGAATAAAATGATTGGTTCAGGAATAAGAGTAACAACCAACTAAGGCACTGAGTGGAACAGGAAATAGAGGGGATGAGGGAGGTAGTTGTATTTGGGGAAGGAGATAGAAGATGGATTATGAGGATTTTAGCATAGTTTTGAAGAAGCAAGGTGTCATTGTCAGTACGTGCACATAACCTAGCAATACACCACTAGTACATTCACCTGGCTGTACAAGGCCCTGTCCAACTCTGCTATACCATTCGCCAGCTTCTGCAACGTCTCGCCAATCGTCTGGCTCTGAATGGCGGCCGTCGCAAACGACTTGGCATTGAACTTGTCCTCCAGCAGAGGTCGCAAGGTCTCTGAAATCGTAGACGGTTTTCAACGTTTTTAAAGGACTACTAGCTCAGCAATGTACTGCTGTTCGACATGTAGAGTAAGGTACAAGATAGACTACATCCGACACAGTTCCGACGATACCAATACCAGAGATCGTATAGTTGATCTCTGGCATTAGTACTTAAGGGTAGACATCAGTTAAGGAAGGATTGGGAGTGGTTTACAGCACAAGTTGAAGATATTAACGCGCATGTGTTCAGTCTAAACGTTTACCTTCGTGAGCAAGCTCGTCTAATAATTCGGAAGCCATCACCAGTAGGCTACACGCATTGCATTAAAATTAATTTAAGTTTGATCTTCCATTAAACTTGAATAACCCTTGCACGAGATGCGCGCGATATTTTAGCGATAATTGGTTGGTATGAATATTCACTATGAATTCATTTATTATGTGACAACCGTTGCTATCCTCCATTTTGACGGGCAAATTTGTGCGATAACCCACTGCATGTGGCACGATTCTGTCGTACTGAAACTGTCCTTTATCACAGTATAGGCATTGATGACACACATTGCATTTTAAAAGCAAAGGTTAATCCATCGCAGAAGCTGAATGATAAACCACACGAACCCTGGGTGGCAGTTGAGAAGAGATCTGGATCAATTGTGACTGCACACTGCACATGTATGGCTGGGTGAGATGCATTTCATTGTTGTTATAGTGACTTGACAAACTATTGTATTTTAGCCTAGGGGAAGTGTGCTCTCATGTTGCTGCTGTGTTATTTAAGGTGGAAGCTTGCTTCCGATTGGGTATTAACACTCAGACTAGTACGTCTCTTCCATGTGTGTGGAACCAAGCTTTTTCAAAGAAAGTAAGCAGCACTGTTAAAAATGCAGTTTTAAAGAATTTGTTATAAACAGGTAAAACCATCAACCATTCAAGACATCAACTTTAAAAGACCTATAGTGAAAGAAATCACTGTAATTCCGATCTTACAACATCACCACGTCATCCATTACCGGTTTTGAAAAAAATGGTTCTATTTGATGCAATCCACATAGTATATCCAAGTGCATCTCTGTTCACTGTTACTCCTGGTTATAAGTCAACTCCTAAACCGTCTCAACAAAGAGATGTAGAAAGCAATCTACCTCCTCTACTCACTAGCCTTTATGACCCCAAGCACACTCAATGCACATCACATGAACTTGTTAAAATTTCAGAGGCTGTGCAAGAAACAATAAACTATACTTTGGATGAGATTTCTTTCGTTGAGTAGTGTACAAGAGGACAATCTCGTTTCACATTATGGTTTGACTATCGAATTGGTCGCTTAACTAATTCAATGTTTGGTCAGATTGCCAAGTGTACTGAAAGAGTGTTTCCGATGTCTTTGGTGAAATCAATCATGCAATATACAAGTGTAAACCCAAATATACCATCTTTGAAGTGGGGACGTCTAAATGAGGTTTCTACTAAGCAAGAATATGTGCAGCTAATGAAAAATGATCATCAAAATTTTTCTCTATCAGATAATGGATTAGTCATCAGCAAGAATTACCCATGGTATTATTGATTGTAGTTGCTGTGGATGTGGTATTATCGAGGTGAAGGGTCCATATAAGTACAGAGATGTAAATCCATGGCAAATCAATGATAAAAAAGCTTCCTACAGCTTGCAAAATGTTTCATCATTGAATATATGTTTCAGCCATACATTGAGATGGAGGTACAAAATGAAATGTTTTATGGGGGATCCATTTTTCTTTTGAAAAAGCCATGCTTATAATAGCCTAGTTCACAACCACACCTTTTACCAAAAATGAGATTGGAGCATGATTTATTTAGCTTAAATTCATTTGGTTTATACAGCTGGTTACACGCATCATTTGGACACAAAATGACAACTGTCTTTTTCATCTTGATGACAACCTTATATAAATTATGAAGGGTTGTGAGAAACATATTGCGCAGTGGATGAGCAATGTGGTGCAATAGGCTTGATATAAGCCCACATATTGACAAATGTGCTGCTTTTGTTAGCTTAAACTTGAAGTAAATACAAAATAGGACTATACAAATCCAAATCTGTACATTATTGAATGATGTTGTCAAATGTGGGCGAGGTTCATCATGCTCATTCTCCACATGCATATCATTTTGCTGATTTTCTGATACACTATCTTCCATGTGAGCAGTCATTTCATGCTCCACCATTTCACCTGTCATCTCAATCATTGTTTCATCTATTGCTGCCTGAGTTGTCATTTCATCGTCAAGTGTAAGTATCTCCTCATTCTCAGAGGATAATGCCTCATTGTCAGTGGTCTAAAAGAGGGGACAAAGATGCTCAAAACAGTTATTGCAATTTTATAATATGCTCACCTGATAGTTCATTATCACAATTATTCATGTCCGAGAATTTACTAGTACCGATACGTATAGAATCATCATCTACAAAAAAAAAAAGTGCTTACAAAAAATAAGTGCAATTATTATATTATATTGTGTCCTTTAGATATTTAAAAAATAATGGTTTGTTAATATTGCACCATATATCATTATTCATTGAAATGTTCCTGACCATTATCTGGCACTGATTACTTTTGAATAGCATACATGATCATGAATGGCATTTCATGCCTCCTAATAAGATGTAAATGTATACAAGGGATTGCATGTAGGTTAATATACATGTACATGTACTTATACAGTCGCTGAAAACAAAACCCACCGGCAACTGAGGCTTCTCTTGTGCCACAAGATACTCCTAGGCCTTCTAAGCGTAGACCTGCTTGTGTGTTGACCCCGAAAATTGAGTGGTGTCTTCGAACGGTAGAGTAACAATAAAATGTCCCCTTGCAATTTGCACAATCACAGGCACATAGCACTGTATCTTTACTTGAGCTTGCTCTATCACTGTCATTGAGGTTAGACATGGATACGTATGCATAAATTGATAAACAAATGCTATATGCTCTAATTTTTGTACACCAATTTTCACATTTTAGCACATTCGGTCATGATGGCTTCTCAAAAGCAAAAGCAAAGTGGCGGGCAAACATCTGAGATAGCATTCCTTCGTACCAAAGTAAGGCAAATGGAAGAATTTGAGAAGGCTGTGAGATGCATTGATGCATTGGAAGAGCGATTGGAGCAGATATCTTTGAACAAAAAGGAAGATCGTAAGGATATATACATATAAATTTGATGTTTTGCTAGGATATTGTGAAGATACATCAAAAGGTGAAGGTGCAGGCACAAAGGCAATTATTCCACTGGTATGTTATGTGCCGATGTAGCAAGCCGTACTTTTAATTCGCGCATTTATATTTACATAGGAAACTCTCCAAGATATCATGCACCAGTACGCAGAGCAACTGCCTAAAGATGTGGAGTGATCTTGGGGAAGAGTTACAAGCACAGCTTGTATCCTCTGTTGCAGCCAGTCTTCAGTTCAATAAGCTACCGGTGCCACGAGATCAACTTATCAAAAAGAGTTTGAAGGTGCGACATGCCTATCTGCTTAGTTTTTCATTCAGTGATCCACTACCTCCCTTAATCCACTCATATTTAATGATAGGACTACTATACTTCGAGGAGAAATAGTTTCCTTACCAAAGAGGATGCTGAGAAAAGGAACAAGAGGCAGTTGGCTCTGAAGTGGAGTAATACATATACATGCAGCAAATTTAGGATGGACTCTGTGATTGGAATTTTGGAATCGGTAATTATTAATCAGTGAATTCTGATCGCAACCTGCCGTGGTGCTCTAGAAATATATCTAAATGGCAGACACAGGCAATGGAGAAGAGAATGAAATGGTAGATAATACGATGAATGGAGAAGAGAAAGATAAAGGATATTTTGTCAAAAGCTGTGATATCAGGCTGGTTCTATTTAATGTAGTATAATTCTGATTGAATGATTATGTTTTATCCCTTCAGGTAATGATTCAAGTGCTCAGAATCAAAAAGATATAGCAACTTTCATGACAGATATAAAGGTACAGTATTGCAAAGTCTATAATGAAATGGAAACACATTAATAATACCTTAGACTGAACTGCAGCAGATTCATGGCACACAGAAAACGATTTGTCAGGGCCAGAGTGAGATAAAGACCTTAATCCAGGAGCTAAAGAATAGCCAGGCTTTTATTCCAGCCCCAACGCGCCATCATTTCTCAATTCAGGAACATCAGAAAGTAACAGCTCTGCAATAAAGCAAGAAGATACAAGCATGTACATGGTTAGTTATAAATAAGGTATCATACAAAAAGCTGGTACAAATTTGCACACTTAGGTCAATGGGATTAACGTCCTTCATCTTCCAGCAAAGAATGCATACTTGTTTGGATTGCTATTGCTGGACATGTTCTTTACAAAACAGGAAATGTCTACTTCCCTGCTTTTTCCAAGCCACAAAAGTGATAGAGGTGCTTTAGAACAAACAAAAGTCACAAGAATAATTGGTACGTAGTATGACTATATTGTATTGCAAAACATTTTTTTTTCCAGATATCATGAACAAGAGGTACAGCCCAAGTGAATGGGACATGAAAAATTTTGTGTCAAAAGCAAATCAGAAGTGTCGAGACTGTTTAACTATTTCTAAATTGCAATAGTTGTAATTTCATTGACTGGATAAGAATTAATTTCTTGAGACATCTTGATAAGACTTGGCATGTCATACTTGCCTTAATCTTGGCAAACCATGCTAGGTCTTGTTAAATCTTAAAATTCTGTTCCAATTCATTGTCAAGTCTTGGTAAGACTTGCTGAAAATTGGATAACTCTTGCTAAGTCTTGGCAAGTCATGCATGGTAAATCTTGGTAAGACTTGGTAAGTCTTGGAAAACCGTCGCAAGATTTTATTGTAGGGTAGTGCCTACCATCCCCAAACTAATGGGCTTGTAGAACGTCAAAATAGAACCATACACGGTAGAATGCTAAAGGTCCTTGAAGGTGAACAGCAAAAATGTCCTTGAAGGTGAACAGCAAAGATGGCCTGATGTTCTTCAAGGGGTTTTGTTTGCTTTTCGCACAGCACGACACAAATCTACTGGTCAGACACCATTTGAAATGTTATACAGTCACAAGGCCTTCCTTCCCATTGAAAATGAAAATTTCCCACAGAGTGATATAGATGCTGAGGTGATAACCACAGACGAATCACCAGTTGATTAAAAGGAGTTACAAGAACAACTGAGCCACATTCTAAACGTACAAAAAAGAAGCTGCAAAGAGCATTGATAAAGCCCAAAAAAGGCAAAAGAAAGTTTATGAAAAAAGGCACTAAATTAAAACAGAATTCAGTATTAGTGAAAAAGTACTGTTATACCAAGCAGATAAGAAAGGTGGTAAAGTGTTTGCCCTATGATGGTCCTTATTTTATTGATATGGTTCTGCCTAATGGTGTATGTCAAGTGAAAACTATGGATGGCAAGACGTTAAAGCAAAAACAGAACGGTTGTAATCTCAAGAAATTTCATGATAGACAGGAAAATGAAGTAACGAAAAATAATACTGATGAAACAGAAACTCAGATTGGCATGCAAATGGGTAGAAAAGTGAATGGAAAGAAGATGAATCAAAAACAGAAAAAATTTCTTGAAGGACAGGAAAATGAAACAAATAATAGGGATGATAATGAAGCAGAAACTCAAGATAGCAAGCAAGTGGATGGAACACAGAATGACAGCAGTTACAAGAGGGTGTCAGATAAACAGGAAAGTGAAGCACACAAAAGTGATGATAAAACTAATGAAGAGGATGTTCAGTTTGTGCATGAACTTACTCCTGCATGGAATTGGTATTGTCCTACGACACCTGCTTGGAGGAAACAAAAGTGCAAACAATTCCTATTGCCAACTCCCAATTCTAACTCTGAACGTCGCAAGAAAGGAGCATTAGGAGCACCTTTGAAAGTTGATGTAATTGAAGGTGATGGAAACTGCTTTTCAGGGCAATAAGACATTGCCTCAAGATCATCATGGATTTTTTCTTATGTCAGCATCAAAGCTTGATTCACCACATTTTTTCCCGTGTTGACTTGCAACAGAGACATTGCTTCAGTTAATTGAAGGCACTTCACACTCTGCAGTCCACTGCACGTGATTAGGAGTGTCGTCAGATCTGACAACGGGGCAGCGAGTTCAGCATACCCCGGAATAAACCTCTTGTAGTACCCTGTCAATCCAAGGAGCGCCCCCTCACCGCGGTTGTTGTGGTTGGCACCTGGAACTGCTTCACGGTGTCCACCTTGAAGAATTCAGGCCGTACGAGCCCCTCCCCCACCACATGACCAATGTATGAGCAGTGCGACATGGCAAGCTGACACTTTTCTGTTTGGCTGTCAAACCTGCCTCCCTCAGTTACTGCAGTACTCACCTAAGGTGAGTTGTTCCTATCTTCAGCTCCTCAATCTCCTCCCACAACAGGATTTCTTCTCCCTCTTCCATCTCCTCGTCTGCCAAACACACCATTGTAGGAGTATTCCATTTCTTTAACATATTGACATGGAAGATACGCTGGTGTTATTTTTTCTATCAATCATGTCAACCTCATATGTCACTGGTGTGAGTTTCGCCTTTATATAGTAAGGCCTGTGCCATTTTATCATCAGCATGTTGGTCACAGTGGGTAGTCAGACAAACACCTCGTCTCCCTCCTCGAATTCCCTCTTCCTTGCACTCCGATCGTACTATTCTGTTCCATCTGTGCTTTCTTATAGTTCTCCCTCACCAGCTCCGACATCTTTGCAAGCTTCTGCTACACTGTCGAAATGTAGGATACAACACTTTCGTCACTGCGTTTGCTTGCATTCCAGGTTTCTCTAAGAATGTTTAGTGGCCTCCTTACATGTCAGCCATACATCAGTTCAAATGGCGAAAATCCTGTAAATGCCTGAGGCATTTCACGGTATGCAAAGATTAGATATGGAAGCAACTTGTCCTAGTCCTTTCCCCTCCGCTGCTGTCTTGCGAAGTTCGTGTTCCGTTAAACCTTTCGACTAAGCCATCTGTCTGTGTGTGGTATGGGCTAGCCCTTATCGGTCGCACGTGCAGCAGATGGTACAGCTCACTTAGAAGCTTGGACATAATGTTTGTCCCTAGATCCATGAAGATTTCACTCAGGACACCCACACATGCAAACATTGTCACAAGCTCTTCCGTCATTGACTGACTTCATGGGTAGTGAGTAGCATAATCGCACACAACAAGTATGTACTTGTTTCCTGAGCTGCTTCGCGGCAGAGGAACTAGAGGTGCTCGCAGGTTCATGATTCGCGAATATTTCTGGCACTGCTACATGTCCTCCACCATTCAGCTACATCTCGATACAACGTCGGCCAATGGAATCTAACCGTAATACAAAAGGACAGTTTTTCAATGAACCATTTCGAGCATGGAATAAAATATAGGAAAAGGCAAAAGACCATGGGCATAGCAGTGGTAGTGAGGGCTTTATCCATAAAGTTGAATCACCTGAGAGATGTGTAATTATTGATGCTATTCTTTTCTGTGCAAAATAGTGTATCGCTCTTCGAGGTGATAATGAACATATCTGCACTGATGGGGAATTTTTAAGCATTTTGAAACTTATGTCTAAGGACGCAGCAAGAAAGGGAAGCACGGGAGAAGGCAGAGGAAATGAGGGCACAGATAGATAGGCTAATGCTAATGAAAATCAATCCTCATTTACGGCCCCCTGGATCCCGTAATTAGGCAAATTAATTAGCATCCAATTAAAGAAGCAAGAATTTGCTAGCCCAGGCTATGCAGTGTGCAAGGTTATACTGATGAGTTGTGGTTTATGGGAGTTAATTCTTTCACTTCACTAGATGTCACACCCCCATGAATGAGTGTGTAAGAAGTGATGTGTAGGATGGGATGGGTTGAAAGTGTTCTTGCAAAACAAAACTTCTCTTCGACAAGGAAGCTTTGCTAAGTTCCATCTGACATTGAAGAAATGGGTGATGGTCCAAACAAAACCTCGTTGGAGACACTCGCAGAAATATGGAAAATCACAGCTGTAGATGTCTACCAGTGGTTGCGAGAAGTTTGTTCAACAAGGCTGATACGAGATGGCCCTGTTATTTTGGGAGGCCCAGGAATTGTTTTACAAATTGATGAGTCTCTATTCAAGCACAAGCCTAAGGTACAAATTGAATAAGTTTAGCTCATAATAACTTATACTCTCAATATTGTACCGTATAATAGTGGGTAATTTCCGTGGGGTTAAATTTTCATGGTTTCTCCATATTTAAGTAGTTCGTGGTTCACATTTAGTGGTTTCAGTGAACCTCGAAATTTAATGACGTCACGCCCATGGACACACCTACCCTTGTACGCGCATTCTCAGGTAAAAATGGCTGACTTCTTCGTATGTATGAACGGTATAGACTGTGCTAATGGACCATGAGGATCAGACAATTCTGTATTTTGTTTCTTGAAGTAGCGAAATAAGGCCATACTGTGTTTTAGATTATAGTCTTTCACAAAAAAACAGCTGGAGTCCTAACTGATACGCATACGTATAGCGTACACTGAGTTAATGAGTGGCAAACTAGTTGCAAATGTTCGTTAGTTAAATTATCGTGTTTAAAAAAAAACCCACAAAAACCCACGAAAATTTAACTCCACGAAAATTACCCGCTATACTGGTATTTGTCACTAGTTGTTGTGTTTAAATAGTATCACCAAGGGAGACACGCAGACTATGAGCAGTGGACTTTGGTATGGTCGATACCTCAAGCCAACCTGCATTAAGGTACATG
Organism: Ephydatia muelleri; assembly: GCA_013339895.1. NCBI lineage: Eukaryota > Metazoa > Porifera > Demospongiae > Spongillida > Spongillidae > Ephydatia > Ephydatia muelleri. The sequence goes on along the minus strand of JABACO010000004.1, from coordinate 9,697,980 downwards.
CAAATGGTGGACAGTAGGGATGCTGCAACCCTGATAAGGGAACAGTCATACATTCAGACGAATGGGCATCATAATTCCCAAATTGGTACACAATTCCCACACCTCCAAAATCAAACAGCCAACCACAGTGTGGAATTCGTGAACTGGACTGCAGGTGTTCATACACAACACATCGAGAACTATTGGAACAGGGTCAAGAAACGTTTTAAATCGATGTAAGGTGTCAAAAGTCTTCCACTACCTAGCTACTTGGATACATTTATGTGGAGGGAGCGATATGGAAGCACTTCTGAACAGTGCCGTCGAGAGGGGGGGGGGGGGGGGGGGGGGGGGGGGTAAGGAGGTACACTACCCCAGGACCCCGCGGCACAAAGGGGGCCCCGCAATCCCTAAGAATAGTTTATTTTCCAATTGTGTGTGACGACCCTTTCGTCTTCGATCGAGCACTGAATTTTCACTCACTGCCAGTCTGCCACTGTTAGTCTGTACTGCACAATCCTGACGCACATGGGAAAAAAAATTCGTAGTAGAGAATTTATTATATTTTAATGGTTAATGATAAATAGCATAGATACGAAAGTGGTGCTGCCAAACAAAAGAAACTGAATGCTGCAAAAGCTGAGATTGATAAATCAACAAGACTCGATTCAGCAGACCCAGCTCATCCTTGAACAGCTCTTTATGCTTGCCCAGTATCTCCTGCAAGGCGCTTTGACTGCTGGTATGGAAAATTTAGACAAGATGGAAACCGAAACTTACCGATCCAATCTCTACCCAGGAGGGACGGCCCATCTCCCCCAATTACTAGTAAGCTCAGATTGGCTTCTTGTTTCTGGTAACGCACCTGAACTGCAATTCGTCCCAGAATTCGCAGTCTTTCACCAGTATAGGTACGAGAGAAACACATTGGTGTGTTTCAAGGGAGGCCGCTCGTTGCATTTTCCTTTCCAAAGCGTCTTGTAGGTGACCTCGCTGATATCCGACGCGGCCGCACCTGTATCAACTTTCCATTTCCAGACTGGCCTTATTAATCTCCATTGGAACTCTGAACGGCGCTAAGGAAACATCTCTCACGTTGAACAAGGTATACATGTCTTCCACGTCCTCGTCTTCTTCTAACGGCTCTGCGAGCAGATTTGTTGACTGTTTTCCAGCTCTATTACCGAACTGTTTTTTTAACTGTTTGTTCCTTGCTGCGGCACGTTCTTGCCAGATGCCCCTTTTCACCGCATTTGTGGCACTCCACAGACCTGAAACGACATTTTGAAGCACTGTGCCTACCTCCGCAACTAAAACAAGGAGTATAGGATGGTCGGCCATTTGACCAGCTGTTGCCCTCCTTGGTCCCAGAGCATCGACTGATGCACCCGCCGCCCTTGAAATATCTTGTGAACGTTTCTCAGCGAGCTCGGCCGCCTGCGCCAGCTCAAACGCTTTCGTGAATGTTAGCTTCGGTTCGGCGAAAAGCCTGCATTGGACTCGAATATCACGTAACTCGCACACCAACCTATCCCGTAACATCTCGTCCAACGAACCCCCAAACTCACAGTACTGGGAGAGACGGCGAAGCTCAGTGACAAACTGTCCCACTGTCTCAGTCTCTTTTGGAAACGGGAATTGAAATAAAACCGTCGCACGATACACGAAGATGGTGGTGTCAGGTGGTCCCGAACCAACTTAACTATTTCTTCGAAAGTCTTGTCGGCCGGCTTTCGAGAGACACCAGGCTGCGAACCAGCTGATATATGTGAGCTCCACAGACGCTGAGCAAGATAGCGTGACGTTTCTTGGCCGTCTCGACGTCGTTTGCAGTGAAGTAGTGCATCAGCCGTTCGCAGTATGCCGGCCATTCTTCCGCTTCTTCATTGAACTGACCCACCGCGCCGTGGACTGCCATGTGTTTTTGCCCTCGTCGCCAATGTAGTGTCGCCGCTGTACACGTTACACGCGTATTGTCAGTAGGTTGGATGGTGCAGCCCAATCACGGGCAGCGGTCAATATTCAAGAGCAGTCACTCACATAAGCAATACACTTATATAGGAATTCACAGATGGACAGACTGACTGGCAACTATGACGTCACCTATAGAGCATGCACAATGACAGACAGAGGACAGACAGACTAGACATAGCCAACAGTACAAACATCACACTGTGATTACGAATTCAAGATTCCTCAGTCAAAGCGTGATGAAGCGATCAGATTCGGTATCTCTCAACATCCAAAACACTTTCCAGTCGACAAGGCTGGCATCGACTTTCCAGTAACAGGGCTTAAGCACACTAACAGAAATAGTGAATCATACATTCGTGACTACTTGTCATGGGTGAACAACTCCAGGCTTTATTTTGCTTCCCATGTCGTCTCTTCAGCACCAATGACAGTTTTACAAAGTCTTTGCTGGCATCACCAAGAGGCTGGTCAGCTAACTGCGGACCAAAGTGGAAAAAGCTCTATGAGCGTTTGCCAGAACATGAAACTAGTACTAGCCATCGACAGTGCTATTTATCGTGGCGTGATGTACAACGAAGTCTGAGAAATGAGTCTACAGTTGATGTGTCGTCAAATTCTCCAGAACAGAGACCACTGGCGAACGATTTTAAAAAGGCTGATACATGTGGGTTTTTTTCTGTCCGAAAGAGGTCTCCCTTTTAGAGGAGATTCGTGTAAGATAGGCGACAAGCACAAGTCCTGGAGGTGGTAATGCATGTTATGATAGCACTCTGAAAGGCCATCTAGATAAAGTGCGGTTGAGTCACAAAAGACAACAAGTTCATTACTTGTCATCACAGTCACAAAATGAAGAGTGCAGTGAGAAAATTACTAAAATCAAACTTGAAGTAAGCGATGCAAAGTATTACTCCTATGTCAGGAACGAGATGATTGGAACGCGTTACTAGACCATAGTCAGTTTGCACGCTTCAATTTTCAAATTAAGCACTGGACTGCCTGACGCTCAGTAACGTCCAACCATCTCTTCCTGCAAGGGTTACTTTCATCCTTCTGTTGTTTAGTTTCTCACTGCATGCTTTTTATAATTCGTTTGTGACTGTGTAAAGTATACGTCTTTTTTTGTCTTTGACTCAACCGCACTTATCAGATGCCTTCAGAGTGCATCATAACATCTGTGACCTCCAGAACTTTGCTTGTCGCCTATTTTACTCTATTCTCCCTAAAAGGTAAACCTTTCGCCAGAAAAAACCCATGCCAAACATGTTGACCAAACTAAACACAGCGACCGCAACTAGAGCAAGTGATAATCCTGCTGATGAACCCGCAGAAGTCTGTGAATTTCGCATTAGCGTCTTTTACCGTTTGATCGATGCTGTCATACTGAGACTGACTGACTACTAGATTTGAGGCTGTTAAACGCATTGACAGCCTGTTTGGCTTCCTATATAAATTCCTGTCTTTATCAGATGAAGACTTGACCTCTGCTGTCACAAGTTGTTGTGCCATGTACAAAAGTGATGTATCTAAGAATCTTGTGGAAGAGATGATTTTGTTGAAGAAGATCAGTCTTGCCAATCTTGGAGACGTACAGTCAGCTGTCCCCTTTACAGTTGCTGAACAAGCTGCATGACGTGCGCCTGGAATCTTTGTTCCCTAACGTTTGCATCAGCCTGTGGATATTTTGCACCTTGCCAGTCACCGTGGCATCTGCAGAAAGTAAGCTTTAGTCAACTGAAGGGAATAAAATCATACAGCAGATCGACAATGGCACAGGAACGACTTCAAGGCTTTAGCCCTGCTTTGCATTGAATCAGAATTAGCAACGATAATTGATTACGATTCAATCATTGACACATTTGCCGCCAGGAAGGATAGAACAGCGGCACTGTGAGTGCATGTGCACTGGCATCCCTGGTGACAATGTGACATATCGCAGTACACTAGTCCAGAGATAACTAGTCTGTCGGTAGTCACTGAACACTGCTATAGTCTATAGTTTGTACTTATACTTTTCATTGAAGCTTTTTCATTTGGTAATGCATAGTACATGTAGGCTTTTAATCGTCATTAATTTGTCGATTATATTCTAAAGTCGCGCCTCCGGACGAACGTTTCGCACTGAGATAAAATCGATTAAATTTAGTCCATTAATCTTTCAGTCCTGCATGTTTTAGAACAATGCATAGTAGCAGAGATATCGCATAGATTATCTCTGATAGTTTCAGCCTACAGGGCCAGGGGGGCCCCCGTGAGCGTCCTTCCCCGGGCCCCAACCTGGCTCTCAACGGGCCTGCTTCCGAATATGCTGTGTTATGGTATTACTTATGTTAATTTAGTTTCCTGTGTTGTGGAGAAAGTTATTATGATAAATAATTTATTCATACTGACATGTAGGAATGCAATGCAACTCTATCTGATGAGCTGTGGAAGGTATTCTAACCATCTCATTTCAAACACACGAAACACAGGCATAACTAATACAATAATATAAGTGCATAACATAAAATTTAGTATCAACACCAAACTGTCAACCAAAATCTTCTACAACACCAACCTGCGAACCACCATTGACATCCTAAGAGGCACAGGCAGAAAGCCAATCTAAGCCAATCAACCAATCCCCAGAGTACTTTGTGCGTGTAAGTAACAGCAGTAACATGAATGCCTGTTCACATGTTTGTTAACATTAGAAAAATGGTGTGGACCTGCTAAAAGTCCGAGGGACAAACGTGGTGAAATATGCATGGCATTGTTAGATGCATTGTATACTGAAGAAGAATTAAAACAATCATCATTTGTACCAGTGGGAAAGTCCACTACCAGTGCGAAGCCGCCTTTGTCCCCTAACGAATGAAGCTGTTTGAAGGTATAGAGATACATTTAACACCCAGGAATGTGTGTTGAATTTTGCAAATCATTTTACCGATTGCTGAATAAATAAAAAATTCAGTGCTTCAGAACTGAAAGAAAATGTTGAGACTATAAGACACAATCTTGCACTCAGAAATGCAGAGACAAAAGTAGTGCTGCATATTTTCTATTGAATTGTATAGTGCATTTGTAGTGTGCCAGAGTGGCTCGTGTGTTGGAATGGCTTAAGTTATTGTAGCGCGTGCTTATTAATTACAGGAATGGGGGGGCCAAAGGATGTGTCCAGTACAAACTCCACATACTTTATATCCCCCCCCCCCCCCCCCCCCCCGATTCCTACGCATGGTGAAAAAAAAAGGGTGAATCCAGCAATTGAGATATCAATGCATATCACATAATGTGCATACAATACAGTTTTTATAGAGTCTCTAAGATCCTCCATGGATCTACAGTCTAGCTAGTCAGTCTTTCACACAATTTGCGTGTACACGGTCCGTTTAAGTTAGTGAGCATTATTTAGCAAACGTTTAGAAGTGCCGTTATTGACTTGCTTCGATTGATTTGTGAACAAAACAAGAAGTAAAATTGATCTTGGACCCGTGCTATTTAATCACGGTCAGTCTAAATCATTATATAGCCTTTCATAGGCCTATCTCTCAGTTTACCCAACCGCGTGTACCGATAAATGTGACAACTGCAATCAAATAAGACAATAGCATGCATCAATATTTAATTAGTGCTTCTTAGACACTTTCTTGTTGAATGAGAAAAAAAAGAATGTAAGCGGTCATTGGAACATGACTGTACCATTTGTTATGGTTTAAAGGTATTTCTCTCAGACTAATTTACCAGTATTATGCACTGAGCTAAAGTCTGTTTCAATATGACTTACCATTGCAAAACAAACACAAGTGACTGTGGAGTGTTTGTTTGTATGGTATAGATTTCATTACATGCTGATATGGTTACTAATTTGTTGTTTTAGTATGCACAGTGTATAAGTAATGGAAGAGGATTGGCCTTTTGTCATGTTAGTAACTCCAAAAACACTCTTTGCTTAAAGGGTGATATTTCTGATATCAGAAAGTGGATCTGTTTCAGTATTTTGAGATACATGTGTGACAGAAATGATCATAAAGGTACAATGATTACATAGCATTCTATCAATGCTAACTTTCATTCATTACATTTAGCTGAAAATGATGGGAAAGTTTCAAACCAGCCAGGTTACCTGGGTTTTTAATGCCAGATTTCATTGAGAAACCAGAAGATGATATTGAAATATTCACAATTGGGACTGTTAAAGACATATGGTTATCAGTAGCAAAACAGATGCATAAGTCATTTCATCCTTTGGAATCTGATAGGTTAGCAACATCCAGCAGTAGCGCACAATTTTCAGACTTTGTTTTCAAAAGAAAATTTATTAGAAAGACACTGAAGCAAAATGAGGCCATAATAATTAAAGTATGACAACATGATGCTAAAATGCGTAATCTCAACAGGAGTACTTAACAAAAATTTCAACAGGGCATCACCGACCACCTATGCTTGTTAATAAAAAAAATGTTAAAAATCCATGGCCATTATCAGAACTAATGGATATGCTAATATCATTGACTTTCAGTATGTATATTTAGTGGTAAAATCTTTTTTTCCATTTCAGTATGATGAAGTTTATCACTACTTATGTAGCATTGCATCTGATGTAAATAATTATCTATGGTTCACTCAGTTTAGTGCAGTGGACAGATCAAATGATATGTGTAATGGAGCATTTCTGCCAGCACCCAGCACGTTTCTGTTTGGCTCTATACCACAAAGCGTTTTACCAAAGTTTCATCCAGAGAATCCATATCATGGTCTACCACCACTGAATGCTGATTACCCACCTCCACTACAGCCAAATGTTCGACCACCACAGTCAAATGTTCGACCGCCTCCACCGCAGTCGAATGTTCGACCACCACAGCCGAATGTTCAACCACTTGTACTTCCACCATAATATGTTCGAGCTCCACCGTAGCAGCATCATGATCGACCACCAGGGTTTTCATGCTATAACTTTGGTAATAAAAATCACTGGCCAAATAAAAGGTGGCTTTTAGCACATACAATTATAAGCTAGTACCTTCTAACTTCTTCATGATTCAGCTTTGATTTCAACTTTCTGTGGGTTGGGGACAGTAGATAATTCACTTCTAACAGGAGAGGTACATGTATGTTGCAGGTTACCGGCTTTCATGACCCATAACTTCCTGTAGCGACATAACTGTGCCACGAGGAATGCAGTTTAAATAGAACAATGATGCTACTTTTGTTTATAAGGTTATAAATGGCGCTGATATAATTCCTGTTTTGTACAGAAGCTCACGTTTCCTGAGCTCCGGTTGTCAAGGACGTTGCTAAGAGCATTACATAATCATTTCAATTTTTCGGGATATAAACCTACTGTCCATAAACTATATGGCCTGCAAACGCCTGTGGTCTTCATCAGGTATGGTAATTGCAATAATGAAGTATTATGAGACTGGAGTCCTCATGTGATAAATGTTTTTGTGATGTGCTGCAATTAAGCTATGCTTTTGTAATGCATTACATGACACGAGACAAACATGAATGCCTGATGATAATCTTTTAAATGCACAGACACTGCTGGTGATACTTCTGATTCTCATGGTATGTACATAGTATGTTTTAATTTACAGCACACATTTAATTTACAGAGCTCAGTGCTGGATGTTTGCTGATTGGCTTCCAACATCGTCGCTTTTGTGCTGCAACATGATTCCTGCTTGGCAGATGTGCTAGCTTTAGTACAGCTCTTTTTTGCTGGCAAGAACTGCTCAATCGTGCAACTGATTGCTGCCGCTTTCCTTTTAGCTCTTTTGCACTGTTCACGTCAACCCATCAGTGTCTATGATAACAGCCGGACATCGGACAATGTCCGATCAATACTGCCATATGTCAGTTTAATCGTATTTATGATCGGTCATAACGTCCGATGATTGCGCATGCGTATACTTTTAAGAATTCAAAAAGCATGGAAGCAGCTGATAGTGATGCTTGTATACCACAAGCAAAGAAGCGTGAGGTCACAGTTAATACTGTTGAAAGATGGAAGGTAGATAATGACAAGGCTATGAATTCAAGCATGTGGCTCACCTATGACAAGATGACCACAAACCATGAATGCGTTGATTCATTGAAGTGTTTGTGGTGCATCAAGTACAAGGATAGGCTGATAGGGTGTAGAAACTACAATGCAGCATTTGTAGTGGGGTCTAAAAACCTTGGTGTGTCAGCTGTCAAAGAACACAGCCTCTCGGAGATGCATAAGCGGGCTATGATGCTCTTTAATAAGAGCCAAGGTAGACAAATTACCGAGTATTCGCCTATTGCTAAGGCATTGAGCTTTTTAGATGAGAGTACTGCATGTCAGTTAAAAAAGAAATTTGATATTGCATACTTCATTTGTAAAGAACGCATGCCATTAGAAAACATGAAGCCTTTGTGTGAACTGCAAGAAAGGGCTGGAGTTGATATGGGCACTGGTTACAAGAACAATCAGGCTTGTGCTACATTTGTGGAATACATAGCACAGGAGCAGAGGGAGCTGGTAAAAAGTGTGCTTGAAAAATGCAGGTTTTACAGCGTGCAATGTGATGGGAGTACAGATTCTGCGAATGTTGAGGAGGAACTATTCCTTGTCATGTACTGTGACCCTCACGCACAAGATGGCAGAGTTCATCTGCAGCAAACTTCTTGCAGTTAGACAACCAGTAAGTGGCAATATATGATTGTCTTACTAAGGCCTTTGATCACATGGGGGTTTCAGACTGGAAAAGTAAGTTAGTAGGACTAGGTTGTGATGGTGTGAGTGTAAACATGGCTCCTAATGGGTTGAGAGGGTATCTAGAAGATTCAGTTCCATGGGTTGTCACTATTTGGTGTTTAGCACATCGTCTAGAGCTTGCATTGAAGGATGCACTTAAAGAAACTTTCTTCGATAAAATAGATGAGCTGTTGCTTGAACTTTATTTTCTTTATGAAAAATCTCCTAAAAAGTGTCATGAGCTGGATGAAGTTGTAGCATCCTTGAAGCTGTTTGGAGGAAGGTGAGATAGAAGGTAGAGGAAATAGACCTTTACGTGCCTTGGAACAAGGTTTATTGGGCACAAAATAGCAGCCAATACGTTGCATCATAGAGTGATATGGTGGCTATCTGGCACATCTTACTTCACTTACTGAAGATCTCGCTGTTAAGCAAGTTGACAAGCAAAAGATTAAAGGTTACATGCTGAAATGGCGTAAGAGAAAAGTGCTCCTTGGATGTGCTTTATTTCACGACATATTGCAGCCTGCTGCTGCCTTCAGTTTGGGTTCTTCAGAATGATGAGCTTTGTGTAATTGATGCAATTGAGTCTATCTAACGATGCAATTACAAAGATGAAGACAACACAGTTTGAAGAACTTCCAAACACAGTTTGAAGAACTTCCAAAAACAGTGCTTTCAAGACTACACCACTGATTATGAAGTGATGTATCAGGATTCACCACTTGTTGGGCATGAGGAAAGCATTGCTTACCTCACAGCTCATAAGAATGAATACATGGAACTAGTTCTTACTTGCCTGAAGGAGCGTGTGAAGTTGCAGCATCTAGAGTTACTGACAGATACTCTTACACTTCTTGCTACCCATGGATGGCAAAGATCAGATAAGCTTGAATTTGCAGATGCTGCCCTTCACAGTCTTAGTGCAAAGTTTGCTGTTCCACTATAAAATGCCAAAGTCGACCTCTCCCTTCTTGGAGAAGAGTGGAAGGACATGCTTGGATATGCCAAACAGTACCTAGATATAGTAAAAGAGGACTTTGTAACTATCTGGTGGAAGCTATTTAATTCTGCTTATGCAAACTTCTATTTTGCTTCCCAATGTCTAATGGACGTGTTGAGTGCACCTTCTCAGCACTGAAGCGCGTCAAGACTGACCTTAGAAGCAGACTTGATGAGGATCGCTTAGAAGACCTATTGAGAATTGCAGTTGATGCACCACCACTAGCTTAATGGGATGCTAGCGGTGCTGTTCAGTTGTGGTGGAAGGATGCACAACGCAGAACCGTGCAAGATACACGGAAGCATCCTATATCTAGCTCACTTTCTGTTAGCGAGGATTGTCCTGATAGTAGTAGAAAGTATACCTTTGATTTAGACGACTGGGAGTCTTACATAGACCTAGACTAACACTTAGATTGACTCTGTTCTTCTAGGCTGGCTTGAACTTTGTAACATACACACATGCATTGTATCACTGTATAATCAATGAAAGATTATAAACATGTACATGCATGTCCGTTCAAATTGGATGCATGTCCGATCAATTTGAACATTGTCAGGACATTTTGTCAGGGTACATTTTCAACCTTATCATAAACCCTGCCAATTGACAAAACCGGTAACAGTGTGCCAATAATTCGTCACTGCTCCGCTTGAATCTGAATGGCCAGCACACCATTTATTGCACGCATACAATTACATATACATGCAATAAATAGCACACAAGTAAGTTCAAATATTCATATGTACCTCAAATAACAGTAGCTAAAATGACAAATTCAGACTAGGACCTATTGCAACCAAAGAAACTTTAAACAATAGCTGTAGCATGTTGAAAGCGTGCAAATCATGTGCTAACACATCACAGTAAAAAAGATGCAATTTGTTTCACATTTTACCACAAAGATGATTGTACATGATTTTGCTGATTGCGATCCTAATTATATTCATTGAACCTGGTGGAACGATAGTCTCGTACCCATCCCCACCATTATGTAAGCAATTATCACTGTATGTATGGTGGGTCTGGGAAACTCGTCAAAGATTTATGTTCCAGCGTCCTGATTTTTCAGGACGCTATTTATTTCTAAATATAGCTTTACATAATGCTCATGATGTAACTTTAATGTCATTATGATTCAATCACCAGATGTCAATCGGGATGAACCGCTGCAAAGTATGTTCAAGTCCTGCCTTAGAGCGAAGAAAAAGAATGCTGCTTGGAATGTTGTTAACTGTTGCATGCACCAACATGTTGGTGACTCTGGCTAAAGGATGGTTATGTTGGGATGATGATACAGCAGTGCAGGAGTTCTCTAATGGATACATTTGTCTAGAATTTTATCAGACCGTGCATTTCGAAGTATTCATCATTGGAAAGTTATCTTAAAACCGAGCTTTTGAGACATAATACTGATCCAGAGGTAGCTGAGATCAGGGTTACTAAGAGAAATCTAAGCGAGGTGAACAGGCAGTTTTGTAGGGCATGTGGATGCATACAGCACAACTTATACTATTTGCTCTCCTAAGATTGTTATCCAGCTATGAGAATACATACACCTTGTCTCCATCAAAACAAGCGAATGCTAAGTCCTTAGGTCTCAGTTCACACAAGGCCTTGTTTCGGCATGTTTCACATTATTGCGACCTTAAACTATCGATGCTTAGACAAGTGGGGGAAATGTTATAGTCTGAGTTTAGTTAGGGTCTTGTACACATCTGATTTCATGAAAAGTGATTTACAAGCCTTAAAACTGCTTTCATGGGACCGATTGTATCTAATGCTGAACAGCAAAGCTCCCACTCTGTTCATATTGCTTAAATCATGCATCCCTGAACACAGTACTAAAAAGAAGTACATTGTTGCAGTGTGTGCAGCAATCCTTGCTTCAACCCACAAGCGTTGGACTCATGCAGTACATAGCTATGTCTTGGTTATTTTGCATGTTGGACATGCTGCTAAGCAGGTGAGCTGGATACTCAAGTTTGTCCAAGAGTTTATCTGTTTATTTTAAATTTAAATAACAGTAGGTTGCAAAAACTTGGTATTTGCTTTTCAGACGTTACAACAAGGAAAATTATTGTTAACATGGGAGTTTTGATCATGACAGGCATGTTCTTGACTGGGTAAAGAAACGAAAACCAACTATTTCAGCAAATCAAGTAGTCAACTTTCATCCTGTTATCAAACTGATTAATCCTTCACAATTTTAGGGCTCCATCATTGCTGTATCACATAGTGGCCCACAGCTGAATGGCTCATTGCCTGAACATTCAGATTCATTTTCGGAGTTCCCTTCCTACTTCCAACTTCACCTTTATCTGACCCATCTGCAGTACAGACACCAAGTGAAATGTCACCACTCAGCAGCTTCTCAAGCATCCTAGCTGATGGTATATGATACTTTTTTTTGCTGAGTGTCCGACGTTTTTTACACTCAGCAATCCAAAATTTGGATTGCCCTAATCTCTTCCACTCGCAATCCAAAAACATGATTGCTAAACAATCCAAACTATTTCTGGATTGTTGTTTAAGCCATCTCTTTTGATTGCTATTCAATCGAAACCGCGTAAATATTTAATTATTAAAAAAAGAGGACGCAATGGGAATTGAACCAGCATCCTATGCTACACAAGTCTCAGTAACTTACAACTGAGCTGTTGGTCAAGAGCTGTATAAAGACTAGCGTGTGAGCAGCTTATTGATAACCTGTATAGTATCCTGTGCTCAGACCATTGTGCAACAAAGGCTTCCTTTGCATTGACCTAAGCAATGAGTGACCAGAATAATATTTAATCGGAGTGTGTTGTGCTTTAGTTACATGCATGTGTTTTTATGTTTAACTGTCAGTACATCTGCTTATATATATGGGGGTGGGAGGGGGAAGTACTCGTCCTTTCTAAGTCACCAAAGGGTACTACGGCATATCTGACCAGACCGCCATCACCACGGGCGACCACTCCAACTTTCACTTTCTCAAGCATACCGCTGTTGTTGTGGCCACCAATGCCATGCATGCAAAGGAAAGACTAGCATGTCAACACCTTATTTTCCCACAGGTATTACTCCCCAATCTCATATGGGATGGTTACCTGTCCGCCAGCCCCCCAAGCGTTAGATAACCCCAGAACTATGAACACTTAGATAAGAGCCTGCCTTATGACATAGCGATACCATATTATATATATATATATATATTTATCCCGACCTGAAAAAAAAAAAAGCCCTTGTTTTTATTTGTGGTGTCTGGTTTAGAACCTGGAAAAAAGAAAAAGATAACCTGGAAAAAAGAAAACTCACTAGGTTTTGAACCCATTACCAAGTGCTTATGATATACACTTATTAGCCAAATATCCACCTTCACACAATGATTCAACGTCCCTTATATGTATATACAATCAGTTTTTGGTATTAATGTAGGTGTGGTGAAAGAGTACACACTGAAGGTATGCATGTTTGAGGGGATGGGATGTACAGGCAGAATTGTAGAGGATCATGCACACACACATACACATACACACTCACACACACACTCACATACATCACAAATTCGTACCATACCATAATTGTAATTGCTGCCAGGGGCTGACAACTATAAGTGCTTTTTGAGTGTTCCGTATGATTTTTGTACTGAGTCAAATATTGCTGTGTTCTCACCCTTATGATTTAGATGTACCACCGCCCCCACCCACCCCTCCCAAAAAGGTAAGTACATATAGTTGCTGTAAACAGTTTGTTTGATGAGTTGCTTCATGTCAGAGGGTACATTTTGCCCCTGACCTGGATGATGAAAATTACGGCTATATTGTGAGTTTGTTTAAGTGTGAGTAAAATTTTCACTACATTCCACACCAATAGTATAAGCTGGAAGTGGAACCGGATATAACTTCAAGGTAGTCTTTGTGAGGAAAAGGGTACAAGACTGACTCATTTATTTATTCATCAATTATTTATTCTACATGATTGTATATACTCATGAATAATATTTATGTATGGGATATGTGTGAGTGTAGAAAGGAGAGAAAGGGTAGACCGTAGGAATAAATCAGGGCCACTGGTATGGGGGGGAAACACTTTGTAATTATCCGAATCCTTACGTTAATACCACTTGAAATGAGCGGATCCAATATCAAATCAAAGTCTTGAAATGCGTGGCACTATATCAAAAGTCAAAAATAATTACTAGGGCATAAACATCAATCCAAATTATTTCAATCCAAAATCGTAGGATTGTTTTTCAATCCAACGCTAATGTGTTAAATATTTGGATTGTTTACCAATCCAAATGTATTTCAATCCACGGGATTGAAATACATTTGGATTGCCGAGTGTCCGACTTTTTTAACAGTGTGCAACTCCTTACTTCTATCTCATGAAGATGCTGCAACATTGGAAGCAAACATGTGAACCCTTATGATACGAATCCTGGTCAAGCATATTCCTGGACTTAGCTATCTCTGTAAAATGGTATTGCAAGATATCCCTGTTATGGACCCGCTTCGCCACCGCGTAGCTCGCGCACACCAACGAGACAATTTAACTGTCACTCTTTATCTTTAAGACCAATGCACACACATTGCATTTGATCTACGCAAGACAAAACCATTGCAATACTGCCTAGCCACCACCGAGTACTTCTCTTCTCTAGCTCTCCTTTCATACCCTGCTGCTCCTAGTCACAGGTCATCCTTTCAGAGTTGGACCCCCTTTCATCAATCTGCCCTCCTTGCATTCTGCACCCTGGCACCTATTCATAGGGTCGCACTCTTCACTCTCGTCATGCTTAGCTTTGCTCCATGACACTCCACCACCCTTCTCCAGCGACACACCTGTCGCTCCATCACTAAACGCTCTGGACAAGGCATCCGCATTGGCGTTAGCCTTTCCTGTGCGATATTGCACGGAGAACTGGAATGGCTGCAGCGCAAGACTCCATCGCATCAGCCTATTATTAGTATCTTTTAGGCGATCAAGCCACTCCGGTGACCTATGATCCGTCTGGATGGTAAATGATCTTCCTAGAAGGTACACTCTGAAAATCTGCACCGCCAACTTTATCGCCAAACACTCCTTTTCCACCCCCGAGTACTTCTCTTCTCTGGGCAACAGCTTCCGGCTGAAATACGCCACAGGATGATCTTCCCCCTCATACAATTGACTTAGGACCGCGCCCACTCCTCGATCTGATGCATCGGTTTGCAACACAAACGGTTTCTCGAAATCTGGGCACTTCAACACCGGTTCCCCGCACAGCAATGATTTCAATTTCTCAAACGCCCTTCCACACTCACTATTCCACTGGACCTCTTTTGTGGCTGTTTTCCTCGTCAGATCAGTCAAAGGTGCTGCAGTCTCCGCAAAATTCGGGATAAATCTCCTGTAATAGCCCGCCAATCCTAGAAATCCCCTCACCGCCGTCTTTGTCCTTGGAATTGGAAACTCCTTGAGTGCCTCCAGTTTGGAATTTTCTGGTCTCACAGTTCCATTTCCCACCATATGTCCAAGATATATGCATTGGTCCATCCCGAACTGGCACTTATCCAACTTCACCGTTAGAGCAGCTTTTCTCAATCTCCGGAACACCTCCTTCAAATGCTTCATGTGATCCTTCCAATTATCACTGTAAATCACAAAATCATCCAGGTAAGCTGCTGAGTAGCCCTCTGTTCCTCTCAACAATTCGTCCATCATTCTCTGGAACGTCGCTGGGGCTCCTTGCAATCCGAACGGCATTACTGTAAACTGGAACAGTCCATATGGAGAAGAAAATGCAGTCTTTGCTCGGTCCTCAGCTGCAACTGGCACTTGCCAATAACCTTTTGACAAATCCAAGGTTGTGATCACCTTCGCCCGTCCAAGCCTGTCAATCAGCTCGTCGATCCGCGGCATAGGGTACGCATCCTGTCGCGTCACTCCGTTCAACCGACGGAAATCGACACAGACTCGCAGGGATCCATCCTTTTTCTTGACAAGGACCATGGGCGATGCCCAAGGACTGTTGGAACGCTCAATTACTCCATGCTTCAGCATCTCTTCCAACTCCTCCTTCACCGAATCCCGATAGCAATATGGCAATCGATAGGGCGGTAACCTTGTTGGTGGACCGTTAGTTTCAATCGAATGCACCGCAAGATTCGTCCTCCCTGGTGTGTTCCTGATCATATCCGCGAAATCTTTGTGCAAATCATGAAGCTGCCTCAGTTGTTCGGTTCCAACCATCTTTCCTACTTTCATCTCTCCATTCTCCTTGTTCCTCTCCCACAACGGAATCTCCTCTTCGCCTTCCTCGTTTACTTCTTCCGTCCACAGGCATACCGTTGTTGGCATATTCCACTCTTTCAGCATGTTCACGTGGAATATTCTCTTTTTCTTTCTCTTGTCGTGCATGTTGACCTCGTAGGTAACTGGAGTAACCCTTTTGGTTATACCGTACGGACCTTGCCAACTCGCCATCAATTTGCTCGTACTTGTCGGTAGTAATACCAGCACCTGGTCTCCATCTTTGAACACGCGTTCTCTTGCATTTTGGTCGTACCACTGCTTCTGCTCGACTTGAGCCTGCGCCAGGTTCTTCTTCACCAATTCCGTCATTTTGGCCAACCTCTCCTGCACGCTCAGTACATACGACACTATGCTCTCGTCCCTTCCTTGGCTAGGTGCTTCCCACGTCTCTTTCAGGATATCGAGCGGTCCTCTCACTTGCCTCCCATACACCAGCTCAAAAGGTGAAAATCCTGTGGATGCTTGCGGTACCTCTCGATACGCGAACAGCACATACGGTAGCCACTTGTCCCAATCTTGACCCTCAGCGGTCGCAACTTTTCTCAACATGGTCTTCAGCGTTCCATTGAACCGCTCGACCAACCCGTCCGTTTGAGGATGATAAGGGCTGGTCCTAATTGGCCTCACATGTAGGAGTCGATACAGCTCCTCCAGCAGTCTGGATGTGAAATTCGACCCTTGGTCCGTCAGAATCTCCCTCGGGACCCCAACTCTGGCGAACAACGGGATCAGTTTCTCCGCCACATGTTCCGCATCTATGGACTTCAATGCCACAGCCTCTGGGTACCTCGTCGCATAGTCACAGACTACTAGGACATACTTGTTTCCTGACCTGCTCCTCGGAAGAGGTCCTACAATGTCCATCGCGATCCTCCCAAACGGCTCTTCTATGATCGGTAGGGGCATAAGGGGAGCATATCCCTTCCTGCCCTTCGAACACTTCTGGCATATCGCACAGCACTTGCACCACTCTGCCACATCACGGTATACTGACGGCCAGTAGAACCGCTGTAGCACTCGCTGCACCGTCCGTTTCTTCCCCATATGTCCAGCCAACGGGATTTCATGAGCCACCGTCATAACCGTTCTCCGAACTGCAACCGGTAGCACCAACTGCTCAATCGCCAGGCCTTCTCCATCCGAAAGTGGCTGCCAATGACGATATAGCATCCCGTTCTCTTCATAAAACCACACGTTCACCTTCGTGCGCTCTCCTTTCGCCGCCTTCCACAACGGCTGCAAAGTAGGGTCTTCCCGCTGCAATCTCTGGATCTTTTCCACATTGAGCAACTTCTCCGCCTCTCCATCGAGTTGCTCCGGCTTCTCTGGTGCCTTCAAGCCTTCTGCTCTGTGTAGCACTGCCGCGTTGTCCAAACTATTCTTTAAGCTATCCATTGCAACGTCGCTATCCACCTGTTCCATCACAGGCGTGGCCTTTGCCCCACTCTGCTTCTCTTTTTGTACGGTACGGGCATCCTCCTCCATCCGCTTCTTTGCCTGAGCCCGCGTAGTCGCTGCCATCACCCAACTCTTCTTGGGAACTTCAACCGTCGGACCGATCTTCACCAGCTCCGGTACATCTCTTCCCAACAACACTGACATTGGAAGCTTTTTCACAGCTGCTGCCTCCAACCAGTAGTGCTTCTCGTCCACAATGACCTCGACTCGGGCTAACGGATAGGATACTCTATCCCCGTGTACGCACTCCACCATCACGTTCCTTCCCAAAAGTCTCTTCCTGGGTACCAGACACGACCGCACCAGCGTTCTCCCCGCTCCTGTGTCCAACACGATATCCGAGACATCTGTACCCTCTACCTTTCCGCTCCTCACAGGAACCAAGGTATCTCCATCTGTCTTTTTGAACTTCCGACAATTCCCGAAACGTCCTCCATAGAAACTCCCTCGACTGGGACACTTACTCGAGATATGCCCCAACTGATGGCATGAAAAACACCTCGGACCTCTACCTGAGCTTCTCTGCTCTGGCCTCCTTAGTACAGGTGTATCTCTCGGGACTTTCTCACTCTCCTGCAAGGTCTCACTTTCTTTGACACCCTGCCTCTGCTTCACCGGTCCGCCTTCCTTGCGTCGAGCCTGTTCGTACGTATCCAGCATCTCGCCTGCCTTCACACACCCCTTTGGTTTCCGTTCCAACAACCACAGCCGCTTCTCTGGTGTGAGACAATTCAGAAGTTGCTCCATGCCGAACTCTTGCTGAATGTCGTCCACAGTCTTGTACTCACGCAGCCACTTCGACAGTAGATCCATCAACCGTACGCTGAACTCCCGGTGGGTCTCCCCCACCTTCCGAACTGCTGTCCGAAAACAATTCCGGTAAGCCTCCTCGTTTAAATCATAGCGCATCAGGATCGCGGCTTTGATCGCATCGTAGTTTGCCGAATCTGTAATCGGTAGTGCCACAAACGCTAACTGCGCCCTTCCGCTCAGCTGTGGAGCCAAATAATGCGGCCATCGACTTCGCTCGATCTTGTGTGCTGCCATTATTCGCTCAAACGTAACTAGGTACGCTTCAATGTCGTCGCTATCTCTCAGGGCGACCAACTTGATTCCCAACTCCGCAGGACTCTTTGCTCCTGCCGCGACGACAGACCTCTCCACCATCTTCGCTAGCTGATCCATTTGGTTTCTCATAGCCTCTCTCTCCTCTCCGCGACTTCGACGTTCCTCTTCTAACCTTCTCGCCATTTCAGCTTCTCTCGCGACGTGCTCCTCTTCTCTCCGCCGCCGCTCGTCAACAACCTCGGCTTCTCTCCGCGCTCTTTCATTTTCGATCTCTTCATCGCGCTTCCTTCGGTCTTCCGCCAAACCCTGTAGCATTGCTTCCCAGTTAATCTCCGCCATCGCTTTGTATGTACGTCCTGACCTGGTGGTCATACAGCTCTATGCGCAGTTGATCCAACAACTGTCAGACGAACAGATCCCACCGCTGCCACCAAACTGTTATGGACCCGCTTCGCCACCGCGTAGCTCGCGCACACCAACGAGACAATTTAACTGTCACTCTTTATCTTTAAGACCAATGCACACACATTGCATTTGATCTACGCAAGACAAAACCAGTGCAATACTGCCTAGCCACCACCGAGTACTTCTCTTCTCTAGCTCTCCTTTCATACCCTGCTGCTCCTAGTCACAGGTCATCCTTTCAGAGTTGGACCCCCTTTCATCAATCTGCCCTCCTTGCATTCTGCACCCTGGCACCTATTCATAGGGTCGCACTCTTCACTCTCGTCATGCTTAGCTTTGCTCCATGACAATTCACATGTATTCAGAAATGTTATGATAACTAAATCTGAAGTGGTAACCCAACACCTTATTATTTAAATTTTATTTTATTTATTTTATTTTTTTCCTTTTCAGGTTCCATTGGGAGTATTTTTGAAAAATGAAAACAAGCTGGATGAAATAGTTGACATCTTAGATGAAATGCACAAGTCATTACGAACAATGCAGAGGTTTGAGTACTCAGGTGATGGTGAGGCAGAGGTAGCAGAAATTGATGCAGATCACTTTTGCCATATACCTTTTGGAGGTGACCAGCTAACAGTAGCTAGAATTCAAGGCTGCCAAAACATCCGCAAGAATGCAGATAATGGAAGGATGCGTTTGGATGCATTCATTCCTGTTTTGGAGGACTAGCACACAAAGATGTGTTTCTTGAAGGTCAGACTGTCAGGTGACAATCAGGCACCTGCATTCCATTTATTAGCACTAGAAAGCAAGATTGAGTTGATTATGTGAGTTCATTCGCACTTTCGTTGCAGGTGGTGTGGTCATATCTGTACAAGACAAGCTCCTCTCTTGTTGTAGGAACTCTGTACCAGCTTAGGACATTGATTAATAGAAGGAACATTACATCAGATGTCAGTAAGGATATGAACACGTGAATTTTTTTTTTGAACTTGTGGTATCAAGTCATGTTATAGCTGCAGCACTGCAAAATTCTGATGTAGCATCTATGTCTAATTTTGTCCTTAAATTAACAAAATCGAACAGTCCTACTGAACAACTTGCTGCTCTTGAGTCTTTAGTAAAGTCAATCTGTTCTGAATTTGTCAACATCAGCTTTTCCTGTAAAAATCAAGACACATCTGACCATGTACAGCAGTATACAATGGAAGTGCTGTCATTGGGTCTTTTATTCCTAGAATTCAAGGATGCCATTCGAGAAGGGGATGGCCTTCATGTTCTTCATTGCTACAAGTATTTATTGCCACTGTTTAGTGGTTCAGGACATAATAACCTTTGCATTTAGGCTCTTCATTTGTTGACATCCTATTATTACACAGGTATGCTTTTCAGATGTTGTGGGGACGATTTATAAATACCCATGGGAAACCAGGACATAACATTTCAGCTGACCTACATATGGAACACTTAAATCGAATGTGCAAGGATTCAGTTTCACATCTTGGTGCCAACAAAACCTAGCTGCCAGATTACGAGTTGGAAAAGCTCTTGGTCTTCTTTCTGAGCTAATCGCCAAGTTTGATGCAACCACAGCAATTGTGACAACTAAATCACACACTCGTCGATCTGAAGAAGAGGATTTAAGCAAGCTACATGTAGTTAGTGAACTGATGCAGCAAAGTGGCTGCTTTTTACAACACAAAGGACGATTCCACCACAACTTTAAGTCCATTAAGACAAATGGAATTATAAGTTACATCAATGGCCAAAAGTTTACAAAGTAGATTAAAAAAAAAACAAGGGAGAATTTTTACATGAGGTGATTGAATGTTTTCTAAATTTAAAAGTTTCAGGGTAAACTAGATTGCCCATCAAGTTCACATCAGCTTCCAGGCCCATCAAGTTCAAATCAGCTTCCAGGCCCATCCATCAGTTTCCAGGCCCATCAAGTTCACATCAGCTTCCAGGCGCATCAAGTACACATCAGTTTCCAGGCCCATCAAGTTCACATATTTACGTATCTGGACAAGATTCTATAAGTGACATCATTGCACAGCTGAAAGAAAAATTTAAGTGTCTAGTAAACCGCAGCGAGAAGGTAAAACTTCTTACCATTCTACCCAAAAGCTGGTCTGTGAGAAAAATAATGAAAGAGTTTGGAGCAACTGACTATATGGTCAGACAGGCAAAAAAACTTGTTCATGAGAAGGGCATTTTCACTAGTCCTAACCCAAAATTAGGCAGGGGTCTTGCACCAACAACAGAGCAGTTAATTGTGGAGATGTACCTAAGTGATGAAATGAGTTGAGTGATGCCTGGGATGAAGGACTATGTTTCAATCATGACAGACACAGGCAAGAGAGAACATGTGCAGAAAAGGCTGATTTTGTGTAGCTTGAAAGAGCTGTATGAACACTTCAAAACCCTTCATCCAAATGTCAAAGTAGGTTTTACCATGTTTGCTTCACGTAGACCAAAGCATTATGTTTGGCAGGAGGTAGTGGGACACATTCTGTCTGTGTTTGTACTTTGTACCAAAACACTAAACTGATGTTTATTGGTAGCAAATTACCCATACTCAGACAGCAATCAATCTGTCACTATCGGCACTGTTTAGCAGCAATTATGTGCAACCCACCAAGTATAGATTGCTACATGAGTAAATGTAAGCAGTGCCCTGGAACTGAAAAACTGCAGGAAAAGCTGCTAGCAATTATGGATGATAATGTCGTGGACAGTATTCAGTACCAGCAATGGACCCAAACAGATAGATTCAGTCTTAAAACTGTTGTGCAACCTGTTGAGGAGTTTTTGGATGAATTTATGGCTGTGCTGAAAAAGCTCCAGTACCATGATTTCATTGCAAAAGTTCAGAGCAATTTCATTTTGAACATAAAAATGTAATTTGAGATCAAATGAATATTTAGTTATTGCTGATTTTTCAGAAAATTACACCTGTGTCATTCAAGATGCTGTGCAATCATACCACTGGCATGCAACTTCTGTTACTGTTCATCCCTTTCTATGCTATTATCAAGATCCAGGTGGAAGCTTGCAGCACAAGTGCTATCATCATCAGTGAACATACAGAGCATGACACGGTTGCTGTACATTTTTTCAAAGAAAGCTGATCCAATTCTTAACTGAGACTTTACCAATGTTCCTAACAAGATACTGTACTTTTCAGATGGGTGTTAGCACAATACAAAAACAGAAAAAATTTGATTAATCTCTGCCACCACTTAGAAGATTTTAATGTTCCAGCTGAATGGCACTTTTTTGCCACTTCTCATGGCAAGACCGCAGCAGATGGTGTGGCAGGGACATTGAAAAGGCTTGCTACTAAAGCTAGTTTGCAGCATCCTGATGGAAATCACATACTTAATGCTAAGCAGCTATTTGATTTTGCTGTCAGAGAAATAAAGGGGATCAGTTTCTGCTATGTCACTTCCAATGAACACAGGGAAGAAGCAGACCTTTTGCGTGATAGATTTGACAGATCAATAACAATACCAGGAACTCAGAAGTTTCACAACTTTAAGCCAATCGATAAATCAACAATAGAGGTGAAGAACTATTCCACTAGCTCAAAGGCATACAAGAAGAGAGTCAGCAAACTCTAGAGTTGCATGTACAATGATATTCATCATTCATGTGGTTTGATTGTATTATTAGCATCCACTTGTCACATTAGCTAAGCCTCTAAACACTAACACTTTGACACAAAAACGCCTTCACCTTCCATCTTCTATTTTTAACAGTATAGCCTGCCAACAGCTGTCTAAATGAATACCAGAAAAAAAAATCGAAAAAAGTGATCGTTTTGAAATAGCACTGATATAAATAAATAAAAAGAGTTTTTCAAATTCAGTTTCTACATTGACCAGAAAGGGTGGCTATAAACACATAGCCAATGACGTAAGCTATGCATGTACTGAAAATAGTTGCCATATTTGTTACACACGTGGAGAAAATTGACATTTGTTTACTTTTGTGGTCAAAATTTCACACGTTCATATGGGCAGTAAACAAAGACATCAAGAAATTAATTAATTAGGTTTGAATGAACAATGATAGGACTGACTTATATAATTAATTTTTTTTCAAAAGTAAACATAGGTGTGTTGAAGTGGTTAAGAGTGACCCACATGCATAAGAACATAAAACTTGAAGCATAAATTAAGTGATCTGTTTTCTAAGAGGGTTAGAATTTCGAAGAGTCTTTTTCGTAACTTACTTGTACTGTTCAATCCAAGCACTGGCCAATGAAAAACCCCTAAAGGTAATCCAAAGCTTGATAATCACATCCATCAATTTTAACAAAACATCCTCACTCTGCTGCAGTGTAGAACTTACAACACCAAGTTTCTGTCCGGCATGAATATGAGCACGGACCTCATACTCCAGTGAAACGAAGAAGTCAAATGTTATGTCGCTAATGCAGAATAGCCCTCCACGGTTTATGCATTGAGCCAGTCTGCAAAAGAAGCTGGATTTTTCCATCAATCTCAAGAAGTCCATTCAGACAAAGATGAAATCCTTTATATTGGAAAGGTATGATTTGGTGATTTTCTTTATGAGGGTTCGTGGAACATAGCCAGCAGTATATTTAATGGCATTGAGCTCCAGATGTGTAAGATCAGATATTTGATCTGGTAAAATTGGAGAATCAAGTGAAAAGTGGGCCAACATAAGAAGTGTCTTGAAGATAAAATGTCCAATGAACTGAATAAAAGACTCCAAGACTGAATTAATGCACATATAAAGAGCCGGTACAATAATCACTTACCACCTGATTGTGGAGGGATAGCTTCTTCCATTGTTCTATGTAACCAGCATCAGGATTCCCAACACAAACCTTCACTTCACTGAAGAATCTCAGCAAACAACATCCTCTGCAGCCTTGATTAGATGTGGCAAGTGAAACAACGGGATACTGATAATGGGATACAACTTTTTATGCAATACTGTGGCAGTCCATTGCAATGTTGTATCAATAGTAAGCGACACCTCTCAAGTTGGTTGCTGATCATTGGCTTCTTCTATTTTACACAGAATCAGAGGTATATGAGAGGTAATAACCCACGGGAGTGACAATGTATAAGCATGGACACACAGGATGTAAGTTGCTGAAGAGATCTGACACGACCATTTACAAACACAGATAGGGGCAGCGACATAGTTAGATGTGGGTCATCAACAGATGGTTCCTCGGAGCACAGAGAAAGATTAAGTTTGACAAACATGAATGTGCAACAAATTGCTTGTCAGGTGAAACCCGAATAATCGGTGCACTGCACCCACCACATCGTAAAACTATTTATCACGATGAGAACTTGGCCAAAGAATCTTTTACTACCCACATGTTACCCCACAAATAAAGTAGTGTGATTATAGCGGTTTGAATCCATCGATATCATTTAAGGGATCAATTGGAGTGATGGCCCAGAGCCCTTACTATCGCTACTGACCCTTACCAATAGTCGAAATGACCATAGTGATTTTCAGGACTATATCAATAAATAAAAGAGATCTAGCGGGTCTCAGGAGTATATAGTACAGGGGTCTACATCTACTGTAAACATGATCAAATAAGCGAAATTTTTCAATTACTTCTGGGGGTCCTGGCTAAATATCTCAGCCTCTACACTACAAACTGGAGTCTAGTATTCCGAAAACTATTTGAAATCTATTGGCCGCTATCGATTTCTCATTTACCCCTACTCGATTTTTAAGGGTACTACTGGTGTCCCTAATGGGGTTTTTTGGGGGCTATCTCGTACTAGTGGTGTCCCTTAAGGGGTTTTGATGGGGGTAGCCCTTATTACTGGTATCCCTCATAGGGTATCAGTGGGTATCTACTAGGGGATACTTCTTAACAAGGATACTTAAAATACACAGCAAGGTAATATGAACATTATATGAACATTATATGGGCATTACTATGACATTACTGAAAGCTGTGGTAGCACAATGTAAAGTAAGAAATAACCGCTCAGTAAGGGCTCTGGGCCAAAGCATTCCAATTGATCCCTTAAATGATATCGATGGATTCAAACCGCTATAATCACACTACTACTACTTTTGATATATGATGTAATAGGCACGAGACACCTTGATAATCCATAAATATATAGCGGGATGTCTCACTAATATGAATATTTAGAAAGAAAGTTATAGAATATATATAATAAGAATAAGAATGGAGCTTGTGAATGAGATACAAAGTTTGCTGGCCAGCAATACTACTTTACCTAAAGAAGTGAGCGATAATATAAGAAAACAAATACAGCTAATCAAACAGCAATTGGCGAAAGCGGCGAGAGAAGCGAAGCGAACACCAAAAGTAGTTACACCGAAAGAAGTTAAAGAAGTTAAAGAAGTTAAAGCTAATGAACCACAAACACATCTAGATGGAGTCAAGATAAAGGATATGACGAAAACACAAATAAAAGAAGCTCCTATGCTCTATCCTGAATATAAGTTGAAAAGTAGCAGCGGCATCTTTAGACACTATGAAGCAACTTATCACGATCTAGGGGAAGAGCAAAATTATTATTTGATGTTACATCAGATGAGAGAGCATCTGATTACCTTACTGACTAAAGAACACAAAGAACATTCCGCAATTAAATTTGGTGTGTCATTAGTATGTTCATATGCCAAACAAAATGGAACCGATGTGCCAGATTATACATCTATAGAACGAAAAACAAGAAGAGATCTACTGTTCTTCAATGAATCTGACATAATATCTAATGCTGATGCAGCAATAAATATGCTTCAAGATGGATTTGATAATTTTGTGCAGATGGGATCAGGCTGGGTATTTGAAGGCGGAAAACGATCAGATGTCACAGTATTGACCTTTAATCCATTCAGAGGTGAATCATACATCAAAACACCAGATTATGTTCCAGCAAGAAGCGTCATCAATGTTCAAAATAAAGACGAGCAATGCTTTAAGTGGGCAGTTCTATCAGCACTATATCCGGTTGCAGATCATGCAGAAAGAGTGACAAAATATACACCATATGAAAACAAACTGAATTGGACTGGTGTAAAATTTCCAGCATCATTAAAAGACGTGGCAAAGTTTGAAGACAACAATCCAGACATCAGTATTTGTGTATACAGATACGAAGGAAAAAATCCGAGACCAGTATTTATCTCCAAGAGAATGAATAAAGCGGAACCAACATACAGAGAAGTGGATCTACTTCTTATTGTAGAAGATGAAAAACAGGGGGTCTTAGGGGGACACTCCCTAACTAAACAACATTATGTCTGGATAAAAAACTTTGACACATTCTGCTACAGATACAGCAAAGCAGAACATAAGAAGTACACATGCAGGAGATGTTTGAAAGTATTTAGTGCAGAACAGTATAGGACAGAACACTTAGTACTGTGTGAAGGTATTAATAAAGGAGCACAAATTATTCAGATGCCCAAAAAAGGAGAAGTATTAGAATTCACAGACGGTCACAAATTATTGAAGGCACCATTCATTATCTATGCAGACTTTGAATGTTTTAATGATAAGCGTGACGAGCCAAACTTTAAACATCCATGTGAAGATCCAGAGTGTGAAGATCCAGATTGCATAAGAGAAAAGAAAAGAATGAAGCGCACAATTCAAACAACTGACCAAGAAGCAAACAGCTATTGTTACTGTGTAGTAAGATCAGATGGAGAAATAAGAGGACCATTTCTGTATAGGGGGCCAGATGCAGTAGATCATTTCTTTGAAGCAATGGAAAAAGAGATAGATCTGATATACAAAGTATTCGATGACCCTAAACCCATAATTATCGATGACACAGTATATGATGCACAAGAAAATGCCACAGCTTGTTGGGCCTGTGAGAAAGAATTAGGCGAAGACCGAGTAATGCATCATGATCACATAACAGGTAAGTTTATAGGGATGTGCCATAATTCATGCAATCTGAAAATGCGACTCAGAAAATTTCACACAAAAATACCGGTGGCATTTCATAATCTAAGAGGTTATGATTCACACTTATTGCTGGCAGCTTTAGGAGATTGTACAACATATAAGCATTTTAAAAGAATTAGTTGTATACCTAATAACATGGAGAAGTATGTCGTTCACTATTGGGCCACTCAAATTCATAGACTCATATCAACTTTGTGTAGCTTCTCTAGATTCCTTAGTATCAGTCTTAAAGGAAGAAGACCTAGTAATCACGCGGGAAAAAATTAGTGAAGTCTATACTAAGGGAATAACACCAGAAGGAAGCACTAGAGGAACACCCCTTAATGAGTTGTTTGGGCTACTCAGACAGAAGGGCACCTATCCATATGAGTATGTATCAGATTATGAAAAGTTTAACGACACAACATTACCACCAATAGAAAGCTTTTACAGCAATCTATCAAAATCTGGTATAGACATGAAAGAATATCAACACGCCCAAAATGTTTGGAATAAATTTGAATGTGCAACTCTTGGTGAATATCACGACATATACTTAAAGACAGATGTATTGTTATTAGCTGATGTATTTGAAAAATTCAGAAAAGTAATAATAAACTACTTCAAATTAGGATCCAGCTCACTTTATATCAGCGGCAGGGCTTAGTTGGTCAGCGATGTTAAGAATGACCAAGGTCAAATTAGAACTAATTAGTGATGTAGACATGCACATGTTTATTGAAAAAGGAATTCGAGGAGGAATTTCTACAGTCGCGACAAAGCGGTACGCACAGGCAAACAACAAATATCTACCTGACTACAAACCTGAAGATCCATCATCATATATCATGTACTTTGATGCAAACAGCCTTTATGCAGCAGCGATGTCGAAGAAACTACCAACACATAACTTTACATGGAGGCCAGAACTTGTAGGTGAAACTCCAGAGCAAATGGCGGAAGTATTAGAATTGATAATGACCACAGATTTCGATGATGATATTGAAAGGATATATGAAGTTGATTTGGAATATCCACCTGAGTTACATGATCTACATAATGATTATCCATTGGCGCCAGAAGCCATGGTGGTAGACGACTCAATGTACAGCGAATATCAACAGATGGTGGCACAAAAAATCAATAAGAAGATCTTGGCTAATATGAAGTTGGTACCAAATCTACAAGATAAGAAGAACTACATACTCCATGGGCAAACATTAAAGTTATATATACAACTTGGTCTGAAGTTAACAAAAGTACATAAAGTATTGCAATTCGAACAAAGTAATTGGTTGCAGCAATATATATCATTTAACATCAAGCTGCGAAAAGATGCGAAGAATAATAAGTTTGAATCGAACCAATCAAAGTTGATGAACAATTCTGTGTACGGAAAAACAATGGAGAATCTGCGAAAAAGAATGCGTGTCGATTTAGTCAAAGCAACTGAAACAACAAGAATAAATAAATTGACATCAAGCGCACACTACATAGAACACAGAATATTTCCTGGTGGACTTATTGCAATACATTCATCAAAGGCCAAACTAAAACTAAATAGACCAATATATGTAGGACTCGCTGTACTCGACATATCAAAGTGGATCATGTACAACTTTTGGTATAATCACATTAAAAAAGAATTCGGCAATAATGCGGAGCTGATCTACACAGACACAGACAGCTTAATTATCCTGTTTACTACAACTCCTGAGAAGCAAGATGTGTACGAATTCTTAAACACTCGACGCGAGTTATATGACTTCAGTGAATATCCCAAAGACCATATATGCTATGATACCACAAATGAAAAAGTTGTAGGCAAGTTTAAAGACGAGGCATTAGGAAGACCAATATCTGAAGTAGTCGCACTCAGTTCTAAAATGTACGCTTACAAACAAGAACCACTACTTTCAGAAAGAGCAACAAAATCAGCGAAAGAAGAAAAGCGAGCGAAAGGTGTATGCAGAGCGGTAGTCAAAAGCGACCTGGCACTCAGCAAGTATAAGAAATGTTTGTTCGAGCAACAAGTATATGAATGTCAACAAGCGGTGATAAGAAGTAAGAATCACAAACTAGGAGTATATCATCAACTAAAAACAAGTTTGTCTCCTATCGACACAAAACGGTATATTCTTGATGATGGCATCACCACTTACGCATTTGGGCATTACAAGATTGGAGAGATAGAGTTATTAAAACTATTCAATACAGACACGTGCTAAAGAATGTTCTGCTTCAGGCGTTACTGGCTGGGTGAGAGACCTGAAACAACTGTTGGTGCGGAATTACCAGAGGCGCCGGAGGAACAATCAACACAGGTCATTGTAAGGCAATTGCCCTTGGAGGAAAGCCCAGCTATCTTAGCACTAAAAAGCGAAAACAAAGAATTGAGAAGGCAGATCGAGCTGATGCGTAACGAGGCGGCAAATATACGTAGTAGTTTAAGGCGTCATGAAGTAGAGATACGAGTGCTACGTGGTACATCTTACGACGGGGCGATAATTTGGAAGGTCCAGCCCATCAGCACCTTATTCATGGAAGATCCACTAAAAAAAGATCTGACAGACGTGTACTACTCTGGCAGAGAAATATTTTCAATCCCATTTTACAGTGGCAGGTAAGTTAGATAAGGGGGTTTTAGGGGGTATACCCCCCTAAGTATGAGGTTGATAATAAATATATATTTTTATTTCAGATATGGATACAGGTATAATCTGGGAGCGACTATCAATCCAAGACAGGGCAATATGAGGATCTTCCTGATGTTAAATCGTGGTGAGTTTGATGCACTGTTGCCCTGGCCCTTGGAATTCCAGAGCACGGTAACAATCATACCACCCACCGGAAGTACTGAGCAGCCCATAATCTTAGACATGGAGGCGAGGTCGGATAAATCACCTCAACCGCACCTTCCGATAACCTACAAGTATTCACTTGTTTTGGACTTGGAGAAGCTCTGCAAGTACACCTCACATGACACGATATTTGTGAGGGGCGTTGTCGAGGAGACTGACGTATGCACATCATCTGACTCAGATTAAGAGATAATTCATTGTTTATGGCGAAACCCTGTGAACCCCTAATATTAGAGACATGTATATTTCTATATATAGGTTATCATCTGCGCAGGCATAATGAGTACTAAGATATATTGTAATACTTGTGGCAGATATACATGTGACATATTAACACCAAAGTGTGTCGATTGTCACATACTGCCGGAATACAAATATGTAGATGAAGCACCATGGATTAAGGAAATAGACACGAACAATGAGCTATTTCTGCCAAGATGTAATAAATGCAACAAAGTTGCCGAACGATCATGGTTCGAGCAAAAAGCTTTAAGTGGAAGATATAGTATACAATCAAAACAGTGCTGTATATGTAGGCACGATTATCACATCATCAAACAACCATCACATATAGCTATACGCGATGCATTACATCAACATAATTTAAATATTGCTAAGATTAGACGCAAAGAGAGAGCAATCGAATGTATATGCGGCAGTAAAGTTGCACCATCAAATAAAAATAGACATGACGCCACAGATAAACATATCCATGCAATACAGGAAATGATGCAACTATTGAGTATATATGAAGAGCAATAATCCTAAGCAAGTCATTCTACTTCGGAGGAGACTGCGACTCGGAACTACTTCAAAGAAATAACTCAATTTTAAAAAAGTGAGGATAATCAAAGATTTTATACTTGTGAGTGCATGCTATTTTTTTTTCAAAGTTATGGAAATGGTACCATTTATAATGAGGCAGGATTATGTAAGAGAAAGCCTAACTCAACAGTCGCTGATGTTACCACGCACACCAGAATCAGCAAACGTCTTTACCATCAGAGACGCACTATTTTTTATGTTGGGATTTTGTATTGGGCTGCTTTTCATGATAACGATGAATCCCAGATATCGACTTTGATGAATAGACATGTGTTAAGAATTTTTAGTGAGGAATGTTAAATTTTTTTTTTTATTTTCATCAATTTAGACATGCTATACTATATATTTATAAAGTGTTTGCAGTGACTTGATTAGAAAAGTTAATTAATGATGTCAACTGAACAAGTGCATACTATTGATGTGCAAGTACATGAGGGTGAGGCGAGGATGGTACTCATTGATGAGGGGGGTATTAGGGGAGAACCCCCTATTCCTAAGGATGTTCTATTTAAGCCATATACTCTCGCTAATAACGCGAATCTGTGTCGTCTATTATGTGAGGATTGCGAGCTATCATATGTGGAATGTCCCCATTGCACTGAGCCACTACAGATTACCAAACAATATATTCTAAGTGCAGTAAATAATAGAACTGAATATATTCGCAAAAAGATGCGAATAGTTAAATGTATGAACTGTTTCACTGAATATAAGTTTGGACTTAAAAAGACAAATACATATTTGTTAGTACCATATAGATATAAGGATGATGCGCGCCGGATGGGCGCAATGTATGATCCAGATGTCAAACTTTGGTATATAAGTGCAAAAGCCCCACCTATGGTAGGCCATGAACTATTAAAGAGATATAAAAAAGTAATAATTGATATGGATGAGTTGTCTAAAGATTTTATGTGTACAGAAAAACAATGTGATTACAACTCCTAAATATTTAGGGGGTACACACATATCTGTAGCTTACTTGTTATAGAAAAAAAAATAAAGCATATAAAATAGGTCCTTAATTAAAGTGCTTTATTTTTTTGGTTATTTTAGTCAAAAGCTGAGGAGGTCTTAAGCGGCATATGCCCTAACAATGTCGCTACTTCCTGTAAATAGTTTAGTTGTTCCAATTTATATATATTTACATGTCTATAATACTGATATATATTTTATTTTTCGTAGTATTTTATGTTAAACAATAACTACCACTTATCCTTGCACCATTTAGTGATATAGGTATTAGCCCGCTGGCCTCTAATCCGATGACTCCTGCACTTGATATAGTAAATGATAGACTAGCCATGTTACTTTGTCTTCCCATTACTGTCATATTTGCAGTTGGACAATATTTTGCTGGAATTACCGTTGTAAATATAACTAATGAATTTGTAAGTGTATATACAGTCATTAAAGATACTGTTACTACTTTTCCAATTCTAATAAATTTAAAAGTAACTGTTGTTGTTGATGGTGAAGAATTAGACAGCATTCCTGTATATGAATCTTCTTCATAACTATTTAATAGTGCATTGCTAGTCGCGCCAAATTGAATTCCAGTATTTTCTACAATAACTTTTCCAGTAGCGGTGTTAGGCCCAATAAGTATACTTGTTGCATCAAGAAATATTTGACTAGTAGTAAGAGTTACTTGATTAGCAATAAGAGTTAATGTGGCATTTCCAGTTTTACCAATAGTTATATCATCAGCTTGTATAATCGCCCCTTTTGATGTAATAGTTGTAAGATTAGTTGTGCTTACAGTAAAATCAATATTAGAAGTAATGCCTATTCTATCTGATATTAAGGCGAACGCTGTTCCAATTGAATTGATTTGATTAGTATAAAATGTTCCAATAGCTTTAATCCCTCTATCAGAATCTGTAGTTGTTAGAGTCAAATCGCTTCCAGTAGGTGCAATTACTTTATTAGCTTTTAGATTATTAAGTATAACGTTTGCTCCAGCTGCTGTAACAAGATTAATATCTCCACCAATTGTTAAAGGTTGATAACTATCACTTTGAATAGGCCCATATCTGAACCTGCGTCAGCAGGTTCAATATAGGATTGATTGAGGAGTCATGAATGTCATTAAAAATTTTCAGTTGCGTCGCGAGGGACAACAAAGAAACGGATAGCTTTTCTCTTTGCAGCAATCGAACGACAACACCAAGATCTACGTTTTGGTGCTAGTTTCATGTCATAAAACTATGCCCTTCTAGACCAACTAAGAACCTGTTTCTCGTGCCCATGCCCAAAAAAATTGTTGGTCGTCGTCGTCGTCTTCTTCTTCTTCTTCTTCTTCTTCTTCTTCTTCTTCTCCGTCAAGTATAACTCACGCTAGGAATGGTTTTAAAGAACGGCGATAGTACCAATCGCTTCAGAATTTACCGGCGCGGTGCCCCTTAAGGTAATAAAGAAGCTACAACGAAAAAGTACTATATACGGACAACGAAGAAACGGATAGCTTTTCTCTTTGCAGCAATCGAACGACAACACCAAGATCTACGTTTTGGTGCTAGTTTCATGTCATAAAACTATGCCCTTCTAGACCAACTAAGAACCTGTTTCTCGTGCCCATGCCCAAAAAAATTGTTGGTCGTCGTCGTCGTCTTCTTCTTCTTCTTCTTCTTCTCCGTCAAGTATAACTCACGCTAAGAATGGTTTTAAAGAACGGCGATAGTACCAATCGCTTCAGAATTTACCGGCGCGGTGCCCCTTAAGGTAATAAAGAAGCTACAACGAAAAAGTACTATATACGGTATGGGTATATTACTATGTTCTAAACAAGTAAATAAAAACCTTCTCTAACGAGAAAGTTGGTGGGCATATAGGATTGACAATGTTGGTGTAAAAAGCACAGAAACAAGTGTGACAGAAATGTTACTGGAAAATTGAAATAGGCCTATATTTAGCCCAGTCAAATTTAGGCAGCGCACGCCTGAAAAAATGGGCTAAATATAGGCCTATTTCAATTTTCCAGTAACATTTCTGTCACACTTGTTTCTGTGCTTTTTACACCAACATTGTCAATCCTATATGCCCACCAACTTTCTCGTTAGAGAAGGTTTTTATTTACTTGTTTCATAAGTTTTTTTTTCTCCGTGTCAACGAAGCTTCATAACTGTAATGTGATGAGGAACGATGTGCAATGGACAAAATGTCTATACCTTACGAACGCTTTGTGCATTGCCCCGACCACAAGTTACTATATAACTTTAATAAATACGTATGTAAAATTAATGTTACAATAACAATAAAATTAATAGTGATAAGTGTAGTTGTTTTTGATAAAATAAATAGTTTTGCCGCCTCCTCTTCCTCGGCCTCTTCCTCTTCTTCTTCTCCCCCCCCCGGGGTAAGGCCATGCGGGTGGCGGGGGCAGTAAAAAACGCGGGGGCAGCATTGGGGGCAGCATTGGGGGGAGCATCAGCGGGGGTAACGCTGCAGGCGGTGGGTCCAGCGCTGCTGCAGGCAGTGGCCGCGCTTCTGCTGGCGGTGGCGGAGGGTCCAGCACTGCTGCAGGCGGTGGCGGGGCTTCTGCTGGCGGTGGCGGAGGGTCCAGCACTGCTGCAGGCGGTGGCGGGGCTTCTGCTGGCGGTGGCCGTGGGTCCAGCGCTGCTGCAGGCGGCACTTCTGCTGGCGGTGGCCGTGGGTCCAGCGCTGCTGCAGGCGGTGGCGGGGCTTAACCTTACGGATAGTTTTTAGCAGTGACCCTGCCTGTGATCTTCGTACACTTATTGCTTTAGCAAGTAATGCATCTGCACTAATCTTACTTACTGCTGCACGGGCAGATCTTGTAACAACCTTTTGAGCTAGCAATGGATGGCTATTGCAGAAAGCATTGTTTACATCACTCAGAAGCTCACTATCCCTAAGAATTGCTTTTTCAAGACTCACTCCATACTCTGCTAGTGTGCGAGAGTTGGGCTCAAACAGGGAGTAACTATATGGGAGAAGATAGGGTTGCAGTACTTTTATTTTACCACACATTATGCCTTATCATGTATCAAAACATTTTACCAACTGCGCATAACGTGAATTATTTTATTTTCATACAACTCAATTTTCTGTACACACATGTGTAGTGGACCTTTAAAACAATGTGAGAGACACAAATTACCTTTTGTACCCTTTACATGTACATGGGGAACTTTTACTTGTGGGAAGCCTTACTGTACATCTTGGTGTTGTCGTTCGATTGCTGCAAAGAGAAAAGCTATCCGTTTCTTCGTTGTCCCTCGCGACGCAACTGAAAATTTTTAATGACATTCATGACTCCTCAATCAATCCTAACAAGTCTGTCATGCGCATCCAACCCTTGCATGCAGCCGATTATCAGATGTACAGTAAGGCTTCCCACAAGTAAAAGTTCCCCATGTACATGTAAAGGGTACAAAAGGTAATTTGTGTCTCTCACATTGTTTTAAAGGTCCACTACACATGTGTGTACAGAAAATTGAGTTGTATGAAAATAAAATAATTCACGTTATGCGCAGTTGGTAAAATGTTTTGATACATGATAAGGCATAATGTGTGGTAAAATAAAAGTACTGCAACCCTATCTTCTCCCATATAGTTACTCCCTGTTTGAGCCCAACTCTCGCACACTAGCAGAGTATGGAGTGAGTCTTGAAAAAGCAATTCTTAGGGATAGTGAGCTTCTGAGTGATGTAAACAATGCTTTCTGCAATAGCCATCCATTGCTAGCTCAAAAGGTTGTTACAAGATCTGCCCGTGCAGCAGTAAGTAAGATTAGTGCAGATGCATTACTTGCTAAAGCAATAAGTGTACGAAGATCACAGGCAGGGTCACTGCTAAAAACTATCCGTAAGGTTAAGCCCCGCCACCGCCTGCAGCAGCGCTGGACCCACGGCCACCGCCAGCAGAAGTGCCGCCTGCAGCAGCGCTGGACCCACGGCCACCGCCAGCAGAAGCCCCGCCACCGCCTGCAGCAGTGCTGGACCCTCCGCCACCGCCAGCAGAAGCCCCGCCACCGCCTGCAGCAGTGCTGGACCCTCCGCCACCGCCAGCAGAAGCGCGGCCACTGCCTGCAGCAGCGCTGGACCCACCGCCTGCAGCGTTACCCCCGCTGATGCTCCCCCCAATGCTGCCCCCAATGCTGCCCCCGCGTTTTTTACTGCCCCCGCCACCCGCATGGCCTTACCCCGGGGGGGGGGAGAAGAAGAAGAGGAAGAGGCCGAGGAAGAGGAGGCGGCAAAACTATTTATTTTATCAAAAACAACTACACTTATCACTATTAATTTTATTGTTATTGTAACATTAATTTTACATACGTATTTATTAAAGTTATATAGTAACTTGTGGTCGGGGCAATGCACAAAGCGTTCGTAAGGTATAGACATTTTGTCCATTGCACATCGTTCCTCATCACATTACAGTTATGAAGCTTCGTTGACGCATATCCTATCAGTAAGTACTGATGCATCTTGCAACATCTTAATATCTCCATTTATTGCTAAAGCCTTTGAAGTTGGAGTAATAGAAGAAAATGTTGCATCTTGAGATTTAATATTGCTAACTGTAACTCCAGCAGTAGATGATATATTTGAATTTACTAAGTCTATGTTCATACCTGTAATTGTTGAAGTTGTACTTATTGCATCAGTATCTAGTGATGCTGCTTTTAAATCTGCAACTACATCTACCAAAGTGGCTGAAGTAATTGATGCTTTATTCATATCTATTGTCATTCCTCCAACTGATGGTGAGATAGTTGCTACTTTTAAATCGCCCATTGTTGTATCACCAAAGTCAGTTCTACCTCCATCTGTTAGCGGTCTTATATGATCTGTATTTAATGTTTTAGTATCAGTACCTATAGAGCCAATATTTACATCTGAACTCATTGTGATAGGAACTACATCTGAGACACTTCTGATATTTACTGTTTTTAAAATCTTGCCAGGATCTACAACAACATCGCCAACTGGATTCAGCAATATATCAGAATCTGATACAACATTTTTAACTTTTATATGTAATTTTGGATCAACCGATAGATGTGAAGTAAAATTGACTTGATTATCAGTAGATACTGCATGTATTGTGTCTGTGCTTAATACTGTAGTTGGTGTTAGTCCAATTCCACCAATAGGTGCGTTGATAGTTATTCCTGAATCAGCATTGAGCCCAGAAATGTTCGCTGTCTTAAAATTTTGTATCTGAGTATCACTCTGGAGTATGACTTGAGAAGATTGAATAGTTGTATTGGCAAGATCTACAACCATCTTAGTTGAAGTTGTGTCTATAATCTGATCGCAATTAATTGGTTTGCCGGCTAGCACTTGAACACTTGTTACTGGATTTAAGAATATATTTGGTGCACCAATAATACCTGCTGGCATATTAAATGTTAGCTTATCGTTTGAATCAGTAGAAGAAGTAACCACATCACATTTCAAAAGTTTGTTAGGTAATACTTGCACAGCTGCATCAATCGATAATGTGCCCGTGGACACAATTGTGCCATCATCTGCTCTAAACATTGCCGCATTTGTATAAGCCCCAGAAGGTAAATATGCACTAGCTTTGACTGAGTATGTTGGATCCACAGCTATTCCACCTGTATTAATAAATCTTGTGGGCGAACTTGGATTTGGTCTAATGTTATCAGTATATAGTGTTTTATCCATGGCTAGCTGAACATCATTTAGCTGTAACTTGCCACCAGTTGTAGAGGCATCAATATAATCAGTTTTAAGTTGCATACCTGGATCTATTGTTATTCCTGACTTTGATTGAATGCTCGATGCAACTGCCGCACCTATAATATCTGATCTAAATATTGTACCACTTGTCATTTTTAGCCCTGATGGTGTTTCATCAGTATATGAAATAGAAACATCTGGTATCGTCTTAGAGTTTCCTAATGAAATATTATCATGCAGCGATAGAGTTGGAAATGTATCTGCCACATTAGTTAATAGATTAATTGTTCTAGCTGATCTATCTCCATTTTGTAATACTGTATCCAAATTAACTGATTGAGATGTAGTAGACAATCTAATAGAATTTGTCGTAGCATTATCTATGATTGTCATCCCGGGCCCTGGTTCTAATGTTACATTTCCTTTTAGTCTATCTAATGATGAGACTCCACCTTGTGCTGTATCATTTCTTAAACTCATTTTATCTGTTATAGTATTATGTATATTAATATAGAGTTATATATTTAGTTAGTTAGGAAGTGTCTCTGGAGAGATACCCACTGATACCCTATGAGGGATACCAGTAATAAGGGCTACCCCCATCAAAACCCCTTAAGGGACACCACTAGTACGAGATAGCCCCAAAAAAAACCCCATTAGGGACACCAGTAGTACCCTTAAAAATCGAGTAGGGGTAAATGAGAAATCGATAGCGGCCAATAGATTTCAAATAGTTTTCGGAATACTAGACTCCAGTTTGTAGTGTAGAGGCTGAGATATTTAGCCAGGACCCCCAGAAGTAATTGAAAAATTTCGCTTATTTGATCATGTTTACAGTAGATGTAGACCCCTGTAATATATACTCCTGAGACCCGCTAGATCTCTTTTATTTATTGATATAGTCCTGAAAATCACTATGGTCATTTCGACTATTGGTAAGGGTCAGTAGCGATAGTAAGGGCTCTGGGCCATCACTCCAATTGATCCCTTAAATGATATCGATGGATTCAAACCGCTATAATCACACTACTAATAAAATTCATGCTACGTTATGGATTAAATCCACGAAGAAAAAAAAACGTTATTAATTTGTCCAAAAATATATATACACACTCAATAACTGTTCATCGGAGAATCGATTGATAGCTCCAACATCACTTAGGCAGTTACCTTCGCAAAGCTGTATAGATATTTCTGTCAGAGATAATATATAAATTTATATATTATCTCTGTTTCTGTGATCGACTCCAAGAAATCCACCCCTTGCGACACCTTTTGAGGTGTGAATACCACTACCTCTGATGGTCCGCACTGATAACGTGATTGTTGTCAATCCCCTACTCTCGGCATATTCTATGTATGGCGCACGTGACCCGTTTACAATCCCTGTTATCTAGGTAGATACACGTGTACAACACATACCTTGATCGGTAGTACTCTCAATGACCTCGTTGGATTTCAAGGGTACGCTTAGCCTTCCCGTATCTCACTCTCTTCGCCAGGCGAGCAGATTCAGGACTCTTCCAATATCGTTGCCTTTTAGCGGACCGTTTCTTTTCTGGCTCTGCTTGATACCATTCGCGTTCAGCGGTTCGTTTCTTTTCTGGCTCTGCTTGATACCATTCGCGTTTAGCGGACCGTTTCTTTTCTGGCTCTGCTTGATACCTTTTGCGTTCAGCGGTCCGTATCTTTTCTAGCTCTGCTTTGTAGTAGCATGCCCGTGCTGATTCTAAAACACCGTTTTGAATTTGAAGTTCGTTTCGCTTTTTTCTTTCTCTGACGTGAAGGCATTTAAATTTCACTAACAATAAGTTTTCACACCAAATGACGATTGAAGTTTAAAGTTGGTCACTACAATATTAGATATCTAATTATGCGTCTTACTCAGACCATATAGTTCTACTGCTCCTGGAGTTTTCTTGTTTGGTATTGACAATTCTAAACTTGACAAGATTCTACCTTTTGTAATGATACGATCGCGAGTAGCGTTTAGTGCGGCCCAAATCTAATAAATACAATTACCAAAATACATGTATAGTGTCGACTACTTGATCACAAGTGGCATTCTACCGACCGATTCTGAAGCTATTGGTGAACTATCCCGAGTTATGCGCGATCAAGAAGAAGGAGGAGGAGGAGGAGGAGGAGGAGGAGGAGGAGGAGGAGGATTATTCCGGGACTGAAAACAAGGACGGCAGTTACATAGGGGTGGCGGAAGCAATTCAGCATTGGTCCAGCTTGGGCGCGTGGCCATAAAAATTTTTCTATATCGATAGCTGCCATACTTCGTAGTGTAATATTGTGCAATTATGACGCATAAAACAAAGTTACAAATTTACATTAAGAAAACACAATTAAAATCTACCGAAAACATGCATTCTATGTTCACTTCCACAAAAAAACTCATTCGCTATTGAAGATAAATCAACATCATCCAACTGCTCTTTGTAGATGTTTTAGTATCATAAGATAATTCAGTCTTGGTTGCAGCATTGTACCCCGCAAATAACTCTTAATCCGTCTCATTGTAGAAAATGACCTCTCACTCACAGCATTGGTGGCTGGAATTAAAAGAATAAGGCGAGCCAGGAGTAACACTTGGCTAAAAAAATCGCACTGAACTGATGATAAACTTCTTAGGTATGTTAAAGTGTCCTGCAAAGTAAATGGTTTATTGTCAGATTGAGCATTAATACTTGTTGCAAAGATTTGCAATTGGCCCTGAAGGTCATACAAGTTTATATCATCTTTATAGAAAGAAACCACTTCACTCAATTCAATTGAATAGTCTATTTGATTAGCAGCATTCAATAAAACTGCTTCAAGATTTCGATAAATTCTGTAGCCTGGTTGATCAAAACGATATTGGATGATGTTAATGGCTAGGTCAATAACTTCAAAGTGCTTTACTCGATAGTGCTCCTCAACAGTTGGGCTATGATAGGACTGCCCATTGCCATCATCATATCTAATTGGAGCATTTCTCTTCCTTGGCAATGCAGGACAATCTACTCCAATACGTTCAATAACTTTATCATATCGAGAAATTGGCGGTCAAAAGGATTACGCGGTATTCGGTCATAGCGTAATTCAATGTCCATAGAAAATGTATGGACGCATTCAGAAAACTGCAGCTAACTGCAGAAAAAAAAAACAAATATTGACTAGCTGCTCTCGGATTTGCAATGTGGGGACTAGTTGACATATTTTGTGTAGTTTTTCGCAACTTAAGTACCTATATCCGCACTTCCACATTAATTATGCAAGGTTTCCAATGTCCATTCATTTTTTCTCATTTCCTTATTCAGTCATCAATAGTTTCCAAACCAAATGACATTTTCCTTACCTGCTCACGGATTACATGAGAGTAATCAATGAACTTATTTATCATTATTTTTTCAGAGCTTAGGGCCTTCAAATCGCACTTCCCTTGAATGGTTAGTGAGATACACCCCACATTCAATGTGCCTACCACGATCATCACGTGCCACCCTATCGTCAGTCAGCCGTGCCCAGACCTGATTGTTTTTTTATGTTGTATTAATGACCAATATGTACACTGACTTAGCATGACCCCTTGTAAGAGTGGGCACTAATTGGGATTATATGTTGCAAAGACGGAGGTGGCGATTACACAGAGGAGTTTGCCACTTATAGAATCGACACAGGAGTGCCTGGGCATGACAACCAACCAGTCTTTTGACGGAAGCATCTTGCAAGTCTCAGAGTCCTAGGTTAGCATGAATGTGACACGTACATGATTACAGTAGCTACGTCCGTAATAGGCTAAATGGTTGAATGGTTGTGTAACTGTACTATACCGGAGCGTTAGTACAAATAAGCATGCAGGCCCGTAGCTAGGAAGTTAGGGGGGGGGGGGGGGGGGGGGGGGGGGGGGGGAATCGATTAATACTTCTGAAAGCATTTATCCGGGGGCCCAAATACGAGAGCGGTGGGGGGAAGTCCGTCAGGTTCCCCTCGCGTTTAGCGGGCCAAATACGAAAAGGGAGACACCTTCGGGCCTAATGCATTTTTATAAGTACCATAACTAGAAGAGGCGGAACTCAAGCATCGAACGGGGGAGGGGGGGGGATCCCCCCCTGGCTATGGGCCTGATAAGAGCTTACACATAGTGAGGTTACGTCATAGATCTCTTAACTATCTACATGTATGGTAAAGTCTGGTACAAACGGTGGAAGCATCAAATGTACAATAGCACATTATAGCAGTCATACACTTGCGGTACGCACTTATTGACCTTTCCCATTGACTTATTAAGATTCCACACTTTTAACTTTGCAACAGTTAGTCCGACTTTAAGTTGAGGTGCATAAGATTTGTGTCAACTATAACATTTGAAAACTACCATGTTTTCTCTGCCCCATATGTGTATGTACATGTATATGGGACAGTTTCCACGAAAACGGCCCATTGCATATATATAATACATGACTGTATTAAATGTTATAAAATTCTTTGTGTTTGAATCATTATAACTTCCGAATCATTAAAGCTATCGACTTCCTATTTTCAACACTTCATACATTTTGGGGGCCTTGCACTTGACTGTGCAAGTATCGCAACATCCAATACCCCACCGGGTTCAAACCTACCATAACTTTCGGTAGGAGTAATTAAATCGCTTCAAATTCGGTTTGTAAATAGAGAGGGTCCCTACATTTTCCCGCTTGATATGGCGGGACACAATTTGCCGTGATACATACAAGAACCTGTGTACCCACAAACCGAATTTTAAAAGCGATTTGATTACAGGAGAACCGAAAGGTATTTGGCGGGTTTGAACCTAGTAGGTATTGATCATACATTGCAATACCCCAAAACGTATTTCACCATACAGAAATGGTTGTAGTATGAAGTGTTGAGAATAAGAAGTCAATAGCCTTAACCGTTTGGAAGTTAGCGATTCAAACGCAAGGGAATTTTGAGGGGCAATTTTGTGGAAACTGTCCCATATATATAAATATGTGTGCATACATGTATGTGGTACATGTATGTATGTGTTTTATGTACATGAAAATTCTATGTTCTTGACCTTCATGCCTTCTTAGCCTTGTAGAGACTCACTGATGGAAGAACCATGTGTGTAGCTATGTTGGTGATTCAGTGTCAGCTCTCTTGAACTATTCGGCATGCTCCCGCCTGAAAGAGTGCTGCAGATGTAAAATAGGTCACAGTCAAGTTGAACTTTGATTTAGGAGTATTGGAGTTAATGATACATTAGTGTGTGCTTAATTGTTGTCATTTCAGTACTTCACCACAGGCCTATTGCTTTCTGGCCACTTAATTATATGTAAGCTTTTGTTTTAAGTAATGAATTGCTTCCGAAGGTGATAAAAAGATCTTGTTAGGAGTGATGTTGTTTTATGGGACACAAATATAAGGCATAATCTCCCTGTCTGAAGTAATATCTGTGGATGCTATCACAGCCTCACCCGTCCACCAAAGGGTACTGTCAAAGAAACTAGAGGACCCAGTTCTCATTGTTGTTGAAAGCATCATCACCTGCTGACAAGGCTCAGCTGCTCTCTGTGTCAGCACCTCATGCTGCATCCTGGCTACTGGTCACACCTCCTAGTCTTGACTGAACTTCGAACCCAATGAACTGTAATTCTCCATCCAATGGTGGCTAGGGATGGACACTGCTAGCGGCTCCCCATGTTCTTTGTGCCCTGGCGCTACTACCTGTAAACAGGGTGGTGATGTTGTCCAGTGCTCAGCCATTGAATCACATATAAGTAACAATGAGTAAACAAGCACATACATGTAATACATGTACGTTGTGGGTGCAAGGGTCAAGCATTTTAATAAAAGATGATGGTGCAGGGACTGATACAGAAAACAAAAGATAGAGGCAGCAAAAACTGTTTGTCATTTGCAACCCCCCACGATGGGTGTGGGCCTTAGGAAGGACGGTATCACGTTTTTGAGAGGTGACTCTTTCATTGTAAGGGCATCCTGTCAGCTGATCCTGACAAGAGAGTATAATTCAATTTCAGTGA
Source organism: Ephydatia muelleri (assembly GCA_013339895.1). Taxonomy (NCBI): domain Eukaryota; kingdom Metazoa; phylum Porifera; class Demospongiae; order Spongillida; family Spongillidae; genus Ephydatia; species Ephydatia muelleri. Next base: position 9,654,783 of record JABACO010000004.1, on the reverse strand, counting down.
TGGATCCAGGATTTCCAGTTTGTGGAGGGAGGTGGGGGGGGGGGGGGGGGGGGGGGGGGGAGGAAATGACCCATGCCCACGTCCTGCTCCAGCTGGGGTATGGGGGAGCGGCTGTAAGCTCCTCCATAGGGTCTAGGGAAGAGCACATTACATTTTAATCGACATCAACCCATAGTCAAAGAGTGTATGGAAGCACTTGTGCCTACAGTACATGTACACAGATAAGCCCCTTACATAGAGGTGTAGCTCCTCCCATGGATGTGAGATACTGTAAGACAACCACAGGCATTACCATTCACACACAACACACAACACACACACACACACACACACACACACCACACACACACACACACACACACACACACACACCCTCCTTCACAAGAAATCCATGTAAAGGTATCTGCCACACTATCTGCCAATCAAGTGAAGGTCAGTATACACAGCTCACAAGATGCGTATTCATTTTAGCCAGGACAATGGTTGTGTACACCTTGGACTGCCCTTGTGGGTTTTGTGGTAGCGGTCAGGCCCCAAGGCCAACATAAACAACAGTACCTAGGGAGTATAGAAGGCCAACAGTATACCATATCAACGCTAATAGTACATGGCTACACTACTCCCTTCTCCTACCAACTCTTCTCTCTGCTAGTGGAGCATACTGCCCCAAACATTCATGACTCCAACAAGTCAGTACAGGGAGGATAAATGGTATGTGTAATTTGTCACATATGTCCCTGCTGGTGTACATGTACATGACTACAGGAGGACAGGAGAGAGGGAGTGAGGGAGGGAGGGAGGGAGAAAGTGAGTGAGGGAGGGAGGGAGTAGGTGAGACAGGAGAGAAAGAATAGAGGAGGAGAGGGATAAGAGCAAAGAAAGATGGAACACAAACTAAGTGATTGAAGTGTACACAATGTACCTGGGCAGGCTGGCTGCAGCACTGATGACGCCCAACACCACATTCCAATTGGAGTGCAGTGCCTGCGGGCTGTGACTGGAGGACCTGTCCAACAGATAACGTACTGAGCACAGATCATATACATGTACCATGCACACTGTTATTTGCGTATGTTGCACACAGTAGCAGAGAAGACCTACATGTACATGTACAAAGTGAAGGGGAGGGAGGCCGGTGGTGTTGTAGCTGATCCACAGTAAGGGGACAGGACACCTGCCAGAGCACCATTGCAATACAAACTGAAGTTGATGAGGATGCCATTACTGTCAGTTGGCAAGTCCCAAGACACAATAATGTAGGTGGAGCCCACATTCTGCACCGACACAGCATCAAATTCATCCGGTGCTGGGGAAAGGAGGGGGAAGAGGATGACATGCACACAATGACATCCACACTACATGTACATGTATACACAGTCAGTGACACACACATACACACGCACACAATCACGCACACCGAGGTACCATTCAGGAGGGGATAAGACACATGCTGTAAGGGGTTGCAATGCCATATTTGCTCGACGTGCTGGGAAATCCCTCAAAGTAGACTTTCATGGTCAGCAGTGGGACAATCACGCAGTGATGGCCGCTGCATGCACCGTATCCACGGTGACGTAGAAGGTATTGGAGGCCTGCTCAAACAGTACACGTACCCCTGGCCATCACAGAGGTTACAGGAGGGGACTGCACAACACTCGCACCGACGTACAAGCTCCACATGACCGATGAGTTCTGAAACTCACAGTGTGCCACTGACCATCGTTGAAGGTTCTGGTACTGTTGGATCCAACGACAGCTGGTCCAGAGCCCACATTGAGCAAACATTAACCATGGCAACCCGCCATGAAGCTTCACCCAGGATGTCAGTCATTACATTGATCTGGTAGAAGAGAATGCCGCTGGGGTTGTAGGTATGGAACTGGACTGTGGCCTGGTTAATAAAACCACAAAGGAACATGTGCCCGCTGAATGTAGCCAGGCCCCTACAGTCGAAGGAGGTGCCCACATCTCTGACTGGGACTTAAGGCTGGGAACTCGATGGTGCAAGGTGTAGGCGGTGATGACATAGTCGGGTTGGAGGGGAGCATTCCATTGGAGGGACATGGAAGAGGAATTGGTATTGAGGATGAGGGGGGAGCTTGGCCCACAGGTGCTAAGGGTGTGAGAAAGATACCAAAGTGGTTGTCAATGACCACTTGGGGCTTTGTTGAATATAATTGAACACATAACACATAACCCACACACATATCATGTGCACATGGCACACATGCATGCAAATGCTGCTTGTGTGTGTGAATGTGAGTATGCATGAATACATATGTTCACACACACACACACACACACGTGCCTCACATTGATTTTCATTGCAATACAGGGTGTGTGGCACCTACATTACTTACACAGCATGCGGCGTGAGCGGGGCTACAAATACAAAGTCGTGTTCACAGTAAATCGGGGTTGGGGTATATATAATAATCAGAGATCAAACACTTCCAAAGGGTGGGGTTTCCCCAAGAAAGTTGCCCCCCCCCCCCCCCCCCCCCCCCCCCCCCCCCCCCATCCCACACAGGATCAGCAGGCCGACAGTGCAGTCACAGCGTTCAGAGCAGTAACATTGGGAGCAGCCTGGGATGTGGGCATGGCTTGTAATGTCTTCAAGCTGCTGGAGTTGCGTTGGCCACACCCACCAGATGTGCAGGCCTGTACCAGTATGTACGCTGAAAACAGTTGTAGTCCATATACAGTGTATGGTATTGGACAGGGCAGGGATTTACCACTCCCACCCCCTATCCGCCCCCTGGTTTGCCCCCTAATTTGAATAACCCAGGGAGAAAGCCAACAGTATACCATATCCACACTCAACAAGGCCACCAGAATAGGGAGAAGACCAATAGTATAGGGAAAAGGCCAATAGTATAGGGAGAAAGCCAACAGTATATAGGGAGAAAGCCAACAGTATATAGGGAGAAGGCCAACAGTATAGGGAGAAGGCGAACAGTATAGGGAGAAGATCAACAGTATAAGGCCAAAAGTATAAAGACAAGGCGAACAGTATAGGGAGAAGACCAGCAGTACAGGGAGAAGGCCACCAGTCTAACAATAAAGGAAGAAGACCAACAGTATAAGGAGACGGGCAATTTTACGGTTCGGGAGTAAAAGGGGGAAGGCTACCACTGGTTATAGTACAGGGAGATGTCCACCATTATAGAGAGATAGCCAACTGTACTAGTATAGGGAGAAGGCCATATCTACTCCTTCCAAGATATGCACATAGGGCCGAACACTACCCACTGCCGAACATTACCCCTACGCTACTACAGTATACTCACCATAACACCTGCGTCTCAGAAGATGAAAGCATGAAGAGCATACGTAGTTCGATCCCTGCATGCATCATTGTGCCTAATTGTTGCGCTCCACATCTCCAGTGCCGATAAGTTAATTTTAATTTGTGTATCTAATTGTAATTCAAATTGTATTGATAGTTAAGTTACGTTACAGACAAAAGTTTATAACCGTTAACCACTACTAGCTAGCCGACATAATATTAATAATTATACCTTTTTCTAAGATGACGCAATTACGAAATGACTACTTCATTTATGAATAAATTATGCGCGGTAGAAATTAAATTTTTGTCTTGATTGTAGTTTACGAATGGTTAATGGTATAATCTTATAAAGCACAGATTCACAATCAGTCTGATTTATTGTAAATTATAAACGTGTTTGAAATTCAATTTGAAAAAAAAAAGCAAGATGACCGCCTATGTATGGGCCATTTCTCCATATGTTTAATGACTCAAAAAACAGATTAAACATTTCTTCACTTCTCATACCTGTTAACGTTAAAACAGTTAATCCTGCAAGGTGTTGACCCTCAGCAGCAGATAAAGACTGCTTTTGCAATGTTTTACTCAAATTAGTATTTTTTCACATAGCTGAAGCCCAATAAGAAGATCAAACCTAGTCATCTGAGTCGTTACACCAATGATCCGCCCTTTAACATCAGGATCTAAACGTATTTCAAGGCACTGTTCCCAAAGTTCCATCAAAATGCAATAATTGTTAAGGATACTGCATACTGACTCTCCACGAACAGTACACCTGGTGGCACAAATTTTTTTAATAGATCTGCCGAAATCACTTGTACTATCCTCAGTGGATAACTCATTCTTAATCCAGTCAAATGCTGCATTCCTTTTGGGAGAGAACTTAATGAGTTTTTGTAATTTCATAAGCAGTGTCAAGTGCATCTTGGCACATCTTAGACTGTTTATTAGCATCACTTACAGCTAGATTTAATAAATGTGCATAACCGTGCGTGTAAAGCGCTCTGCTTTCTTCTGCAGTGATTTGTGTTGAAACACCATTCCTGTGTCCACTCATATTAGAGGCCCCATCATAGCACTGTCCTCAGCAGTTTGACACACTGAGATTCATCCTTAAAAGGGTATCCTTGATAGCATGTACAAAATTGTCTGAGGTTATGTCTTCCACTTCATATAGCCCAATAAAGTATTCATGATCTTCTAAGTTCTGGTTAATCCAGTGAATACAAATAGTAAACTGCTCCTTATTAGCCACATCTGTACATTTATCAGCCATAATGGTGAACCAGCCACCGTCATGAATAGCTTACGAAGAATATATATAGGTGGAATTTACTTTGATGGTGACTGCGAAAAGAGCATGTTGCCTCCTTTCAGTTTGTAAATCCGTCAGTAGTGAACGATGATTCCCTTTTAGAGCTGCTCAAAAACTTGCCTTCATTGTCAGCTTGCATACAAACATGGCAAAATGCTGCGTCTCAATCGATGTTGTAGTGTAACCATGGAAACTGCTGACACCAGTTTGCTCTAAAAGCCCTCTCTACCTTCTTCGATCCGAACATGCGCTTGGGTAAGATCGATGTAACTGGCGGGTGGAACTTCTCGGGAATGCCCTTGCTAGCCATTTGTTAATCTCACGCACGTGTAGAAAGTATTAAAGTTATTAATGTGAGATAAATACAGCGAGCGACCCTTACGTGGTTATACATTGTACATAAACAGCAACCTCCTTAGGATTTAAGAAACTAATATATATATATTGTTTTAAGCTCGGTATTAAGATTGGTCCGGCCAAAGCCGGACCTGCCCCCCCCCCCCCCCCCCCCCCCCCCCCCCCCCCCCCCCGGTTGTGCAGTACGCCGCTTTCGTTCTCTACAACCGCGCGATTTTGCGACATAAAACAACGTTCAATTACAATAATTAGCTCATGCATATGATCCGATCGTCTGAGTCTCGTAAGAAGCGGGTTCCGTGTTTTTAATGACCATTCCTAGTCGGGGTCATATACAAGTTTTCTTCCGATATAACTCACTATTCAAGTTAGATATTTGAGAATCAGAGAGTTTCTCTAATTAAGGAAGGAGTATAATTGCCATTTATAAACTAAACTAATTTGACTGAATAAGTCGTAAAATGATATTTAATATAAATAACTCAGTATTAAAATCAGTAACTAGAAAATTCAAACAAGATCTCAGGTTAATCAAATATACTTACTAAAATCAATTTTTATTAACCGCTAACTTGAATATTGATAATTGCAGAGGACCTTGATAAATTTGATTTTGAATTTAGATACGTAACCATTTAACTTAATCGTTTGCACCTATACTATTTGCTGAATCAAAGCCATCTTATAAACTTATTATGACTAACTTATGCTTCGAAAAAGCTAGCCTTTTTTAAATCCAAGATAATCACCACATTTCTTTTCAAATATTGCTGCAGTGCAAAATTTACACTTTTCTGCTTCATTTACTGTGTATAAATGATTGCAAGAATCATTGGGACACACACACACACACACCACACACACACACACACACCACACACACACCATATTCATCCATCTTCAGCTGCTTTTGTGATACTAAATTCAAAAATCTGCAGTGGTAGGATATACTTCATGCATAAGGGTTGAGATATATAAACTTTAAGAAGATTGAAAGTAGCAAGCTAATTGACAATTAATATTGCAGGCCTACTGATAAGTTTTACTTTATACTGGTGTGTGTTCTTGCTTTTAAAAAAGTCTGAAGTTTTACGGCGAAAAGCTTGTAACAGGAAACCACGAGCACCTTTCCATGATCTCGAACAGGGCTAAAACTTTGATACATGGAAAAAAAATCTCGAAAATTAACCGTACTTTGTCACTGCAAGCAAATCACACTTACACAACTTACATCGATATTTGTATGGCTTCTACAACAGACCTCCTCGGAAGCATCAAACCTTGAATACTTGATGATTACGATCGGAGACATAATTCAATTCGACGATCTATATGCTGCTTGGTTTGCATGCTACTCAAAATGACCGTGACGCAACTATAATTTAACGCCCACGCGCCTCTGTGCATAAAAGGTCTGTCCCAGAGGTATGTACCCAATGCAGAGGTATGTAATGGTATATACCCGGTGCGGCGGAGATATATACACAATGCAGTCATATGCGGTAGGACAATGACCAGGTTGAAAGAACAGCCAAGAGATGCAGGTGATGATCCTGCATGCCTGGCTCTGTTGAACTACATGTATATAGCTACTCTATATATTGCTATGGTGTGGCTCGAGACCATCTGAACTATTAATGGATGCGAACCACGATGCCAAATTCCCAAAGCTAATCTGGTCAAACACTGAAGTCATACAGTTGAGAACATCATACTTGGCCTAATAATTTTAAATAAAAGGTAAAGACAATGATGAAGTGTCTATAAACCTAATTTAGCTGGAATCCACCCAATTTTCAGGGAGAAAATCAACGAAGAAGTTAGTTTGGAGGGGGGTGGCTAAATCATTTATTAACCAATTGTAGATGTTAATTAATAACTTAATTGGTCCTTTCAGATTCACATTGCTACAAGCATTCAAAATGAATTTCACTTCTGCACCAGTGATAAACAAAATCAAGTGAAGTTGAAACATATGAAAAAATTATTAGGCCAAGTATGATGTACAAAGAGAACGAGTACTGACCTGAAAGAGTGTGCCCAAGCAGGTGAGGATAACATCTGATAATGGGGAAGGTCGCGCACCACCAAAGGTCATGTGATATCATAGATATTAGACTAGCTACTGTAATATCTATGGTGATATCCACTGCCGAGACATATTTAGTAGGTAGAGTTACGGCGAAATAGACACCACCTTGTTCCTTTACTACAGAAGCATATAGACGACCAGATCACAGTCTATTCTGAAGGGCAGCCACAGAATAATGAGTCCCATCAACCAGGTACTATACATATATATACATCGTATAGACCGATTGCTACCTGATCCAGAACCGGTATCCACATCCGACCACTGGATATCTGTATGGTCACTGAAAAGTAGCAACTATATGCTGTAATCAGATGTTGTAGGTACAGTACAGTGTACTATGTATTAGGAGCATGTGCACAATGTATGGAAGTTTAATGACAAAGGCCACTTAATTGGCTACAATACAGTTCTGCTCAAACGCATGTGGTAATTATTAATTAATTATGCAGTCATGCGAATGAGTGAATACCACATATAGTGTAACCATCTACTGTTTTTCCCACGTTCAGCTAGAAGTGTGGGTTATTATAAATAACTAAGCCTCGGTGGACACTAAAGGCATTGGGCCAAGCTCCCAGGTCGTTCACCCCCCGCCCCATTAAACGACAATTAACTTCACAACGATAGTTTTAACCCCCTACAACCTCAACAGTACTAATATAATGACGGCCTTCCCACACGAAATATTTCCTTCCCTGTCTCCTAAAACACGAGGTGTGGGAGGAAGGTACTACTTGGGCGGCCAGGGAGATGTCCAGTACGAAGTGCTGGAGTACGGCAAAATGGCGGGAATGAAGGAAGTCCCGGCAGGCGGTGTATGCTTCAAATCAGAAGGTTGTGTCGTGTTAAAAGAGGATAATGTATCATTACGAGACATTTGTTTTCAGTACAAAGCAAGCATGTGCGTTACAAGACCCACTGCATACCTCTTGCGTCACCAAATACACGTGAGTTTCAGATACACTACTGAATTGCACCCCTTGCGAGATGCATTTCAAATTGTTTGTATACCTGTATGGACAGTAATTGTACATGTTAGTACAACAGTGTGACCACATTTGTTTTATTGTTTATGAGCATGTCATATGCATCGATCGTACGTTTGAGTGACTTCTACCACTCACCAGGCACACCCTATGACTTTTTTGAGAAACGATCCGAATACACAAAGTATGATTTCATCATGGAGGTATAAATTTCATGTGTGTATTATATTGATTATGTGTACACCATTCTGCACCAACCTGCTCTCAGCTGCACAATTACAGTTGGCTTTGCTTCCAATTATGCACTTATGTGTAGATGAAATTTTTTCGTCACAACTTCCCAACCTTCTATTGTCCATTCGAAATTCTTGAGGCAGAGGTGATGTCAGAGCATCAGCTGAGGTCACAGCTGGAGGTGTGTGGGCTGTCTATGGTGGAGCATGGCTGGCTTTACCTTCCCTCTCCCCCCTCTCTCTCTGCCCCCTTATCAATAAGGTCTATGATCCTCTTCAGGGCCCTGTGGTGTGCCCTCTTCCATGCTCCCAGTCCAGCTGTGCAAGATGTGTTCTCTATGCCAGTGGTGCCAACCTTCAGACCTTGAGTATCCTCTTTGGTGGTGATGGGATGAGTGGTGGTGATGGTGTATGTGTGAAGGGTGGTGGTGGGACAGGAGTGATGGTGGGGATATACAGAATTGGATCATGGTGGATGTGTGCTTGGGGATGGAGGCTGTGTGTACGACTGACGAATGCAAACCTATCATGTGTAGGAGAACTGGCAGTACAGGACCAGCTGCAGTGACCTTGTGTGGTTGTACATGATCATTGCTCACTGATGAAAGGTGATCACACATTGTATCTAACTCTTAGCCAAGTTTGGCAAGGAGTTAGACAGCGTTCATCAGTGGGACCATCGCGCATCATTGTGATGGAGCTGTGCAACAGCTCGTGCTGCATGCAGATGATACCACGTGTGTGTAATAACCACTAATAACTGTGTAATAACCACTAATAACTGTACTGTTACTCCACCATGTTTCCTCCCCTTGACTGGGTGTTGTAGCTGTGGGGTTACTGGTGGAGGTTGCTCCCCAATGGAGTGGTGACCAACCTGACCAACCTGCGGTATCTCAAAGGTCTGGGGGTCATCAGGGGTCTGATGATGGGCCTGGGGACTGGAGCTTTGTCTGTGCATCGCGGCTGGGTGGGCCGCTTCACATGGAGCCAGTGGAGGCTTTCGAATTTCCCGACAGGATACATGGGATTGAAGCTGTGTGTGTGCAAGGTTCTGGTGAGTGAGGTAATAGCTCCATGGAAGTGCACTGTATAGCATAATGAGGCAGCCGATTTCTACATGTGTGTGTGTGTATCAGTGATGATGTACATGTAGGGGAAGTTGGGTTTTTTAAACTCTTCCCCCTTCCAGGAAACGAATTAATCATGGAAGGGGATTGATAGTCGTTAATTATATAACCATCCTCCCCATCCACCCCCTTGTACACCTGCCATTGCTGTGTGTGTGTACATTTATGTATGTGAGTGCGTGTGTGTGCATGTACTGTATGGTTCTGTTTAAGAGAAATAGTTTAATGCTGGAGGTGAAGTACTCACCTACACCCTCACTGTGCGCAGTGTTTTTTTTACTTCATATGAGATACCTGTGGAGCATTCTACGCAGGATGAAGCAGGGCGTGTTAGAGTGTCATGTGTGTGTGGTATGTCTACCATGTACAGAGAGGTGTACGTGTGCGCATGTGTGTGCTGTGTTCTGCCACAGCTGCACGTACAGTACCTGTGCATATATATGTTCTGGATGCACCCACGCCGTGTCGATTATAAGGGACATTGGAATGGAGTGTCAAATTATTGTTAAGACATGTACTTGTACAGTCAAATGGTGTGGGCAGTGTTTTGGTGATTGATGTGGAATGTTTAGCTCTCTGGCTGAACATGTTCCCTCGTACTCTCCCATGCCTGGTCAATCAGTGCATAACAATGTTATCCTCTCTCTTTTAATTTTATAAACTGGACAGTACTGGTGTGTGGTACGTGTTGACTATCACATAGCCTTCTTTTAGTAAGACCTGATCTCTATGAAAGGAATCATCCATTCCTCCTCGTCCCTCCCTACCCTCCCCCTCGCCTCCCTTCCCTCCATCCCTACCCTCCCTCCCTCACTCCCTCCCTCTCCCTCCGCTCCCTCCCGCCCTCCCTCCCTCCCTCCCTCCCTCCCGCCCTCCCTCCCCCTCCCTTTTCCAGGGCCAATGGAAGGTGTGGTCAATCCTACTACTACAGCAGTATCAGGCCACACCCCCCCGACCAGGACCCAGTCATTCTCCAGCTGCCCTCCTCAACCCTCCTGTCGCGATACCAAAGCTCTGTGTGACATCAGAAAGCAGTGCCCTATGGTACTATGCGTGTGTGCGTGTTGCTATATGTGTGTGCATGTGTGTGTATGTGTGTGTATGAGTAGTGTGATAGTATGCAGATAGCGCGTAGTGACCTTCATGTGTTATGTTGTGTTCCCCACAGTCCCTACATCTTGGGAGAGGGTGTGGTGGTGTTGGAGACAGGGAGTGTGTACCACTGGACCAAGGAGGAGGGGTCAGAGAGATTGTGTTACTATGATGACAGTCAGCACTTGAACGTACACACACTCACACATGCACTCGCTCATATCTTATTTTTGGCAGATTTACTTTGCTCCAATCGGCATTGGCTCCACCCACTCAGCCCACCCACTTCTGGCAGTGTTGTTACGGTCCCCACCCACGTTCCATTGTCATCTGTGAGCATGTGGGCGTGTCCATTGGAACCTTTCACGTGAGCCCAAGCATGCCATGTATTGGTCCAACACCGAAACTTGTTATGAATAGGGTGGAACACTGTCCCTCAAGGCGCTGCTCTCTCAGCCACACCCCCATCTTCCCCCTTCCTCCATAATCTCCTCCCTGGCACACCATCCCACCAATCCCTTCCACCTTCTCATCTCCACCTCCTCCCTCCTCATCCTTTTAGACGTGCGACAGGAAGGAGTGATGGTAGGTGACATCACATCCCTGACCACACCCCTCATGTCCTGCTTCTGACCACACCCTCAATGCATACCAACACACCTCAGCTTCTTATATGGCATCATGATCTTCTCTCCCCTCCAACGGACATGTCAGTCCATTGCTCTGGAATGGACAGTAACAGTATCCACATAAGGCATTGAATGGTATACATTGCAACTCTTAGCTCACTCATTTCAGTGCAGTGGCTATATTTCCACCTCATCTACACCCTCATACATGTAGCCCTCACCTATTGTCACCTCATCATCCCACCTCATGATCACCTTCACCTTATCCCTCCTTGTTGTCATCACCTTACCTCATCATCACCTCATCATCACCTCATCATCACCTCACCTCCCACTGCATCATCACCTTGTCATCACCTCACCTTACCTCCCACCTCATCATCACCTCATCTCATCACCTCATCATCCCACCTTATCTACAGTGTACCTCATCTAGTCTTCATTTTACCTTCAACCACATGCTTTACACCCTGTTACTCCATATTTGATCTCATTCCCTTAACAGTCTCCATAGCTACCATCCTTCTCACATGTGCTAATCTGAGAGAGACCATTCTATTCTCATACACAGGTTTATAATAGTTTAGTAGTATGTGCCCTGTGTATTGCTCATGTGATCCATAATGTGGCCTGTGTATTGATCCATAATGTGCCCTGTGTATAGCTCATGTGAGCCGTGATATATACCCTGTATGTGCTCATGTACTCCATATAGTCCTCCTTCCCAATGCACGCCATAATGTGTGTTCATGTGATCCATAATGTGTGCTCATGTGATCCATAATGTGTGCTCATGTGATCCATACCGTTTTGCCCATGTGATGCATCACCATGCAGGGGGCAGTGGTGATCAGCCACCTCATGCTAATTGCTTACCTCACATTGTGGATAATCCGAGGTACTACATGTGTATAACTACATGGTGACTCGGGGTAAAATATTTATAGTGTGAGATGATAGATTCCGGGGTGGAGGGGCAAGGGAGGAGGGAGGGAGCAAGGGAGAGTGGGGAGGAGGGAGGGAGCAAGGGGGAGGTGACAGAGGGAGATAATCCTGAGTGCTGGCTGTGACTTGGTGGAATAGTTGGGATGGAAGGGTGGAGGAGACTATTGTATTGCTATAAGGGTATGCTAGGACTTGGGAGGGGGGATGGGGAGGAGGTAAGGTCAGGGGTGGAGAATATTCTTAGTAATCATCTCATCGCAATCATCTCTCAAAAGGGAATTTTCTTCAGCCCATAATCTCGACTACTCATCAATGCTCCTTGGTGATAGGTTGGAACAGCCCACACTCAGCTGTTCCTTGGTGGCACTCTCTGATGGGTCAATGGCTGCATTGATGGTACAATTGTGTATTTACACTGTGCATGTGTTTTTATAGTGTGTGTCTAGTGATGTGTTGGGTAACGTGTGGCAGCGTGTGCTTGTTTGAAGCAGGAGAGGCCATTTGTCACATATTCTGTGTTAGATGGAGTTGCTTGTCCATAGTAATCACCAATCACCAGATGTGCACTAAACACACACACACACACACACACACACACACACACACACACACACACACACACACACACACACACACACACACACTTTCCCACACGATACAGATGTCTTCGATTGGTGACCTGTTCTACCAGTGCTGGAGATATGACATAGTGCCCGTAGATGGGCATGACCGCCTCCCCCTACTTTCACATCACCTCCTATGGGCAAAGATGGCACTGGCTCAGGAGAAGGTACTGGGCCATCCATTATGTACTGTAAACTGAAAAGAAAATTTTTTTTTTTTGTCTTGAAAAAAGTGCATTAAATAGTGTCGGATACATGTGTCTAGCAATATTTCATAACACTCAACTCAAGATACAGATATAAAATGCTTTATTACAGTGGAATACTATACATGTATGGTTTGTGTGCATACTGTACATGTATTAGTAGCATGAAACTGTTGGCATGCACAGCGCACATTTGTTACAATGTGCAACATAAATTATGTGCCTCTCCCTCCCCCCCCCCCCTCTCTCTCTCCATAGCAATTGGAGTTCTATGATGACAGGCCTACAGGGTCATACCACCCCATTGGGTACGCCACAGACGTGAGCACTCTGACTGCCCTTGGAGAGTGTGAGGACGTGCTCAACATGTGCATGGGTCTGTTTTAACAGTGAGTGCCTCTCATCCCCAGACCTGACTTGCAGTGACACCAGTGGCCTGTGCCTTAAATGCTTTGCATACCTCAAGCATCATCCGTCCCTTATGAATGCCACACCCCTCTCAGTCCCCTCCTCCACTGGGACTTCTGACCCTCCCCAGACAAGGTGTGCATTCTGTGGGGCACTGTGTGAGGGAGGCAAGGATAAGCTGTTTAGAGCCATCGAGCAGAAGAGCAGGATTAACCCCTTGGATGCCGAGGGGACAGAGCCAGGGATAGAGGCCCTGGCCAAGGTGTGTGTGTTTCCCGTTGTGGCAGAGGAGGAAGGGGTGGAGAGGAGATTGTGGGAAGGGTGGGGCAGTACACAGCCGCCATCAGGTGATGTGCAAGGGGGAAGAGAGGCAATGACCAGTGAGGACACATCTGGTGGAGGCACGGGTGAAGCAATACTTAGCGCACAGACCAGTAAGAAGGGTCGATGCTTTCATGCACTCTCAAGCACCTATTGCTTTGGCACACTAGGTCTGCTAACACCAAGAATGAAAACCTCAAAATCAAGATCTGGAAAAAGAGTTGGATTCTAATGTTTATTGAACAGTCATTTACCATCAGACAAAGCAGCAGCTATAATTGTATGTGGACTCTTGCCATACTGAGCATGAGAATAACAAACGCCAAAACTTTTGAACATTTTTCATAGCCTTTATGCTTCACAGTTGTCCCCAAATGCATGGGAATGGGCATCTTTGTCTCAAGGTGATGCTTTTAGTTGTTTTGTAATAATGGTTGAGAAAAAAGTGTTATCCGTGTGGTGCTTACGTATTTGTTTATGCTGTACTGCTGGAATTCAATCGATATCTTAAGATAGTTTGCCGGGGCATAGTATTATCATTACATCGATACAACAGATGAACAGGTAGCTATCACTGAGGGTGCGCACACTGCATGAGATAACTGCATTGCTAAGGCTGAAGAAGCGAAATCGTAAATCGGGAATTTGTGTCACATGCAACAGCATTAGTTGTGCTACTTGTACACACCTGGTTGTAAAGCTTCAGGCACAGCTTCATGGACATGCAGATGTCAATATACATGTATGTGGTGCTGCACTATACACATGTCAAACTACAATAGCTGGTGCTTTTCCACTGTTGCTTGTACAAGATAGCATGATAGTAATGGAGTAGCTACCCATGAAAGAGGTGCTTTATACCATTCTGTTTGCACTAGATGTCTCTGAAGGAAGTTGATCTATGAATATACTTTTATACTCTGTAAATAGTGAGGAGAAGCGTACTTCGAATTCTAAATTGTTATTTCTGCTTCGAATCAGGTGCTACAATACTGACAAGTAGAAGATAGTTCGACAAACTTCATTCTCTCACCACAATGTGCCCTCACAAATCAATCACACCTATGTGTGTTCAAGAACCAGCCTCAAGTCAAAACGTTTCAGGCCATTCGAAGGATTGTGATAGTGGCGGGGGGCCATCTGCACTTCTTCAGAATGAAGTGCTCTCACTAGTGGTGAGCAATGGAGGGCCTGGCTAAAGTGAGCAATGGAGGGCCTGGTTAAAGTGAGCAAGGAGGGCCTTGCTAAAGGTGGCTGGCAGCTCTGCTGAGAAAACAATTGGACCAGCAGAGTATGGCAGGATTTACAATAATCTGTAAACAGATACAAGCGCTTAGGAAGTATAAAGCATTGCAGTGATACCATAGCTGGCAAATGTCTTCCTTTGTGGCTGAAAGCAACAGGCAGTGCCCTAGCATTGAGAAGAGAATGCACCATGCCACTAGGGAGGCTGTAGGAGACAACCTAAATAGAGAACTTGCTTTATTTCCTTCCTACTACCTTCTAGTAGAGAGGTGCTTTGAGGTCTGAGCTCCTCTGATGTTCAATCCTGGCATGATCCACTAGGTTAATTGTTGAGCTGTTGAAGGAGAATGACCGGTACTGGTTTATGCAAACACTGATTGATTACCATAAACCACATGACCCCTTATGTTGTGCACAGATCTGGCAGGCTGATCTAGCATAATGGCGTGATACCAGATAGTGGGATCTGGATAACACTGGGAGGGGACAAAGGAGGAGGAGCGTTCAAGATGATCGTGATATTGCTGCTCCCATCTCAGTGAACAACACATGTGTGCATGTTTTGAGGATGTAAATAGCTGTTATACACTGATATAGCCTTTGAGCAACACAAGGAGCAAGTTAACACCTACAAGAGCCTTTTTTGTAGCTCAAGTGTGATACAAGTAACACAAGCAGTATACAGGCAAGGTGATTACAAGTTCCTATCCATGATATATTGATTCTCTGCAATGTGTAGTATGTAAACAGTAAATCATTATTAACTCGATGTTGATTATCTTATATATGACAGGATCGCATCCATGCTTGTATTGCCTAATCCCACAAGGAAACGGAACACCCCTCTTGGCACATGGGGCCACACTCCCATCCAGACCCCTAGACTCAGACAACACTTACCATCATGAATATGATGAAGTCAGAAAAACAGCCCAACACTCTTATAACTGCATCTTTGTACCCAATCTTTGACATCCCAATCACACGGGTGATTTGCAAGCTACCACATAATACTTAAATAGGTCTGTCCACCTAGCAGGCAGAATGTTGGAAGAGTTATGTCAGACTCTAGATCTAGAACTAGAGGACCAATCTAGTTTCTCTTTGTGAGCAAGAGTTCCAAGGTTTCAGCTGTACAAAGTTGAACTAGCTAAGCAATCTGAAGCAGTTTTACAGCAGTTGGCCACTTGGAAAGTGATTGTAGACCTATTACGTCAATTGAACAACATGTCTCTAAAGGCGCATGCAGGATTAAAATTTTTTATTAGATTTCCACCGTGCCGTGCAGCTACATGTACGTGTAGGCCCTATACCACTTCCTAAGAAAAGGAAAAATAAATAAAACATACACTTAAATCATAATAAATAGCCCTATAAGATTCATCAATAGAAAAGTATGGAGACCCTATATAACGCATGCATGCATATATGTACAACGAATACAACTGGCGTATCACCCATAA
Organism: Ephydatia muelleri; assembly: GCA_013339895.1. NCBI lineage: Eukaryota > Metazoa > Porifera > Demospongiae > Spongillida > Spongillidae > Ephydatia > Ephydatia muelleri. The sequence continues at coordinate 9,638,443 of JABACO010000004.1, read as the reverse complement.
AAATGGCGGATTTCCAAAAGCTTGAAAACCGCTTCAGAAAATTCGTTAGTCTTAGCGGTCTTGGCGAGAAAAAGGTAGCACTTTCTATATATGTATAGTTTAGTTTGAATTTTGTGTTTGAGCCCAGTCAACTTTCTGAGAGTAGATATCAAATAAGCCCACGAGGTCCGTGTAAGCCAATCTTAGGTTGACTGTTTTCAGCGCCAGAACGATAAGCTATGTTGGTCACGTGGTTTATGTTGTTCTTTAGGTTTTTAGGCGTTTATTGTACTTCGTGTACTTCATGTATAGCGCATTCCAAAGGGCCTGGCTCGTTGCTATGGGACTACCGGAACATTTCCAAATTTTGGGGCGTAGGGGCTAATTTCCACAATTTCAATGAGAGCAAAGAGCCGTGCAATCACGTGTTGATTCATCTTCACAAGTACTGTACAAAAAAAGTGTAAGATCGAAGCGCTTCTTTATGCTTCTTTCGGGAGGTCTCCACCATGATGTACAGCTGTATTCAGGCGTGCATGCGCAAGCTTCATGTATTTACATGTAAAAAATCGTATACCTGAAGGGGCGGGGTTGTAAAGAAAAAGGGGAGGGTTAACCCCCCTCCCCAGCTGGATCCGCCCTTGAATGCAGCCCAGGTGGAGATATACATGTAAACAAAGGATAAACCTCTTCTCACATGCCTATCATACATGCACCATTACACCTGTTTATACAGAGCCTGTTGTTGGGATGTTGATATATTTTAGGGTGTGTATGTGGGGTTTGTGGGAACATAAAGCATTACCCTGAGAGTACCCAAGCCCATCTCCACTGAGACCCTTAGGGGGATTCACCTGTATATTATAGTTATGACGGTGCTGAACTTTTAATACAAGTTAGCATCTTGCAATATCAGTTCTCAGCATTGGCATACATTTGAATCAACACCCTACACAAATCTTACTCCTAATGAACCAAATGCCACATACACAAAGAAGATATATATTGTATCATGGTATGCATAAAGCCAAACTTCTCTGTAGTGCCTTCTACTCATTATGTTGACATGTTTGTTTTAAACACTCACACAGTCACACCATACGCTTTATTCAGATCTAAGGCCTGTTTTTCTTTTTTAACTTCGTAAAGAGCTTGTGACAACCGTTGAACACATGGAAAGGAATGGTAAGGTGGTGCCCAATCCAACCATTGACTAAGCATGGTCGCATAGTAGTCATCCAATCCAGTATTTCCAGGCTCTTTTACTATGGATGTTAGTTCATCATACTTGAAGCCAAGAGCCATGCCAATAGTTTTCCATTTGCCACTTGCAGATTTGGTCAGCTTGAATACTTTATCATGGTCATCATTTGTTAGCAACACTGGTTTCTCACTGTCAAAACCTGTGTCTATGAATTGACAATAGAGAGATTATTTAATTGGAGTGTTAAGATATGGTGGTGTTCCTTTATAATAAGTTAGACACAACAAAAACAGTAATAATCGTAGTACTGACTAGAGGTCAGGATACTGTAGAGGTTAATTCTCAAAAGATCTATTCTAGCTGTTGTTACGTACCAAGTTTGGGAGATTTTAACTTTCTCTCCTGTTCCTCCTTATGACCCTCCTTGTTTTTTCGTTTTTTGGAAGATAAATCACACTCCTCATCCACATGAGCACAAGACAAACAGTACTCTGTAGAGTTTGATAATATGATAAGGTATCAATGCAAAGTTACGCACTTCCAATAATCATAGCTGAATAAAAGTATAATTCATTGCAAGCCTCACGATTAATGACAGGCCCACATCTCAATCATACAGTGTAGCTGTGGATTGATAATACCCCTACTAGAGCACATTGTACAATGGATCAGTGCTGGAGTGGTGGTGTTAGATGTTATCGGTTGGTGGGCTAAATGCTATTTTAAAACTAATTGTAACAAAACATCTATACTACCTCCTTTGCGAGATGGGAGGTGGGGAAGTCTGCAAGAATCTTATGTGAATATGATAGCGGAAAATTGTGTTTTTCCATGGTAGTCGAAATTCATGTATAACTATTAATTTTTATGGCAATTGATTACTTCCATAGAAGATAGCTGTGATGTAATTAATCCATCCCCAGTTTCATGTGAGTTCAGTGTCCCTACATGGTCTGCCCAAGTTTGTGAATAAACTAACCACAGTAGAGCATACTATACATTTTCATCTGAGTTTAGACATACCTGGTGGTAAGAGGCACTCCCATGAGGGATGTGTTTGAAGGGCACAGTTTCTGAAAACAGCATAGTCCTGTGGGGTGCTGGATAAATGCCCACATACTGCATCCAGCAGGCTTCTGTTCTTATCATCCACTTTAGAAATATTACAGACTTTATCTTTTACATCATTTAAAATAATTTTGTTAGAATATAATAAATCAGCCAGCAAATCAGGTTCTTCAACTGTACCAATGATCTTATTGTAGTTTAATTTCAGTACATTCACTGCCTCTGTAGGTACAGAGTAAATGATCTTAAATAATTGTATATACATTCATACGAAAGCAACTCACTTAAGTTCCACACAAGTGGCTTCACACCAAGACTAGACAGTGGAAATGTATTTGATTGTTCTCTAGAGCAAAATATCTCCTTCCGTTTTAGTGAATTTGAGCTGAATTTGGTAACGTGCCTTTGAAACTTTTTGCATGGACAAATGAAAGTGAACAATGGCTTCACTTCATTAAATGCATTCAAGACGGACCCCATTATTTCAGGGCATATATCTTGACATGTACATATGCTACCTGCATTGACATGAATCTCTATATGGCTCACATAGTCCACAAATGTGACTACACTGGAATCATAATACATCTTGATTATATTGGAATGAACACATGGAAGGCCTTGATCATCTAAAGTAAGCTTCCATCCCTTGGAAGAAAGCAATGATGTAATGAGAAATCCAAATGCTCCACAATCCAACCATCGGTTTTCATAATAGACTGCACATGGTGCAACAGAGTCAGGATGTTTGGACAATAAGATTTCAATATCTTTAGCATCCGCACTTTTGAGAAGAGAGGGCATAAAATAATCTCCATTATTTTTGCATACAATTCCTAGATGGGTGAGAAGTATAAGCAGTTCTTGTGCCCTAATCATTGTTGGCTTGTACACTTGTGGCACATCTAATATCATCCATTCAAGCAGTTGGAGTGAAATCATTCCCTCAGAGCAAGCTTTCCTTAAAACAGGGTCATTGATATGTGTACAACTTGTGCCATAGACAACATATTTTATTAAACATGTGACAATGTTAAGAAGTGACTGAGGGTGTATGAAAACCACATCTGGAAGGACCTTTGGGTAATACAATATTACATTTAGATTAGAGAAGAACATGAGCGCTGCTGCAGTGTCTCCTTTTATATGAAGTCTCTCTGCTACCAGAATGCACTGCTGAAAATCAAGTTGGTCAGTGTTCATCTTTTGTGATAGGGCCTGTAACTCTTGATGGAACATGAGCCATCTTATGGGAATAGGTTGGGGCTTCATTCCTGTCTTCATGGAAAGAATAGCTTTTCGCAGTTCTTCAGCTACCTTCATATCTGTTGCATTCGGTTCTTTAGTATTTAATGAAAACACTATATCAACAGCACTGTTGTTTAGCATAACATAATCTTTCATTGATGGTAAAAGTAGCTCACGCAACAGCTTATTTTTATGCAGCATTGTCTCATCAGCACAGAGATGTTCTTGGTCACGATGTGTACCAACTATAATTAGCCTTGAGTCGCAATTTCTATCTTTTGTTTGCGTTGCTTGTGCACAGGATTGAAGGATCTCCTTGTTGGACAGAACTGAGGTAGTTGAAGAGATACATTTGCCATGCTCATCAAAGTATTCTACCTTAGGACGGTCGCTGAGCTTATCACATAGCCTTAAAACAAATATTTTGAGATTGGTATGTTGCATAAATGCTGGTAGAAGCTGATGAAACTGTGGTTGTCCCCCAGAGTCAATGACATATACCCAATCAATATTACTCAGTGGAGCAGCATCCTTATACTTTGATATCGGTTCTACCAGGTGTTCTTCAACTTCAGATATAGGAGCAACCTCGTTGTCATCTGGGCCTGTTTCTATTTCTGTGTTATTTTCTGCCACAGTTGCCTGAATTACTGGCACATTGACAAAGGTGCGTGTTGCCATTTGAGCAGATTGTTGAACTGAATCTGCCTTCTGTTTAATACTGTCATTTATGGAGTGTCCAAGAAGTTCATACAGCTCTTCATCAGTTATCTTCTTAAAAGCAGTGCTGTCTTTTAGTGCAGTTAAAATTGTCTGCACAGGCCTCTCCATCAATGGAGTACTTCTTCTTACTTTAGGGGGCTCTTCATTGAATAGTAAATGTAAAAGGTGTGTCTTCCCTACCCCTGCTGCTCCAACTATTACAATTTTAATAAGATAAGCAGAAACACTTCCATCTTTGAGGGCATGTCGGTAGCGTTCATAAGCAGCTCTTGGATCTTCTCCAATCCTACGTTCAGACTCTGTTGTAAAATCACAGTACCACTTAGTGATTTTAAATTGTGCTCTAAACTTACGTAGATTTAAGTATACAATTTCTCCATTCCATCTCTGGACAGGAGCCCAATCAGGCTGCCAAAAGTTATACAGCATATGAAAATGCATGGAAGTGTTGAATATAACATGCATACAAAACTTGACTTACAATCATTGGGTCTCTATGTTTTTGAAGGTCTGGATGAATCTGCAAATTGAAAAAAAAAACCCATTGACTGACGTACATGTACATGTAGATAAAAATAAAGAAGACCAATATTTCATTCAGTAATTTATAACTACAGAAAGGCTTTTTGGAAAACATTATTTACAATTATGTTAATGTTATATTTCAAATAGAGAAATTAAAGTAATCTAAAAGCAATCATAATGGTTGAGCATGCATAGTCAAATTTCAGCACAGTAGTGGGTAGACTGCAAACAAAGGTGAGGAGAGGGACAAGTCTAAAGTGTTGATCCAAAGCTAACACACACAAAACATTTACCTCATTCAGTTGACCACAGTCATCCTACCTTGATGCAGTGATCGTAACAGTGCATTAGATTTATGAGTGGAGTCCAGTCTAGTATATATTTTTAAGTTCATCAATACGTAATGATACAACATTATTACAATAAATCAAGGTGGTGTGAAGTTTGATACCAATGACCTGTTAGATTTCAGAAGTGTCCCTAGAGCTAATGAGGTGAATTTTATTTTATAGCAGCACTGGCAATCATAATTGCTAATAAAATGATGCTAAAGATCACCTATTAATACACATATTCTAGGACAAAAAGGGGGCGTGTTAAAACAATGCCTTGATAACTTCAACCGACTGCACTAGCTAGGCTCCATTACATTTCTTATGTATGGAAAACTTCATTTTACATGAGAGAAAATACAACACATATTGACATAATGTTTATCCTTCATCAACAGTGCAAACAATTGCCCAAGCAAACTTTTTACCATTTCAATGTTCATAATTATCAATTTGACATGAATCTTTCCTAGGTTATTAAAGATTGAGTTATTTACAATGTTTTAGAATTTCTGACAAAAAACCCCCAGGTGAAGGTTTTTTTATCTGACAGCTAACAGAAATGCCATGCATGTGAATGTTGCACATACCCAAGGTACTGGATCCCCAGATAAATTTTCAGGACTCCAGATTCGAGTTTTTTCATTTCTTATTGTCACACTCCCAGGAGGCAGAAGCTACATTAGAGAATGTGAAGATGCCTGTTTCTAATGTGCTTTATTGAGACTGTGCTAATCACATGCACAATTACATATCTTTACACGAGAGATGAGCTCTACAACATATAATTATTGCTGCATCCATAACATGTTACACAACCATTAATGCCAGTTAATGAAACTTACACGGGGGAATGTTGGAACCTCTATTCCCATCTTTTCCTTGAGATAGTCTATAACAGTTGTATGATGTGAGCTGGTGGCCCCATCAATTGGCATGAAGCCATGAAGATCAGTGCAATGAATGTCAAAATCATGCTCCTCAACTAGGTACTTCACTGTGGCTAGATTCCCAACAACACAAGCATTATGCAACAGATTCCTCTTCCAAGCACCAATAATTTTTGTATTGCACTTCTTTTCTTCAATGAGGTATTTTAATATATCAAGATCATTTGACAGTGCAGCCCTATGTATTGGGAAATCTCCGTTGTTGTCTTTACTTGTGCTAGGGTCGCACCCATGTGTCTCTACCAAGTACTTCACGATTGCCAAACTCTTTTCGCTGGCATAATGCAAAGGCGTTCGATCATACTTGCCTGGACATTCTGGATCACACTTTCTATCTTCTATTAAATAAATCACTATATCAAGATGACCATAACGAGCAGCAATATGAAGAGGAGTATTTCCATCTTGATCCTTGTCAGAGACATCATAACCATTTTCCAGATACTTTACTGTAGCTAGACTTCCATGCTCTTCACATGCATTATGCAACAATGTTCTGCCCAGATGTCCCGTGTATCTTGAACCACAATTCCTTGTAAAAATAAAATATTTTAGGATATCCAGGCTACTTGATGATGCCGCAATATTTAATGAGGTATCATTATTTTTATCTCTTTTTAAGGGGTCTAATTCATGCTTTTCCACAAGGTATTTCACTACTGCTAAGTTTGATTTTCCTTCGCAAGCATTATGTAACAGTGACCTTTTCAATTGACCAGTGCATTTAGAACTGCAATTTCTGTCCTCAATGAGATATTTGAGAACATTTAAGCTACCTGAACGTGCAGCTACATTGAGTGCAGTGTTTGTATTTTCATCCATTTTGGATGTTGAACATCCACATTTCTCTACAAGATACTTTACTACATCTAGGGCATTTCCTTGACATGCATTATGCAATGGAGTCTGACTCCATTGACCTGTACACTCTGAAGTACAATGTTTTTCTTCAATGAGATAAGTCACAATACTTAGGTGCCCCGAGAGTGCAGCCACATTGAGGGGAGTATTTCCGTGCACATCCTTCACAAAGGGGTCACAATTGTATTCCTCTACCAAGTGCCTCACCAAACGTATACTTCCACCCACTTGGCAAACATTATGTAAGATTGTTCTACCGTATTGACCACGACACTCTGGAGTGCACTTTCTATCATTGATGAGATATTCAATAATCTCCAGGCTCCCTGATAATGCAGCCAAATTCAGTGCAGTATTTCCATTTTTATCTTTGACATTAGGATCAAATTGAAGCTTCTCCACTAAATACTTCACCTTTGCCAAGTTACCATCAGTGCAAGCTTTGTGTAGCAACTAGTCGGGGTGAAAGGTAGCATATCATGGTTTCTTTAGTAACAAGCAATGAACACCACAAAATTATACATTTTGGGCATGCGTATTTGATTTTCCAACAAAATTTCAGTTTTATGCTCTCACTCAGAGAGCTGCCATAAATGTTCTGCAGCATCTGCAAGCCAACAGCATCCATAATGTAAATTAAAGCACAAGAAACAGTCCATATATATAGCAGTTCAAAGCTCTTTGACTTAAGTCACAAAAATGTTTTCCCACAATGTGGAGAAGATGGAACACCTTATAAATTCCGTATGTACTAATAGTTCTATGATGTATTACGAGAGCAAATGTCTCATAATATATGGATTTTGAAAAGTTACCTGTTTGGTTGCAAGCTCTTAGTTTTGTACTTTGAAATGTTTTGTGACTTATAATTAATTCACAATTATGCAGTATTTTGTCTCTTGCGCAGGATCTTGTACAAGAAATGCCTATGTATTAGGCCAAGCAGTATGTTGACACACTAAGAACAAACATGAATCCAGTGTTGAAGTAGGTTTTCAAAAAGGCAGTTGCTATTACCTATTGTAACCTAAGTCACGATGTTGTGACTTATATTAGGTCACAACTGGACAGTCTACAATTGAATCGAACTGACACAAAATACCTAAATACTACCAAAATAATATTAGTGATCTGTATGCCAAATCAGCTTGCGCTTTCAGCATTTATAAATGGTTAAAAACCTCATGAAACTTTTTTTTCTTTTGGTACACAGGAGAAATTAATTTATTTAGTTATTTGAATTTTTCAGAAAATAGAAACTAAAAATTCATTCATTATCAAACTTGGAATCATTTCAGCTGTTTTAGTGACAAAAATAAGAAAACTAAATATATGTAAAAGTGGTGTCTTCTGATTTCTGGATATTCATAACTTATCAGCGATTAAACCTAGAGATGAACGGCAGAAGGGCTTTAAGTAAAGATATGAGTTTCTTTTCAGCAGCGGTTTGAAAAATAGGTAGCCAAAGATAGATGCAGTGTAAAAGCTATTTGTGTGCTTTCGTCATGGCGAGTCATGCAATCATAGGCGTTTCACGGACATTTTAAGCAAAGGTCTGCATGGGGGATCGTGTAATATGGCGTTTAACGAGCACGGTTGTTAGGCTGGATACGAGATTCATTTCACAATGTTGCGGTCTTGCTAATTATTAATAACCCACCCGCAACATTTTCCTTACCACCAGAATTGAATTTACGCATCCAACTCTTGTCTACCAATCTTTTGAACCTGCACTTAGCTACGATCTAGCGTTTAACGGTCGGGGAACGGTTGCTAGGCTGGGTACGAGATTCATTTCACACCATTGCGGTCTTGCTGTTATGAGCTAATTATTAATTAAACCACCCACAACATTTTCCTTACCACCAGAAATGACATCCAACTCTTGACTACCAATCTTGAATTTGCACTTATCTACGATAGTTAGGACTAACGGTACTTAGGGTAGGGCCGAAGGTCATTAGGGTTTACTTTTCACCCACATTCCGAATCCCCCGTCAAAAAAAACACCCGTATCTTATCCCCAGTTTTTCAGCCGCATTAACTGGCGCCATATTAAATTTCGCTACATAGATAATAGAGGGAGTACAGCAGTGGCGAACGTTCGATTGTGCATACCATAGGTGCAATGACTGACACATTGTAACGCATCGTTTTTGGGAAAGTTTCAGTTACAACAACACTGGTCAGACACCACTCTCGAGCTGGTACGCGGGTAAGGGATTTAGAGGAGTCTGGCGACCGCTGATAGGCATACTTTGCCGGTTCCGCATAGAAGTTAGCGTATAGCACATCATTTACAGAGTTCGGAAATATGTGCGACTTGCGACTGACTGACCTAAACAATTTTCAACTCACCTGTGTCACTGTGTGGTCACTTACACTAGCGCTCTCATCCATCTTGTATGACACTGACTCACTGAGTGACTCAGTACAGCGCAGAATTGAGTTGTGTACAAATAAAACCAGAATCACGCGGGAATTATCACTCGTTCCCAGTCCTCATGACAATGAGTTCCGTGTGTTATTCGGTGGTGCGTTAAAGCCGACACTAGGAAACGAAAGGAAGCTTGCAGGACTTATGCGTGACATTGCCAAAACTGCACGTAGTCCTCAACATAATTAAGGGCTGTTACCCATTAAACATTACATTACGGAAAGGTCATGTTGTCGGTTGAAACCTAGACCTCCCAGAGTATTGGTTCAAAGGTTTGCGACTTGAGACGGTGTATTAGAGATCCCAGAATCTAATAATAAGAAATTTGTGTACGCTCGTAATTTGTTGTGGTAAGCTGTGTTAGTGTGTTTATTGTTTTCATATATCAAGTGCGTGTGATCTAGAATACAGCGTTCTTCCCTTTGTAAGTTGTAACGTATCTTCCTGGTACATGGGACCTATCAATCTAGGCTTACATTTTCCTCTTTTTTGATCTTTGCTAGATTACCTTCACTACGCTGTGCGTAACAGGCTCCAGAATTGAAATGGTCAACAATGACGTAAGAGCCATACGTGGCACAACACCACCGGAAAGTACTCATACCATGCAGCTGTGGGTTGTAGATCCCTTGGATACACTGATACGTTAGCGTACAGACTTCTGGACGTTCATGAACGCCTCTACTCTTACAAAAAGGTGAGAACACAATGCAGCTGATATTAATTACCGCTCCCGCCATATCATAACTGGCCTCACAAGGCCGGCTGCCTGAACATAAAATAGAACAATTCAAAAGCGCCGAGTAAGGTGGAAGGTTATGGGCAAGTAGCTTATTCAACATACGCAAAACTAGTTGCACTAATTTGACGACCTTGACCATGTACTAAAGAATAGATACACATCAAAGTCGCGATGGCGCCCGCAAGATAAGCGTATTTTGTCGTTTTTACGACAACCATACATCATCCTTCAGCCACTCAACTAAGTCAAAACACACAACACACAGGGCGCCTTTTCTCTTCTACCCGCCATTACTTGAACAGCAAGAATAACGCTCAGAGTCATAATAACCCTATGCTCACTTGTCTATTATAAGAATCATAGCTCCCGTGTCAAAGCAAGGACCAAAAATAATAAGTGGTCTAAATATACGTACAGGTACTAATGAAATACGGAATACAATATAACTGACGCAAGTGCGCCCGAAATACAGCAGCAGTCTTTAAGTCAAATGTGTGTGTGCAAAAGTCATGCACACTGCGTTTGTCACCCCATTCATACGATATTACGAACGAGGTGACAAACGCCCCATTCAACAGAGCGAGTGCATGGCTTTTGGCACCGTGCGCATGAATATCATATTGCTTGTACCATTTGTAAGTACCCAAATGTGATGGATGTGTAGTTGAGTTTTCAATAAAAATGAAGAGTTGCATCACATTGCAAGCCCGTAGCCGGAGGGGGGGGGGGGGGGGGGAGAGGGAACCCCCCCCCCCCCCCCCCCCCCCCCCCACCCCTCTCAGAGGGTCAAGGTCCGCTTATGTGGAAGTACGGTGCGGTCCCGGCCGCTCCCCGAGGTGACTCCAGGCCTTCTGGTCCGTATCATAATTTATGTCTAAGTGTTGCAGCTGAAGCCATGAAGTTAAACCGAAAACTAACTCGATCATCGCACCCGGCCAGACTACTTGTGGTGAACCGGAAGCTGAATGCAAAACAAACGAAAACCAACTGTCCTTGCAACAATGGAGGAATCAGTTGCATAAGATGCAATTCATTAGATGAGAATACTGAGAAGGATTTGTAAGACAACACCGTTGCGTCATTTTGTTCATGCAAACGTGGTTGCGGATCAGCAAGGAGTTGTTCGTGTAACGCTTCTCACATTCCCTGCATGTAGTAGTGCATGTCATCCATCTATAATCAGTTGCTCTAATTTTCCTGCTGTGAAGAAGTTGGAAGTTGTTGAGCAGTCTGAAAAGTCTTCAACATGCACTTTAAATATATATTTGGTTCAAATGCTGTGGAATTACACTTTTCAAATCTGATGAGTTAGATATCTTAGAGGGCAAGTGGCTTACAGACAATATCATTTCTAGGATTAAAAAAAACAGTTCCCTCTTATATTGGGAGGGGGGGGGGGGGGAGGGGGGGGAGGAGTTGCAAGACTGCGTTAAAAGTTCAGCATATGGCTTTGATCCAGAAGTAACTGAATTTGTTCAAGTTATTAACATCAATAGTTGCCACTGGGTTGCTATTTCTACAGTTGGAGTTAGTGCTGGATGCATTCAGTGGTTGGACTGCATGCATTCATCTGCATCACAAGAAAGTAAGGAGGTGATAGCAGGTATGATACAATGCCCCAGATCTGAACTTGTTATTCAAATAACTTGAATGTTCAACATCCGAAAGGATTATCAGATTGTGGTGTTTTTGCATTGGCCTTAATATCAGCAATTTGTTTTGGTTTAGACACAGTCAGCACGTTCTTAGATCAACAAAAAAAAACTTGTTGAAGTCAATTGTAAGACAAGAAATTGCACCATTTCCTACTTCATGAAAGGAAAAGATGCACTATATTACAAATTGGAATTGTCTCTGTTTACTGTATATGTCGGATGCCCAGCAATAAATCACAACTGGTTTAATATTCATCCTGTACCATATGTTACCACATGAAGGGTATTATGTTGCCCGTTTCGGTAAAGACACAGAAATGGCTTTGTTTCAGTGTGAAACTTTAGCTTCTTTGAATTGAGTCAATGGTATCTCACTTATGCATTTTCTATGTACACATACTGTATTCATTTACTTGTTCATTACTTCGAAGCACTGCTGAAATAAAAATTGCATGTGGTATAAACGCAATGGGCCAGCCTGCTACCACAGGACCGCCTAGAGGTCTTAAGGTCGGTAGGTAGCTATAAGTGGTCCGTGCGTGGGACCATTTTTGGCAGCCATAAGGGTCCGGGGTAAAGCGGACCACTTATTGTCACGTACAGTGTATAGGACCAGATATTGCATTCTAAACGGAGTAGTCTGGGACCAGATATGGTGACGGTCCGCCCGGACCAGTTATTGCTGTGGACGATTTACTGCGTAACACCCCATACAGAGTTTGATATCAGCAGTAATAACAATATATTTCCCTGAGTTATACGGGCTTTCCCTATGTGCATTCGAAAAAGATGCATCTTGCATGCATGCGTGAGTTCTTTTTTCCCCCCCCCCAGGCGCACACCAGAAATCATATCTACTCCTACTTTAACGAGAAAAACGAACCGGACCCATGGCATGTGGAGCTCATGTTTCCTTTTGCATGTCGCCATGTCGAAATCGTATCTCTGCATCCCATGCACGGCAGCAGCACTGACATATATATTACCTTATCGATTCTATGTGTACATATACAATATCGATGTAATAGTATAAACAGGCTGGCATTAGCGTGGATTAATCACACAAATCAAACAGTACTGAAATATGAATGGTGAGTGACCCATTAGTCAACCGTCCGACCGGATCGCGGGGGATATCGTCCGATTGGAATTTATTGTCAGGGCGCCTGTTAGTCAACCGGTCGACCAGTTATCATCCGGTTAAACTCAGCTTCCGTACAGAACATACATGCATAGTTTGACGCATGCACGTGATGGAGCAATACCTGTACACAAGTTCCCCGATCCTTCAAAGCCGTTGCAGCAAATGGCTTCAGCGTAGTACTCCATACCTATGTAATATGTCGCCACCTGTGTGTTCTGTGTTCTGCATGGAAATGCATACGAAAGAGAGAGTACATACATTGGTATGCTTGCAAGACAAAGAATTCCAAATCTCACCCTGCGCAGTAGGCCCAACCCCAAAGTGTAAGGCTGCAGTCGTACGTAGTAATATAGGTCTCCGTCACTGCAGTATATGCCACGTAGCTGACGTCTCGTGATGATAATAGATAACAAGTGCTGCGAGAATGTAAAGGCATTTGTACCGCAAGTACTGATTCTTTGACAATTGTTAGCACTTTTCACTTCAGTGCAAATGCCATAAAACATATATCATTATTATTATCCGATTATTCTAATAATAATAATAATAATAATAATAATAATATTTCTCAATGCATTGTACAGATAATGCACTGAAGAGGCAAGTAATGGCATGTGTAAATGCACTTATATACTTCCTATTTAAATGGATACAGTTTACAAAAGGGAGATAGATCTACAGTTTTGAGGCGACACATGAAGGTGATGATATTCTTTGCAGATACAACATGTTGTGGTAAAGAATTCCAAATAGGAACAACCCGAGATGAAAAAAAGTATAGCCGAAAATCATGACGAGGTATGGTGACCGACTGGAGCCTGTATGAATTCCCACGAGTGGAATGAACGTTTGAAATGACTGTAAACATCTCAGCTGCATCAATATCCAAAAGCTTATTCACAATTTTGTAACACATTGTAAGGTCAAAATAGATACGACGATATTCTAATGATGACAAATTAAGATTTGCTAACCTGGATGCATAATCCATGCGAGGAAGCCTTGCACGTTTATAAATTTCTCGTGTGAAGTAACGCTGTACTCCTTCTATATGTTCAATATCTTTAAACAGCCAAGGATTCCAGACTGGAGTGTTGAATTCTAAAAGTGGCCTAACGTAGGTTTTAAATACACGTAATAGAATGCTGACATCACTAGTATGGAAACCTTTTAGAAGTAGAGAACATCTAGAATACGCTTTGGCCGTAATGGATGAGCAATGAATTCCAGGTTTAAAATCTGATGAAACATAAACACCAAGATCACGAATAGAAGATACTTGCTCTAAGGTTATCCCACATAATGAGTATGATGTATCAGATATTTGCTTTCCAAAGGAGATGACATTGCATTTTTGAAAGGCAATGCTAAGTTGCCAATTAGATGCCCAATCACAAAATGCAGATAATGAACTTACAAATGGAGATGTATCCCCAGTAGAATGATGAAAATAAATTTTAGTATCATCAGCGAAGATTTTAGCTTTAACAGGTGATGACAAACAATCTGGAAGGTCGTTAATATATATGAGAAAAAGAAGTGGACCTAAGACAGAACCCTGAGGAACGCCACTAATGACAGGTAGTGGGGTCGACAAATTTGAACCTATGTAGACATGTTGATATCGATTACTAAGAAACGATTTTATCCAAGCAAGCAGATGAGAATGGAAACCGTAAGATTCTAACTTTAGTAGAAGCTTTTGATGCGAGACGGAATCAAATGCCTTAGCAAAATCTATATAAACTGCATCAACCTGCATCTTAGCATCAGATAGCAATGACATTTCATTTAGTGTTACTAAAAGTTGAGTACAAGTAGACCTTTTGGGTAGAAAACCATGCTGATCTTTTGATAACAGACCACACGGCGCGACAGTGTACCGTATGCAGCCTTGTATATTGCACCCATACTAATCGATACTCGTCTGCACTCGACACGTGGGCAGTTTTTCACACGTCACGAATGCGGCGCCATGTATACGTCTCAGAACGAACACTTCGCTTATACGTATGATATCGCGGTCTGCATATGGATTCAGTATAATCGTCATCACCTGTCTGCATACTTCAGATGAACGCGTGCAGACTCTGTACACGTCATGTATTCGAATCGTTTCAAATCCATTTTCTGTTCTGCATACTTGAAGGCTAGTGCTTAAACCCTGAACCACGCCAGCAATAATTCAAAATTTAACGGCAAACTTTAATCAAATTACAGCTGAAATACAACTTGGTCAAAAATATACAGGTATAGTTTCAAGCTGGCGATCATAGTCTCCATCACATTTTCCTGATGTAGTTAGAAGGGCACTCTCCGCCTAGCAGAGGCCTCTTGGAAGGCGAGCACGAGCCTCTACGTTTCCTTACAAGCACACGCTAAAATATTACAGAGGTTATGCACAAAGAACTCAGCATTTACTTACTCTCTGACCGCGGTGGTAGATAGCTTATGCTTTACAATGCTATCGTCGTCATCCCCTTGGTTGGCCATGCAGCGAAACGTTTCATTTGGCCGTAGTACACCCTGGCGTCGGCTCAAGAGCTGCGGTCAGAAAGGAAAGTCATAGCATGCATACTCTGTACCTGCGTTTCTTCTTTTGCCGGGGTTGGTCACTTCCACCATTTCAGTCTCGATGTACTCGCTTAAATATCTCCTGACCCTGAAGTTATTGGCACGCGCACATAATCCACATGCACATATACAACGTACTATGCTCTTCGCGTAATGGCGTTCTATTGGTCGGCACTGTGCTGAAGAGAACAAACATGACGTAGGCATGTAAACCTTTGTGACAACTTGAAACGCCGCCTAACTGCATCTACTGAATCACACACTTGTCCTGGTTTGACATATGCAACACCGTATAGTGTACAGTGTAAACACGCACAACTTACCAGGCCTAGACTGTTTAAGTCCGTTTGGTATGCCTTTATAACCTCCGCCTGTCACCCCGCGTTGTCCGAAACTCTTTATCTTGCACAGTTGCACCTCACTGATTCGTCAGCTATATAGTGATCAAAATCAACAATCCAATTTCTCTTACGTTGGGAACGGCTCCATTAGTACTGTCTCCACAGATAGCCCAGTAGTCCAACTTTCCTTTCCTCCTATTTCGTTCAAGTTGCCTGTTTTTGTTTCCTTTGGTCGATCGTGCGTCGTCACCTCCACTAATGACCAACACGTGCAAAAAAACTTAAAACCGAGCATGCGCAGATAATGATATCAAAATTAATTACTCAAATAGGCCTACGGCTACACAGATGTAGGTATCAAAAGTTTACAATGACTATAGGGATCCAATAACTTACCTGTGAGTACGCGACTCGATCGGTCGAGGTAATTATAGTAGCCACACTCATATGAATGCGTTTTCATGGGTGTGGTTTAAAACGGCCTATATTCCTATTTATTGCGCACTATCGTAATTTACGGGCTAAACTGCTGCTCGCGATATGGGTGCGATACGCACCCGATACTTAGCCCCAACAATACCCATCTGCACACTGCACTGGACATTGACATATCTAGGTACGAGTATGCATATTGGTCCGCACACGTGCATGTCTGGATATGTATCTGCATACCATGGCGTGGGCAAACTCTGCATATTACTGCATACGATACTATGTCACGCAGTGCCATTTACCCTGAGGAAATGAACCATTGATTCAGAAATAATAGATTCCATCACTTTACAACATATGCTGGTCATAGAAACAGGGCGATAGTTACTAGGAAGTTGACGAGCACCCTTTTTAATAATTGGACACACATAACCGACTTTCCAAACAGCAGGTAAGATACTGCTTTCCATAGACATAGTAAACAGACAACTTAGAGGGAATGCTATTGCGGGAGCAATAGACTTCAGAAAAAATGCCGGAAAACCATCAGGAGTTTTAGAGCATTTGTTTGGTAGGTTCCTAAGAGATCTCAACACTTTGTCATAAGTAAAACTAATGATATTTAGAGACTTTGTACTTTGTATACGAAGAGGAAAATATAGAAATATAGATTATAGATAGAGATATAATATAGATAGAGAAAGGGTGTATATTCTCTATCCTCTGATGCAATCGGAACTTAAAATGTATAGATGTCCTCTCAATGTATTGGAATGTCTGGATCTGTTGCTTAACTAAAGTAGAGTTGTCCAAAATCAACTAATTGAGGCAGCAGAGGAATGGTAGGTAGGCGGATAGGAGGGTAGCGGGAAGCAGAAAGGGAGTTTCTACAATATCAATAGAAGCCGTGAACACAAATAACTTCTAACTGGTATCAATATCTGATGTCTGGAAGAATTCTTTGGTAACTATAACCACATCTTTGATATGGATATGTGTCTGGGCGTTAATCCGTTTCCGCTTTTTATAGAATTCCTCTTCTTATAGCATATTTCGGCATGGTTAATGCACACATGCACACACACACACACACACACACACACACACACACACACACACACACGCACACACACACACACGCACACACACACACGCACGGACGCACACACACACACACACACGCACGCACGCACGCACGCACGCACGCACACACACACACGCACACACACCACACACACACACACACACACACACACACACACACACACACACACGCACACACACACACACACGCACACACACACGCACGGACGCACACACACACACACGCACGCACGCACGCACGCACGCACGCACGCACGCACGCACGCACGCACACACACACACACACACGCACACACACCACACACACACACACACACACACACACACACACACACACACACACACACACACACACACACACACACACACACACACACACACACACACATCCCGACGTGCTGCTTAATGCACGTGCCTGATTGCTTACACGTACACATATTTTATTCTTACCAGCATTTTTTTCTGCATGGGCATTAGTTGGGCGTAGCCCGACCTTCGCGTTTTGGCGGAAGCGAAAACGCAAAGGTCGGGCTACGCCCAACTACATGGTGGTACGCTGTAGAAGCGGGTCAGGATGCAACGTGTGTAGGCTGATCAGAGGCAAGCTGATGTGGCTCAGTTGCCACCTTCATTTTAGGTGAGAAGCGGCATCACCATTACTAGTTAATGACGTAAAGACAAGCCTATAAGATTACGTAATGACCGCGCCCACAATGACTAATTTCTAGTACTTTTCCAATGCCATAATACATATGGCACTACGATCTCCCGATTAATATCTAGCCATCGACGCAATCGGAAAATATTTTCGACTTACATTCAAAGATGTACGTCCTCTCGCAATTTCGAGATACATGTATGTACCAAACTAATACATGCCTTATACCAAGGACTCTTGATAATTAAGTGTCATTGCATAGTTATACGATATACTGCATCAATTCGGTTTTCCAAAGTGTGAAGTGTCGTCCAGTCTAACGTTTGGCAAAGTAGCACTTACACGTGCTATAGCTGTTTATTTCAGTGTTGCCGCGGTCAGCTATTATCGATCCGGTCACGATCACGGCTAACCGTACCGGATCGTCCCGGTCACCTTCACGGACGGTAGCTGACCGTATACAACCCACCCGATCAAAGTTGACGGTTACCGGGAAAAATCGAAGCGGTTACGGACGAACCGTAGTATATACATGTGTTTGATTAAATTTAATTAATAATGACATGAACACGTACGTTTAGTAGTACAAGTTATGCATTGAAGTTTTTGTTGCATCGCAGAAAGATAACCCTTTCAACCCTTCCTCCATCCATACGTCACCGTTTACGTTCCACGATAAGTTTAAGTTGAGAGAATACCCTCTCAGAGGGTGCACTTGAGGCAGGAATGGTCAAGTACTTTTGAGCCATCAAGGCAACATGTGGAAACTTCACTTCGTGGTCACTCCACCACTCCATCGCATTGTTCACACGCCAATTGGTCAGTGGCTCTTGCAGATAACATTTCAATTCCTCCAACACTATATCTCTTTTTTCTTGTTTGAGTCAGAGATACATTTCTTTCAGTGGCTATACTCCAGCATTACGTCATTGACAACTTAACTAATGTATAGTATGCGATTAGAGTGGGATTATGCAATTAAGTCAGTGCCACGAGATCTGCATTGTACACGTTCAGTTCGTTCCGAGATTCGCAAACAATTCAAGCAGCTGCAAATTAAACAAGATTTGCAAAGAAGCAGCTGTAAATCGATTGCAGGATTTGCAAACAAGCAGCTGCAAATTGATTGTCAATATTGTTGCATTGCACATATGTAACCGTGTAAATTTTTGACGGTTCCCGGCTATCTAGCTGAAAAAACTGGCGGTTCGGTGTTCGCGACCAACATTACGTCATGCATCTTTTCTGGCGGTCACGGACACGGTCAGGCCAACCGTATCGGCTGATTTGCCGGTTTTCACGGTTGACGGGCAAACCGCGGCATCACTGGTTTATTTTGACCAAAAAGTCAGCTAGGATTCCTTGTTTTTCAGTTCTACACTTTGCAATTTCCGGAGTAACGCCGCTACCTTATCCTCCAAGCCTTCCCCTTTGTTTAGTTCAGTCCAATTGACATTGAACTCCTGCTGACAGACCTGCTTTGACTTCATTGGATAGGCTGCCACATATGCGTATGCATTATGCATGCAATGTAGCATAAAGCTGCCACCTTCATTTTATTTATTTTGTTCTATTTTACAATTTTTTTTCCTTTCAGTGCAAATGCCTATATCATTATGATATTCCGATTTTTCTCTATGGACCACATACAATTGGAAAATATTTTTGACTTAACAAGCATAGACGTCCTCTCGATGTATTGGAATTTCTGGAGCTGTTGTTTATCTTTTTGAATGCCAAGTGTGTACATGCATGTATGCATACACTGACAAGCGTTACACCATTGATGCGCATGATTTAGAGATTGCGTGAAAAAATGTGTTGATCAGTCACATTGTAATACAAATGTATGCATCTGACAAACTCTACAATGGTGGATTCGAAAATGGCTCGACCAGTGCTACTGCCTGCATGAAACGTTTAGCGGTGAGGGTGAGAGTCGGTGGGACGAATGGATAGAACATTTCGAAAGCTGTGCAGAAGTGAACAAATGGAGAGCGACGAAGACAAGTTGAAATGGCTTCGCGTACGCCTGGTAGGAAAGGCGCTGACAGTATACCGAAGACTAGGGCAAAGTGCACGTCAAATATGGTGCGTGCAAAGATGCGTTACTTTCATCGTTTCTATCCCGACAGTGCAAGAGACCTCTACATGCATATGGCGGAACTGCAGGCTAGAAAGAAGCGCAATGACGAAGATTGGGCTTCGTTCGGGGACGCGCTCAGAGTGCTTGCAGATAAGGCATACCAGGAAAAGGCCCACGAGCGCCTCGCATTGAACCAATTCTTTTCACAAATTGATAATCCTCATCTCTCATTCAAATGTCAAACAGACTCGTCCTCAAAATGTCGAAAAAACCGCAACCACTACCATCGAGATGCAGACATATTTGAGTCACAGCAGCAGCAAGACCTTTGGTATCGGGTTGGTACGTGTTAAACAGAGTTCAGAGCCTAGTCACGAACCGGAACTTGTTGCTTCTGCTGTCAAAACTGAGAAAGATGATGGCGCTATGACACAACTTATTGAACGGCTGGACCACCTAGAGAAGCTGGTACGAGACACAAGAAGAGAGGAGCGCCCACCCAGGACAAGGGGGCAGTTTGAAAACAAAGATAGGCAGCGTGTATAATAATCTGTTGGAATTGTGGGGGAAAGGGGCATATTGCACGCAATTATACAGCCGCAGCAAACATCAGTAGCAGGAAAACGATCATCCCTCAGTGCTAGGGGTCCAGCACGAAAGGGACAACCTTTAAAAGGACCCAAGAAATTTCCATCACTGTGCCTACACTATCTATAAATAGTGGTCTGAGTTATTGTCTTAATGGTTTTGTAGCCACTTGACCTATTGAATTCATAGTTGATACAGGGGCATCCGTTTCCCTCCTCAGGAAGGACTTTTGGGGTCAAGCAAGTAAAATGGACAGTACACTCAAGCTAAGGGAATGCAGTGGACAGAGGTTAGTAGGTGTTAGTAGGGCACCACTTAGCATAATGGGAGGACAGGTGCAAGTGCCCTTTCCAGGCATTCCCACAGCACTTTCTGCAACATTCATTGCTGCAGATGAACTTACTGTCAAAGCAATTCTTGGTCTTGACTTTTGGAAACTCATAGATGTGTAATTAATAGTGGAAGTAGAACAATTGAGTTTCCATCTCAAGGTGTGTCATTGTCTATTAGTGGTCCACAGGTGGGTAAATCCTTTGGGAACACTCCAATTGTCAACCTGATCTTGAAGCAAAGATTGGTGGTTCCTGGAGGAAGTGAAATGGAAGCAATGGTTGAAGTTGAGCATAACAATTTCAACCATTCTTGGATTGTAGAGGGTACCCCAAACATGTGTTGTGGATTGATGGTTGCCCATGGTATTGTTAACCCCAAAAATGGTTCTGTTCCACTCAGAGTGCTACCCCTGAGAAATGAGGAGGTGGTGGTGAGGAAAGGAACTCGAATTGCAGTGATGGAGGCTCTAGAAGAAGACCCACATGTTGATCACCATATTGGTATGGTACACAGATTAAGTGGGAACGTATCATCAGGTGATCAAAAGTTAAGGTTCTGTGGAAGTTTGTATCTAAGCTAGGGGATCATCTGAGCAACAGTGATAAAGAATTATGTATTTAGTTTTCTTGGAGTATGCTGATGTCTTCACCTTTACACCCAGATGAAGTAGGCCATACAGCTGACATCAAACATCACATTGATACAGGAGATGCTACACCAGTACACCAGTTACATGTACCTCTGTGATTCTCACAGGCTCGTAGGATAGAACAAGAGATATGCTGGAGGAGATGATGGCTACGGATGTCATCCAACCATCTCATAGTCTCTGGTCTTCTCCAATTATATTAGTCCGTAAGAAGGATGGGTCTACACATTTTTGTGTTGATTTCAGGAAAGTGAACTCCATCACAAAGAAGGATATGCCTACCCCTTGCCCCGTGTTGACGACACCTTAGACACACTTGGAGGCTCCAAGATTTTCAGCACACTAGATCTTTCAAGCGGTTAGATCCAATTAACCTTCGTAAAACCCTGCATGATGCCTATGCTATAGTAAGGGAGAAGTGTAGCATTGAAAATAGGAGGCAGAAGTCCTTTTATGACGAAAAGGTGCATAGAAAATCATATAATGTGGGTGATATGGTGTGGTTGCATTCAATAGTAGTTCCACAAGGGAAGTCAGGAAAACTACATCATCCATTTGAAATTGTGGAGCCCATTGGTGTAAGTGACTACAGGATTAAAGCACAGAAGGGGAAGAGAACCCAAGTGATACATTTTGACCGACTTAAGCCTTGTACACCAAGAACACGGATAGCTCAACGTGGGGGAGCAGAGCAACAGAGAAGTACGACAAATAATCCATGCAAACCACATGTGTTGGGTGAGCAATTGAACATCGAGAGTGATGATGATGAACCACCACCTCCCAGCGACTAACAGCCTCTTATTGAAGCACTACCTCCTGTAATTTTGTTATCAAACCTCCCCAAGCCAGACAGACGTCAGTCCCTCATTCCAGTTCGAAATAACCGCTACCCTCAACGTATACAACAACCACCAGATTATTGTGGATACTAGAACTCTTCTTCCTAGAGGAGGGAGCAGTGTAATACAAATGTATGCATCTGACAAACTCTACAATGGTGGATTGTCTGAATGTCTCCTTTGCACGTGTCTCATCCCTTGTATGCCTGTCTCTTGTGTATGTGTCATAGTTGTCTGTCTGTCTCCCTAACACATGTATTATTGTATAAATGCAGGTCTCTTGTTCTGAAATTACTCTCTCTCTTGTCTCTATGATTGTGTACCCGTGATTGGAACCTAATATTAATTGCTGTAAATCTTTGCTATTGGGAGTGCCCTGTTACAACAGCTCTGTGATGCATGCATATGCCTGCTGCATTTGTAACCTAATAAGTATGTATAAAGTAATTATGTTTCTTCACACACTGGCTAGAGAACTCCATTATTCACTTCATTTCACTAATGCATCACTTCAGTACTCCAAGAACAAGAATGTGTAGCCCCCAGTTCGTATTATGAGTTGTTGCAACAAAAGGTGCCAGCGGGTTATAATAATGGACACACAAAATGTGCTTAAACTGGGACCACATATTTGTATGACTATGGGGTTACATGCATGTCAGTATTGTACTTGCATGAATATTCGAAGTGATTATGATCATTGATAACACAATATAACACACAGCACTGCATGAATAGTGAGGCTGGTAATTTCGTTATGTGAGCATGTATGTATATATGCACTTGCGTTCAAAGAGTTCACAAACGTAGAGTTGTCCAAAATCAACTAAATGAAGCAGCAGAGGAATGTTAGGTAGTAGGATAGGAGGGTTTCTACAATATGAACTGAAGCCATGAACACGAATAACTTATACCGGGTATCAGTATCTGATGTCTGGAAGAATTGTTTGGTAACGGTAAACATGCACATATTTGGTACAGATATACGACACTCGAGCATTAATCCGTTTCTGCTTCGTATAGACTTCCTCTTCTTATAGCATATTTGGGCATGATTAATGCACACATGCACGCACAAGGACCCAACACACACACACACACACCCCACACAGACACTCAAACACACACACATCCCGACGTGCTGCTGAATGCACAATCAGCTGGTCACACGTATTTGCGAAGGGTGAGCCAGATTACTTTTATCATATTATTATATTTTATACCAGTACAGTTCATTTTCTCCATCTGGGCATAAAACTTCAGGGACCACTATCTATTACTAGTCAATAACGAAATGAGAGGGGGTTCCAGACACCCTGGCTGCACAACAGTGCATAGTTTAGGACACTGGGTGTGGGAATCATAATAACAGTTGTGCAGTAATTAACAAAAGAAGAATTGACTATGTTTGAAGATATGTTCAAACTATAGGTGATAATGATAAGCACTTTTTCCATTTCTGTTTTCCTAATTGTTATTTGCTTTCTGACATGCATAATATTGTAGTTGAGTGTGTATTTGTATATAAGGAATGACTCATGTGTGCGATTGTTGTTTGATGTGAAGTTCAACCTCAATTATGTAATTTCATAGCTCTCACAACAATGCAACGCAAGCTCCAAACAAAAGCATTCACACACACACACATGCACAACAATGCTTGATATGGAATAGTTAAAGGGCACTTTCATGGGAAAATACTATAATTTTAAATCATTGTAAACATCAGCAAAATGAAGTTAGTTCAACTACTTTTTTAGCTGCTACTATCATCAAGATAATGCATGGCTTCTGCCCTCTTTTGGGGCACCATGTTTCTATTCAAGTTGTGTTGCTTGACATCACAGGTCTGTTTATATGCTATTGGGATTTGGAATTGCCATCCTGTGGTTGTCACAATAGTACCTCCAGCGGCGTTAGTTTCATAATCTCTCTACTGAAACAGGTGAGTTTTGAACCACTTGTAATGTGCCAAATGCATTCTTGCATTTCGCATTCCATCTGCGAGTTGGCATCAAAGTTGCTTGTGAAACGTGTAATCTTGCAACAAATGCACCAACCACAGATCTAAATGCCCGAGTTTGTAACGGAGGACTATATCCAACTGTCTTGAAAGATTTTTAAAAAGCCCAAGGCAACATTATAGTCGCATGCACATGCCATTCTAGATGTCTTTATTAATAAATCCTACCAGAATGACGAAGTTATAACGAAATATGGGCACCTAGAAGAGATCTCCGGGAATGCTAGACAGTTCTTTCTGATTTATACTCCGATCGTACCATCTTTTATGATGCAGCATTGCCTTCCAACACATTAGTTCTTGATCCAATCATTTCCACCACGAACTGACTAGAGATGCAGACATGAGGTATAGGCTTGCAGTGTGGTAAGTACTAGCTTTATGACAGCCTTTGTGTGCAAGAACCCTCAAGTATCTACATGTATGATATAACATACTTGTTACTGCATGATGTGTAGCACAACCCTATATAGATGAACTGTGTGGTGGTGATAGGACCTAAGAATTGGTTGACAAAAAGGGCGTACAGGTTTACAGATACCAGTGTTCCCTGTTCTGAATGAAGGGCTAATAGGCCTATTCTTGATCATCATGGCCACCAACCACGCGACGAACAAGCGACTGAAGGCACGAAAGCCGTGAATTCGGGGTGGTCAAGCAATGCAATTCAGATCTTAAATCGTAGTATAAAAATGCCGGCTAATATGCAATACAGACTTTCTCACACAAAAAATGGGTCCAATCAAGATTTGGGGGTTGAAAAATCCTCTGTAAAATAATTGTGTGATTGAACATTAAAATCAGAAACGTGTGATTTTTACTATTCAATCACGTAATGATTCCAAAATGATTCTACACGTTTTTTATATTTTATTCCTGTGGATCTGGCTCGGTGTAGCGTGCACTTACAGGTACCAAGAAGTATTATCAATATGGACTGTAGCTACATGTACCAGGTGCACTACTAGATCCTCGCCATCGTTCCTATCATTCTCAGTTCACAATTTCGACCCGTGACCAGAAGGGGAATCAATACAAAGCCATCCCAAAGACGCTAGCCCCTGACTGACATTGTATATATACAAAGATTGCACCTTCATGGTAGGAATGGGCAATTTAATGTTGGGCACCATGTTATTTTAATGTTTTGGGGCTTTTGATGTCACTGGTCTGTTACGTACTCCATGCGAGTTACATCAAAAAACCCAAAACATTATACCATATCAAGGTGCCCAATATTAAATTGCCCATTCTTACCATGAAGGTGTGATCTTTGTATACATAGAATGATCGCACCGTCATATGGTAGGAATGGGCAATGTTTGCCATTCTTGGAGCTGTGCTATACATGTTTTTGAACATAAGTATTGACTTTGTGCACAGATGGAATGCTCAATTGGCAGAATTAAAAGCGCTAGCTGGATTGCACTTATAATCCACAACCAACACTATTTCAGCATTTCTTCAGGCTCTCTTTTGTAAAGTCTCTGCACCTGTGATAAAGTTTACTTTACACAAAATCTACCTTGACCACTGCTGATGTAATCTGGAGTTTTACCTACTCACAGCACCTTTCAGCAATGAGAATTGCTAGTCCTCCAAGAGCACCACCAAATAAATAATTCACCAATGGTATAGCAGCAACGTTGGAGACACGGTTGCCATCTACTTAGTAAGTGCAACATAAGAATTGTACAATACAATAATCTTGTTACCTATTATGATAGTGGAACCAGTTTGTGGAGTGTCCCCTTGAAACAACAAGTTAATGATCCCCACATCAGCAACTACACCAAACCGGTACACACCATTTTGAATGAGGTTAGTTATAATAGCTTAGGTCACATTTGGTGGGAAATTTTGGCTGCTGCATAATGCCAACAGGCCAGACACACTGAGGACAGTAATACAATGTATACCCCATCTGATGGGAGGTGGACTGCCATCCACATGACCTGCATGTAGATTGCATTAAGAGCTGACACAGCTACTCCCTTCACTTTTGCTATTCTAGTTCATGTGGCAACTTCCCATTTATAGACCGTTCAAGTCATTACTGGCATCTATGCATTCTGGATGGTGTAAACAACCATAGATCTATCATAGCATCTCATGCATTCACTAACAATCGCTTTCCTAGTTCCCCACAGAAATTGGAGAAGTTAGGAAGTCTTCAACCAAAACTATCAGCACTTGAGAAAAAATCCTTTTGCTTCCCGGCCCAGAAAGTTGTTGCAAAGTTTGATTTTGACATACACAATGGACAAGAATGATTCTCTTATTTATTCTTATTAACTGCAGAAATTAAGCTTTTAGAAGATATTTTGAGAGTAGTAAATGAAGACTGCATGTAGCTGACTAGACAAAGTGACCTCCAAGCATCCTATAGCACCAAAAGTAATGAAGTTCACTATTACATTGCAAGCAACAGAATATCCTGGTCCCATGATGGCATGGAACCAGCTAGTCCAAAAGGAAGTAGAGTGGCAGGTTTACTAATAGCAACAACATCACAGCACACTTAATACTTGACCACACCCACCTTGCCCATTCTGGCTGTATGGACAGCTGCAAATGTCCTCATAAGGTTATAGCCTTCAACCTGGTGAGGCTTGAACATCATGCATGAATATGAGACGACAGGGCTCTCAGAAGATTGCCTGAAATAGGTGTAGGAGGTGAAGATAGAAGTTTGCAGTTTGACTTACCATCCCCTCTTGGATAGAGCTTCTCTGCAAAACTGAATTGTTCAGCTGATCCTACGCAATGAAAATGATGGAACTTCACTCATACACAATGATGCAAATGCAACAGTGAGTCATATCACAATTGTGTGCCATTTGTTCAGTACCATGTCAATCCTCCTAAGCTTAGACACTAATCCGGGGAGGGGGGGGGGGGGGGGGGGGGGAGTACCTTTGGCATGGTTATATAAATGAAGTCATTCAGAATACTACTGAATAACACCTTCACTAGTGAAATTGAACCTTTGCAATTAGTGTTAGGTATGAGCTCACATCCCCATCTCCCCTCTGTACCTCCACTACTTCCCAAGCTTGCAGTGAACTGGAGCAATCACCCGGTCCACAGTCCCTTGAATGTAGGCAACGCCTCTTCCATGTCACCACGTCACCACACACTATTGTTGGTAAATTAGAAAAATTCCAAGGGGAGGGAGGAAGGGTTATAGATATTTCAAGCTTGTCTTTCGGATGTTATACAGCAATGTGTACGTGCTCATCAGGGACACATGGGTGAGGTAATGAGCCTAACTTTGTGGAGGAAGAAACAAAGTCCAAATACAAGAATGTAATGAGAGGTCAGTGTTCTGAGGAGAGGTCATAGATTGTAGGTCAAGTGCCAATGATGCATGAATGCTCAATATGTACTCTTATAAAACCTATTATCTGCACTCAGGTTGAAAAGCTGCAGTTTTGTGGGAGGGGGTTCCAGATACCCTGGCTGCACAACAGTGCATAGTTTAGGACACTGGGTGTGGGAATCAAAATTTTATTCAATAAACAGTTGTGTAGCAATTAACAAAAGAAGAATTGACTACGTTTGAAAATATGCTCAAACTATAGGTGATAATGATAAGCACTTTTTCCATTTCTGTTTTCCTAATTGTTATTTGCTTCTGATCGACATACATAATATTGTAGTTGAGTGTGTATTTGAATGACTGACTGTGTGCGATTGTTGTTTGATGTGAAGTTCAACCTCAAATATGTATTTTCGTAACTCTCATAAAAATGCACAAGCTCCAAACAAAAGCATTCACACACACACACACACACACACACACACACACACACACTCACACACACATGCACACAACACACATATACATGCACAACAATGCTTGATATGGAATAGTTAAAGTGCACTTTAATGGGAAAATACTTTTTGAATCATTGTAAACAGCAAAATGAAGTTAGTTAGTGGACGACAGCACGTCTTCAGCGCCTTCCCCGAGGCAGTAGAGAAGCGTGCACACTTGTCTTTGATTGTCCTCTTCGGAGAGGCCAGACGCAAAGCGAAACTGCTCGAAACGACGTTTCCAACGAGGCCATTCGTCTGGTTTTGAAAAGTCAAATGGTTCTGGGGGTGCTAGACGAATACTCGCCATCGCTGCCACCATGTAATGGTTGCCACCAAACGGGAAATTAATAATAATCCCCCCCCCCCCCCCCACAGCGCATGCGCAGTATATACACCAAATACAATAACACTACAGTTCAACTACTTTTTTTACCTGCTACTATAATCAAGACAAATTCAAGATAATGCATGGCTTCTGCCCTCTTTTGGAGCACCATGTTTTTATTCAAGTTTGTGTTACTTGATGTCACAGGTCTGTTTATACGCGATTGGGATTTGGAATTGCCATCCTGTGGTTGTCACAATAGTACCTTCAGTGGCGTTAGTTTCATAATCTCTCTACTGAAACAGGTGAGTTTTGAACCACTTGTAATGTGCTAATGCACTCTTGCATTTCGTATTTCATCTGCGAGTTGGTATCGAAGTTGCTTGTGAAACGTGTAATCTTGCAACACATGCACCAGCCACAGATCTAAATGCCCGAGTTTGTAACGGACTATATCCAACAGTCTTGAAAGATTTCTAAAAGCCCAAGGCAACATTATAGTCGCATGCACATGCCATTCTAGATGTCTTTATAAATAAATCCTACCAGAATGACGAAGTTATAGCGAAATATGGGCACCAAGAAGAGATCACCGGGAATGCTACACAGTTCTTTCTGATTTATCCTACTCCGATCGAAACATCTTTTATGATGCACCATTGCCTTCCAACACATTAGTTCTTGATGATGCATCATTGCCTTCCAACACATTAGTTCTTGATCCAATCATTTCCACCACGAACTGACTAGAGATGCAGACAAGAGGTATAGGCATGCAGTGTGGTAAGTACTACCGATATGACAGCCTTTGTGTGCAAGAACCCTCAAGTATCTACACGTATGGTAATATTTGTTACTGGATGATGCCATTTGATGGGTTATACATGTACACAACCCTGTATAGATGAACTTTGTGGTGGTGATAGGACCTAAGAATTGGTTGACAAAAAGGGCGTACAGGTTTACAGATACTAGTTTTCCCTGTTCTGAATGAAGGGCTAATAGGCCTATTCTTGATCATCATGGCCACCAACCACGTGAAGAACAAGCGACTGAAGGCATGAAGCCATGATTCGGGGTGGTCAAGTAATGCATTTCAGGCCTTAAATCGTAGTAAAAAAGATGCAGGCTAATATGCAATATAGACTCTCTCACACAATCAAGATTTGAGGATTTAAAAATCCTCTGTAAAATAATTGTGTGATTGAACATTAAAATCAGACACGTGTGATTTTTACTGTTCAATCACCTAATCATTCAAAAATGATTCTACACGTTTAAATTTTTTTTATTCCTGTGGATCTGGCTCGGTGTAGCGTGCACTTACAGGTACCAAGAAGTATTACCAATATGGCCTGCTGTGGCTGCCAGGCACACTACTAGTTCCTCGCCATTGTTTCTGTCGTTCTCAATTCACAATTTCGACCTGTGACCAGAAGATGAATCGATACGGAGCCATCCCAAAAACTCTAGCCCTCTATGTGAGTTATATAACAGACCAGTGACATCAAAAGCCCCAAAACATTAACATATCATGGTGCCCAACATTAAATTGCACATTCCTACCATGAAGGTGCGATCTTTGTATATATAGAGTGATTGCACCGTCATGGTAGGAATGGGCAATGTTTGCCATTCTTGGAGCTGTACTATACATGTTTTTGAACATCAGTTTTGACTTTGTACACAGATGGAATGCTCAATTGGCAGAATTAAAAGCGCTAGCTGGATTGCACTTATTATCCTCAACCAACCCTATTTCAGCATTTTTTCAGGCTCTCTTTTGTAAAGTCTCTGCACTTGTGATAAAGTTTACTTTACACAAAATCTACCTTGACCACTGCTGATGTAATCTGGAGTTTTACCTACTCACAGCACCTTTCAGCGAGTTAGTTTGTCTGCACATCTAGAAGTTGTCTGTGGATAGGGACAAGACAATTCCACGAGATGACCAGCAGACATCCTTGTTACAAAATGACCTCAGCTGCCATTGACATTACTGTTGCATCCCTGCTTCATTTAATTAATATGTTGGAAGCGGGCATGTACCAGTGTGTTCCAGTATAGGCAGCAGAGCACAAAAAACATACAGAAAATGTTCCCAAGTGTGTTGAGTTAGGCTGGCAATGTATGACATTGGCAGTGGAGAGCTATGGAGCCTGGGGACCAGATACATTGAGGGCCTTCTCACAGGTGGCTACTCGGTTAGCTATTTGTGATAATGCCTCAAGTCTAAGGTAGCAGCAGAGCTATATCGCCACCTCAGCTTGTTATTGGTTAGAGCTAACACTCAATCACCCTGGTCCACTCCTATCCCCGAATACCCCAACAAGAAAATGAACTGTTTACGTAGCTGTTTTGTGTGTCTGTGTGCATTTGTGTATTTTTTCTCAACTTGTTTACATTAATGTACA
Source organism: Ephydatia muelleri (assembly GCA_013339895.1). Classification (NCBI taxonomy): domain Eukaryota; kingdom Metazoa; phylum Porifera; class Demospongiae; order Spongillida; family Spongillidae; genus Ephydatia; species Ephydatia muelleri. The sequence goes on along the minus strand of JABACO010000004.1, from coordinate 9,607,384 downwards.
ATAATTAGGATTAGGTCAGTCTAAAACAGTGGTAAAGTATTTTTGAATTGGATTATTCAGGCGTACTATTTCCTACGGTTATCTCATACACATATTATATGTACATGTATTCTAACCAATACTATAATAACACAACAGATCCAAAACAAAGTTGAGTCAATTGTGCAGATAAAGTAGGATTAATTCTCATGTATGATTTCTTCTGGCTTCACAGTAGCATTATTGTCAAAGTACCCATATGCATCACAGTTGTTTGTACTCATGTTATTGTGCTGTTGAATGGTACATACATCTGCATCATATGAATGTGTTTCACCCAAATTTTCACTGAAGTGATTTGGATGATTTTCCAGAACCTCTGCATTTATCTCATTCATAGTTATTCTGTCTCTGTGATGTGCATTATAGATGGAATTATGAACTCATAAGAATGAAAATATGAATACCTGTTTGACAATGAAGTATTAATAGAAATAGCTCAGAAAGAAACGAAGTTGAATGGATAACTGCTCAGTTTTACCGATATCGTTTCCACAATTGCATCACTATTTCAATGGTAGCAATGAGAATTGCTAGTGTGAAAAGTCCTCCAAGAGTACCACCAATAATAAATGATTCACTAATGGTAGCCGCAACATTGGAGACAGGGTTGCCATCTGCTTTGTAAGTGCAACATACATGTAAGAGTTGTACAATACTATAATCTCGTTATCTATCATGATAGTGGAACCAGTTAGTGGAACCAGTTAGTGGAATGTCCCCTTGAAACAACAGGTTCATGATCGCCACATCAGCAACTACACCAAACTGGTACACACCATTTTGAATGAGGTTATAATAGCCTAGGTCACATTTGGTGGGAAATTTTGGCTGCTGCATAATGCCAACAGGCCAGACACACTGAGGACAGTAACACAATTAATGCCCCATCTGATGGGAGGTGGACTGCCATCCACATGACCTGCACATAGGTTGCATTAAGAGCTGACACAGCTACTCCCTTCACTTTAGTTCATGTGGCAACTTCCCATTTATAGACCGTTCAAGTCATTACTGGTATCTATGCATTCTGGATGGTGTAAACAACCATAGATCTCATCATAGCATCCATGCATTCACTAACAATCGCTTTCTTAGTTCCCCACAGAAGTTGGAGAAGTTAAGAAGTCTCCAACCAAAACTATCAGCACTTGAGAAAAAATCCTTTTGTCTCCCCAGAAAATTGTTGCAAAGTTTGATTTTGACATACACAGTGACCTGTTGAAACCATGGAAGAGAATGATTCTCTTATTTATTCTGATTTCCCACAGAAATTAAGCTTTTAGAAGATATTTTGAGAGCAGTAAATGAAGACTGCATGTATAGCTGACTCTAGACAACAGAGATGGCTTACAGTCAATAATCTATTGAGTGACCTCCAAGCATCCTATAGCACCAAACGTAATGAAGTCCAATTGCAAACAAAGGAATATCCTTCCCCACTAAGGTTGGATTTGTACGCCACACGTTGAATAATTCTTTGGAGCATGCAAGGACATCCAATGCTGGGCCAGATTACTATTATGAAAATGTAGGCTCCCTTTTTTAGAATAGTATCATTCATGCAGCATTGCTGTGAAGTACATTTTCATCATGCTCATATAACATCAATTTATATTTTTGGTGTTGTTGCTTATAGTGTCTACAGTCCAAAACAATGGTGAAGAATTTTTTGAATTGGATTATTCAGGCATACTATTTCTTACAAGTATCTCATACACATATTACAATTCCATGTAATCTAGCCACTAATATAATAACAAATCACAGACTCCATTTTAAAAGTTGCCAAGTGTAAGCAGTCAATTTGCAGATGAAGTAGTAGCTTTAATTCGCATAAATGTTTTCTTCTGGCTTCACAGTAGCATTATAGTCAAAGCACCCATATGCCTCACACTCATTTGTACTGATCTGGTCTGAATTATTGTACTGTCCAGTGGCGCATACAGCTGCATCATATATATGCGTTTCGCTCTCTTTTTCACTGAAGTGATTTGGATTATTGTCCTGAACCTCAGCATATATCTCCTTCATAGCTATTCCATCTCTGTTATGTGCATCAAGATGGAATCATGAACTCATAAACATGCAAATATGATTACCTGTTTGGCACTGATGTATTAACAGAAATAGATCTGAAAGAAATGAAGTTTGAATGGATAAATTATATGATATCTGCACAATTTTACCGAAATCGTTTCCACAATTGCATCGCTATTACAACAGTAGCTATGAGAATTGCTAGTGTGAAAAGTCCTCCAAGGGCACCACCAATAATCAATGATTCACCAATAGTAGCAGCAATGTTGGAGACAGGGTTGCCATCTGCTTTGTAAGTGCATCATAATGTGTAAAAGGCTTGCAATACAATCATCTCATTACCTATCATTATAGTGGAACCTGTTTGTGGAATGTCCCCTTGCAACAACAGGTTCATGATCGCCACATCAGCAACTATACCAAACTGGTACACACCATTCTGAATGAGGTTAGTTATAATAGCTGAGGTCACATTTGGTGGGAAACTGTGGCTACTGCATAATGCCAACAGGCCAGACAGACTGCTGGAAGGAGGACAGTAATATACTGTGTACCCTATAAGAATGCCATCTGATGGGAGGTAAATTGCCATCCATGTGATCTGCACGGATGTTCCATTAAAAGTTGACACAGCAACTCCCTCGACTTTTGCTATGGCAAGGAAAGACAGGGATGCCTGATATAAACAAGAACACTTGTACAGGTTTGTGCTCAAACTGTTTCTAATTTGCACAAAGATAAATGTAATTGGGGGCACATTATTGCACATCTGTGTATTTGCACATCTGCACATTTTGCATATAGGTATGTGCACATCTGCCAGCTTTATAACTCAAACATTAATAAGCTAGCGTTGTAAATCTCCCTATTGCTATACAATTGCTGGTGGAAAATATAAGCGCAGTATCTTCAATCAAAAGGTATATTTTAAACATAAAGTATCTCACGGATAGTTGCAGTAGTAGCATTTGTGTATGCGAATACTCCTGGTCCTGTCCTAGTGTAGCCAACAACAGAGAAGATGTAGTTTGTCCCACGTTTTAGTCCAGAAATTACCATCAGTGGTGTAGTGGAGTTGTAGGCATTTATGTCCACTGACCCATTTACGGTATACGTCACCTGATATGTAATGATCTCTCCGATAGGGTAAGGGGGAGGTTGCCACTTGAGTGTGATCATAGTGAAGGAGCAATTAAAGACCACTAGACCAATAACTGCACTAGGAGCTGAAGAAGGAATTGAATACTTTAACAAGTATGACCTGCAATGATCGCACAATCTGCTAACCAATGCATACACAATAGGTGCTTTACATTATACAGGACATTCTAAATACATGACATAAATAATACATGCATAAAATACTGTTATTTAGTACGTGAATTCACATTGAGCACATGTTCATAGAAACATGTATCTTCATATCAAATGTCCAAACTAATTATGATTTACGGCAAGTCACTGAAATGCACAGGATTATGATTCAATTGAAGGAGTGATATGAAATGCCTTATTTTACAATAGCGTGTCAGTGATTAATTAATTGAAGTTAATACAGACAGGCTATGTAACTGACCATAGCATGTCTTGTCATCATAAGCAAGTTTATAACCAGATGTGCATCTGCACATGAAACTTCCAGCAGTGTTAATGCACAATTGAGAACAGCCAGTTGACTGAAGAGCACATTCATTGATATCTGTATATATGTACAGTCAGTAATGATCATAATTATGCAAGCATGTAAAATGCAACCCCTGACCAGTTAATACATTTACAATTGTGATACAATGCGAGGTTACACAAATAAGCAGAAGAACATCCGAACAAAAGTACAGAAACACATTTTCTGCAAGAACAAAAACTCTAATAATAATGACGTATCAGTAGTGAAAAAGCAAAGGTTTAAGGAACACTATTTTTGTACGTAGTATGGTTTACACAGCTTGATAACTGATTTCAGTGGTAATTTGTGATTATTGCACTTATTAGAAGCAGCTGGGTTGTGTAAAATAGTGATCGTAGAATAACAAATTTGATTCCTTGATTCAAATTGCTAACAAGTTCTGATTATCAAAATCTGCTAACTTTGCTTTGTTTTCAGAGATTGAAGGTGGCAGATATTGGCATGTTCTGTTGCTTTTTGTTTAAAAAAAAAAAAGATGACTTACTAATCAACCCTGAAATTGTCCACTAGCCCTACTTGATGGTCTATATTTAATGCCATGTTTATGTACACTCAGTACTAATGCCTGAAGGATTGTCGAGATGCCTTCATGAACTAGTCGCATTTCTTCACAACAATTATGACATTGTGTTTGAAATCAGTGGAGTATACAATGAAGAGATAGAGAATAAAGGAAAGATCTGAACACATAATGAGGAAATATTACTAGCACTTAAGCACCTTCATGCTACGAAAGTAATGCATCGGGATGTACTATGGAGTAATGTATTTAAAAAAGATGATGGGAAGTGGTAGGCATCATATTTGATATTTATTAGGCAATAAAAATAGCTTCTCACTCACCATTGCAGACATATCCTGATACAGTGTATCCAGGATGACAGCAGCAAGAGTATGTTCCAATGGTGTTGGTACATATTTGTGCACATGGACCTAATCCTCCATTTGAAGCACACTCATTAATATCTATAGGAGTGTTGCAAGATAAAAGATGAATCAAGCAATATGACCCTATGCAATTTCAATGCAAGCTTTACATTTCTATTACGTATACTAGAAATGTTATCCACTAGGTCCCTTTTCGTAGAAACAAACGCATATTGGCATTATGTAGTTATTGATACCTACAATGTTACATGCATAAACAAATCTAACAATACATTGTGTATTAAAAAATAACGATCATTCAGTGTATAAGTCTGCCCCATGGGGAAATGCCTTCACTGTGGTTGGCTGGGCCACTTTAGAAGCGAGTGTACAAAGGCTGGGCCAGTGTGTTGTATATTTATATTGATTTGAAAACAATTGGTATGTATTTCTCGCATGCTAAAACGGATGTGAGATAATGATTTCCATTTGGTTTTGTATTATATGTAATATATGAAATCTACATCAGTACATCAAATGTCCAGGGAAACCTTACAAAAGTATAATCCATCAATTGAAAAAACCAATGAATCTTGCAAAGATGTTCATTGCAGTGACAGCATTTGAACACTTGCACTATGACTAACTGAAGGGGTTCATGTCTGCTTTGATCTGCATGAAATGGTAGTAGGAAGTCATTGGCACTAGTGCAGAATGGTTCTCAATCTCAAAAAGTACATATATCTATGTAGTTGGCTTATTCTTTGTCATACATGTAGCTTTGAAATGGTAGTGAAAGAAACAATTTTATTCCTTTATTATCACAATGCACTTAACTTACTTTGCATCCTGGCAAACATGGCAAAACCCTACCACATGTACACCCAGTATTCATCCTTCCCTCTCCCCTCCCCTTTCAACAAAAGTTGCTGTTGAACAATTATTGAAACAGCATATAAGTAAGCAGTTTGCCAAACTATTATGTCATAACTGACTTTTTAATGGATCAATGTAATTGTGAACTGTTTATTGGTGTCAATCCAAAAGCGACAGGCCTAAAGTTCCAATTATTAGCCAAAGCAATAAAACAAGTAGAAAAAAAGAAATCTATTTTGCAAGTTGGTGGTAGATAGGATTTGAAGGTAATATTAGCATGGAGAAAAGGGTCTAATATATAGGAAAATATATTAATCCTTTAATTAACACATCAATTTGTTACAGTCTTAAATGTACCGGTATTACAATAACGTTTTGCACTACTGCATTCCAATCCTATATACCACCATCTTTCTTACAGTGAATTTTTTTTCACTTGTCTATAACTGTCCATCTGAGGCATCACTTTAGAAAATATGATTCTTTAATACTTTATTCACTTGTGGCAACGCTGATTAAAAGTATCCGGTCTCTTCAGAAAGTGTATTCTCAGTCACACAAATATATCCAACATATGAAAAAATAAAATTCATTGCCTGCGTCAATAAATTGTTCATCAGAGCCCCAACCTAATAGGTAAAGTATCCATTAATTATGTCCTATTGACATCTGTAGTTGTAATTCGCAATCGAACTCATAGCTATGTTCATTAGTGTACTCCCTGTATTCATTCACATTATGCTTTCATCCAACTCTGTGTATCATTGTATATCTTACGGCATCAAGTTAAAACATAAATTGTTGGAAATGTTTATATGTACTGGCAATGACCTAAATGCAGTCTCCATATTCAGATATACACAATTGAGTTTTGCCAGCTTCAGGTAAATAACGTATGACTTAACCAGTCGAATCCAAGCCAGTATATAATGAAGATATAGAGAATAAAGGAAAGATCTGAACATAAAGATATGAGGAAATATTACTAGTACTTAAGCACCTTCATGCTACGAAAGTAATGCATCAGGATGTACTATGGAGTAATGTATTTAAAAAAGATGATGGGAAGTGGTAGGCATAGCACATCATATTCGATATTTATAGGGCAATAAAAATAGCTTCTCACTCACCATTGCAGACATATCCTGATACAGTGTATCCAGGTCGACAGCTGCAAGAGTATGTTCCAATGGTGTTGGTACATATCTGTGCACATGGACCTAATCCTCCATTTGAAGCACACTCATTAAGATCTAAAGATAATAGACGAATTAAGCATTATGACCCTATGCAGATTCAATGCAAGCTTTACATTTCTATTACGTGTACTAGAAATGTTATGCACTAGGTCCTGTTTTGTAGAAACAAACGCATAATCATGCAGGTATTATAATTATAATTGTAGTTATTGATATCTACAATGTTACATGTATAAACAAATCTAACAATACATTGTGTATTTAAAAATGATGAAAATTCAGTGTATAAGTCTGCCCCATGGGGAAATGCCTTCACTATGGTTGGCTGGGCCACTTTAGAAGCAAGTGTTCAAAGGCTGGGCCAGTGTGTTGTATATTATATTGATTTTAAAACAACTGATACCAGTATATGTATTTCTCGCATGCTAAAATGGATGCAAGATAATGATTTCCATTTGGTTTTGTATTATATGTAATACATGAAATCTGCATCAGTGCATCAAATGTCCAGGGAAATCTTACAAAAGTATAATCCATCAATTGAAAAAAACCAATGAATCTTGCAAAGATGTTCATTGCAGTGACAGCATTTGAACACTTGCACTATGACTAACTGAAGGGGTCCATGTCTGCTTTGATCTGCATGAAATGGTAGGTAGGAGGTCATTGGCACTATTGCAGAATGGTTCTCAATCTCAAATAGTACATTTATCTATGTAGTTGGCTTATTCCTTGTCATACATGTAGCTTTGAAATGGTAGTGAAAGAAACAATTTTATTCCTTCATTTTCACAATGCACTTAAAGTCCCATACTTTGCATCCTGGCAAACATGGCAAACCCCTACCACATGTCCACCCACTATTCATCCTTCCCTCTCACCTCCTCTTTCGTTGTTGTATAATTATTGAAACAGCCTATAAGTAAGCAGTTTGCCAAACTATTATATCATAACCTACTTTTTAATGGATTAATGTAATCGTGTACTGTTTATTGGTGTCAATCCAAAAGCGACAGGCCTAAAGTTCCAATTATTAGCCAAAGCAATAAAACAAGTAGAAAAAAAGAAATCTATTTTGCAAGTTGGTAATATTAGCAAGGAGAAAAGGGTCTAATATATAGGAAAATGTATTAATCCTTTAATTAACACATTAGTTTGTTAGAGTCTTAAATGTATCGGTATTACAATAACGATTTGCACTACTGCATTCCAATCCTATATACCACCACCTTTCTTACAGTGAATTTTTTTTCACTTGTCTATAACTGTCCATCTGAGGCATCACTTTAGAAAATATTATTCACTTGTAGCAACGCTGATTAAAAGTATCCGGTCTCTTCAGAAAGTGTATTCTCAGTCACAAAAATAAATCCAACATATGAAAAAAATAGAATTTATTGCCTGCGTCAATAAATTGTTCATCAGAGCCCCAACCTTATAGGTAATGTATCCATTAATTATGTCCTATTGACCCCTGTAGTTGTAATTCGCAATTGAACTCATAGTAATGTTCATTAGTGTACTCCCTGTATTCGTTCACATTATGCTTTCATCCAACTCTGTGTATCATTGCATATTTTATGGCATTAAGTTAAAACATAAATTGTTGGAAATGTTTATATGCACTGGCAATGACCTAAATGCAGTCTCCATATTCAGATATACACAATTGAGTTTTGCCAGCTTTAGGTAAATAACTTATGACATTGTGTATGAAACCAGTCGAATCCAAGCCAATATGCAATGAAGATATGGAGAATAAAGGAAAGATCTGAACACAAAGATATGAGGAAATATTACTAGTACTTAAGCACCTTCATGCTATGAAAGTAATGCATCGGGATGTACTATGGAGTAATATATTTAAAAAAGATGATGGGAAGTGGTAGGCATAGCACATCATATTCGATATTTATAGGGCAATAAAAATAGCTTCTCACTCACCATTGCAGACATATCCTGATACAGTGTATCCAGGATGACAGCTGCAAGAGTATGTTCCAATGGTGTTGGTACATATTTGTGCACATGGACCTAATCCTCCATTTGAAGCACACTCATTAATATCTATAGGAGTGTTGCAAGATAAAAGACGAATCAAGCAATATGACCCTATGCAATTTCAATGCAAGCTTTACATTTCTATTACGTGTACTAGAAATGTTATGCACTAGGTCCCTTTTCGTAGAAACAACGCATATTGGTATTATAATTCAAATTGTAGTTATTGATACCTACAATGTTACATGTATAAACAAATCTAACAATACATTGTGTATTTAAAAATAACAATCATTCAGTGTATAAGTCTGCCCCATGGGGAAATGCCTTCACTGTGGTTGGCTGGGCCACTTTAGAAGCGAGTGTACAAAGGCTGGGCCAGTGTGTTGAAGATTTATATTGACAACTGGCATGTATTTCTCGCATGCTAAAACGGATGTAAGATCATTTGGTTTTGTATTATATGTAATAAATGAAATCTACATCAGTACATCAAATGTCCAGGGAAACCGTACAAAAGTATAATCCATCAGTTGATTAAACCAATTAATCTTGCAAAGATGTTCATTGCAGTGACAGCATTTGATCACTTGCACTATGACTAACTGAAGGGGTTCAGGTCTGTTTTGATCTGCATGAAATGGTAGTAGGAAGTCATTGGCACTAGTGCAGAATGGTTCTCAATCTCAAAAAGTACATATATCTATGTAGTTGGCTTATTCTTTGCCATACATGTAGCTTTGAAATGGTAGTGAAAGAAACAACTTCATTCCTTTATTTTCACAATGCACTTAAAGTCCCATACTTTGCATCCTGGCAAACATGGCAAAACCCTACCACATGTACACCCAGTATTCATCCTTCCCTCTCCACTCCCCTTTCAACAAAAGTTTGCTGTTGAACAATTATTGAAACAGCATATAAGTAAGCAGTTTGCCAAACTATTGTATCATAACTGACTTTTTAATGGATTAATGTAATTGTGAACTGTTTATTGGCGTCAATCCAAAAGCGACAGACATAAAATTCCAATTATTAGCCAAAAGCAATAAAACAAGTAGAAAAAAAAATTCTATTTTGCAAGTTGGTGGTAGATAGGATTTGAAGGTAATATTAGCAAGGAGAAAAGGGTCTAATATAAAGGAAAATGTATTAATCCTTTAATTTGCACATTAATTTGTTAGAGTCTAAATATATTACAATAACTTTATTTCCGTTTTGTACTACTGCATTCTAATCCTATATACCACCATCTTTCTTACAGTGATTTTTTTTTCACTTTGTCTAAAATAGTCAATCTGAGGCATCACTTTAGAAAATATGATCCTTCAATACTTTATTCACTTGTGGCAACGCTGATTAAAAGTCTCCGGTCTCTTCAGAAAGTGTATTCTCAGTCACAAAAATGTATCCAACATGTGAAAAATGGAATTTATTGCCTGCGTCAATAAATTGTTCATCAGAGCCCCAACCTTATAGGTAAAGTATTCATTAATTATGTCCTAATGACCCCTGTAGTTGTAGTTCGCAATTGAACTCATAGCTATGTTCATTAGTGTACTCCTTGTATTCATTCACATTATGCTTTTATCTAACTCTGTGTATCATTGTACACCTTCATGCTATGAAAGTAATGCATCGGGATGTACTATGGAGTAATGTATTTAAAAAAGATGATGGGAAGTGGTAGGCATAGCACATCATATTCGATACTTATAGGGCAATAAAAATAGCTTCTCACTCACCATTGCAGACATATCCTGATACAGTGTATCCAGGTCGACAGCTGCAAGAGTATGTTCCAATGGTGTTGGTACATATCTGTGCACATGGACCTAATCCTCCATTTGAAGCACACTCATTAGTATCTAAAGATAATAGACGAATCAAGCAATATGACCCTATGCAGATTCAATGCAAGCTTTACATTTCTATTACGTGTACTAGAAATGTTATGCACTAGGTCCTGTTTTGTAGAAACAAACGCATAATCATGCAGGTATTATAATTATAATTGTAGTTATTGATATCTACAATGTTACATGTATAAACAAATCTAACAATACATTGTGTATTTAAAAATGATGAAAATTCAGTGTATAAGTCTGCCCCATGGGGAAATGCCTTCACTATGGTTGGCTGGGCCACTTTAGAAGCAAGTGTTCAAAGGCTGGGCCAGTGTGTTGTATATTTATATTGATTTTAAAATAACTGATACCAGTATATGTATTTCTCGCATGCTAAAATGGATGCAAGATAATGATTTCCATTTGGTTTTGTATTATATGTAATACATGAAATCTGCATCAGTGCATCAAATGTCCAGGGAAATCTTACAAAAGTATAATCCATCAATTGAAAAAAACCAATGAATCTTGCAAAGATGTTCATTGCAGTGACAGCATTTGAACACTTGCACTATGACTAACTGAAGGGGTCCATGTCTGCTTTGATCTGCATGAAATGGTAGGTAGGAGGTCATTGGCACTATTGCAGAATGGTTCTCAATCTCAAATAGTACATTTATCTATGTAGTTGGCTTATTCCTTGTCATACATGTAGCTTTGAAATGGTAGTGAAAGAAACAATTTTATTCCTTCATTTTCACAATGCACTTAAAGTCCCATACTTTGCATCCTGGCAAACATGGCAAACCCCTACCACATGTCCACCCACTATTCATCCTTCCCTCTCACCTCCTCTTTCAACAAAATTAGTTGTTGTATAATTATTGAAACAGCCTATAAGTAAGCAGTTTGCCAAACTATTATATCATAACCTACTTTTTAATGGATTAATGTAATCGTGAACTGTTTATTGGTGTCAATCCAAAAGCGACAGGCCTAAAGTTCCAATTATTAGCCAAAGCAATAAAACAAGTAGAAAAAAAGAAATCCATTTTGCAAGTTGGTGGTAGATAGGATTTGAAGGTAATATTAGCAAGGAGAAAAGGGTCTAATGTAAGGGAAAATGTATTAATCCTTTAATTTGCACATTAATTTGTTAGAGTCTAAATATATTACACTACTTCATTCAAATCCTATGTACCACCATCTTTCTTACAGAGAATTTTTTTTCATTTATCTATAACTGTCCATCTGAGGCATCACTTTAGAAAATAATATCTTTTAATACTTTATTCACTTGTGGCAACGCTGATTAAAAGTGTCTAGCCTCTACTGCTTCTTCAGAAAGTGTATTCTCAGTCACAAAAATATATCCGACATACGAAAGAATAGAATTTATTGCCTGCATCAATAAATTGTTCATCAGAGCCCCAACCTTATAGGTGAAGTATCCATTTATTATGTCCCTTTGACCCCTGTAGTTGTAGTTCGTAATTGAACTCATAGCTTTCTTCATAAGTGTACTCCTTGTATTCATTCACATCATGCTTTCATCTAACTCTGTGTATCATTGTATATTTTACGGCGTTAAGTTAAAACATAAATTGTTGGAAATTTTTATATGCACTGGCAATAACCTAAATACAGTCTCCATATTCAGGTTATGCACAATTGAGTTTTGCCAGCTTTACATAAATAACGTGCTAACTAATGCAACTTGGCTAATGGATGTACACATAGTAGGGTGACGTAGGATGTTAATTTTTGTGTTGTTTTGTAAATCTTCATACTCAGTCTCAGCTGTTACACCAGGGTTGCAGTAACATATAAATGATTAATGAGAAGCTGCAAAGGGTAATTTAATCTCTTGCAGTCATAGCCCATGCCGTTGCAATTTATGTAGCAGAGTGTGCATAATTTAAAGTTGTTTCGTAGAGTTGTTCTAAAATAACTTATACAGTGTTCCTTATATTCAAAATCGTCATAACTAGTAAATATTATAGGATCAATTAAGAGAATAATACAAATTTTTATACCTCTATCTTCCAAGAAGTTTTATATGTGCTGAAGTTATTTTTCCATCACGAATAATTTGATTGAACACCCCTTATCACTAAATTTAATCTTTGTGAGTTTTTATAGTCCGCAGATCGGTGTACTTGAACCAATGTATAACATTTTGGATTTTAATCTAAAGTTAATATTTGGTACCAGCAATACTTAGTTTAGACTTATAGCCTCTCACTGATACACGCATGCACCTCTAATATAGATAGCGCCATAATACCGTCTAATACCGTATAATACTGTATAAAACTGATAGCCAATTTTAACTATATGGGCAGATCCAGCTATTAACTTAGAATAAATAAGAGCAATGAACAAAATTGCGATAGTTGTTCCTAGCTAGGGTCGTACTAGCAGTATCTGCAAATGGTTTTGCGAAAGGAAATTTTGGAATTGAATTTTAGAAGGCTATTAAAACTGAAATGCCATTCGTGTCCTTCGTCAAGCTGAACTGAACAGAAATCAACATAGGGGATGATACAAAGGCTCTAGGGCCAGATCATTAACTCAGAACTAGAATGATGTTTGGAGGTAGTAATTTGGGCTCAGTCACGGAGGAAAGTGTCCGTCGGAGTACCGGGCATTTAAATCCGGAGTAATTAAAATTGTCCCTCGACGGACTCCGTCCTTGTATAAATTGAAATTTGAAACTAGTGTGCACGTGGCTTAAGTGGTTAATCACTAGACCGATAAGGAGCGTAGTTGGCATTTCAATGTGACTCCAACACTGATATTAGCGCATGCGTTTCACCTCCATGATGACCGCCACGCCCGTCGGCCATGTGAAAGAACACAAAAATCAAATGCCACGCTCCAGACCAACTGTTATGAGGAAATTATTATAATACGAGAGCACTGGTGTCTGCATGCCGTGCTTGGATGATGCACCATCAAAATTGCACATTAGCTACTCACACGTCCCACGTCCGAGTAATCTGAGGGATGTCAGTTTGGTTCTTGCTTGGTAAGCCTATGCCACAGTATGATCTGAGCTGCAATGTATACGTAGTACGCGACTAGCAAGCATAACAATGGACCCAAATAATTGTGTAATACACGTAAAGCACGTGGTATTCAGCAGTGACCATCTTCGTCGGCAGCGAACAACAATGTAAGTGACATTTATAGGGATACAAACGGAGCGCATTAGGAATTGAAAAACCTTTTTTCCAACTCCCTAAGTAACATGATTAGTCTCCCGTCATCACATACATACGTCATGCATCTTCACGCATGGAACAATACGTAGTGCTTCTTATGACAATGTGGCTGCTTTCACGAAGAGTTCCATTTTCTTCTGAACCATTTATAGATGGAAGAGCCCTGTGCCTAGATACGTTCTGCCACTTTAAATAAATGACCACGCCCAAGTGCGACAAAATACCCAGTAAAAACACCATGGCTATCCCCCATATTATGATGGGGATTACGACACGAGATCTGTAGTCCACAGAATGGTCGAAAATGTTCATCACTTCAAACAGAGCTGGAGTCACCACAGCGAACATGGGATACATCAGAAGGGGAGACATTTCACAAAGAGCCTTCTTGTGTTGCTGTTCGGACGGTGGCCGATATCCGTTTCTTTTCCGGTACGCTCTCCGGCATAGTACGAGCCCAATAATGATCACAGATGTGCAATTTATCACATTTGACACGCAAAAGAAAGCTGCGTCGGTCCAATTTTTGAGGAGAAATATTTGAAAGGCAACGCAGCGAGTGCTTCCAACGTCGCTATTGGCAGTAAGCACAAGTGCCAATGATACTGCAGCGACTATTGACGAGATTAGAACAGAGCTGCACACGTACAGAGGTTCTAGCTTGCTGAGGTTCTTGTGATACACGGCAAGGGCAAAGAGATGAAGCACAATCCAAGTGCTGATAATCTGATACACGTATACGAAGAAGACACATACTGTTGCAATGACGTACTTCTCCCACGGAGGAACGATGTACTTCGTTGCCAAGTAGATCTCCCAAGACAGTATCACGAGAACGGCGCATAGAATCTGGTACAGCGTAATCCGATAAACCAGCTTCGTGTATAGCCTCAGAGCTAGAATCAAAACGACTGCTGTCGAAGATATAATAATCGAAACTCCAACTGCAGCTCCTGTTGAAATTAGCGTAGATGAGTAATCATCAGCCGATCCATTTCTTAGCAGCTTAAGAGGTAGGCACATTGAAGTATTCATCGCAAACTCTGTGATGGCACAATGCTCTTTCTGCTTTTCTACCAGACTAAGTCATGTTGTTGACAGCTGTGCATTAACAGACATTGCACACGTACTGTATACCAAATATTTCCTTATTAGGTACAGTAGTTTACAAATCATTCAGTACTACACACAGATCAGTGGATTAATATGGAGGTGCCACAAACGATGCTGCAGGTTGTTGTGACCTGTATGTAACCAGCAACCACAAATCATATCTCTAGTTTCTGTGGTGTTAGTCAAGGAGTGGACCAACATCTACAGTCGCCTCTCGACAGACATACTGACAGGGTCTGCTCCATTGTTTATAGGTGCCCCTAAATTGAACTGTACTGCAGTCAGCAGCACAACCATTGTGTCTATACAGAACACACTATGTATTCTCAGCTCCTCAGATGTAGTCAGGGCATTTTAGTGACTTGCCTCAACCCAATGAGTGTGTGTATTTTTGCATGTGTGTGTCTATGGTATGTTGCATATGTAGTTATGATAGAGTTAATGGAATCACAAATATGAGATACATGTAGTCTTCAGTTGTACTTCCAGCAATGGATCTTAAGCTTAACACATATGCTTTGGTGGTACTGTTGAAATACTTATATGTATTTTAATATTATGTTCTCCGTTGATGGTTGTAGAGTTCCAAGAAAGTGTTATATCTTTACCTCTTTAACATTATACATTATTTCACCAACTTGTAAATCACTTAATACTCCAAGTTCATATGCTAAATAACTTACTGTACAAGGTTCAGGGAGAGCAGTAATTTACAAACCTGCCATTTGATCCAAAACTACTTCAATAACTGGACATATGCTAGTTATGGGTGCATGATGTTCCAAGCAGTAATAAATGGCTTTGCGGCACGATGAACTATAGGATTTACCATCAGATTTAGAGTCTATGTATTTTATCTCTATCGCCATTAATACATCAGAATTGTACGTTGATTTGAAGTATATCATCTGCTTTGTTATTGCGCACTTGATTTCTTAATTCATCAGGCTTCCAGTTTTCACTGATGCCCACATTGCTTCCAAACCCTAGACATCCATGGGTACCACGCCCTGATATGCCATGCAGATGGTGATGTAGTCACGAGGCACAACCGCCTTCGTGACAGCTTTGCAGATTTCTGTCGTAGGGCTTGTCTTGCCCCTGAACTTGAAAGAGGTTGTGGGCTCACCTCAACAAAGGACAGAACACGTCCGGCTGATGTGTTGGTGCCTAACTGGTCTCTCTCATGTTCAGCAGCATTTGACCTGAAGGTCATCAATCCGCTCAACTCAAGCTTTTTATTGGGAGCGAGCATGACCTCAGGTTATACTGCTGAGCTGGGAGAGAAGGACAAACACTCCAAAAATGACATTCCCTGTACAGAGAGAGGTTGGGTCTGTGTCCCATTGGTCGTGGAGGTATTTGGTGGTTGGGGTAATGAGGCACAAGAAGCCCTTTCAAGGGTTGCCAAATAGCTAGCCATCAGAACAAGTCGTTTCTGGCCTGAGGTGTTAGCCTCAATGTACTGCTGCCTGGGCATTACACTGATGCGCCAGAATGCTAGGGCTTTACTTGGAAGAAGATCCACAAGTGAAGTCGATAATTATTTAGTGTAGCTCAGTATTTAGTTTTATTTAATGTATATATCTGAGTAGTTTAAATATCATGTATGCTTAGTGTATTCTCTTGCATAGGTACTGTTAATATTATAAAAATGCAAACAAAAAAAAAATCAATGTCTCTTTTCAATTTTTGTACCAGATATTTTAACTTCCTGAATTTAGACCTTATAACAGCCAGCAAATCTTCTCATACTTTTTACTTGTGATTGACTACTCCATATTTCAATACTAGAATTTCCTTTTTTAACTTCTTAATAAGTGTATCTTTTGCATTTACTGTATCTCCCTTCTTTCAGCTGTTAATTTAGAACGAATCACAGTTTCAATAGTTTTCATCCTACTTAAAGCTTGCTTTAGTCGTTTATTATTCGTGCTATCCTTTTTTTTAAAGCTTTGTCTTAAGAGCAATATTAGAAGCAAACATTCTTCTAAGAGCTATCCTTCTGTTAGCACATTTATGGCAATCAGAATTTAAAGAGTAAGATACTGGACATGAAGTATGTCCACTTTCACCCCTAGTACAATGTGGCAATGACAATACATGTGAAGTACTGGATGAATTCAAAGGCACTGTACAATTCTGGTTCAAATATGATATTAACTTATCCCAAGTCCTATTAAGATGTTTCTTCATCCTTCACTGTTGTTAATGAATGGGTAATGGACATGGGTAATGCCTTCAAGTTTGTATCACCTATTGGTACCAGCTTTGAAACCAACCTCACTGTTTCCTGCATTTTGAGATTGGCCAGGTCTGTATTCATATATAGCACCAACCCATTCCTTATTTCAGGAACTAGCAGTTTGTAATGGTCATCAATGTCATTTTTGAACATTGGAAGCTGGTTCCTAAGATCGTCAGCAGTACTCAAATAGCATGCATTTCTCAATGTTAATGCATAGCTAGGATACACTAACATGAATATATTGTCTTGAAAAGTACGCTGTGTGGGCACCATGCGCTTGATCGAACCACGCCCGTGGAGCCAATCCTACATAGGACCACTACCGTGGGTCCAGATACTCAAATATCCAATGGCCGTTACCTTCAGATTCAGATCATGTACCCTGGATCCGTCTGCTAAATCAGATCAGATTCAGATACACGCTTTAACTGAACAGATCAGATCAGATTATAATGCCGAATCTGATCTGACCTGATCTGTTAAAACTTTATTATAGTTGGTGATCTAAATTCCGTCGAAAATTGTGACCGTATTTTGGATTGCTCTACGAGTGCTCGAGAAGATACGGGTTTTGTAATTAAAGTTGTTTGGAAGGTACTTAGAACTTTATTACTAGATTAAAGAAGAGAGAGGGTTGCACAATACACTAATGGTGTCTAAATGTAAGGCAGCATACGGCGTAGTTGTGTGTGCCACGTTGATTTCTATAGTAATCTATCACGATTAGCCACTCCCTAATTTGTTAAGGTGCCAACTTGAGGGAGCGCTTACCATGTTTATTGGGTCTTAGTCAATATCAGGATACAATTTCATGAGCTTTGGATGGGCCCAAGGGTCCATTTAATGGCACAGGTGTTTACTGTTGGATTGCTTAGAGATACGCATAATAATGCTTAATCTGGTATTTCAGTGTTAGAGCCCTGTGAATTAAACTTAATTTTTGTATTTTCAATGCATAATCTATTTTGTTTGTGTGCAAAAGAGTTTTGTGATAGCTCTATTTAATACACATCGAATTCGTCAAGCTGCGCGTTAGTTATTGAAACTATTTTACAGCATGGATCCTCATGTCATTAAAAACAGCTGTATTGTTGTGATATAATGGATGCAATGAAGACCGTTCTGCTAAATTGTAGGACAGTTTTCGTTGCATGTGGTCTTACCAAATCCAGTGTTTTGTTTTTACATCACCCAGACCAATCCTACATCCTACTCTTTTTCTCAAGAAGAATATTTTTTAATTTACTTGTATCCTTGCACAATATTATAAAATTATATTATGAAACATTCTGATGACCCCTAAATGTGACAAACTTGGTTGGATTAATGTTTCTAGTTAAACTGTTTCGAACCTACATGAGAAATGAAACCAATGCTTGTAAAAGAAAAAAAAAAAAAAAAACGCACACCAGACTGACCCACACCCCATATATACAGCGAGCAAGGGGGAAATGCCCAAATTGGAACAGGGCGGTTACAATTGAAAAAGCATTGTGTACAAAGAAGGGAAGAAATAAAAGCCTACGTTTATTTCACACACCGTCAACCTCCTTTTGCCAAATATACAAAACGCACGCGGACTGTTGAATCTGACTGCTTTCCGACGGTCTCAGACCACCGGATATTCAGATATGCGTGTTAGAATCCGATGGGAGTGGGCGGGCTGTAATCCGAATCTGTTTCGACTTCGGAACATCAATCTGAATGATTAATATGAATCCGATCCGTTGGCCTTTCGGATAGGATATATCCGAATTCGGATCCGATCCGTTAAAGCCTTACCGCCTACGCATACGCAATTTATTAAAGTCCCTACTTCAGAGTTGCAGTGGCAGCACGAAATGGCAGCTTGATTAATTCTAATTAATGCCCAAAATGGGAGAGCGACCAAAGAGGGGTAGATAACACAGACCTGATCAATATCGTAAACGGCGCGAGGTATAAAGTGCTAGTGAGATCCTTCTTCCTTCTCGTGATAATACAATCTACTTCATAATAAATGAAACTACGCGATCGACATTTATAACGTACTCACTCTTTCGTTAGCTAGCTACCAAGTTTTTGTTTCTAATTAAAGGCATTACATACCACATACCCTCCTCATAAAAAAACGAGGTTTTATGTAAATACACGCGCATTGCGTCGTTCGTTCACGCACGCGCAGCGCCGGAGAATTCTTTCGATCCGAGTATAAACGGAGCTTGCCAGGCAAGGGAATTCCCCTATGTATCACGTGATTTACATCTTGGCTAGCTCGCTCGCAGAACTATACGCGCGTGTGAAGTATCCAATCAGAGTAGAAAAATGCACGAAAGACAAATAACGGATATAACTGAATTAGATCCCTAACTGTATGTTATAAAATGTGCTGATCGCATCACATAATAAATTGTACCTGTACAAATGCAGCCCAATTACTCACCATTGCAGACAAGTCCTAATGATATATATCCAGTTTGACAGCTGCAAGTGTAGGATCCAATAGAGTTGGTGCATATCTGTTGACATGGACCTAATCCTCCATTTGAAGCACACTCATTAATATCTGCAAGTGTTGTAAGAGAGAAATAGAACATATAGAAATGTGACCTAGTTCTAGAGATATAATGATATGGAATTGTTTTTGAGAAAAGGGACGTATCTGTTTTTTTTATTTTTAGAATCCATAAAAAAAAGATATTCTAGAAGTCAGAAATGTCCTCTACACAGCAATTCGTACGCACTGATCATCGGACAATCTGTCATGGGTTGTAAAGCCCTGAAACTTTAATTAGCCATACATTGCAACGAAGGGTTATATGTACATGTACCAGAAATATTATAATACATGTATTTGGGCGCTAGGTCCCTTTTCGCAGAAACGATCCCATTTAACAATTTTATAGTTTATGGCAACAGGATGTGTAAGTGTGCCCCTTGGCAGTCGTACATTAATATTTTACTCATCTGGTCTCACAAAATGACCCAAAGGATAAGCTACTCCAAAGCTCCTTGTACGCAGCATAGTTTAATCCAACGGCCTCTCTACAACAGAAATTTCAGTTCATTACCTCGTCTATGTAAATGCAGTTTTTCAAACACAAAGTGTGGCTCAACCATGCAGTACTCTTGTACAAGCTGTACATGCATGACATTTACACTGTAAGTATCCAACCGTATCCCAGTCCCACTGTATGCCAATCAATAACCGTTAATTCTCTTTGACATTGGCAATAAAGTTACTGAAGGCAAGAACAAGATATTATTATTGTTATCATTATCATATAGTTATACACTATGAATAAAAACAAACAAACACAACATTTTTATTATTATTATTATATATGGAATAACATAATGATTATTATGTAATATCTGATATATGCAATGTTACAACATCACAAAACACAAGTTCAGCTCTTCATCCCACGAAGGATGGCTCTGGCATTGGCTCTTATTAAACAAATGCTCTAGTTTGAGAACAGTTCAAATGATGCCTGTGACTTTGGCAGTGAATTGTGTATCGCCAGCCTAGCTATGACCTGCGCCAGAAAATTTGATGCTTCTCTATCTCAAGCCCCATAGGAGTCAACTGCTAAAGGGGTTGCTAAGCATTTCTCATCATAGGCCTGGTGTTTCCTGCTCTTTGTAGCCTCAAGGACTGCAACAACCATTGCTCTCGCTTCAGCTAAGGTTGAAGGATTTAGTGGTGAGACAACAGAGATGTCCAGGCAACGGGCTTTCCATGGTTCCAATGCTGCATGAGAATATCAGCAGGTCGTGATTGTGAATGGTCAGGAAAGAGCCCAGCACCAGCTTCAACTTAGATGGAAGCATGCGCAAGTGAAGGAAGTGCGCTAATGTGTCCCTGAGAGCATTATGGTGTGAGATAACATCACCTCCACATTTGCATGGTAATGCATGGTGTCCAAGAGGGTCGGTCCAGACTGTGGGCAGGGCAGAAAGCACACCGAGAATCCTGGGAGGTATCTAGGCCAGCCACCACTTGACTGCTACCCTGAATTCAATTGGGTCAAGATGTAGAGCTAGGGATGTCGAGGGAATAACTGATAACCAAGATGTCGCGTGGGAGGCTGAAACTGATGGCAGCCTAGCCTTGTTAGCAGGGGAGGATTGATCAAAAAGGTCTTGAAAGCAAAAGTCATTTACTTTTGAAGACAGAAGCTTCTGACTGACAGGTGAGGAGACCACAGAATTGACAGAAAGTTTCTCAATTGGAGAAACATGAGAATTGAAATGGTGCCTCCTCTGAAGTTTCGAAACCTATGGAGTCCATGAAACAGTGGTGGACATCATCATCAAAGAGCTTGAAAGCATCTGATACCAAACTGGTTGGAGTTGAGCAAGCCAAGTAACTTAACCTGCAAAAACTACCACACAGACGAAGTAATGTTAAAGCGGGTCTATGGCAGCAACCTCTATCAGGCAGAGCAAAAGCTTGCGAGCTTCAAGACATTTTGAGGCAATAAAGTTTGCACAGTATATGTAGTCACCTATTGGGCACCCTAATATCTGAAATGAGGCAAATGGGAAACTTTGAGCTCTGGTGGGAAAGAGGAGATATCACCTGAGCAGTAGAGTCTCACATTTGTTCTCCCTGTTGCACACCTGATTGTGATGTTAGCTGGCCCATAGGGTGACACAAAAAGGGTGAGAGCCATAACACAAAGCCACCCAAGGAAGCAAATCTGGAAAATGCTTTGTGCATTTCTTTAAAACTGCATCTCTGGAGACTAAATTGAATGCATTCTTGAAATCTACCTTGAGAATAGAAAAATCAATGTAATTCCAATGTTTATCTACACAGGCCCTTATCCATGAATAACCTTTTCTGAACCAAAAGGGCAAGCCACTCCAAACTGTATCGGCTCAAAAGAATCGATAACCCTATGTTTAATGACAGCACACAAGCATTTCCCTGCCAACCTCCTCAGGACCTCACCCACAGCAATTGGTCTTTTGTCCGGGGCGCAACCAGGCTTTAACTTGCTGATTGTTGTCAAGGACCCACCAGCCATGAAACGAGAAACCTCCTGGGGAACTTTTTCAGACACCCGGAGGTTAACAACCCTCCTGAGAAGGGAACAAATAGTAGTTGGAAGTGGAACTGAAGCTACATCCAACAGGTGCTGTACCTGTAGGCCAGAAGGACCCGCTGCTTTACCTATCTGGAAAGGTTTTAGGATAATAGAATTTTATTGCCTGCATCAATAAATTGTTCGTCAGAGCCCGAACCTGATAGATGAAGTATCCATTTATTATGTCCCCGTGACCCCTGTAGTTGTAGTTCACAATTGAACTCGTAGCTTTCTTCATTAGTGTACTCCCTGCATTCATTCACATTATGCTTTTCATCTAACTGTGTGTTATATTTTATGGCATTAAGTTGTGGGAAAATTTTTAATTCGACCTAAATGCATTCGCCATATTCAGATATACACAATTGAGTATTACCAGCTTTAGGTAAATAACGTGCTAGCTAGTGTTGCATGGCCACATGGATATATTCATAGTAGGGTGACTTAGGATGTTAATTTTAGTGTTGTTGTGTAAATCTTCATACTCAGTCTCAGCTCTTACACCAGGATTGCAGTAACATATAGATGATTAATGAGAAACTGCAGATAAAACTGAATTAGACCCTTAACTGTAGGTTATTAAATGTGCTCATCACATCACATAATTGCACCAGTACAAATGTAGCCCAATCACTCACCATTGCAGGAAGGTCCTGATGCTGTATATCCAGTTTGACAGCTGCAAGTGTAGGATCCAATGGAGTTGGTGCATATCTGTTGACATGGACCTAATCCTCCATTCAAAGCACACTCATCAATATCTGCAAGTGTTGTAAGAGAGAAATAGAACAAATAGAAATGTGACCAAGTTCTATAGATATAATCATATGGGATTGTTTTGCGAAAAGGGACGTACATGTATCTCTTTTTTTCAAGAATCCGTTTAAAAAAAAGAAGATATTCTAGAAGTCAGAAATGTCCTCTACACAGCGATTGGTACGCACGGGCAATCTGTCATGTGTTGTAAGGCCCTGAAACTTTAATTAGCCATACAATGCAGTGAAGGGTAACATTTCTATTATATGTACATGTACCAGAAATGTTATAATACATGTCTATGGGCGCTATCGATAATCTTTGACATTGGCAATAAAGTTACTGAAGGCAAGAACAAGATATTGTTATTATTATTAGATGTGGTCACACGACATAATCGAGGTTAAGCTTTCGTACACAAAGCTGCTCTTTGACTTTGGAGACCCAATGGCAAGCCAGGTGGCTAGATTGGAAAATGTGTACCTAGCCTCCTTCCCCCAATTTGCATAGGTCTCGACTGCCAGAGAGACACACACCCATCCTAGCTCACTGCATTCGGGATCATTAGCCTTTAGCTTGCGGGATTCTGCTGATAGAGCTGTAAAGCCTGATATAGTGCATTCTTGATTCAGTGAAGCAACAGAGAGGGGGAATGACACAGAGAATTAAAAACAACAAATCTGCCAGCAATCCAATCACGAACCAAAACATCAGCTGGGCGAGACCAAGATCCATCAGATGTCAGGGTACTACCAACTTCAACCTGAACACCAAGATGTGCCTGGTAACAGAAATCAAACAAAGGCATCTCGGAGTCGATTATGTCATGTGACCACATCTAATCATAATAATAATAGCAATTGGGAAGTTTAACTCCTCTGTTTCACCATCTGATGTGGTTTCAGTAGAGAGCCTTGCACAGCGGCCTCCAGTACAGAAAGCCTTATCTGCCAAGATTGACGACTTCCAGTTTAACCAGCTCTTCAACTCATCTTCCTTGGCAGACAGGGCCCGCCTTTTGTCCATTTCATCTCCCCATGCTTCGTCGTGGTTGTCAGTTGTCCCTTCCGAAGGTCTAGGCCTTCATTTAAATCCTGACCAGTTCCAAGTGGCCATCAAGTGGTGGCTGGTCTTGACACATCAGGGGGATCACTGTGCTCCTTATGTCCAGACACTGTGCTCGATCCATTAGGCCATCATGCCTCCACATGTAAGCGTGGGGGTGATGCTGTGTTTCGCCACAATAGACTTCGCGATGTTGTAGCGGAGTCGTGTAGGTTGGCCCACCTGAGTGTTAAAGTTGAGACAGGAAATAAACTAACACCAGACCACAGTCATACAAGACCAGCTGATGTCCTTGTCCAGAACTGGTCCAGAGGCAGGCCAGCAGCCTTCGACATCTGTGTGACCTCACCGCTTAATACACTTACTTTGTCAGAAGCGGGGGGGGGGGGGGGGGGGGGGGGGGGGGGGGGGGGTTTGTGCAGGTGCCGCAGCCCAGGCTGTAGAGGTCAGGAAGCACTCAGCTCATGATGACAAATGTGGAGATCTGGGTTGGTTTTGTGTCCCCCTGGTGACTGAAACATATGGAGCATGGGGACCTGAGGCCAAGGCCTGTTTCTCCCAGCTGGCTTCGAGGCTTTCCATCAGGCTTCAAAAGCCCAAATCAGTCATTCTACATGAACTGTATGGTCGCTTAAACACATGTCTCATTCGTTGTGTTGCTACGGCCATATTAAGTAGGATCCAGTCCTCGTAACTTTTTCCTGTGTTTATTCTTGGTGTAATTTTGTATGTTATTTTTATTCTTATAATATACTGTGATGAAACAGCATGTTCATTACCTACTGTAAGAAACACAATAAAGAATGCATGAGAATGTACAATGTTATATAAATCTATTTGAATGATGTATCAAGATTTTTTGACATATATATCACATTTTGATGTCCATTTCACTATTACACACGAACTTGCACAAAACTACCCTAGCCTTCAAGCAAGTCCATTGTTGTAGCCAACCTAGCATTGAACGCACGGGCATTGGCTAGAAATAGTATGAGACTTAGTCTCCCATAGATGTTATTCAACATTGTAGTCTTTGAGGAATGGCTTTGAGCCGCAAGTCGTGATGCGAGTTCTCCAAAAAACTGGCCTGCAGTTCTTCCCCAAGCACCAAACGTCTCCACCACTAATGGTACACACTTCCATCCCAATTCGGAGCAGATTGTATCATTGCATGTGTGCTTTCTCTCTTCTGTTTGCCTTGCTGCTGCACCTGCCACCACACCCGCTTCAGACAAAATGTTTGATTTAAGCGGAGAGGTGATGGACACATCAATGGCTGCAGGCTTATCACCATTGGACCAGCTTGGGATGAGTATGTCTGCAGGTCTCGTAAGTCTCCTTTCATGACCCAAGCCTGCCCCTGTTTCCAGTTTTGGGTTCAGAAGGGCTCGCTTGCAAAAATCAAAAATAGCATTGCGCAGAGCATTGTGGCGCACCACTACATCTCCCCCAAATTTGCAAGTAACAGCATGGTGTGCATCCAGAGCTTTGTCTGGACAATAAGCGCATACCCCTAATTCAGGTGTTAGAGGTATGCTGTAATAATAATAATAATATCTTGTTCTTGCTTTCAGTAACTCTATTGCCAATGTAATATCACCAGCTGCCTCTGTCCCAACCATTGCCACAGCAGCCTCCCACTTCACTACCTACGAATGCAAATCACACTCATTGTCAAATCCAGCCTCAACCTAATTCAACTGGATCTCTACCATATCCGTTGGCGGAATCACCACTTCCTTGTACACCTTCATCACCCATCCCTCCTTCACCGTCTTTAGTTGCCCAGCAGTTGCATCGTCAAACGCAGCTACCAGCATTAATCCTGGAGCCTAAATCACAAGGACAGGGACCCTCTCATTCTTCCAATCCTTCATGCTCCCACTTCATCCACAACGAAATCCAGTTCCAACTACCCTCATCACCCTCCCTGGAGCGGGAGTCACAATCGGCCACTTGTTGCATATGCCACTCCTCTGGCACCCATTGCATGATGCAACTATTTTCACAGCCATCCATGCCTTGGATGCCTTTGCCTTAGAGTCAGCCCTCTCTCACGGATGAACAGGCTTGCAACGTTATTAGGCCACTCTCTCTCAACACCTCCTCTATGGGGTTACCTCTAATGTTCTGATGCCTCCACACACCCCATTTCCATCAATGGTTCCCCCACTCCTACATCTGAGCAATGGTCATTCCAGTCCGGGCCCATCATCTATCATAGCATTGCACCAACTGCCTTCACTACAACTGCTGTTGGCACTGCCTCTCCTCACTTGGCATTTAGTGCTAACGATCCACTGCTAGCACAGATTCTTTCTCAGCAGATTGAGGTCTCGTCCTCCGGCCAACATCCCCATTAGAAATTCTGTCCAGTCCAAGGCTGCCAACAACTCATTGCTCCCACTATGTGGCGTCAGCATATGACCTTACATGTTCAGGGTTTCTTCTCGGGTGCAGTCCCTTGCCCTTGGCTTCAAGAACAAGACCTGTTTGTCGGTCCTAATTGCCAGCAGCTGGTGGCTAATCCACACCATTCCTCTCGCCTTCAGAAATGCTCACATGCCTCCGCAACATTTCCTATTCAGTCCTTTCTCCCTGTTAAAGAGGTCGATCCTCCTGTTCCCGTGCCCACATTTGATTCTGTCTGTAAACTACCACGCTGTACAGTTCGACACATCCCTGTGAAGGACAGACTTGCGTTTGCCCTTGCTTTGTGTTCTGCTTTGAGGTCTGCCTTACATGTTAACTCGAAGGATGCCTGGCTTAAGGTGCTCATGCTGCCTAAATGCCTTCTTCTTGCCCCAAAGCGTGGAGGCCGCCATCACAAGCCTGTGCCTATCAGTCATCTATGCGCCCAATGATCCAAAGGCGAGTTCAGTGCACTATGGAATCGAGCATCCAAACATCATTTCTCTGGTACCCATCCCACCCCTAACCACATATCTTCAGCAGTCCAGACAGCAGTCTCTCTTGCTAGGGAAGGACTCCTCTCTAAAGGCCTGTCAGGTTCTAACTACCTCGGGCCTGGTCCCCAACAACATTACCACATGGAATCTCCTGGTCTCAAAGCATCCCGAAGGCACCCCCCCCCCCCCCCAACTCCTTCCACAGCACCTCTCTCATCTGCCCCTTGCCTACCACCAGACTTTGATATCACATAGCCCTATTGCACTCCTTCCCGAGGGACACATTGAGTGGCCTCGGGCCTTCACATACAGCACCTGATAGAAGCAGCAGAGGTTCCCCTTCAGTTCCCGATCTTTGCAGTGCTTAGGGATGTGGTCAACTTACTTATCTCTGGCAAGGTTCCTGTACAAGTGGCTAGGTTCCTCGTAGGGGGTAACCCAGTGGCCTTGGAAAAGAACAAACCCAACTGATCCAGCCCATTGCAGTTGGAAAAGCCATTAAGTGTCTGGCTGGGAAATGCCTATGCGTGATCACTGAGGAAAAGGTTCATGACTTTCTGGCTCCACTTCAGCTTGGGGTAGCTTGTCCAGCAGGTGCAGAGAAGATAATTCAAGGTCTGAGACCTTGTGTGGATGGACATAAGCATGATGTAGATTTTGCAGTCCTGAATATTGACTTACATAATGCTTTCAATCGGATATCCAGACAGGCTGTCCTCGATGTCTGTGGCCTTCACATCCCAGAACTACTCCCATGGTCCTCATGGTGCTACGGTCAGCATCCTGCCTTGTGGCACCCTTTGGGTACTATTTCCTCACAAATAGGTGTTCAACAAGTCGATCCCCTAGGTCCCCTTCTTTTCTGTCTAGTGTTGCAACAGGTAGTCTCAGCAATTGCAGAGGTTGCTGACGGTGCATCCCTATTGGTACATTGATGATGGTGTTGTTGCTGGCCCCATTGCGGCCATTGCTCGTGTTCTCACCATTATCCAAGACCGTGGACCACCACTTGGCCTTTACATCAACATCGCCAAGTGTGAATATTCAGTTTAAGTGATCTCAGTACCTTCCGAGATGAGATGAAGCGATCCAATGTGCCCCACTTTGAGATCCTGGGGTCTCCCAAAGGTGACCTAGTGTTTTGCGCAAATGTTGTGGCTTAGAGGCAGTCAGAGGCTTCCAAGTTACTTCAGCAGTTAGAAGCTGTGGGCTCTATCGACTCCCAGGTAGCCTTACTTCTTCTTAGACAATGTGGGAGCTATTGTAGACTGGTGCACCTATATAGAAATACTCCACCTCCCTTACATGTAGTTAAGGAGGCCTTTGCCCTTTTTGACAATCGCGTGCAGCAATGCTTCTCAGAATGTACTGCAGTGGATGCTCCTGCCTCCACCTGGCAGCAGGCACAATTGAGCTTAAAGAGGGGGGGGGGGGGGGGGAGGCTTAGGGCTTCGGCGCCTATCTTGCCATTCCCCTGCGGCATACATAGCTTCATTTCAGTGTTTTGGCTTTTTTCCTTCGTCTGGTAAGTCGATCTTTACAACAGTTTTGTAGACCCCCAGGATTCCCTTACCCCTGTGTCGGTAGGCAATTCCCATCTCTCACAGAAGGTTTTATCTTGCAATATTGAAGACCGACAGTTCAGTAACCTTTTTCACAACGCAACCTTGACTGACAGGGCTCGTCTTTTGTCCATCTCTTCCCCCCACGCCTCTGCCTGACTGTCTGTCACTCCCTCCCCTCGACTCAACCTCCACTTGGAACCTGCAGAATTTCAAGTGGCACTAAAGTGGTGTTACTATTGAATGCCGCGGCACGGCAGTCTGATGTAGGGTCAATATCCGAGATCCGAATGCGATATTCATTGCGTGCATTATGTTGGTTTTGCACAAAAGATGAATTTATTAGAAGCTGTTTATGCATGCAGTATATAGCCCAAAGGTGATTATCGCTGATAACAATGATGTATTACCAGTCGAATAACCGTTTACCAGCTAGTACTGTTAACCTGTTGATTGCTATATCTTTTTTAATGGGCCTTGCACGAGTTAATCATCAAAGGAAGGTTTAAAACTAACCCGAGAGGATAAATTGGCTAGCGCCTATAGTGATGTGCAAACTTCAAGGCGGTCTTGCCTCGAAAGAGAACGAATAATCATAGCTGCCAAATCACGTCCACAATCTTCAACCAATGCCAAGCAATCGGCCTTAAATGGGTTCACCAGGAAAAATGAATTTCCTTTCAGGGCTTCAAGTCGTATGTATTCTGTATGTGTTTTGTGGTGAGCAAGTTAATTTCAAGAAGGACCGGGTTGTACAACACATACAGTCTACAAAACATCAGACAAGAAAGGGAAGCACATGCAAAGTCTTCAGCAAGGGAAATCTGTTTTTGTTTGATTAGGTGGTTATAAATTTGTGATGTCATTGTGATTGAATGAAGTTTGGTACAAATAAATCTGTATTTAGAAATATCCGAATTTGATCCGAATGGCTATCTAAATTTATCCTCCGCGGATATCCGAATGTTAGGGTAAAAAAAAAGCCTTTAGCGCTCAATCCTACCAGTGGTGGTGGGTATCCCGGTGGTTCATGGGGGTCACTAGCTCCAATATCTTCCAGACCTGACAGAAGTTGTTTAACTGTGGCATATTTTCTAAAGATGAATGCTAAGCAGAAGTCAGCATTACCAATTGAAACTCCAAGTTAGGCTCGCGCCTGACTGTTTCATCTCAGGCGGAAAGGAACTT
Source organism: Ephydatia muelleri (assembly GCA_013339895.1). Classification (NCBI taxonomy): domain Eukaryota; kingdom Metazoa; phylum Porifera; class Demospongiae; order Spongillida; family Spongillidae; genus Ephydatia; species Ephydatia muelleri. Next base: position 9,577,679 of record JABACO010000004.1, on the reverse strand, counting down.
CAACCTTTGGTGCTGAATACCTCACACTTAGAGATATTAATGTAAAGGCCCAAGGTGGGACCCAGCTCTTGAATCAAAGTCAGGACTCTACACAAAGATGGCCTTGGGCCGCGGCAAGTGCACTGTCACCCAGATACCAAGCATGAAACAGTAGAGGACAAGAGCTATCCTTGGTAATTGCTGGAATGAGAACATTAGCACAAGGGAAAAGAACAGGGGGGACCAAGAGGATCCCCTTGCTGGACCCCTGACTTAGATCTCAGATGCCCCTAGAGGATGCCACAAAAAAGGTTGTTGGCTGTAGCTTGCCCATGGTAGCAGCTCTGGGAAATGCTTTACACACTCCGAAAGGAGTGACTCCCGGGATACCACATTAAAAGCATTCCATATCAATCTTTAGTACAGTAAAGTCATCATTATTATTATTATTTTATTTATTGTTAAAAAAAAATATAATACTTCCATACACTTATAGCAGCAGCAAACAAAAGATTTAATGCATGATGAGTCAGTGAAACTCATTGACAAGTGGCATGCACCTTGACCGTATTGCCGTAGCATTGGCTCTGACAATGTGCATGTTTAGCCTTCCATAAATTTCATGTAGGACCACAGACTTTGATTTTCCCACTGTTGTAGCTATGTGGGATGCCAGTTTGGAAAAGAAATCCACTGTCTCCATGCCCCATGCTCCGTAGAACTCTGCAACTACAGAAACACACGCCCATCCCAGATCTGCACATTTACTACGATTGGCTTTGAGCTTTCTCTCCTCAATTGCGTTTGCAGCTGCACCAGCCGTCACTCCCGCTTCCGGTAGGGTAAGTGGGTTAAGCGGAGATGTGACGGATAGGTCCAAGGCCGCAGGCATACACCAGTGCGGGACAAGTATGCGTTTATTGCTGTAGTTGGGGGAAAGGTTTTTGCCTATTTCTAGATGTGTGCTGAGATGGGCACGGCGACAGGTCTCAGCCGCAATGTCTCGTAGTCTGTTGTGACGAAACACAATATCTCCCCCAAGTTTGCAAGTAGTTGCGTGGTGGCCAAGGGGATCAAGGCTTTTTTCGGGACACAACTTACACTGGGTGCCACCAGATGTTTCCAGACGAGCCATCATTTGATGTCCACTTGGAATTGTGAGGTGTCATGGTGGAGGCCCTGACGCACACAAGGTGGTACTGAAAACCTGGAGGCTGAATGAGAAAATAAGGCTGACAGCAAACGCGCCTTGTTCGCAATGGAAGAAGCTTCCAGGAGTGAATTGAAGAGGTGGTTATCCATCCTCTGTGATAATTTGTTCTGGGGGCTAGCAGATGACATGCAGGAGGTCCTCAACTTTTATGCTGTCTGCTACAGGGACTAAATGCCAACTGCATCGGACAGATGTTGAATAGAATCTGATGCAGAGCCAGAGGAAGACGAAGAAGCAATAAAATCCGCACTTGCATGATGTGAGAGAGATCTTAAACCCAGGCCACCCCTGCTCAAGCTGAGCTGAGCCTGTCACCAGGCATCATCAGATGTATATATACCAGTTCAGTGATGCCGAAAAGCATCGTCGAACATCCTCATCAAACATTTCCAGGGCCTTAGCAGAAAGGGATGGAGGGGTTGCACGAGCTAGGTGGTTGATACGACAAAATCCTCCACAAAGTCAGATGAGAATTAGCCCCACAAGTGGGTCAATTGCCCCAACTTCTTCCAGTTTAACAAGAAGAGTTCTGGACTCAGCACACTTGGTAGAAATAAAAGTGGTGCAGAACACGTTATTCCCAATTGGGATTCCCAGGACTTCAAGATAGGGGTTGTTTGACTTTTATAACTGCTCTAGAAACCCCTCTAGATTGCAGTGACTGAATATTTCACACTTGCGAAGGTTGATGAAGAGCCTAAGGAGGGTCCTTCCTGTTGGATCAGAGATAAAACCCTCAGCAGAGTAGACATAGGACCAGTAATAAATCATCTTGATACCATGCCTGGAGCTGAGACTCGAGAAATCATTGTCCTTAGCTATTGTTGTGACAAGTATGTTCAAAACAAGGGAGAAGAGGAGTAGTCCAAGGGGGCCACCTTGCTGGACTCCCAACTCTGATGTTACGGACCCCATGAAGTAGTGGATGCTCACCATAGCACCAACTCACCGATGGAAGTAGCTCTGTAAAATGCATTGACAAGTTAAAAGCATTTCTCATGTCAACCTTCGAAATCATTTTCCATCCAATGCTTCTTAATGCATGAGCTTACGCTGTAGGCAACTTTCTCAGCTCCAAAGGGCAAGCAACGCCATACTGAAAAGGCTTAAAGAAATCTGCAGCCTTCATTCTCATTGCCACACAGAGGCATTTGGCTGTCAACCTTCGAAGAGTCTCACCAACTGCAATTGGGTGGATGTCTCCTGGTGATGAAATATTCAGAGCTGTAAGGTTGGATCCAGCCAGGTAAACAGATATCTCCTTGTGAGCTTTGCCCAGAGCCAACAGATTGATGACAGCCCTAAGGGATTGAAGAACAGGTGTGTGTAGAGGTATCTCTGCAACATCGATCAGATGTTGAATTCTAAGCCCTGATGGTCCTGCTGCTGTGTGCTTTGAGAATGACCTTAGTATGGTCATGATGTTAAGGTCTCGTGGGATGGGGGGATCAATTTCAGCCAAGTTAGGAACTGTAGGGCAGGCACTGCTTGGATGTTTGCGCTGATTAACGGCCTACAAGTATCATTATTGGGAGCAACTCCTGACGATACAAGTACTTGGCATGCCTTTCCATTAATAAAAATGATAATTAACAACTATAAATTGACAGTAACAACACTGATTAAATACGAAGTTCAGTTCTATGGTAGAGGAGCTATCTTAGAGAGGATAGCTGTAGCGATAGCCCTGACCAGGTAGAGATTCAATCGACCATAGATCTCATTGAGTAAGATGGATTTTGGCCGGCACATGGAGGTGGCAAGTCTAGAGGCTACAGAGAATATAATGGCAGTGGCTTCTTTTCCCCACGCTCCATAAGTTTCAACAACCATAGGGACACATACCCATCCTAGATCTGAGCACTTGGGGTCATTGGCTTGGTGCTTCCTAGACACAGTGGCCTGGGCAGCAGCTGTGGTTGACACTCCTGCTTCCAACAAAATCACAGGATTTAGCAGTATTACTGACAATTTTATTTTAGTGCACATACATACACCAAAACAAGGCAAATGATGGCACTTGTTACAATGCACTTATACAAAGCCTATTTATAAGGTAATGTTGACAGAATTGAGACAAATCCACAAATGGAGACCAGAGTTTAAAGCTGTTATATTTTTTGCTGTTACCACTGAATTCGGAAGCGAGTTCCAAATAGGGATTATTCGTTCGGAGATAAAATTGTGTCTATCCACATATCTTAACATATCTGAGTTCACCTCAGTTTTCGAGAGTGTCATGAGTAGAATTAGGTATGCAGAGGAATTAGTATGCAGAAAAATTAGGTATGCAGAAAAATTAGGCATGCAGAAGAAATCGTCAACAGAGAGATCAACCAGCTTGTAAATGATTATAAAGTTCTACGATATTCAGCAATGGCAATTGAATAGTGTGGAGCTGATCAGAATAATCCATGTAAGGGAAGCATTATCTTCTGTATAGTGATCTGGTAAAGAATCGTTGAATTTTCTCAATGCTTCTGATGTCCTTTCAGAGCCAGGGATTCCAGACTGGAGTGGAAGATTTCAGGATTGACCTAATATAAATTTTGAAAGCTCGAAGTAAGGCAGAAATGACAGATGTATGGAATGTTTTTAGGAGTGCAAAGCGAACATATGCCTTGGTGACGATGTAAGCACAGTGAGAAGTAGGTTTCATATCTGAAGAAATATAAACTTCGATGTCTTTAATAGTATTAACTTCGACTAAAGGGTTGTCTAGAGTAATGCACTAGTGGAATTTATAGATTTCCAATAGATAAAATATTATATGCTACAGAAACATGCCATTGCTGAGACATGTGCGAATGGATCATTATTGCAATCGCCAAGAGAAAACATGCTGTGCACATGCCATTAGGAAATAAACAAGAGAAGGAAAGGGCGATGTTCAAAATAGTATATTTGTCTGCAACGAATACAGAGACCATTAGAATTGCATGTGCGGTGGAAGTGAAATGCATGGAGTGGAAACCTCATAAGATATAATTCTTCATTCATAGTTCTCGGCCTATACGGCTAATTACAGACGCGTCCACCTCGGGCCATTCTGCACGATATAGCCATGCACTCAAACTGAAGAGCACAAACGCCTGCTACATGTATGTCGTTTGTTCGATAAATCGCTCGGTATATCTGCCCCTAGCTAATATATATGTATAGTTTGATGTATGCATGTGATGGAACTGATATGTAATCCTTACCTGTACACAAGTTCCCCGATCCTACAAAGCCATTGCAGCAAATGGCTTCAACGTAGTACTCCGTAGCTGTGTAATATGTGGCCACCTGTCTGTACTGTGTTCTGCATGGCAGGTGATGCGAAAGAGAAAGGAAATACATTGGCATGCTTAACGTGCATGCAAGAGAAAGACATTCCAATTCTTACCCTGTGCAGGTTGAATAATAAACAACATATGTACCAAAAATTGTAATATAATTATAGCAGATGGTGGAATAGGTCTCCGTCACTGTAGTATATGCCACATAGCTGACGTCTCGTGATGATAATCGATAACAAGTGCTGCGAGAATGTAAAGGCATTTGTCAATTGGATTGCATGTACGGATGGATACTGATTTGTATGACATGCATTAGGTCCCTATTCGCGCAATGATCCCACATATCTGCATGTCTATGAAACTCATGACAGTGCATAAAAGCATTCCTGAGTCGATCACGGCTTGCTATTGTACGTGTACCCACTTTTGAGCTCAGCTCCTAGTATAGTATATAGGGATACTAGCTACATGTAGTTGAACATACATGTGACTCGATGTGAGAAATCCGTCATTATACATACAAGTATACGAGGGGATATTTTCTTGGAAACTGCCCCAAATATATGTTACGGACCAATTAAAAACTTTTGACCAGCTTTAAACGATTTATAGCCGGTTGACTTGGTTTGAAGCAGATCAATTACATTTTTTAATGAATCATCACGTGCACAGTAGCCATAATAATTATAATGATAAGTAGAGTCCCCGTAGCAGCAGATGTTGTAATAGTACTCTGCCACTGTATTATATGCCGCATAGCTGACGTCTCGTGATGATAATCGATAACAAAGCATATCCAGAAATCAGCGGTCACATGGAAAAGTAATTAATTCGCGGTTTGCGAATCATAAAATATTCCCGTATATCTTCCCATAGACATGTATAAGGTGCAAGCACACCAGATTTTTCTCAGCTTAGCCCACGAGAGATTGTTACTACACTACATTTGAAATACTTTTTTAGTAAGGTCATGCACCGTATTTTTCCTATTTGAGGTTACGCTTCCCTTCCTCAATGAGTAGGTAGTCATTGAGTGCATTTCTCATTATAATATTCCACTACCATTTATGTCAACACCTTACGATTTATTATTTGCCCACGAGAGAAACATATAGCTAGTACATCGATCAACTATATTGTGCACAAAAACTTGATCTTCCAATTATAAAATCAGCTTCTATAACTGATAGAAGTATTCCATATAGAATCTGTGAGTAGTCTCCGTCTCGTGCCCTCAAAATTGACTCACGCGTGGGACACGTAAGGTCCCCCTCACTCTGTGTACCAGTTATATACTAAGCTAGGTCTCAGCACTCCTCCTAGCGCTGCACAACAATGTTTGATCTGCAACCAGTTGAGTTGTACCCATACGATCCTGATCATTTATAAACGTAGCCCATACGTACTAGTACTTGTAATTTCAATAACCTGCTGACTGCTGTTAAGCTGTTACGTTCGTAGTTTGTCCAAGGGGCCGTTCATTAATTACGTCAGGGGGGGGGGGGGGGGTCTGGCCAATTGTGACGGTTTGTGACGGGAAGGGGGGGGGGGGGGGGGAGTTTAGGATGGCGTTTTAATTAAAATTTCATTGCCCTGGGTAACATTATTGCTCAATGATATGGTGACAGTGTATTTTTCTATGTGAACAGGCGCACAACTTGAATAAGGCCCTGTAGAAGGCTCCATTATACTGATCGGGCCGCTCAAATTTACAGGGCTCGGACTGAGCTCAGTGTATTGTTGGTATTAAAGCGTGCGTGTATAAAATCATTATAGACCTTTGAAGTGTCTCAAGTAGTCGATTGTGCTTAGCGGAGTGCTGCCAGGAGGCAGAGAGACAATAAAGCAAACCTAAAAAAAAATCCTCCTTGCAAAATGGTCTCTTGATACAGAGAACGCATAGTGAACCTTTGGAGAATCACCCGTTTTTCAAAAAAGGTACACAAGCACGCGCGTTTGAGAGAACAAAATTTTCTACGCGTCTAGTGCGAAGCAAGACTATTGTTAAAATCAACACACTATACCTTAAAATGCCTAAAAAAGGTTAGTGATACACTTGCACCACATACACGCACATACACACACATTGCACACACACACACACACACACACACACACACACACACACACACACACACACACACACACACACACACACACACACACACACACACACACACACACACACACACACACACACACACACTTTCTATCTCTGTACATGTGCATTCTTGATCTATTCCATGGAACCACTCAATTTGTAGAGTCTCCCTTGAGACGTGAATACACACAGCAATGTGTGCACGCTAGTGTTTCAAGGACTGTCCTTTTTACACATATTGAGTCCTAATAGGACTCTCCTGTGAGACAAAGAAAGAAGAATAGAATGCCAAAAGCGTATATGCCTATTTATTTAGAGTGGTGCAGGGCTGAAATAATGAATATTACACTTCGTTTTGTCTGTGTAAACTTACCACGGCCCTGCATGACATACCACAATCTGCGCTGATAGTGTACAATAATATTCATCATGCTAAGCCAGGCAGGATCATTGCACTTCAAATTTCTTTTACTTGCATGGTACATGAATTTTCATCAAGAAAAGGTAGCAAAGTGTTGTACATGTATGTCATACTAGTTGTATGCAGGAAATGAAATGAGTTTACAAACACTCCTAGCTAGAAGGATAGATGTGAAATAGAATACTTCAGGCTAATTGGGAGAAGGCAGGGAACAGCAATCTGCATGATGGATTTCCTTTAATTCCCTTCATTCAAGTAGTGCAATACAACATTGTGCTGATGGACAGTAGTCCTGTTCAGATGTTAGTTACGGTGATGAATGTTACTGAGCCTACTATCGTTGCAGATTGTAGTAGGTAAGATTACACAGACATACCGATGCAAGCTAGCAACGATATGCATTATATTGCTGGCAGACTCCAGAAAGGTTGTACATGTATGTGAGATGAGAGTTCTAGATGAGTATACTGAAGGGAGAGTGCACTTCTGAAGACACAACAATGTAGAGGAAAATATAGCGTGTGGAATAGAAATAGAAATTAGAATCTTGAGCTGTTCAATCGAATAGAACTTTAATTTATGATGCATGTGCAGGGACAGATTTGCACTCGAATGCGCCTGAGTGTACGTTATTAGAGTGTGTTGTAATTTTTACCACATGCATGCATGATGTGTAATAGTGCATATGGATTGTCTGTGTGTGTACATGTGTTGTGTACATGCAAGTGATAAATGTTGTGATTATGAGAAGACCAGGAAAAGTAATCTGATGAGTATATGTACACTCTTATAATGCCCTTCATTCTTTTAACACGCAACATTGTGCTGATGGAAAGCAGGTCTACCTGTGGGGATGAAATTATTATACCTACCCTATCAGCAGATTGTGGTAGTTCAGGGCCCTGGTAGTTTATATAGACATACCTAGTAACACTTTCATTGTCTTGATGCCAGACAACAAAAAAAAAAACGCTCTACATGTAAACCTGGCATACACTTTCATAGGTGAACCGAGCATTTGTGCAGAGTGCTAGACAAGTGTACTGAGGGAAGGCATACTGAGGGGACTATATGCAACAATCACAGAAGAAAAACACAGAGAGTACAAATGCCCTGTCTCAATAAAGTGCAGAAATGGAGAATACACAGCAAAATAACTAGAAATCGATAATAGGGTACACGCTTTTGAAAAATGAGTGCCCTATTATTGATTTCTAATGACATGCATCAATCTGTTTTTGCTGTGTAGAATCAGTGGCCGCTTGAGCTGTTCGATCAATTAGAATGCATGTGCGAAAGCAAGTTCAGAGGGACAGACCTTACACTTATGTATACCTTCAGAGTGTTAATGTTTTGCCACATACACAGGTAGTACTTATAAGTGTTATGTGTATGTGTGTGTTTGTGTGTGTGTGTTTGTGTGTGTGTGTGTGTTTATGTGTGTGTGTATGTGTGTGTGTGTGTGTGGTGTATGCTCAAGAATTGTACAGGTCCATTTGCACAACGTATACATGTACACATGAGTAAGGGTGTGTGAACGAGGGTACTTTCATGCATGTACTCTGTGTGAGCTGAACCGTGTGTGGGAAAAAAAGACTTAAGACTGCAAGTGGTACATGAGCCGTTGATGAGTAGGAGAGGCATAAAGAATGATAAGAAGTTGAACAAGGGTTATGGTGCATAAATAGCTTTCTTACAAACTTAGGCAGATAAAGGGAGTGCATATGAACTTAAAGTCTTACGCATATTGTGGTGAATGCATGTACATGTATAGTGTTATACTTTGCCACATGTAAGTGGTATAGGGACATGATGTATACAATCCTATGAGGTGTACAAGGACAACTCTATGGGAACAGATGGCATGACAAAAGACCACTGAGTACTGTCCTATAGGGACACTATGCATGTACAAAGGAACATTTCTATAGAGGCATAATGCATGCATGATAAAAGATGAATCCTATGGAAACGTGATGCATAAAACTGACCAATCATATGGGAATACGATGCATCAACGGAGAATCGATCAGTCGGACAGAATGCATGTACAAAGAGCAAAATTGAATCGTATAGCAACAAGAAACAAGTACAAAGCTATGGGGATTTGACGTATGTACAGAAAATCAATCTATGGAACATGACGTATGTACAGAGGATCAATCCTATGAGAATACAAGGAATGTACAAATGAACACTACTGTGGATGTATGTACACAGAATCAATTAATGGGGACAAGTTGCATACACATATAAAGGGCCAATCCTATGGGGACTGGATGCATTTCAAAGAATCAATCATATGGGGATGGAATATATGTATACATAGGACCAATACTATATTGGAACACAGTGTGCGTACAAAGGACCAATACTTGATAACAATGTGATTGAACCTTCGCATGCATGCATGGGGCCGTAGGCGTCGCCAATAGTGTTGGTAAAAATGAAAGACGGTTCGACCAGATTTTGTGTTGATTTCCGTCAGTTAAATTCAGTCACCAGGAAGGACGCTCTTCCCATTCCAAGGATTGACGAGACTTTGGATGCACTGCATGGAGCATGTTGGTTTTCAACCCTTCACATCTGCACTTCTTGTCAAAGTGACAGTCCTTTTCGCCGCCGGCTTCCTCTTTGAAGGCGAAACTCGCTTGTACACTCAGCCATGCTGGAACATCTGTCAATCATTATTTACGGTTGTATAGGAGGGACCCATACACCGCAAGCGCAAATGGGATTCTCATCGTAGGTGAGTGATCCAACAAATTGGGTGTGTGACTGAGCGGATCCGCGAGAGAATTACGGGATGATATACTGTATAAGGCCACCCTTCGGAACAACGGTAGGAAATCCGGTGACGTGTCCCGGACATTCCAGGACGGTTGGCAACTATGTGTTGGGAAGTTACGCTGTACGCCCCGCTATGCAGCAACCATGGACGCTTGAGCTCTCTCACTCTTTCACTCATTAATTCAGTGAAAGTCTAACCAAGTGTTTTACTAATGAACAAAAGCAGAATGGATAGCTGTGGCAAATAGCGTTGTGTATAAACTTATCGACCTTACAGTTGTGTCTAGATTAGAACTAGTTCTGAATCTGCAGTTTCAGTGTACATGCACAACAGCAAATAACGGTCGCTCCTTCATGCAGGAATGGCACCATTCTTGAAGATGTACACTATAAACATGTTTAGTACACACATAGAACGCTCGATTGGCCAAATGAACAGTGCACTTGGCTGAATTACACACAAAGTAACAACTAAGCATACTGTTACAGCGATAATCTTTTCGTCACGTGGCATGTGCCTGGGAATGAGACTAATATATACCACACTCTCAGGCAGATATCTCCCATACATGTTATCAAAGGCAAGACAGCTTCATGGCGCTTCAGAGCCTGCAAAAATGTTGCAAAACGGGAGTATAACGTTTTATGTTTGATAATCGTTACGTCATGTGGGTCTGGGGATGAGACAGAGGTGTATCGTCTACACCCAAGGTAAATTTATGTAACACCAACCACCAACAGACCCTTGACCACTGCTGATATATAATCTGGGGGAAGGGTGAGATGATATTGAGCATTCGCACCAATTCCAACAGCCTCTTCTCTGACCAAGGTCTGTTCAGACTGTTCTCAAACAGCCTCATTCACACTACTACGCTAGGTCTCTTCTCCAACAGATGCCAATGTCTCTTATACAACAGCCTCAACTAAAAGTGCTCACAATGTAAATGATAAGGCTTAAAGCCCGTTTCTGCTTCTTATAAAATTCGTCTGTTGTGACGATTAGCTTGATTTTGAACAACTCGACTTTAGTTATAAACTAAACATATTTCGGCACGGTCATAGATAATATAGTAGGGGATTGGAAACACTAGCAATTAACACCTTATCTCACGGGCAATGCGAGTAAAACCACAGAAACCATGTAAGTGCTGGTACTGTCAAAGCAGGCCTTACAGCTGAACACTCAGTGACTTTATTGTTTCATGCATTTAAACAAATCATAATGTCAAAGCACATAAGAACAAAACACATAAGAACAAAAAATTTAACGGAATCAGATCTGTTTTCGAAAAGGTTTAGCTTTTTGTAGAGTATTTTTCGTAGCTCCTTTACACTGGCCAATGAAAAACTCCTCACAGTAACCCACAGCTCTACAATCATAGTCATCAACTTTGCAGCCACTTCATCATCCCACGTTGCTGCTATCAAGGACCAGTGAAACAAAACATCCTCACTCTGCTGCAGCTCAGATCTTACAACACCTAGTTCCTGTCCGGCATGAATATGACTGCGGACCTCATAATCAAGTGCAACAAAAAAGTCAAATGTAACGTCGTTAATACAGAATAGTCCTCCACGATTAATTGCATTAAGCCACTCTGCAGTTGAAGCAGGATTTTCTCCATCGGTCTCAATAAGCTCATGTAGACTAAGAAGAAGATCCATCCTTTTTATTGGAAAGTTGCATCAATTGTAAGAGACACCTCTAAAATAGGTTGTTGATCACTAGAAACTTCTATTCTACACAGAATCAGTGGTAGATGAGAAGTAATAACCCACGGGAGTGACACTGTAAGCGTAGACACACGGGATGTAAGTTGCTGAAGAGATCTGACATGGCTGTTGACAAATGTGGAAAGGGGCAACGACACAGTGAGATGTGGGTCATCAGTAGGTTGTTCTTGCGAGCACAAAGAAAGACTAAGTTGAGGACAAACACCAGGTGACATATAGTGCCCAGTAGAAGCTTGCACAGAAACAAGGGAACGTGGGATGATGAGTGTCACAGGCTTTCTCTTTTGCTGGTCTGTATATTTTCGAACTCTTCCAAGTCGAAACTTTGACCCGCCCATGCCTGATCTCTGCTGAAACAAAATAAATTTGTATTGGAATATGCATAGGTGTTGAACTAAGTCCTTATTATTATCTCTGACCTAACAAAATCAAGTTTTAGGTGTCACTTTCAAACGCGTGTATAGTAACCGCGCAACGCACTTGGGGCTATACCCTGTGTACCAAGCCACAGTTCAGGGCTAGTAGTATTGGAAAAAGCATATGAAGGAAAGTCTTGTCGTGCAACCGACCGTCGAAACATCCCGGGCAAATAATTCGGTTAAAAAACACATAACAATATCCTACTCAAGCAAGGATTAGTTTTAAAGCTTAAAACTTGCATCAAACCACAATACTACATCCGTAAGATACTTATAGCGTAAAGAATAGGCTAAAGCTTTTACCAGATGCGAGCGGTTACGGGCAAAACAAATTCCATCCTTTCACTACTTTCAAGCGGAAAACTAACGACTATGGATTAGGCTAACGCAATATGAAATCATAAGTCAAAAGAGTATTCATAGAACTATTCGTTGGCCGCATTATTGCAAGATTTTGGCTTACTTTGTAAGAGATTCGAACAAAAATCAGAGTCCTTCTCCAAAAAAATCCACCCCTTTTCACAAGTTTAGAGGTGTGAATACCACTACCTCGGATGTCCCGCGCATAAGGTATAGCTCACGTGATGTGCTTCCAATCCCCTACTATATTATCTATGGCACGGTTAACCGATTTTACGCGGAAGACGCAAATTCGCGTATATACGCAGCCTGGCCGTGATAGCATGACATTGCCAGTGGTTATTGTGTGATTAGAGACGGCGTAAACGAATAATTGTTATACCAACAGGGTCTGTGCAAAAGTTAAAAAGCTATATCTTACAGTCTTCATGTAGGGGAGGGATGCAGCGCGTGATAAGGTCTCGAAACTGACACTGTTTATTCAGCGCACATACACGGCTATCAACACATTACTATATACGTACATTCAGCGTTTGCACCAACGCATCCCTAAGTATACCACAGTGGTTTAAAATCATAGGTGATGATGAAATTTTTGAACCATTAAAAAATATATCATTCCTTCACTATACGATGTAATCTGATGTTAATAAACTGGTGCTATTAATAACTAATACACTTTGTAAGTCAAACCATCAAAATCAAGATATGCATAACAGGCCTTATATTACACAGGTATACCTTTTTAATTAAATGCCTAGTTATGTAGCCTTAATTATAGTTTTTTAATGCTTTTCCAAAAGAACATTAATTAACTATTGAATATCATTTAACAGAAATCAAGCCAAATATACAATACATTCATTTTGAGATAGAAGAGGTCAGTTTAAGCTAGAAGAGTTACAAGCACTATCATGTACATTTTGTAAAGCAGCTCCTTCAGTAAAAACACATGCTAAAAGATGATCTTCCATTGACAAGCACCCACTGATAGCAGCATGTCTTTGGGGACAGGAGCGAATGTTGTGCTATCCACTGCAAATTGTGCATTTTACTATGGCTCTAAAGCCTCTCACTATTGGATCTGATTTGACCCAAAGCCTTAATTGTTAATACATCCGATAGATTATCCTGCTTCCCCCTGTACGCACAAGTGACACTCCCCCTGTGTGCACAAGAGACATTCCCCTGTACACACAAGACACTTCTCCTGTGTACACAAGAGACACTCTACCTGTACACACAAGTGACACTCCTCCTGGTACCCCTGGTACGCACAAGAAACACTCCCCCTTTGCGCACAAGAGACACTCTCCTGTACACACAAGACACTTCACAAGAGACACTCCTCCTGTACGCACAATTGACACACCCCCTGTGTGCACAAGTGACACTCCCCCTGTACACACAAGAGACACTCCCCTGTACACACAAGAGACACTCCCCCTGTACGCACAAGTGACACTCCCCCTGTATGCACAAGTGACACTCCCCCTGTGTGCACAAGAGACACTCCCCCTGGTACGCACAAGACACTTCTCCTGTGTACACAAGAGACACTCCCCCTGTACACACAAGTGACACTCCCCCTGTGTGCACAAGAGACACTCCCCCTGGTACGCACAATACACTTCTCCTGTGTACACAAGAGACACTCCCCCTGTACACACATGAGACACTCCCCTGTACACACAAGACACTTCTCCTGTGTACACAAGAGACACTCCCCCTGTACACACAAGAGACACTCCCCTGTACACACAAGACACTTCTCTGTGTACATAAGAGACACCCTGTCACTGAAGTATGCTATTTTACTCAGTGGGTTTATTGAGGGGAAACCTGCATGTGTGCCTTAACACCCCTGAGACGCAACACAAAGTCCACTCACGTACTACCAGCTATGTACATACATAGCTACACATAACTACATACGTATTGCTCAATCAGAGACATTATATACCAATGATCATCTCTCGCTCAATAGAGTTGCGTCGATCACAACCACTGCAAAACGAAACTTCACAAGATCTAAAAAATTGTCTCTCTGAAAAATTCCACGCCATGCATGTGGTATATACAGTACGAACGTATTCTGATACCATGCATGAAAAATGTTACAATTCCGCGTATAATCGGTTAACTGACGGACACATGCACGCATCTCCCACCCCCCCACCCCCCACACACACACACCCGCGCGCATGCCTGGACCCCGCGGATCTGCATGTTGACGAGATCAATAACCGGCCTCATGTTTGTGATGCATTTTCTATATGTCGCTTACCTCGCATATTGGGAATCACTTCTTCGGATTACTGCGGACCAGAGGAGCACCAAAACAATAACGCTGGGCTTTGCTAGATGCATGAAGTGGACGCTTTTACACGAACGCCTCTATAGGGAAATAGTATACTAGTTTCCCAAATATATAGACCGTTTTCATGCATCCATGTGACTACTCCGTAATCTAACACACTTCCGGCACTGGCAGTGACACAGTGTGGTACATACATATGTGCGATTTTTTCCGTCAGTCTTATGCTTAGCAAAGATGGATATCAAGAGTGTTGGGCATATGAGATTATGTGCTCATGGAGAGGTTGGATTGTGTATGTTGTTCAAGCCTATTCTGATTGGATGGGGCGCTCAATCTCCTCCCAATGACACTAGACATATTTGGGTGCGTCATCTGCTGTGCACGCCGCTGTCATTAACTCAACACACTAGATCCCTAGTCCAAAGTACAGCTACATCATACATCCACGCTTATGAAAACTGCCTGATTTTCCTGATCATTAGGTACACTAGGGTGTGAGCAGGGGTCCACATCTCTCCTCAGGAAAAACTCCATTTCAAACCTCTGTCAGGGTAAATCCACTTCTTTGGGGAAAATCGCTAACTAGCATTGCTCAGACCAACAGAAATGATGCATTCAGAACGCGCTCATTCCTGAATCCTTATCACAGCTTTCAGTGCTCGCGAAACCAAGACAATTAATGGATATGAGAAAAAAAGGGGAGTGGGGAGTGTGTGGAGGACTTGACATATGGGCATTCCTTCTAACTGTATAGTGAATATGGGTTCGTCATATTCTACAATCCAACGAATACACAGTGAATAAAATAATTTAGACTGTATAGTGCATATGGGTATGCATGTCTCACACACGGCATAACACACATACACACACACGCACACACAAACACACACAACTCGCACAAAACACATACAACGCAATATACACACACAGCGTTGAAAAGGGGTGTGTCTGTTTAAGGATGATGTTCGACCGCTCGTCACGGCTGCTTCGCAATGGACAAAACCAATATTTGCATGGAGATTCAATACCGTATATACAATGAAAATGATTTCACACCATATCCAGAAATGGCCCATACATAGGCGGTCATCTTGCCTTTTTAATTCAATTTGAATTTTAACCAACTCTATGATGTACTATAAGCAGGTCTGATTATACTTCAAAAAATTATTCAATTAACCATTCTTTAACTAAAATCAAGACAAAACCATATCCGTTAAGTAATTAATATCAATGAATATTCCCGTATATCTTCCCGTACACATGTATGGGGTACTTCAATACCATGCAAGCACGCCAGACGTTTCTCAGCATTTGCCATGAGGGATTATTAGTACACTACATTGTATATCTATTATAAGCAAATTTGTTTGTTGTATTTCGTAAAGTCATATTAAATGCATTACATGTTTCAGAACATTAATCATGTTGTGTAAATGTATCTATTGCTCTGTCAAAATCATCCATAGTCACATCAGCAATTGAAACTACATTGTCCAAGTATAGCTTAAGATTGGTAGCTTATGTTTCTTCACTAAGTCTTCTGTGATCCTTCATAAGTCTAAAAATGTCACTGTTCTTTGGCATTGACAAAGATGTGACTCTTGCATATCTCACTTCAATATACAATCTTGCAACCTTATTACTGTCATCAGATTTCAAGTACTCATCAAAATGGCCCACCATGCATTTAAGTTTCTCTAGATCCTTTGTTTTTCTTCTATCCAAGGCTACATTTGCAATTTCTTTATCTAAAGACCTTTTTTTTTAGATCCTCCTGCTAAGAAGCCCAATTGAGGCACAACTCAGGAATTACATAATTGGCTACCTTGGAATATTCTTTATATGATCCTGGAACAGTAATGTCAATTAAATCATGTGCCACACATTAACTTGTGTTGACGAAGCAGAACTTAACTGCTTTGATCCTCTTATTTCATAATTTATAAAGCCAACGCTTTGCTCAGCATCAAGGTTATGCACTGGTGCTCCTTCTAGCTTATCTTGATCCATTGTTGAGAGGTTATTATGGGAGTTTTCATTGTAAGAACCAAACCCAAATATCTCCCGTTTCTGTGTTTGAAATGCTTCTGCAAGAGCAGGTAGGATAACTCTTTATCTTTAAAACTTGTGGCTTATACTCTTCACAAATTGCTTCTATGCTCCTGCAAATTTCCAAACCATACCTAAATGCAGCCTTGTTCAAATTTAGGAGCTTACAGGGTTTAGTTTCTAGCAGGTCATGATAGACCTGTTGAAAAGCACGAATAAGTTTGGAATATGTCATTGCAGTAGATGTTGTCAGTATTAAAAAAGGCTCTACTAAGTGCACTCCCAATAATGCACCAATACATATAGCATCACTTTAAGAAATTTGAGATCTAGAAGGCATCCTACAATGCATGCCAATTGGTTGGTCACATGCTGAAACTTGTCTAGAAAAGATGCAACATCATCTAAGTGATAAAGTGTAACTGCATACGTAAGTGGCAAACGATTAAACCGTTCATCTTTCAAGCTAACAGACATGTTCTTCTTCGGGGTTATATGCATGTCAAATTCCTGGGACTAGTTCCAGGGCTTTTGATCAAAGTCAATCGAGTGTTGCAATCAAGAGCTTGTTCTGTTACACTACTAGCAGTTATTGTGGCATTCACAAACTGTATATTTTATCACGTCCAATTGCATGTTCAAGCTGGGACTAATGCTTTACTATCACCCGATTGAACATAAGGCATGGATGAACATTGCAACACAGTTGATTAGGTATACTTCTCTGTGCCAAGCTCTTTAGCAACTAACAATTCAACATCCATATTGTGTGCTGTTTGGTCAGAAATGACAAAATCAATTCTCTCAAAAAGAACTTTTGCATCAACTCCACTAGCTGCCGATAGAATTTGCAAGGTTGTTAGCTTTAACTCTGCAAGGTTAGTTTTACACTCTGATGCAATGCTCATGGTAGGTAGAGCTCTATAATTACCAACTTACCATTAATAATAATACCTTGTACTGTGAATGAGCTGGTTCCATGTTTTTTAGAACCATGCATCATTTGCATATGTTATTGTAGATTGGTCATCAGAGGATACAATCTCCATCACTATTTCACTCAGTGCCATGGCTTCAATGCACTTTCCAACTCTTCAAGCATTCTTCTTGTCAGGAAGAGTGTCTACATCAATTTCAGCTTCTTCATCGCCAATTTCGTCCAAACATTTTGTTTGCTGTCTCAACAACAGCAGCTTCTGCTTGGTTCTGTGACATATGAAAGCAACTTTTCAGTTTGTCCACTACCTCATAGTATTCTGGTCTCACCTTTCGCATACTGCACCTAACATGTTGGCGTTGAACACGAAGCATTGCTATTCTTATCTTCCATCACCTTCTTTTCTTTCTTGGGCTTTGAAATTCAACATCCTCTACTGTAACAGGTTTGTATAGCTCATCCGCACTATCACTAGTGTCTTCAGTAGTTTCTGTACTCTCTGGCACATCCATTGGCTGTTCAGCATTTACAGAGTGCCGCATCCTCTCTAGAGCAAATAAATCATTATTTTGCCTTGTCATTGTTTTGGTCCATTGAATGTCAACATGGTCATGACAATACATTTATCTTTCGCCTCTTTGGTCTTCCAAAAACTTCCACTCATTTTCCGTCATCCTGACATCATAGAAATTCTCAAAATTTCTTCTTTGACAAGCATCTGTACAAAAAATGTCAAACATTACTGCACTATCTTTATTGAAGGCTAAGACTTTGGCATCATAACTTTCATATTTTTCTGCTGTCCCTAGTGAGAAGCAATTTCAAAAAATCCTCATACAGTTTGATAATGTGCTTTTTGATGTTCTTTGTTGAAATTGTATAGATTACAAAAGATCCAATGCTCCTGCAATACTGACGCCAACATATCGACTGCATCGCTTCTTGACCGTTGAGATTGTCCCGCGCGTCTTGGACGAAGAAGATAAAGCATAACTTTAATTACAACCTTTTTTGTTGGCAAAACACCATGAGGTAGGTCAGCAGATTCAAATTAGTTCACACGTCCAAGGCATTTTCTCCCTCTAGACCTTGTTTCTACGCATGCCATCTTCTGTTTCATTAATTCGCGGCAAAACCATATACATGTGCGAACTTCAAAGGGTATGTACAGGGCGGTTGTGAGGGGTTAAAAATTCATTTAAATATATTTTCACATTCAGTGTGACCCAGTACATATTTTCAGAGTGGTAGAACTACTGGTCAGGATGTACCGATACAGTCAAAGATTGGTGCAGAATCTGCATTCGTTGTACAACGAGGAAGACAGCTGCTCCAATGATGTGTTGATATCATGGGACGGGCCCCCTTCCTGAGACCGAGGATGGCTGCAAAAAACTTGACTATCACCTCCTCCAACGGCTGAATGAATTTATATAAGTTGGAAATCGTCCTCGCGAATGAACTTCCCCATAAGGATACCTATATACAGTTGATATCGATCCTGTAACACGTCAAATTTGTCATGTTGGTCATTTTTAATGCTGTAAAGAATCTCCGGTTCACTTTTTTCTGGTCTGTTTCGTATGATTGCTGCAAATATGTCACAGCCAAGGTTGTGCTATGAAAAGTTGAGGAAGAATTTCGCTTCATAGTTTATAAAGTTATAGGTATATTTTGCTTCAAAGACTCGTTTCCAGGTTTACTAATTGATCATAAGTACACCATGACTTTGTTCAGTGACCTGTGAAAGCAGTCTGGTTTGGCTGAAAACAGAGTACTTGTCAATCCTACACA
Source organism: Ephydatia muelleri (assembly GCA_013339895.1). Lineage (NCBI taxonomy): Eukaryota > Metazoa > Porifera > Demospongiae > Spongillida > Spongillidae > Ephydatia > Ephydatia muelleri. The sequence continues at coordinate 9,558,272 of JABACO010000004.1, read as the reverse complement.
CACAAAGAATGTAATAGTAACTGACCTTGTATATACAAAACACCTCAAGTGGAGAGCATTCAGGATCTCAAGGTTATTTTTTCTTCATGTATGAAGAATAAAAACCCCTAGAGATCCTGAATGCTCTCCACTTGAGGTGTTTTGACTTAGTTATAAATTGCTGAAATTATAAATTGAGCTGTTACTGTAATTGTATCAAATTATGTCATTAACGTTAACATGATGCTAATTTATTACTCAGAGTGGGGCCGAGGGACGAGGAGGGGTTTTACAAGGGTACACAGTGTATATGGCATTGGCTGCCATTTTCATTTTTAATAGTATTCATTGTATCATGAGCACTGATGACCATTATAATATGGAACCAGGAACCGACAGGTTTTAGGTAAAAAAAAAAAGTGTTTTCACCACAGTAAACCACACTGTACAGTGGGCCAGAATCTGTTGCCACAAGCAAAATCCATCACTAATCAAGATTTCTAGCTGGTGGAATACTGCAATTAGGTCAGGAAAAATGCATTTGATGTACTTGTCTACGGAAAGCACTATTTTGCCACCAGTAACCATACTTTCAATATACATGGGGGTATTTAGAATGTAATGACAGAGGATACTGAGCAACAAGATTCCATTGCCGCAAGTGAAGTATCATCTTGGAGTAGTTAGTGATTATCGAGTATAGGTTTTTGCTGTACATTATTAATAGCCCGTATTCTTGAAAATACCAATAAGGGATAATGCACAAAAAGGTTCATAACTGATTTGTCTGTCTAATTTGCACAACAGAAATTATGCAATGGAACCTCAGAAACAAAACAGTTTTTTTACTTTTACAACTTTGGTGACCGTTCATTTCTCCATACGTTTCATTGCATTACCCCGTTTATGTCAATGTTACATGTTCTTCGAACACAGAGTGTGGCACGACCAGTAGTCTTCTACAAATTGTGCATGCATGACATGTACACTGTACGTATCCAGCGGAATCTCCATCCACTGTACGCCAATGGACATTTCAATTAACGCAAGAACAAGATGTTGCACTGAATGAAATTGTCTGAATCAAAAGTCGTATGGGGCGGAGAAATGGGTGCAACACGGGAACTCTATCCGTCACGGAGATACAGCTGTGCAATGTTTTAATGCTCATTTCCCGCTCAATTGCACCATTTTTGCATGCAACCCGTGTTCCATTCTCCCAATCCACAATAAATTTTGATAACTTCTTTGTTCCGCCCATTTCTCCCTTAAACTAAGCTAGCCGTTCCCAACTGTTTTTGTCTCACTCAGGCAGTGAGTTTATGCGGGAAAGTTAAAAGAAGAAGAACGCTGCTCAGTTCCAGACGATCGTACCAAATTAACGGACCCAAGTGAATGGTTGCAGTATAACCTTGCGCCTCCCACGTCGCCGGCAGTATTCAAAACGGCACGCGTAAGGCTATTTGCTACGCACTCACATCATCCTCTAGTCGTGTAATAAAGCTTTCCTATTTGCCATCATCTTGCTAAAATCATCGTCTTATATCTGCCACGCCCACTCGGCTACGATTGCAATGATTTCGGTCTCACACAACTTTCAGCTCACACATAGTACATGAACTCATGCTGGCTCCCACTTGTGCACACACTTGCATTGTTGCGTACATGGCCCTGTACACTATCGTATGGCATATTTTCTTATTCACAACCACACACACACACATACACACACACACACACACACACACACACACACACACACACACACACACACACACACACACACACAAACACACACACTCACTCATGTACAGCGTAATTGCACACACCAGTTATACATGTGGCAAAAAATACACCTGTCTGATGATGGTACAAGCACAAACATTGTCACATGCACATGTATTCAATTCAATTCAGCTGTACTTGTGCATGCCTGTACAGACCACTGATTCTATGTAAATTTGTGTACCAAGCTTTCTGTACATGTATCGTGTCTCCAAGGATTGAATACATTGTGTCCCCATCTGGTACTCTAAATGTACACAAACATTGCACACTTGCACACACACACCACTGTATAAATGTGGCAATACACATGCAAAAACGCTCCCACACAACATATAGATACACAGACACACACATTACATACACCCACAAACACACACACATACGGACACGGACACACTCACAGACACAGGCACAGACACAGACACACAGGTACACATGGACACACACACAACACACAGACACACACACACAGACACACACACACAACGTACACACAGACACACACACAGACACATACACTGACGCACACACACACAGACACACACACAGACACACACACAGACACACACAGACACATACACACAGACACATGCAGGCATGCACAGACACACACACACACAGACGCACACACAGACACACACACACAGGCACGCATAGACCCACACAACACACTCTCACACGACAGAAACATACACAGACACACACAGATATGCACAGAGACACACACAGACATGCACATGAAATACACAGACACACACACACGACATACACACAGACACACATGGACACAGACTCACACACATGCACAGACACACGACAGACAGACACACATGACAGACAGACACACAGACGTGGGCACACATGGACACACAAGCATAGACACACACATGCACAGACACACACATGCAGACGCACACACATGCACAGACACACACATGCACACACAAGATACACACATGCCATACAGACACAACAGACACACAGACACACAAGCACGAAATACACAAACACACCTACAGACACACACATGAAATACACAGACACGCAGACAGACTCATACAAAAAAATAAATATAGACACACACACGAAATACACATAGACACACACATGCAGACACACACAGAGACACACATGCACACACATGGACACACAGATACACACACGACATACACACAGACACACACATATACAGACACACATGAAGCTACATGTACCTATGTGTATGTACCGTCTCTAAAGTGTGAGCTCTATGTCATATACTCCCAAAGAATTGGTCCTCAGCCCCCATAGGATTGGTGTCCCATACCACTTTATGCATGTGGCAAAGTATATCACTGTATTCACCACAGCACTGGGCCCATGGTACAATATTAAAAAGTGTGTGTGTGTGTGTGGGGGGGGGGGGGACATGACAAAGGCTTTCATGGCCTTACAGCCACGCCCAACCTGACGCACATCTCCATCGTTTAGTAGATATGTGACTGGGTATGGCTCGATAGAACAATCCACTCTCATCCGTGTTGAATACGTTACCCGGTTGGTATTGGCCACGTACTGCTCTAAGTTAAATTACCCATCTTCTGTTCGGCTGCACCCAAGTCAACCTCTGCTGCCTCCCCATGCACGAGCACTCTTAAAACAGCAACCCTCAGTGATAGAACCAGCCATTTGAGGCATGAAACTTATCTATGCCCAGGCCCACTCAGTCTCTGTGCTACGAACATGGCACGAGCTTTTAGCGTGCTTCTTGATACGGGTAATGGCTTTCGCGATCCCCGAAGCGTTCTGATGGACAGAACTACTCAAACACAGCTTGGTCAATGATTGGATGGCGGGACCTATTCATAGTAACCTTGGAATGGACTGGTACTGGGCCACTTGTAATGCTTTTAACTACAGGGTCTTTATATTGTGCTTACGAATCTTGTAAATTTGACTTTTACTAATGTCAAACTGTGGCCACATGCATGCAATGTTGATACCTACTTTTAAGCTCGGTCAACACTTTCTTAGGCTGAGGCTCGCCTCAGTAGTACGAGTTTTCCTTGGACTTTCAGCCATGCGCTAGAAACCGAATTAAATTTATAAATTTCTAACAAGTAAGTAAAAGCATTCTCTATGAGAAAGCTGGTTGTGTATAAGATTTGAAGGCAACTGTGGTGCAAAAAGCAAGGAAACAAGAGTGTACACTTAGGCAAATTGTAATAGTCCTTTATTTAGCACTTTTGTAGGATATTATGTTATTGGTGTACTAAATAAAGGACTATTACATTTCCCCTTATTGTTAGACCCTTGTTTCCTTGCTTTTTACACCACTGTTGCCTTCAAATCCTATATGCCACCAACATTCTCATAGAGCAAATCCAGAAATTCCAATACATCGAGAGGACATAAATGTATTTTAAGTCGAAAATATTTTCCGATTGCATCAGTGGATAGAAACAAATCGGAAAATCATAATGATAAATATGTTATGGCATTTGCACTGAAAGGAACAGTGCTAAAAATTGTCAAAGAACAAGTAATTAGTACCTGCGGTTGCGGTCATTACGTAATGCAGTAAGTCGTGCTTTACGAGCACGCGATCTCAGATCGGCCCTCAACACATAAACATTTGCGGAAATGCTTCTAAGTCGGAGTGAGCTTTATAGCTGCGCCTCTGCCTGTCTTTGATCAGCCAACACATGTTCAATCCTGGCCCGCTTCTACTAGTACCGGTACCCTGAACGGGACAACGAACTGTACTCGTATAAATATTGTAATCTGGCGTTGCATACCCTCCGCAAAATAAACGTGGCTGTGCTGCGCCAGACTAGCGTGTATGTGTGTCGCATTTTTGCTGCACCATGACCACGCATCAAACGTTGAAACTGGTTGATATTTCTGCATGCAAGATTCAGGCTGGCTGGCATCTGCAGATCTATTAGGGGGTTCCGGTCACACGACTCAGACTTGGACAAACTTTTGGCTTCCTCAGCAGTTTGAGCTTCCACTGTACTTGCCTAGGCCAGATGCACGGAGGACATTACACAGTATGCACGTTATCGGTCTTTAGATATAGACTCATTACCACTCCGACACCATGTACTATAGGCCTACTTCGTACATATGAGTAGAGAACACTGTTTACAATCCTGTGTTGTGTGTGAATCGGTAAATTACACCATAGATTATTTAGACAGGGATTGGAAACGGGTCACGTGAGCCATACATTTTACGGTAGAAGGCTATGCGCCGTCTATATTATAATGGATAGCACCTTTTGAGTTTGGCGGGAAAATGTCTTATAGCTGGTTTAGGTGAATTCCGTATCATGTAGAGTCTCGAATGTATTCCACCCAATTCATGAAAGGTAAGGTTTGTCTAGAAACGTGTTTGAAGCTCTAGTGAACGAATCTTCGGGTTTTTTAAAAATAAAAACTGAGAAATGAAGCTATGTGAATCCTTTCTGGGCGTGCAAAAACTGTTCTGTACGGTTTTTGACCTTGATTTTTTTGTAAATAAGCTCTTCTTAGCAATCTGAATAGAACTGGATAGGTTTGGCCCTTTTCCCTAGCTTTGAAAACATAAAGTAGCACGAAACAGCGTTTTAGACATACAGTCACTGAGTCAGTTCTGGGCGTATAACTCCTTTTGTAAATACTGTAAACGCGGTTTGAAGGTTTCATCTTCTAGCGCACTCATTTTGCGATAGAACTGGGCTATGCACTAAGCCAGGGAGTGTTGGTATGAGGTTATAAAAAGTTGGCTTTACATCGACTATCGCGTCAATCATTTGGGACACGGCACGAATACATGTAGAGTAAGGCTGCTGTCATTTCTGGGCCTGTGGCTACTTTTGTAAATAGTATTAACGGGGTTTGAAGGTTTCATTCTTTACTGCTACTCATTTTGCAGATGAATAGCTACGGACACAGAAAACTGCGACTGCTTCCAGACTTAATAACTACTTCAATAACCTATCTTCCGCTATAACACAGATAGAGCTGTTAATTGGCGTGCACGCGATCCGTTTCCAATCCCTGTCTAAATAATCTATGATTACACCATGGATAGTAAAGTAGACTTTACTATTTATGATTGATTACACGCAAGAGCTCGCTGGACTTTTTTACTCTTTCAGCAACAGTTCACAGAAGACAGAAATTCTTGGCGATGTACATGTATACTTCATATACATGTTTTGAACACAAGTTTTGACTTTCAGTGGAGCGCTCAATTGACAGCGACCCGGCTGGATTAGCGTCTCGACAGGCAAATTAATCACAAGAAGCATTTTTTCAGGCTCTCAAGATATATAGTTGAGCTTTCTTGCCTTTGGAAGATCTGTATGGTAAGATCTGCCACACTATCCTTATCTAACAGAAATCGTAAGGTCTGCACCCGTAGTAAAGTTTATGTACAACAAAACCACCAAGCTGACCCTTGATGTGATCTGGAGGTCTACCTGGATGCTGAGTACTCCTCCAAGTTTCCACTTTCCGTACCATGGACCTCTGCTCTCAACAGCCACCCCTCCCCCCCCCCCCCCCACCCCCCCCCCCCCCCCCCCCCCCCCCCCCCCCCCCCCCCCCCCCCCTCCCCTATTGGTTGGGAATTTTTTTTAAAACATTGCTACATTTTCTGCAAGAAATATACAGTATGTATGTTGTGATTTAGCTTCCACATGATCAAGTATATGTGGCATGTGGTCTCAGCCTGCAATACAATTAACTTAATTAAGATGGGGATGTCATAGTACTAAATTGCACAGGTCGGGAATTTAAATATATTGCTACATTTCCTGCAAGAAATGTACAGTGTGGATGTTGTGATCTAGCTTCCACATATTTAGGTGATGTCAATTCTGACGCAGTGAAGGTTTTTAAGTTATACTAATGTGCAAATATACAATTTCTATTGTTTACATTACATTAATGCATCAGAAAATTTAGTATTTGCATATAATGTGAGACCAACTATGATGCATATAGCATCCCTGAATGTGCTAAATATTGTACCCATTTCTTTGTTTGGTATCTTTTGCAATATGATGTTCAATTCATGATTAGCACGTTTGAAAAATGCTACGATTTAATGAAACTGCTACTGTATATTTGCCTGTGTATTTGAGAGTGTACTTTTTGTTGCATCAATTTCAGGGATATTTTTAGGGGCTTGCACATCATGCCATACATGTAGTTAGTAATTTGTTGCCATCATTCATTATTAGTATTTTTCTTAACACGAATGAAGCCTGTGCAAAGTAAACGAGTAATTAACACAATTGTTACTGCACTATTTGATTCTGGATCACAGTTATTTATTGTAAAGTACTGTCTAAAATGGGGGTTTACTTTGATGCTTGATTTCATTAGCCACGTAGTCATATTCTCTGTTTTACAGCATTGAATTTAATAATACATTATTTATTTTTTAATAATCAACACATTTCGTAATATTTGGAATTATGGCAATAACTGTATAATTCTGATTATGTCATGATAACCAATACACATAGATTTAAAGATGGTATTGTTACTCCCTTTGTAAATTAAAGCTTCTTGTCTGATGAAAAAGTTTTTTTACATCTTGGAACCAGTGCATATTCTTCAAAGAAAACAATTTTGATGGAGCGTGATCCTAATTATTATGCTTATGAGGTACGCATCTGCTATTGTCATGTACTTTATCTTGTCCATGTGTGGTCATCTCCAAAATGTAATTAATACCTCCTTTTCTCAAACATAGCCAATCCATTAAATTAGAATTATTGATTAGCAATAAGAAGTCATTGGGTTTCTGTAAGTTTGGATTCTTTGGTACATTAAGCTGAAACGAATTTCAACTCAACATTTGATGTGGAATTGTAAATACTTGAATGAATCTGTCTGTCGTGATTAAACCATGAACTTGCATTTCCATAATGCAGTGGTCTGTTTAAAATTTGGTCTACTAATTCTCCACCTTGGTTAGGATATGTTCTTAATGAAGCCAAGAATACAATGATGCCAGTGAGAAGTTTAAGACACATTGGGGCGAACAGGCTTTACACTAACCAATCCAGAGACAAAACAAACAGCAGCCAGAAACACATTCCAAAAACAGTTGAAAGCTTTTAAGTATATGGGTTCATATTTCCTTTCAGCAAAATGTGAAGACAGTATCATTTTGACCAGTTTGCTTCCACCTATCAAATTTTATTCATCAGAATCTGAAATCAGGCATGAGATTGGAGTAATAATTCAAATGGCAGGAGATAAAATTTCACTGTAGTTATCATAAGGATTTCGAACTTCTAAGAGCTTGTCAATGTAAGAACAGGCAGAACTGGATTTGTTGGGATGCTGCAGCTGGCCAAGATGCAGTTTAATGCAAAATTGTGAGCCATTACTAGCTCAAGTACATCAGAGGATGAATTGCCTGCAATTAAGTAGACGATCCCTCTAGTGCAATTATCATTACAGATGATACAGCAGAATACAATTTTCCCCTACAGTGTCATCGGACGTTGAGCAGACACACTCAAGCAGATCGTCTGATGTTGGCTGTTGTGACTGTCCAATTGCAACTTTCAGATTATTCTAGGTTAGGTGCGATAGCACAAAGTGTGCAAAGAAATTGCTGTAATTATGGAAGTCCAGTGGACTTAGACATATATAGCTACACGATCAAAATGTGTGTACCTTCTTTAGTGAGTTCATATAAACAAGATTGTGGCATCTCCACTCCACAGCATGCTTCATATAGTCGCACCAGTGCATCTTATCCTCTAAGGCCTGGTAATGATCACAAGTGACAACACATACTGTATCACAACGAATTCTTCATAGTACTAGGTCAAGAAATACTGATGCTAGTGCCTCACATGCAAGCACAGTACAGCTACTTGTTGTACATACTCTGATGCTGGACTAGAAGACCATTTTTCCAAACTGCAACTCGGATGCTGTCAAATTTATTTATTTGTTAACTGAACAAAGTATGGAGGAATCTTGCGAAATGTTACTAACAGGACCAACAGCAAGTTTTTTGATCAATCATCCGAAGAAAACAATACATGATGAGGATACGTAGCATAGTGATCAACATCTCCACACTTTCATCGCACACTGCACAAATTCTAACATGAACCCAGTAATCCCATGACTGTCGTATACGAATTCTCCTGTACCAGATGTTGGTGGGCCACATAGGAACTTTTTTACTACAGTTCTAAGAAACATAAAAGTGTTTTTGTTCAAAGGTGAACCAGGCAATTTTAGGCCTGTTTCGAGTGCAAGAGCTATATGCTCAGGGCTTTTACCTTGGGCAAAATTCTGGCTCATTGCATTCTCTTAGAGGAAATCGGGTTCCCAAATCTAGAACCATATGTGTATATGCAAATGTCATCAGCAGAAAGCAGATCTGTGGAGTATATCACATTCAGACCTCAGTTCGGATGTATTGAATGCAAATTGAACATAATTCATGTCACAAAGTAATACCTTAACTCCATGCATGTATCCACTGCAGGGACTGATCAAGAGATGCCGGCCTTTCCACATCATGAATTAGATATACAGCTAAGACTTTTTAACTTGTGTCTTCATACTTACATAGCTGACTCGGTTTTATGCAAATTAGCATTATCTCTAGTAATTTGACTCTTTCGCAGGCAACAGCGCAATATTGCGCCGGAAGCTTAAGCCACTTTATTTTAATCATAACCATTAACGTTTTTGGAGTCAACAACACAGAAATGTTATCGCAATCATTTTTCATGCTCACAGCGTCAGTTAACTGAAGCAGTGATCATGAAGAACTTTAAATTTAAATTAGTTCAATTATTGAAGCGTTTTCGGAAAACGTTTCTTTGTGTTTAAATAACTTCTGCGAATATGACGAGCAAATAAACTTTTCCTCTGAACAATGTTTGTTGACTATAAACAACATTAATGGTTAGATTAAAGCGGCTTCATAATAGCAGCTGCTCGGCAATATTTCGCTGTTGCACGCACAGAAGAGTAAATGATGCTTACAAAACAGTACCTTTTTGGTTTTTTCATTTTCTAACTTATTCTTATTAAACGTGAGTGCTTGCAGATAGAACTTAAATCCCGATTGTGGGCTATGTGTTTCGTATACAAATGTCCACTAACAATCAGGTTCGAAGCAAGGTTAGTCCATTTGCTCATCACATGCTTGTAAGAGATGTTATCAATGCATCTTGTGCATGTTAAGTTGCTAAAGCAAATGGATAATAGCCAGATGAATATGCATGTTGATGATGTTAATTAAATAATTCTACGTTACTCTAAATGGACACTTTTTGCATTGATTACAAAGAGCACACAATTCGTAATGCCACTAATACAGCATTGATTAAGTGTAGACAAATTTCGGTGTCCAAAACCTTGATTTAGAGCACAAATTTTATTCTGTGCTGTTAATGACCACTAACATCTTCCTTGCTATAGATCGAGTAAATTAACTATTCCATTGATTATAATTGACTAACAGTTGAGGGATACAACTTTTTCTATGCTTTAAACCGTTCTACAACTATCCAACTAACAGAAGATACTATAATTTTGCCGTTAATAATTTGAGGATCATTTTACAACATAGGAGGAGGAGGAAGAGGATGAGGAGGGGAAGGGAAAGGGGATGGAAGCGCTGAGTTGCATCAATCGAGGGAATGCAACTCGGTCGCTGATACACTGATCGCTAGGACACATCAGCACCGCAACCAAATCCCTCAGACCGTTTTACAACTCTTAGGATGAAACACTCAGACAGCAATCCACCACAGCGATTTCCCGCCAAAGCCACACGTACTTGGAAAAAACCCTCTGTAATTTGTATCTCTCAATAAATCATCATCATCATCATTCATTCATTGTCTTATTTGTATTTCAGAGTCGTATCAGATATCAGAGAGACTTATTTAGGCGAAGATCAGCAATTTCTAAAGGTAAGAGAACGCACAACAGGTGTTACATCACAGGGTGTATTATATAATCTGTATGCAAGCACGAATGAGCAGATTTACAGGAACTGCATGTGACTACACTTGCATCATTGTACGGTCATTCTCATTCTACAACAGATAGGCTACGCTTATTAAGAGATGCAACGTGAAGATCTCTTGCCTCTTCACCGGTACATCTAACGTGACTATTATACACATGCGTATTTCAACTAGTACAATTCACAACGGAAAATTTATTTGAATTGATCGAACATGAAGGGTCAGTGTAAAAGTCAAAAACAAAAACAAAAGTGCATCCCTTATCCCCGCTTCTAGTACATCCAACAACACAAAGCCACTTTCTTTTTTTAACAAAATGGCGAATGTTTCTGTCTTCCTCGGGCTCACATTTTAAGTGCCTGATGATCCTATCAGCAATACATTGCCTTATAGCGGCACTTCTTGTCCTTTTGGCCTCCAAAGGAAACGTGGATTCATTGAACAATTCGAACTCGTCATTTTCCTGCGCTGCCACGTATCGGGTCAATTGTTGGGCATTCGGGCGGACATATCCAAACACCATTATTTGTTAAAATCATTTTTGCCACACTGTTTATGTTTATGTGTTTATTCGCGGGAGTCGTGTTCGCAACGCGGAAGACGACACTACTTGAAACATATGGTTTAACATGTTTTGAACGGCTGTACTAACCAAGCTTTAGACAAAACTTGACCTCACCACGATGCACAACTGCTGCACATGTAGTGCCAACTGGTACAAATTTTGGAATGGTGTATTTTGTACTGAGAAGTACAACCGAACTGGGACACAGTTCCAACATTTGTGCTCCAAATTTTCTAAGGTTCCAAAATTGTTCAACCATGGATATTAAAGTAAAATATCAATGGCTCAACATTATCTTCATGGTACTTGCAATACAAATTATGGTAGCTGTGTGATAGCTAAGATTATTATAATACCAGTGTGCTTTTTCCGGTAGCATATCAAGATGGGAACGAGATTATTACACATGCGTATTTCAACAAGTACAATTCACAACCGAAAATTTATTTGAATTGAGCATGAAACGTCAGTGCAAAAATCAACAACAAAAACTAAAAAGGTACAATTGTGGTATAGAGTGCTAAATAGAGTGCTACGGGCAATGTTGCGAAGGAATTCTCATTTATTTATTACAAAACGACTGTGCATGGTAACGATACTCATTTTCTCGCTTCTAGCATTACTTGGTTCATTCACACATTTACGACTAGTACACGAGTAAGCGGAAACGTGACTTACACGTAATAGATTCCGTGTACTAGGTGTTTATTCTTTTCATATATAGCCGACGTTTTTCACAGGAAAAGCCATTTTGCTTGTCCAATTCAGTTGTTTACAAGACGCATGCAATGCGGAAAAGCTTATATTACGCCGCGACCATTCATTCTGTAGACATAAGGTATATTGTTACGTATGCCCAAAAACATTGAAGCGTCGATGTTATAATGTAACAACAGCTTGGCAGCCGAAAGAGCTGCCATGCGAACACAGAGGGTATGCCTAAGGGTCCCATGCATGCATATCAGATATGCATGTGTCTTTTAAATATATAGATTATAAGACACCATCAAATTCCTACATGTACACTGAGATATTTATTGCTTAAGGTTCATATAAACTGTAGTCACGACTATGAAGTGAGATAAAGCAAAGCAGGACCTTTATCATAAAGCTGATAAAATGAAGTAATACCTGGAAATAAAGACAGGCTGCATGGCGATATTTTTATGTGGTGCACGTAGGAGACCATTGAAAATCTACTCATTTTCACTGACCACTTGCAATCACTAACAGTGCTTCAATCTTGAGCCATGCAATACCCTTAGTGAAGAGATGCTACACCAACTTAATTAATACTGTACATTACTATACGCATGCAGGGTAAGTATTACGCCATTGAAATATAGTTGCCATTTATAGAAACGAAATAGAGATGCATGCACTGTATATACATGTATATGAAGAATTAAGCACATCGATACCGCTGATTTTTTTATATATTATTACTTTACTAGTTTACATGTGAAGATAAGTATTAGAACCTCTATGGGATGTTAAAGATTATCGCATGAATGCATGCATGGAGTTATCCATTGCTTTCTTGCAGTGGCAGCAAAAACTGGGTACGTTCTGATCCACTTGGGTAATAACAGCAGATAGCAGACCTCTTTCCTAGTCACAGCACTGATAAACTTCGATTGCCACAAACCCCGGCAGTGCAAATGTAGACCCAAAATAAAGACCTACTTTCTAGCCACAAACAGCACTACACGCAATAGGAGGCTTCTCCCGCGAAAGTGTTAACACCTCGAATTTCCATCCCACACTAGGGTGATCAGGCGGACACGAAATTTCCTCGCTATATAAACAATTCATTCGAACTGCTTGCACCAATATTGCGATACAGCGGGCCACCGAAGAATGGTCGCTATCAGGATTATTTTTATTCTTTACTTAGGCGCCATTGTGACCTGTAGCTCTGCAGCGAGGATTCGGCCGCACCATGCAGCGAGGTCTCGGCCGCAACACCATCCTGACATTAAAGATGCCGTTAGCCCGCGCGGTTGCTAACATAAGAACAAAATTGAAACCGTTTCATTTTCAGGTCATTCACGGGGTGCACCTTGAATCTCATGACCAGGTATCTTTGAGAGCAACCGATCAGCCCATTCGGATCAGTGTGTACTACGACAAGTTAGTTAGATGCCCTTGATTAATTTAACTTTGAATGACTTATCGTGTGTATGTTTTGTATGCAGAGTGCAAAGCAACGTAAAGGATTTGGTGCAGGTTAGTTGAGCGCACGTGTATGAATTAGTCCAAGCAGTACGCATACAACCAGCTGCATGTACAAGTACTGTACACATGTACAGTGTACGTGTATGCTGTTTACTGAGCTAGCGATCGAGTAATCGTGAGCGACTGCATGTGTGTCATTTATACACACGAGCATACTACGTCACATGACATAGCTAGGCGTTCAATGCTGCTTTAATGTGAAGGTTTAGAACGGGAATGCTGTATGAATATGTGCAACATTAATGAGGATCTGCTGCATGTTGATTCTTTACAGCAAGTGATAAAATCTGACATACATTTCTACAAATAGACTGTCACGAAAGCTGCTGTTGCCTACTTCAACCAGTTAATAAAAGTGAAGCCAATTGGAGTTCCATTACTTCTGGACAGGTGGGCCATACAATTTACACCCCAAGCAATACTTTATGCTCTGAAAGGCCTTTATGGCTTTGATCAATCGCGTCATTAGCATTTAGCAATCTCTTTTCACTCTTAAATTCCTGTCCTCCTATCCGACCCATCATCCCTTCATCCCCACATAAAACCCTCCACTCTATTCCTTTCCCATTGACCATTGAAAGGTCGTGTTCGTCAACATCGAAGTATGTTAAAGGTATACGCTACTGTGACTACTCCTGCGCTCCGCAGACATTGTGTGTAGAAACCGTTGTTCCAGTTGACCACCTGCAGGTAAGAGAAATGTGTCAGAAATGTACATGCAGGCCACATGAACAAGGCCATCACTACATGTACATGTACTTACGGACTTCTCACAGTCATAATATTGACAACCACATGTAGTTACCACGTGCACTCAGTATTAAAAAACTTCAATACAAAATGCTAAATAGTCTAAAAGATATGCGACGAGTATATTAAAGGTAAGTTTTTATTGTTAACTAACTAAATCAAGACTCTTGAAAACAGGTTGATACAATGCTCCATTTATTAAAACAGAAATTATTAGGCCTACTTCGCTTTAATACTACTATTATCAAAGTTAAATATTATGAAATACTGCAGTGTTATTATAGTTTGAATGATGGGTAACCCCACTTTGTCATTAAACTTTAATCTCTACATTCCTTAATGACTGAAAATCTGTTCTATTAGATCTTGTTACTTCTCATTTCAGGTAAATAACTGTCCTTATATGTGTACATCTACAAGCTGTTGCCACAATTGGGAGACAAATAGTTGTCCCTGAGTTATCATCCATACCTTACTGCCAGATGTGTTGTGCCAAAAAAGAAACACACACACACGTGTGTGTGTGTGTGTGTGTGTGTGTGTGTGTGTGTTTTGCACATTATAACCTATATACATGCACATACAGTATTTACAATTTTATTTGTGTGCAGACATACATGCAAGTTGTTCATGCTGGTTATGATTACGTATGCACAGAGACATTGTCTGAGGTTCTGCATATGGCATACATGTACAGCAAAACTCATTTAATACTCTGAGATGTCATGTATATAGCAAAACCTTAGCCTTGCAGAGTGTGCAAAGGAGGACAGTGTGACATCAGTACCACTGACCCCAAGAGTCCAGGAGTACCCAACACAGACTACATTTTGTACGTAACTGCAATGAACACAAAGGATTGTGCTACCAGTTTGGCCTATGCAAGTGCCTGCCAAACTGAATCATCACTTGACAGGTTCGTACTGACATTTAAAATATTATGCAGTGAGCATTTGTAACAGAATGCATATGATAAAATGAGGATTTTTCTTACGAATATACTGTGTGTGATAATTTAGGTTAAATGGATAGAGATGGGAGGGGTGGGGCCTGCTTGTGCAAATAATATACATATGTCATTGTACATAACAAGCAAAAGGTTTTAATTGCTTTCATTCAACACGGAAATCAAGATATAAAAAAAAAAAGCAACAGCATGGAGTAAGGAGATTGGATTCCTACTCATAGTGGTTAGGATAAGATGGTATATGAGTTGGTCAAAGTGTGTTGCTGAGACTGTCTCAACAGAGAAAAACACATGCATGCATTAGACAGTACACAACCTTGGCAATGTCTGTTTCAATGACTATTTTCTCGTAGGCCAATAGCAGGGATGATCAACTTTTGTCCTGGAGAAATGCTTCAAGCAACAATTGAGTCCATGATAGCAGTGGCCAAACATGAAATTATACATTCACTGGTATGTTAACCATTACACTCATCTTATATATGTTGTGGTGCAATAATGCTCTATATTCCTTTATGACATTTATCGTTTCTGTCTTACAGGGTTTTTCCTCATACTACTTTGCGTTTTACAGGGATCAGAATGGTTTTCCTAGAACGCCAAGAGATCCATACACTAACCTTCCTTCTATTGTGAATGGGTACCAATTTTGTGTGCCCTACTGTGTGACAGTGCATGCTAGCTGAGTGTTTCAGAACAATGTCATCATTTATTTATTTATTGTTGCTTGATGGGCATGAAAAAGATACATTTCATGCCCCTGATGTTTTTATAAGCGAGTTATGAGGATCTATCAATGGATGAGATATAACATGCATTTGAGCAGTGTACGCACTGGATTTTGATTTGGCATTATATTCCAACTGCAGTCAATATGACATCAGTAAGGTGGTGATGACATACACTCATACCAACTGGGCTGTAGCAAATGGAATTGTAAATCACCAAGTGAAAATGATGTTCACCCCAAATGTTGTGGTATGTGGACGATGAAATGTTCACTGTGTTGAAACATGGCTGAACATATCTCTCTCTCTCTCTCTCTCTCTCTCTCTCTCTCTCTCTCTCTCTCTCTCTCTCTCTCTCTCTCTCTCTCTCTCTCTCTCTCTCTCTCTTTCACTCACTCTCTCTCTCTCCAGCCCTTGATCATGGCTACACATCCATTATCATCCTATCTCCCCTCTTATTCACCCACCCACTCTGTGCAACATTCTCAAATCCAACATTCATCTATCTCCACTTTCCCCCTGCCTCAAGTTTAATAGTTCTCTATTCCCCACTAGGCCAGAGCCAGGGCTCACTTCAATTGCCCCACTCTGCCAGGTTTAGAACTAGAGAATGGAGGTGGTTCAGGGACAGAAATGAGTCATTGGGAGGCCCGAATACTGGGGGTGAGACTATGTCAATTTTGGGTGCTGTTGACAATACAAATGCGATTATTTAATTAATTTTAATGCCACTTGATATAAATTATGCATCAATTGGCAAATATTAATGCATGGCTAGATATGGCCAACTAACTACATAATCTTGAGTGGAGAAAAGTACATCTGTTATTCAAGCACAAGGTTTTCACAAGCCAATTATTCCGACCTTATATTATGAAAGATCGAAAAAGAACATGTTTTTTCTGTGGATTAAACTTCAAAAGGAGCTGACTGGTACTTAAACTGTGACTATTATTCGTCCCACAGAATGAACTCATGACATCAACTCAAGCATTTAATCTTAAACTATCTGAAATGACATTGGCCCTGCTCCAAGACACTGGGTAAGCTATGATGGCTGGAGGGGACTATGAGCCTAATATGTTCCTTTAACCTTGCCCATTACACAAACCCCTCAAAGGTGGTATCAGGTGGACTTCAGCAAAGCGGAGCCACTTCAATGGGGCAAAAATGCCGGCTGCCAGTTTGTGTTGGGCAGTTGCAGAGGTTACATAAACTACAGACTACCAACGTGAGGAAAGCACAATTTCAACTGATCAATTCTATACTCCATGGTCACCTTTATGTAGGGGTGGCTCCACAGTGCCCTTCTGCAGTGACATCACTAACACTTCAAAACCTTTGAAGCTGGGCTGCACATTAGATAGGGAGGCCATGGGGTACTGTAATTTACAGAAGCTGAGTGAAGTGCTACCTCGAGATTACCAGGTGATGTCATGTGACTGAGTAAAGTTCATCAATATTATTGCAAATTATAGTATTATGGCACAGACATTGGAGGCGCTCTACCTATCTATGACTATTGCCCGTTTTATGTGAGTTGGTGATTGGCCAAATATCACTATTACATGTTTACTGTAGGCAGTCTTTAATTATCTTGATGGAAGAGGAACAATTTGTAACGATGTTAAGAATGCTGCCAGAGGCACAAACTTTCTTGGTGAAACTTATGGACCTGGTTCTTCGTGCCTGCTTGAAGGAAAGAAAGGATGGTCAGTGACCACTGTGTCCACGGGGAAGGTCATTGTTCGAGATCCAAATAATTACGGAGCTGGGTGCTACCAGGTGTGTGAATGTGTCAATGAATGAATGCGAAAAGAGATCTGTTTACTCACATTTGCAATACTACATTGCATTGTACACAGGTGTCAACAACAAATGGTATCACCACTGTTACTGTTCTGAATAAAGCATACAAGTGTTCACAAAGTGGCCAACAGGTAAGGATATGATTACATACATGATGCATGCATAAGTGCACAATTGCTCACACATTGCCACCACTGCTATGCATGACATAATTTGCATTCACTTTATCCAATAACGTTCTGAAGATTGACATCAATATCGTATTGAATGGTTTGAAGTATGAAGGCTCTATTCTCTGCCCTTAAATCTGGTAAGCACAGACAAATTTTTTTATTAATGTTACTGCCGTATTCTAGCCAATGATGAGTTCAAGAAACGCAATAATCTTCCCATCCCTCTCCCCTGTTTACCTTTCCTCTTTCAATTCCTCCATCACTCTCTTCCCTTATCTATTTGTCCCTACCTGCCGCATCCCTCACATTCTCCCTCCATTCTAACAATTGTAATTAATAGAACTAAAATGTTGAACACACCTTCTCTCACTTCTTTGCACACATGTACACACACACACACACACACATACACGCACGCGCACAAACACAAACACGCTCAAACACAGGTACACAAAGGAAGCAATGCATTGTTTTATCTTCAAGCAACTAGCTGCTAAACAGAACGCTGTTTAAAACGTATCGTGAACCATTAGACATGCTGCATGCTTTTTTGGTTTTAATGCATCTAGGTTACGTGCAGAGCAGGCAATTAACATTTAATGATTTGCATCAGTTGGAAATCGAGCTGCTTTTCTAGAAAGAATTCTAATTCCAACACGGCTGTTTCGTGCGTCTCAGTTATACCTTCGCAGAGCGTCAGCGAATTTGTGACATGTATGCGCTGCTAAATGTGCGACAAAGGATGATGGGGCCTGCATATATACACAAAATTCATTGTCGCGGTCCCGCACATAAATTTGTGAGCTTCCGAATGCTAAATGAGGGCTATCAGGCAAGTAAGTGCGTGCTGTGTAGTAAATAATTCAATGCAATAAATTATCGTCTCTTCATTTGCTGGCCAGTTTATTTCTACGAATTTGGCATTATCTGCATTCGCTGAGTCTTGATTAAATCCTGATTCCGTTCTGCAGTGCAGTTGGGTTCGGGTTAAAAAGATAGGCCAGATGGATATGGTGGAGTTGTAGGAATAGTCACAAGTTCACTACAGCTGTAAGGATTGAGCTAACCACTGACCTCCTACCACTGGAACGCTATTTGCACAGCTCGCGCTTTACATGTAGGTACCGTTCAGTGTGTGTTTAAAATCCACCGGCCCGAAATATCTCATACCACATTTCTGTGCTCACTCGGTTACTACTGTTACATTGATAGTGCTGTCTTTTTTGTTGGGGATTTTACCTACCCGACTATCAATTATAGAGTGTTGCAGTAAATCACACGTGTTTTGCATGACTACTTCTTAGCAGAATGGTCTTACTCAGATTGCAAACTGTCCTTCACTCATAGATGAAGTGCATTGATCTTTGCTTTCTCTCAGACCCTGACTGGTTTACAATTTTTTGGTTGTTGAACCATGCTCTAATTCTAGTTAGTAGTTACCATGCATCAATAGAGTTTATGCAGTTACGAACATAAGACCAAGAGGGCATATGAAGATCAGCTGAGAGGTTAATATAATGGCCCTTTTACATATTTTAAAATTTTAACCTACTTGTCGTAGCACAGACTGATCCGAATTGGTTGATAGTCTGCTCTCATGGAAACCTGCTCAGGAGATTCGAGGTAGATTCCGTGAATGTCCTCTTTCACGCCAGCACGGACATGGTGTGGTTTCGCCATGACCTCGTGCAATGGAGCAGTTTGAATAAACTCTTTATAAATCGCAGAATTAGTTAGTGACCAAATACATGTATATACGAGGCGTGTGATCACAGTACAGGTGCAGTGGTATGAGAAATATGTGTTATATTACTTTGTGGCTGACCCACTTGCTGACATCGTAATCTCCCGGTCATCTTACAGAGATTCGTGACTCACTAAAGTGCATATGTGTTAATAATAGCATGCACGTGAGACTGAACATGGGTACTGCGCTGTCGCAAATTCCATAGCTGTGTGCTCTCTACTGGTTCTTTTCTATCTATGTATTTATCATAGTACTTATAGATTTCAATTACTAATCAAGGCAATACTAATATAATTCTGTACAAACTATTGGGTGCGCTGACATTGACTATATACGCATGCGCATATAGTATTGTTGAGTGGACCGCCGCGTATACTTGTTCTGTTGTTCATATGATGAATTGCATGTGCATACATGCTTGTGTATCGAGTTGTTTACACTTCTTCGCAATGTTTAATTTTAGCAGCAATGGTTTGATTGTATGCATGCACCTTCTGCTATGATTTGTACGGTGGCCCTGGAGGTCGCGCGACCAAACATTGTACGACAAGCGGTTTTTTTGATTGAACGATATAGCGACGGTCCGATTCCGTGTTCGAGCAATGGAGCAGCGGTCCGATTCTGCGATCGATCCCATTCCGCGATCAAACGATCATCCACTTCCGCTACCGCGCTAACTAGCATTGATCTATTTTTGGGATCAAACAACGGTCTATATTTGGGATCGAACAACGGTCTATTTTTGAGATCGAACAGCGGACCGTTTCTCCGACCGACCAGCCAAACGTACTATGGGATATATAGGTGGTACCTTGCATGACGTCACGTAATTTTATACTATTCGATATACAATAGTACTTGAGGCGAGCAGTATGGTTCACAGAGACGACCCAATAGTCGACCGTAAGTTAGCATATCACTATCAGGTAACGATGCATATACATGCACATGCAGGGCTAATAGTGCGATACTGGAGGCAGCAGAAGACAATCCTGGTCATACTCGGCTAATGCACCACGTGGTTGTTGGGTTAGTGTGTATGCTGGCTACACTGGCGCAGTAGCAGTAAACTAACGGCATCGCTATACCTTCAGGCTAACATGGCTCAAGAAAAGGCTCGCTGCGCTGGGACTTAAACGGCGCAACGTTGTGGAAACACGCCTTACACTTTTACATCAGGCCATTAAGGTCAGTACTTTTTGCCGGGCTATGCAAATACAGAGTGGCGTGACGTCTCCACGTGGGGGGCATAGAATGAACTTCAAACGTCCAACTGCTGCCTCGGATACCGGGCAATGTGGAGATTGCTACAATTGACGTCCGGTACACCATTAAAAGGTAGCCTCATCTTTCGGTGAGGTACACGTGATCGATCCTCCTTGACATACATCACTCATCTAGATCCACTGTGATGATGCTACTGGCAGTAATGGATCCTATTGCTTCACGATTACGTAAAGTTAAACGACTTACAAGGAGAACATATGTGAACAAGGCAAGCGACCAGCCCCATGTTTGCAGCTACCTATACCTTGAACTTAGTGTTTCATTTCAGGGTCCAAACTGGTGTTGGCACATCGATGGGTATGACAAGCTCAAACCGTTTGGCTTCCCCATTCATGCTTGTATTGATGGGTAAGTAGTCTCTGTATCTTGTTTCATAATTTTCACGGTGTTTCTCCAGATTTTCACGGAAGATCATTTGGTTGGAGCTGACTGCCACTAACAATGACCCTAATGTTGTGGTCAAGTTCTATTTGGATGCAGTAGTAAAATTGGAAGGTATGTCACATGCCTTGGTAGCATCTATGCAGGATGTGTTTGAGTATTCAGTGTTTGTGTTTTGTATTTTATATGTACTGTGTGGTTTGTGTGTGACATGTGCTGTGTATTTCTGTGTGATATATGCTGTGTTTTGTGTGTCATATGTGCTGTGTTTTTGGGTGATATGTGCTGTGTGTATATGTGCTGTGTGTTTGTGTGCTGCTTTGTGCAGTGCTAAAACAACTAACCCTTCCCCCACCTAGGTGTTTGATTGTCTTTTGTGGTCACACCTTTTTGGACTGTACAGCTATGTGTGTGTGTGTGTGTGTGTGTGTGTGTGTGTGTGTGTGTGTGTGTGTGTGTGTGTGTGTGTGTGTGTGTGTGTGTGTGTGTGTGTGTGTGTTGTTGACTGTATTTGTGTGGCTGTATTGCAGTGTTTGTGTGCTATGAGCATTTGAACTGGTGTGTTTTGTATGCTGGCTGCTTGTGTCAACCTAGATATTCCTATCAAGTGCTAAAACAACTCATCCTTCCCCCACCTAGGTGTTTGATTTGTCTTTTTGTGGTCACACCTTTGACTGTACATGTGTGTGTGTGTGTGTGTGTGTGTGTGTGTGTGTGTGTGTGTGTCCTCCATCTGTGTGTTGTTGACTGTATTTGTGTGGCTGTATTGCAGTGTTTGTGTGGTATGTGCATTTGAAGTGGTGTGTTTTGTGTGCTTGCATGGTAAAACCAAAATCCGTCCTCAACTGAGGAGGTCCTTAATTTATTGTGTTGATATGTCAGTCTTCAGCAGTGGTTCATGTCCTCTTGGGCGCAGCAAATCGAACACTTCATCTGGAGCATCCCGCCGGACAAAAAGAAATAAACTTTTCATGGCAACTCGTATGCTGTGTCCTTCACACTCTCGTTATCATGATGATGAGGCAAATGGCTAGGAGGAACAACACACTTGGTTCTCTGTAACATATGATGCGCTGGGTGGAGACATTTAACAACATGATTTAACAGTTGTGTAAAATATGTATACTAGTATGAAATTGTAATTGTAATCGAAAAATGATTTTATAATAATTAAATTGAAATTGTTTTCGCACTGCATGCAAGATGTCGAAGGAGGATTCTCTAGTTAATGATACTGTGTTCCAGGACCAATTGCGTGCAGCCCTCAAAAAGACACTTGCGGGCTCTGCGCTGGTCGCACGATCATCGTCTCAGACTCATTCGTCTGCATCAGCCGCAACGAGAGATCCCCGCGTCACCGACAATCGTCCTCAACTGGATCTGTGCATACTCCAATAGTCACGTAGTCGTGAAGCAATAGGATCCATTACTGCCAGTAGCATCATCACAGTGGATCTAGATGAGTGATGTATGTCAAGGAGGATCGATCACGTGTACCTCACCGAAAGATGAGGCTACCTTTTAATGGTGTACCGGTACTTCAATTGTAGCAATCTCCACATTGCCCGGTATCCGAGGCAGCAGTTGGACGTTTGAAGTTCATTCTATGCCCCCCACGTGGAGACGTCACGCCACTCTGTATTTGCATAGCCCGGCAAAAAGTACTGACCTTAATGGCCTGATGTACAAGTGTAAGGCGTGTTTCCACAACGTTGCGCCGTTTAAGTCCCAGCGCAGCGAGCCTTTTCTTGAGCCATGTTAGCCTGAAGGTATAGCGATGCCGTTAGTTTACTGCTACTGCGCCAGTGTAGCCAGCATACACACTAACCCAACAACCACGTGGTGCATTAGCCGAGTATGACCAGGATTGTCTTCTGCTGCCTCCAGTATCGCACTATTAGCCCTGCATGTGCATGTATATGCATCGTTACCTGATAGTGATATGCTAACTTACGGTCGACTATTGGGTCGTCTCTGTGAACCATACTGCTCGCCTCAAGTACTATTGTATATCGAATAGTATAAAATTACGTGACGTCATGCAAGGTACCACCTATATATCCCATAGTACGTTTGGCTGGTCGGTCGGAGAAACGGTCCGCTGTTCGATCTCAAAAATAGACCGTTGTTCGATCCCAAATATAGACCGTTGTTTGATCCCAAAAATAGATCAATGCTTGTTAGCGCGGTAGCGGAAGTGGATGATCGTTTGATCGCGGAATGGGATCGATCGCAGAATCGGACCGCTGCTCCATTGCTCGAACACGGAATCGGACCGTCGCTATATTGTTCAGTCAAAAAACCGCTTGTCGTACAATGTTTGTTCGCGCGACCTCCAGGGCCACCGTAGATTTGCAATCGTTCATGTGCACAACGAGAATGAATCGAATTGACCACATTTTCTGCAAAAAAAAAAGGTGTGCGAGCCCCCAACACACCACCTGAACTTATAGTATCCATAGTGATGCACAGGTAGATGCAGGTGAATATCCCGCGCTTCAAGAAACTGATGGTGATCACAGGCACGCAAGCACGGACATGGCGTGGTTTCGCCAATGACCTCGTGCAATGGATTAGTTTCGGTCATTTATATTATAGCATAGATGGTTCGGGTAGAAACTTCCAGCTCATTCGTAAAGCAAAGTACAGCTGAATAGAATATGACACGGGCATTGTTTGCCCGTCTATACGTAGTTCATGCTATAGCCTACCTCCTCCCCATCTCCCCTCTCCCAACCCAAATGGACTGGTATCTGTACCTAGACTTAAATCTGAACCTGCGGCAGCAGGTTCAATATAGGATTGATTGAAGATTGATGAATATCATTAAAAAAACTTCACTCGCGTCTGGGGAGAAATGGATCGCGTATCTCTTTGTCGCGATGGAACGAGAACTCAAAGATCTACAGTTCTACGTTTGTTCCGTGTCATAAAACGGTGTGCTTTTAGAGAAACAAACGAATACCTTTTTTTCGTGCCCAGTCCCAAAATAATTCTTGGTCGTCGTCGTCTTCTTCTTCTTCTTCTTCCTTAGGAAGGTATAACTCGAGCTACGAACGGTTTTGAAGAACTGCAATAGCACCAATATCTTTGGAATTCACCTGCACGGTGCCCTTTAAGGTCATATAGACTACAGCGAGAAGTACCTCATGCGGTAGCAAGTTCTGTATAGGATATGAAGTTATTGCAGAAGTTTATTTGGTTTATTGTTGATTAATGAAGTTATTTTACAGCATGCAGTATAAATACTCCGACCTGCACGAAATGTTCCTATCGCAGTTTAATACTTTGGCTAGTGAAGTTAAATGCCTTCGCGTAATCGAAAGAAGAGATCTAAAGGTCGGCATACACGGGGCGACTTCCTGCTGACTTGTCGCATGCAACTCGAATGAATATGGGTAAAAGTTCCGTAATTGTTTAGTTTACTGATGGTTTGCGGAACATTTGTCGATATTCATTTGAGTTGCATGCGACAAATCGGCAGGAAGTCGCCCCGTGTATGCCGGCCTTAAGCAACGAGCAGAATACCTTCAAAAGCAAGACGATTTTTTATCACAACAAAACAAGGCTAAAGCCCGAGCGCGCTAAAAGGCCGATCCCGAAAAGAAGAAGGCCTCTGTACGCGACAGCTACAAGGCCGATCCCGAAAAGAAGAAGGCCTCTGTACGCGACAGCTACAAGGCCGATCCCGAAAAGAAGAAGGCCTCTGTACGCGACAGCTACAATGCCGATCCCGAAAAGAAGAAGGCCTTTGTACGCGACAGCTACAAGGCCGATCCCGAAAAGAAGAAGGCCTCTGTACGCGACAGCTAAAAGGCCGATCCCGAAAAGAAGAAGGCCTCTGTACGCGACAGCTACAACGCAGATATTGAATCTAAGCAATCTGCTAAAAAGCAGCGATATCAAGAGGACCTCGAGGAGAACCGTGCTGCTAAAAGGCAGCGATATCAAGGGGACCTCGAGGAGAAGCGTGCTGCTAAAAAGCAGCGATATCAAGAGGACCTCGAGGAGAACCGTGCTGCTAAAAGGCAGCGATATCAAGAGGACGTCGAGGAGAACCGTGCTGCTAAAAGGCAGCGATATCAAGAGGACGTCGAGGACAACCGTGCTGCTAAAAGGCAGCGATATCAAGAGGACGTCGAGGAGAACCGCGCTGCTAAAAGGCCGAAATACGAGGACAATTCAGCTGCTATTAAGGCATCTGAAAGGAATCGGTATTGGTATGACCCCGCTGTCCGATTGGCTAAACGTGCTGCCGAGAGGAAGCGGTATCGCAGGGGTCACCGAACTCCCACTACCACCCAAAGGTATGTCATGGCATGTTGTATTGCACTAGCATTAAAAAGCTATAGGAAGATGTGCATGCAACATGTGTACAGCACGCATGTAAGGAAGGGATCTGCACAAAACCATTCACTTCACATGTACAGCATGCATGGGGACCCAACTGTTGTGTACAGTACATGTAGTCCTTTCTCCTTTGTGACCTGTCTATTGAATATTGGGGGTGTCATCCTTAATCTGATGTACAAAAAGGCTTCCTTATCTGATGTACTACGGCTGCAACTGTGTATGAACCCAAATCTCATGCACTAATGGAGTATAATGGTGGTCTTGAAAAAGCTATTCTTAGGGATAGTGAGCTTCTAAGTGAAGTAAATGATGCCTTTTGTAAGTCTCATCCATTGCTAGCTCAAAAGGTTGTTACAAGATCTGCCCGTGCAGCAGTAAGTAAGATTGGTGCAGATGCATTAGTCGGAGGACGAAGTACATCCTCCAACTCCTCTTCCCTTTACACAGCCACCGCTGCTAGATACATTGCTGCCCCCCTACTGTCCGCCGCCAGCAGCAGCTGCAGCACTGCCCCTGCCGAGCAGAGCTGTCCCCACCGCCAACAGCAGAGCTGCCCCCACCTCCAGCAGCAGAAGCAGGAGCACCGCCGCTACCTGCACCAGCCCCACCACCGGCACCAGTATTGGCACCAGTGCCCCCACCACCACTTTGCCTGCTGCCACCCTGGCCGCTGCCACCACCACTCGCATGGCTCCCATGGCCAGAACCAGGCCGCCGCGGCCATAGAAGAGGCTGGGGGAGACAAAGAGGACAAGGCGGAACTGTACAGAACTCATATACATATAATTTCTATTATTAAATTTTTTAACCTCCCTCCCTTCAAAAATTAAAATTAATTTGTGACCACTTATAAAAACGCCAGAGGAAAAAACTTATGAAACAAGTAAATAAAAACATTCTCTAACGAGAAAGTTGTTGGTATATAGGATTGACCAATGGTGGTGTAAAAAGCACAGAAACAAGGGTAACAGAAATTTGACTGGAAAGTTGAAATAGGCCTATATTTAGCCCATTACTCAGGCATGTACTGTTACAACGTTAGTGTGCTAAATATAGGCCTATTTCAATTTTCCAGTCAAATTTCTGTCACTCTTGTTTCTGTGCTTTTTACACCACCATTGGTCAATCCTATACACCAACAACTTTCTCGTTAGAGAATGTTTTTATTTACTTGTAAACTGTACACTAATGCTATTTCGTATATGTGTGTAATTGTTGCGGGTCAAGACATTTTATTCGCACGTGCAGTGTATAAATTGTATAAAATCACCTGTCAGCATAGTTTGACGCTCCTCTTTTTACCTTAGCCACCACCCCTCCCCCCGCCTCCTACACACACACACACACGCACACACACACACACACATACACACGCAAACCTTCCCTCTATATGCTTCTTCTAGCTATACCTCAACACATGCACCACACCACCTCACGAAGGAAGGATTTGCAAATTCCATGCATGTTCGCTCCTCGACAACGAGCAACACCTACAAGCACGCATTGAGAGTATCATGAGATGGGTGCGGTGCGTTTGTTGGTGTGGCGTGCGGTCGTAATTAATGTAATCGTTGTAGTCTCGTCTCTTATAGCTGTAGAGCTGGGCACAATCATCACCTTCTGTGCTAATCAGTCATGTGCTGTTAGGTCATTGGTCAGAATGATCTAGAACATTCTATGGTGTATGTATATATAGAGTGTAATCTTATTTTGGGTGGTTCTTCTGTGCGTATTGATATGAGCTACCTTATTACATTGGCGTAGTCGGCAGGATGTCGTTTTAAAGCCTGCGATACTACCCGAACTGTACTGCGGAGATGGAAGCTGGGACGTTTGGTTCGGTTACTTTCAGAACGTGGCGGCGGTGAATAATTGGGACGATGCCACGAAGGTGCTTTGGTTGAAAGCTCGGCTGACTGGTCGAGCCCAAGTAGCAATACAGCGGCTTTCCAAGGAGACTTTAGGAGACCTACAAGCATTGACGAGAGCAATGAAAGAGCGCTTTGAACCCAATTGCCAGACAGAAATGTGCTGGAGAAAATTTCAAACCAGATTGAAGCGGAGTGATGAGGCATGGCATGATTTCGCCGACGACTTATGCGGGCTGGTCTGAGCCCATGTCATTCGGGTAAATGCTTGAAATATGCGAGACTTATTCTTGTCATAAATAACCTTCACTGAATGAAGCAGCTATCAAGAACTTTCCTAGCTAGTAACCATGTGTTTGTTCGTAGTCTACGTGCGTTTATTTTTGTGCACTTTGTTTAGTGTATGTTTTGGACTAATGGAGTAAATTAGCCAGA
This sequence comes from Ephydatia muelleri, assembly GCA_013339895.1. Lineage (NCBI taxonomy): Eukaryota > Metazoa > Porifera > Demospongiae > Spongillida > Spongillidae > Ephydatia > Ephydatia muelleri. The sequence continues at coordinate 9,530,212 of JABACO010000004.1, read as the reverse complement.
CTATTCTGTCGTTATGAAATGGGCCTGCCAGATTGTAGTTCCGTGAGCAAGTTAGTACACAGAAATAAAACTGCTAAAGTATACAATTACTCAGAATCTGGTTAATGGCCTACTAACACCTCTACAATAGGTATCAGGCCATTTAATTCCCCATTAACTTAAATATACAATGTATTAAAAAAAACATGGGAACAAGGCTAGTTTAGATTCAGCTTTGGAGATCATCTAGGCCAGAGGCTCTACCATGTACATGTGAACTGATGAGTAAGTTCAAGGCTGTCATGTCTACATTCTTGGCAGCCTGTCATTAAGACACTATCTGTCCTCCAGCCCAACCAGGCTCTAACATGGGTTTCATAATGAGCTGAGGCTCCATCATGCTGGTAAACAACAAATTCTTCCTCTTCCCCCATGATAGCTTGCGGGGCTGGCCACACCCTCTGCTGTTGTAGCTGAAGGTATACTTGCCCTGTGACACTTCCATTGATGAAGAAGGGGCCAATGATATGGTCTTTGATCAGCCCAGCCAGCCAGACTGTTACACCAGCCTTCTGATTGCTGCATTCCATCAAAGCATGTGGGTTCTGGACTGACATATTACAGCATTATGCCTCTTAACATGTCCACCCAAGTGGAAGATTGCTTCATCCGTCAACAAGATGTAGTCAGGGTAGGTGAAGTCCCTCTCAGCTGCTTCAAGGTAATCTTCTGCCCACTTGACTCTCTTGTCAATGTCACCTGGCAATAGAGCCTGTACTAGAGGCCGTCTATAGACCTTCATCTTCAGGGTCTTCCTGAGCATCTTCTGTACACTTCCTGAGTATCTTCTGTACACTTGATCGTCTCAATCCTGAGCTAGATGGAGTCTTCTTATGGTCAAAGTTGGAGTCTGCCGCATTCTCTGAGCAACGATGCCAACGTTCCTTGGCACCTGAACAGTTTTCTTTCTTCCACAGTTTGTTTTCAGCCTATCCTGCACTGTGCCATGCTCCACAAATTTGGGCACCACCCTCAGAACTGTGCTACCTGCATAGTGTCCTGTAATAAGGGTACTAACTCCGGAACAAGCTTACAGTGAGATAGGCATTCTTTCCATTAGAAAAGTACAGCCTCACAATGGCAACTCTTTGTTCAATTGACAGCCTTGGCACTCGTGGCATTTTCAAGCATAGTGGAAATGTATACCCCTTAATCATACTTTTTAGGTACATTTTGATTGGATAACAATCCCTGCATTTGTATTTGACAACTATCCCTGCTTTCCTTTTGGTTAACTACTTCTATCCATGCATTTTCATTGGTTGGGAGACAAAAATCCATTCTAAAAGTGATCCTTAATCGCAATCAACATACCAACCCTTCCTTCTACATGTACTCTTCTCCAAGGACAAATATGCTCATCGATTATTTGGCTCAGTACATACTCACAAACAGTACAACAATGCCTTAATTATGGTTCAGACAGTCTACTGAGAATGTCTAGTCACCCTTAGTGAATGCTAACAACAATCCAGCTGGCTTTCTCAAACAATCCGTCTTACACAGCAGTAAGGCAATACCTCCTTAGCCCCAATCTTCATATGTATGTAATATCAAATGCTTTTTACACTTTCCTGCCAGGACCTACATGTACACTTTACACGTGCTCTTTGAGGTGTTTGATCAAATGGCATAGCTTTATAACTTATCACCAATCACATCTCACACAAGAAAGGTGTAACCTTCAGATTTATGCAGCTGTAGTTAATTTTATAATCTTCCTGTGAAAGATGTACTGCTTGTTTTACTCACTATAGGTTTCAAAAAGACTAATATACACATTCCAGTCATCTGTATACAAATGCTAACCATCTAGTGAAATCTATATCCCACACCAATCTCATCACAAAGGAAGTGCCAAAAAAAACCCAACAGGAATCTTATTTCTACACACTTTCAGGGAGATCCTGAACAAACACGTACAGCCTCGTGGGTCTGGTAAGAGTGTACGTTTAAGTCAGAAATGGGATAATCAATTACATTCAAACTATGGCAAAGTATTACATTTAGGTTGTTGGAATGTGATGTGTGTGTTGGTTCGAAAGCCTTGAGTTTTTGGAGTATCCATTGTTGTGTGTGTTTGTGTGTGTTTGTATATGTGTGTTTGTGTGTGATTTTGTTTGTGTGTGTATGTGTGTGTTTGCATTTGTGTGTGTTGTGTGTGATGTTTGGGTGCATGTGTGTTTGTGTGTGTGTGTGTTTGTAAGTGTGTGTTTGTATGTGTATGTGTTTGTGTGTAGGTGTTTGTGTATGCGTTTGTGTGTGTTTTGTGTGATGTGTGGGTGCATGTGTGTTTGTGTGTGTGTGTGTGTAAGGATGTGATATAATGGTTAATCAGAAATTATTTAGATATCCAGGTGGGGTGTGACAATACATGTATGGTAGGTGTTTTAAGAAGATTAATATGGCATGTGAATTTGCGTAGCTGCATGCATGCATGCATGTATCAAGTGGTTTTGTTCTTTTAAGGCACTGCATCAGACACTACATTTAAGTCAGAAATGGGATTACGATCAATTGCATTCAAACCATGGCAAAGTATTATGTATTTAGGTTGTTGGTTTGTGATGTGTGTGTTGGTTCAAAAGCCTTGAGTATCCCTGGAGGATTAATATTGTATTTGTTCAAACAACTGCTGGAAAAGAGGTAGCTAGCTATGTGTGATGTGTGTGAATTTAAAATTTATTGCCCGCGAGAATGTGTTTCTTAAAAATAAATTTGGTGTTGTAGGTGGGTGTATTGTTGACTAGCTTTGAAAAGCATTCACATGGAGCTTAGTATTTTAATACTAGTCATTTGTGTGTTTCAAAAGTATTATTCTCATGCAATGGAAGCAATCTGCTTATATGCCTGTTTGTCACTAAAGAGCACTGATGTGGGTAAAACATACTTGGAAGCCTGAAGATTTAATCAAGTTGCAAGGTATTTTCCAGTGTTGCATCAGTATTTAGGTGGTGGGTAGGGTAACCTTACTGGGTGAGTATTTTGAATTGGACAACTACACAGTAGAAAGTAACAAAAGTACCAACCATGGGTTTTTAACAGCTATATTTTGTGAATGAAGTTGTTGGCTCATCCTTCCATGACAAAGTGATTTGCATGAAACAACCAAATAAGAATTCACTGACACTTGAAGATCATCTCAACATTACATTTCGATCTGAGAATTAGGTGGTATTATTATTATAAGTCATGCCCAGTTGTAAGCGCTAAAGAGGCATCCTGAATCCGCCCTGATGTCGGTGAATCTGCTCACTCTCTTACCTAATGAACAACGTTGGTTTTAAAACTCATTAGACTTAGCGCACACCACAGATTTGAACACAAGTCACCATGACACACACAAATAAACATACATACCAGTTGAGAGCGATATCTACAGTTCCTATGACATTGAATACTGTTGAAAAGAATGCTCAAACAGTTCGCACTTTTTTTCACACACACATCGGTAACTAAACAGCACACTCAGAAGCCTTAGGCTTCAATATTAGTAGGAACTATAGGCAGTATACACGCGGCTTCTCTAGTATTACGGGCATATACCAGTTAGTTTAATGTAGAGCTAGCTGGAAGGATCTATAGTTTGCTTGATGCATGGACTGCACCATGCATGTGTGCGTGTACCCCGTACGTACACTGTATGCCAATAGGCACCCAGTCGTTAGTGCCTTTAACTCACCAACCATTTGCATCCAAGACATTCTCCACTGTGGTTTGTACTACCGTAAGGCGAATCTCGATCTCGTCCATAACACGTAGCAAGAACGCTAATTGGTGCGCACCGCCTGTATGAATGACCTACGGTTGGGTGTATGTTTTCTTTTACGAAGAGGTAGTAATACGGCTAGTTCATTTCTAAAAGCGAGAGATAAGCAGCCGCAGGTACGGCTATTTAGATCTTTATTGGGCTATTCGCTGAATAAACAATTAAGAATTAGTTTACGCAATTCGAGGAACGAATGTGGGGTGGGGCTCAGTGGCACGTGATAATGTGCAAGTGGAAGTGGTGGAGCTATATACGGTGCGTCAATGGTTGCGTCACTAGTCTTGGAACGGGACCTGCGTATGCAATGAAGTATAACTAGTGCGCATGCGCAACCGAGGTGAAATATTATTTGCATCTTACTTACAGTTTAAGAGGTGAAAAAAAATGATCATTTTGTTTTTGGCTTCGAAACGGGTGTCTAAACATGGTTTCACTTTTTAAGTTGTTAATTTGTTGTGTTCATTAAAGTTAATTAAGCATAGTTTATAACTTGTAAAATAAAATGATGTAGACACATTTGCCTAACCTCACGTTGTTAGTTTCTAAATATTAGATTTTTTTCTTACTCCTATCAAAAGTTATTCCCGTTCAAAAGCATTGCGTTCTTTCGTGGACACCCGGGCATAATAACACAACTTACAATAGAACAATAACAAAAGTAGTCTACAAGTCATCCATGCTAATAAACCATTTCCCCTTTGAATGGTGACAGATAGTCTTTGCAGTAGGAACTGAAATGCCAGAAGATCTTGAGTTGAAATGCGAAGACGATGACCATTCTCTTTCAAAACAGACATGGACTCTCGACCAATTGCATGTAAGGTCTCAAACGAAACAAAATAAAATGATCTACTCAGATGGTCATACTTGCGATGTTTGTTCTTCTCAGCTTCTTCGGCCACCTTTCTTGCACCAGCAGAAGAGGTGGAGAGATGAGATAGCGCCAGGGTATCACAGCAGGTAGCATCCCACACCTGAATTTTATCACGTTTTCACGGAACAGCAGAATGCCATCGGGCAGTTTTCCATCAGATGTAGAAATATTCTGTGTTGACTGTCACAATACATTGACTACAAAGTAACCATGCGAGTAATGATATATATGTGTATCATACACCGTTGTTTGTTTTTAGGCGGAAAGCTCTGAAAGTCTGAAATCTGCTGATTGAAGTGAAACAATATGGTATTTGTGAGTCTCTAATTTATAAGCAATTAAAGAAATAATCTGAACAAAAAAGGTTATCATTTTGCCCTCACTGTTGCTTGCGTGCACGCAACTGATTCATCGCTGCATGCATGCCGTTAAATTGATGTATATGCATAAACGTACGCGTAGCACGACTCCGTTGACACAAGCATCAATTCAATGTCGTCTACTCGAGCCTTGCAGCACAAGCGGTGATTTAATACACACTTCTTGAATCAGGCAAACACACACCACACTCTTTCGCTATACAACATATACAACCACGCACACGTAGAGAGTGTGCACCCGGAGCGTGCTTACTTAAAATGAAGCAATAAGGACTGAAGCGGATAAATATTGAGCACGAGCAGTTGGCCTCTTATGACAAAGGCTTTCCTTCAACGATCAGGGGTCTCGTCTCGCTGTTGACAGGCTGCACTGTACTCTCGTTCACCTCTTGCAGAACCTTGTTTCCGCCACTATTGTAACGGCGGCTCCCCATGTCTTTCAACTTGGCCACGATGCCTCTGCGGATACTGGGATGCAGCAGAAACGAAATAGGTAGAGCCAGATTGGCCGTTTGCATCAGACACAGCGTCGCCATTTCCCCCATGTAACGCGAGTGGTCGATACGGGTGGACTCGACTTTAACGACAACGTTGTTGGCGGTTCCAACCAGGAGAGCCAGGGCGGACGCCAGCGGATAGCAGACCAATGGGGACACCTCTTTCAGAGCCAGCCAGTTGGACTGTCGTAGGGCCGTCTTTGTATGACCACAGGACCGCTTCCAGAACACGATGGCTACAGAAGATATCAGGATGATACTCAGAGTATTGGGGGCAATGTCCAGAAGAACCGAAGCCCCGATGCGAAAGTAAGAACCCAGCTCCGTTTGAGTGGGGTTGAGACAGTCGTATTTAATCCAGCACCACACTCCTATCAGCCCGTACTGGCTACCGATGAACGGTACCCATGACGTAAGAGCGGGCAGGAATACGACGCAAAGGACCCCGGTTACTTCGTGGACGGGTTTGTGCATTTTAACCTGGCAGATGGCGAGCATAAACAGAAATAAGCAGATGCTGAGGACGGTGAGCGACTTTGACAGACCCATGTGTTGACCGAGGAAACCGATGGCCGTACAGCTGTGGTCCCATCCGTTTCTTACCATCACGACATCCCCGCCAGCCCGTGCGGTGTCAACAGGAAGCGTCTCGAGACCAATCATCGCGGAATGAATGAGGCCCAACACGGCGAGGTAGAGTGTGAGGCGATGGACATGTTGCCTGTAGGCCTTTGTCCACACCACGAGAACAACGGTGACTAGGTTGGCCGAGGAACCCAGCGCGGCAAAAACGGAATTGATTATGATGAAGACCCTGCCTTCTTCGACAGTGAGGCAAGTGTTCGTTGCATTGGCCATTTCCAAGCGTGGGGTGCAAAGTTTTGTTTATTTTGCAAGTGTACACACCGTTTTCGGGTAATTAGATACAAATTCCACTTTGACGTCATTTCATTGGAGGTTTGTCTGGTTGTAGGTAATACAAGAAATGGATAACTGGTCCGTTACACTGTAGTATTTTGGTAAGGGGCCGGGGTTCGCGGAGCCTTGCTTGGTTGAGTACGAAAACGGGGGGGGGGGTTCGAAATACAAGAACTGAGACGCGATTCGCCGAAGTGTCGCTGCAATTCTAATTTCATGCTTCATAACCGTTCATATTTTACCAACTCCGCGGGTCCGCTACAGCAACTTAGGTAACATGTCACTTATGCGGGTAGTCATTTTCCCCCGCTTTTTTATTTGCATAAGATCTATGAAGCTGATCCAATTCGATTATTATTTAATGTCCTATTAATAATAACGTATTACCTTGCGTAATCGCTCTGCATGCAATACATACTCACAGATCACCTTTGCACGAACATTAGGTTCATTGACAGTGTCACTTTTAAACTGGAGTCATCAATCCATTCAACCATGTGTATTTTACCATAAATCAACTGAACATTAATCCCATTGAAATTGTGAAGGACTATACTAGCTGCACGAAAGATTATAGTAGTAGTAAACAGATGCCAATACCTGACCTTTGTTATTGTCATAACCAGTAGTTGCAAGGAAACAATACTCTGCTGCACTCTGCATTGCAACCATATACCATATGCATGCAACCATTTGCATCATGGCACCAATTTAGGTGCACACGCACAGATAGTAAAAGTATGCAGGCCTCCTGCATGGGCAGCAAGTTAGTTCTGATCTCTTCATCATGCCTTTACCATGCAATTGAGAGCTATACATGTTATGGGTAAAATGCATTCATTACCGTAGCGGTGCAGTCATGTTATCTTGCACCGTATTGTCTTGCATAATGCACAATTCACTTGACCTAATTGATCGCAGACTATGACAGCATAATTGGATCATGCACCATTGCATGCATTGCACAACTTTGAAAGTAATGCCGCCAGTGCTACTGACAAAGAGAATGACATGAGGCATATCCCACTGGGTTCGAGCAAGGATTGTAATCCTTGGTTAGAGCTACTAGCTGGTTCAAGTAGACAATGATAAATTAAAAGAACAGATCACATTGCACACTGCCATGAGGCATAATAGATATATTGTGTGCACACATGATTTCTGAATGTTTGGTCAGTCCCTATCGGCATGCGTTGCATGATTTATTTACCAACTAACTGACTTTTCACATATGCGTGGGCGTACCGCAGTCGCCACACTCTCGCGCAGAAGCTTTTAATGTTACATGTGCACGTGAGCCAAAGTTTCGTCGCAGACGTCATGAATTATTAAAATGTATTAACGCGATAAATACCATTATGAATAAATTTTACTAATTATGCGCGGTTGAAATTAATTTAAATGTTTTAAAAGGGTGCTTTATGTTTTTTTTGTGAAATGCATATTATAATCAAATCGATTTTTAGAGTATGTTTGAAATTCAATGTGGAAAAAAACAACAGGATGACCGCGTATGTATGGGCCATTTCTGGATATGTGTCAATGTGCGGGTGCGTGTGTGTATATATGTGCGTGCGTGTGTACGTGCGTGTCAATTGAAAGTTGGATAGTATGCATGTACAAGCCTTCTTATAAGCATACATGCTTAAACACAAGCATATCGGTACACACATAGAGTACGATACGTACTACAATAACTGACCTTCTCGTCTCGAGGAGTTAGTTATAAATACCTTGCAAATAAATATATTATAAATTGAGCTGTTATTTGATACTATTAACCTTAACGTGATGCTTATCAATTTTTCCAAATGGGGCCGGGGAACGAGGGAGGGTGTTACAAGAGTAGCGCCATGTATGGCATTGCCGCCATTTTAAATATTGAATCATGAGCACCAATGACCATTATAATATAAATCCTCCAGGAACCGACAGGTGTAAGGTAAAAAGTGTTCCACCACAGTAAAACACACTGGTGTATAGTGGACCAGAATCTGTTGCCGCAAGTGAAAAATCCAACACGAATCAAGATTTATAGCTGGTGGAATAGTGTAATTAGGTCAACGGAAAGCACTATTTTGCATCCAAGAACCAACACTTTCAATATAAAAGGGATATTTTCTTTTTAGAATCTAAGACAGAGGATACTGAGCACAATTCACAAATTTATATTTTGTCTGTCTAAATATGTACAACAGAATCATATACTAAGGGAATCTCAGAAACAAAAAATGTAACTTTTACAACTTTGATGACCGCTAATTTCTCCGTATGGGGAACGAATAACTGCAATGTTCGATGATGAGATAATATCTTGAGGTATAGGGAGTTCCATATAGGGATGACACGTTGGGCCGGCAAAATAGTGTGAGCGAAATGCATGATGGGGTCAACATTTATAGAATGCAGGACGCAAGAATGACATCTGATGAAATAAGGCCTGCCGGTTAGTTGGAAAAATGTCAAAAGGAAGATCAACCAGATTATGATATATTATGTAACACATGACAATGTCATAAAAACTTTCCTATACTCTAAGGAATGTAGACCATGCAGGTCATGAAAGAGAAGTTCGGCGGTTAACAGTAAATGTAATGTATGGCTTACCCCCTAGGCCTTAGTGGATTTGTGAATAAATGCATGGTGAATACATACACGAAGTTACAGCATCAATATCACAATAAACCAATTGATGTTTATGAGGGCAATCCTGCAAGAAGACATTACTACTAAACCACTTTGTGCACCATTTTAAGGTCTCTGCCAGAAGCAAATACGTTTTGAGGACCTGCTACGAGAACGGCAAGATAGTGCAGCCACACCATATCCCGTATTCCCCTACTTTGAAGGGATTTGTACAGCTCCTTCTGTCATTAATGTTTTTTGCATTATTCACAGTTGGGACCATTATCTGGTCCACAGTATCCATCATGTCCTGGAGACTGAACCCCAAACCTCTTTCCACACCTGACAATCCCTGCCATCTCTCGCCCCAATCATGAATTATTTTATGAAGAGATTAATGTTTTTTCATTTCCTCACGCATCCAAACTGCTCAAGACCATTGAAACCTCCCCAAATCCGAAAGGTTATTGTGTATGCCTGATTGCATATATGCATGTATGTATGTTTTTCATACATGTACAGTGTATAAAACAATTTTTAGTCTTTTATTTCCTATTGACTGTTGAAATGCGTCAATACACTTTTACCGTAAACTCGCAACTACAACCTGCGGGTTCTAATTGAGACGGAATCGGTTCATTCTCTGCAAAAATACATGTAAGAGATGTTAGAAACATAAATGTATCTTTGAAACGCGGCAAGATAGCGCTATGAGACTACAGAATTGCAATACCATACTTCTCTGGAGCCTTGTATTATTATTTTTAACAAAGATTTTTTCAATAAATCTCTTCCTTATGTGTGGATCAGATGTGTTACCCAAAAAGGTAAGTGATTCAGCTGTGAAGCAGAGGCAATTTCCAAGATCTACCGCACTGTGTTCAGTATACCATTGGAAATTGCATTTGCCTCATGACTGTAAAAGGAGAAGGTTTTTTTGATTGTAATTTTCTTGTTTGCCATCACATGTACTACGTGTTGCATGCTCTTTTTTGAAGGGCTGCGAGTGTTCTGTTGTACTGTAAGTGTTTCGAGCGTTTTTGCCAAAATTGCCGGAGCGCCGTTTTTTGTGGGACAATTGGTTCTCTCCTAGGGCGATTCCCGACTGACTAATGGAAGCGATGAAGCAGGCACTAGAATGATGGTAAAGACTGCGAAGACCCAGACCTCCTCTTTTAGGACTCAGCTGTGCTCAGTAAAAAACATCTAATGACAGGGGATTACGGGATATGGTGTGGCTGCACTATCTGGCCGTTCTCGTAGCAGGTCCCCTAAACGTATTTGCTTCTGGCAGAGACCTTAAAATGGTGCACAAAGTGGTTTAGTAGTAATGTCTTCTTGCGGGATTGCCCTCATAAACATCAATTGGTTTATCGTGACATATGTGAGTTACCTTCCAACCTTGAAGAGATGCAGTATGAACCAGATGACCTGACCCAACCCATGCATGATGACTCAGCCTGTCCCGTCTTACCTATTTTGCCTTGCATTGGGTACTATATGAAAACTGATGCTTCTCAAGATCTCGGCGTGGCACCGCATAACTTAACAATGGGGCCAGGTAAAAAGCGGTCCCCTACTGAAGCACGGGGGGGAGCTCCCTTTAAACACATGAGGATAATTTGACCTCATACAAGACCTGTCGCGCGCAACTTTGTCCTATCCCTAAATTGTCGTAGGACCGTTTCAGGCGGCCTGAAATAGTCCGGCGGACAAAACCAGGCAATGCTTGAAACTGTCCTAGGACCAACAGTGGCTGCCTAATTTGGTCCTATTCTGCGCAAATTGGTCCTACCCCAAAATTATCCCTGGACAAGCAATGTGTTTGCTGCGATTACCTGTCCAGGTTGCCCTATTGCTTCGTTGACATACACATGGAAGAAATAATACCGTAATTATTGGTTCAGAAGTCGAATGATCGCTTGCATTGCGAGAAATTTCGGGCAATTCCTGGCCAATTTTGCAAACGTCCGTCACATTTCCAGCGCACGCGTCCATAGAAATGTATGGGGTTAAGTTCATTTTTGAATACCATAAATCAGGGAAAGTTGCTATTTAAGTTTGAAAGAAGCCCCATGATGGATAACATGATAAGCTATCACTCTGCCAGGTTGATGGAATTTTCAGCCATTGCTGCAAGGTTCCTCATAAGGATTAGTACTCCTCTATAGAGATGTATGGAAAATTGCATTTTAATATAATGATTTTTTATCACTATTATTTTTTGTTACTCTGAATGTAAGATAGGAAGGTATTGTTTCACTCATTTCAGATGATGCTAATATGATCAAGCTTAAGGTAACTTTCTACCAGGTTCTCGTGCCCATAGGCTTCTTCCCCTCGGTTCCTGGGGCACTTTTGGTCATGAGGGTACCTAGTTCAGTTGAATAAATTAACAAACGCCCGTGACAGTAAATTGGGGCGTTCAGTTCTGGCCGCGTTGGAAGTAAGGAACTTAACTGCACGCAAACTTGGTATGTTCTTAGTTTGGGACTATATAGGAGCGCATATGCATGTTTTTGGTTCGATACTAAGCCGTTTGAAGTTTATGGTCTGTCAAACGCGGAGTAGTCCTAGGCCTATTCGATAAACATGATACGTATTAAACTACGTGTGTTTGTTTTCTGAAAAACTAAGGCATCACTGAAGGCTAAGTGTATAAGTAAGGCCACTATAAGCCTATAGGTTTTTATACTCGACCACGTGGTGGCGCTATGAGTATGACAGCTGAGAAATTAACGTTCCTTTTCTGTTGCTACTTTTCCATATGCGTGTGTGCATATCCACATTTGTCAATATGGTCGTTCTATATAGAATTCGAAGCGGACAATCACAAAATGGTATATACGTTAGGGACAGGCCATATAAGGACAGTGCCCAATTATAATCACGTGTGATATGAGGCGACGACATATGGCTACGTAACTTAATTACTCCCTTCAGCCTTGGATGTGTTCTTATTGGCTCCTTCTGCAGTGGCGGATCTACGAGCGCGCGATCTCCTCGTCCGGGTTACTAGGAGCTGACAGCGACCTTCCAGACCTCCTAGCTACTGAAAGCTATAATCTATGGCAACATCTCCCCAATCCGCTACTGCTTGAAGCCAATTGCAACTACCCTGTATTATAAGGGCTGTCTGTTATAGCATAAACTCTGACGCATTGTCCAGTTTTTGATTCAAGACTGGCATTGAGAACCACTACCCTGTGGGGACATATTTCCAATGCCAACTCGGACAAATAATGGAGTAGTCTGATATGCAAGATAGTCAATGGGATGATGTACATGTAAGTGTTGACCCGTTCTCCCAGTCTTGCAATAAGGCCATGTGATGGCAACGTAGAAGTTAAGGTGCATGTATGTACATCTGTAATGTAATGTAATGTAATGTAATGTATGTGTGTGTGTGTGTGTGCGTGTGCATGCGTACATACATGTATGTATGTATGTATGTATGTATGTATGTATGTATGTATGTATGTATGTATGTATGTATGTATGTATGTATGTATGTATGTATGTATGTATGTATGTATGTATGTATGTATGTATGTATGTATGTATGTATGTATGTATGTATGTATGTATGTATGTATGTATGTATGTATGTATGTATGTATGTATGTATGTATGTATGTATGTATGTATGTATGTATGTATGTATGTATGTATGTATGTATGTATGTATGTATGTATGTATGTATGTATGTATGTATGTATGTATGTATGTATGTATGTATGTATGTATGTATGTATGTATGTATGTATGTATGTATGTATGTATGTATGTAGTATGTATGTATGTATGTATGTATGTATGTATGTATGTATGTATGTATGTATGTATGTATGTATGTATGTATGTATGTATGTATGTATGTATGTATGTATGTATGTATGTATGTATGTATGTATGTATGTATGTATGTATGTATGTATGTATGTATGTATGTATGTATGTATGTATGTATGTATGTATGTATGTATGTATGTATGTATGTATGTATGTATGTATGTATGTATGTATGTATGTATGTATGTATGTATGTATGTATGTATGTATGTATGTATGTATGTATGTATGTATGTATGTATGTATGTATGTATGTATGTATGTATGTATGTACATCCGCGTGGCGCGTAGATGGTCGGCTCATGGCATTGGATTTTCTCCCTTGCCCCCGTTCCTTTTACTACGCTGCCACGTGTAAAGTGGTTTGTTCGCTGGCCCCGTCATGCCGCTACCATCTGAGATCTATTCGGCTCTTCTCGAGAAGACAGTTCCTGAGTGGTGCGCTCTATCTGGAGCTACACGTTTTTTTTTTTTCCATCTCGTCTACCAAACCACTGACCGGCAACATTGCTACGTCTCATAAAACGAGAAAGTTTGTGTCCTAGTGTGTGTGAAGGCTGTTTGGAGTTGAAATAGAAGATTGAACGATTGTTGGTTTGAAAATATGAACGGACGCGCTCACCGTGGCTCCACTGAGCAAATAAAGCCCAAGTTTCGAACGGCGTAGTATATGGTGTTGTGTCGGTGTCTTGCGTGGACGTTACAACTATTTCTGTGTCCCCCACTGTTTCTTCTCCCCAAACGTGACTGTTATGTATGCGTGTATGACATGTATGCGTACAGTTGCGATGGAATATTATTATTATTATTATGTATGTATGTATGTATGTGTGTGTGTGTGTGTGTGTGTGTGTATGTATGTATGTATGTATGTATGTATGTATGTATGTATGTATGTATGCATGCATGCATGCATGCATGTAATGTATGTATGTATGTATGTATGTATGTATGTATGTATGTATGTCATGTATGTATGTAATGCGTGTACATGTATGCTATACATGTATGTACATGTATATAATTTTTCATGCATAGGTGGTTTTGGGCATGTGTAGAGTAATTTTCAACTGCTCAGTATCCTGGGCTGAGAGGGAGACAATGCAGCTGCAAATTTAACACAGATGAAGGCCCACACAGCTTTTAGAATTGGGTTGTAAGAGGGTTAAGCTTTACAGTGACTTTTGAAGCTTGTACAGGGTAATGGTTGGTATCTTGTACCTCTGCAACATGTGCTTGTGCTGCTGTTTTTAACTATTGCTAAGCCAAGCACCACAACCCCACTCCACCTCCTCCCCAACACTCAGATCTTTACCTGTATTCCTACACTGTATTCCCACCTTCAACATTCATCATTGCAGTAAGAAAGGTGGGGGCCACCAAGGTACTCAGGACTACACCATAACAATGCTCAAGAGATGGTCAGCCATTTGGTTGTGCTGTACTGTTCCCCTTGCTCCGCATCACGCTCCCCTCCTTCCTGTCACTGTCCCCTCCTCCCCATCACTGTCCCCTCTTCCTGTCCCCTCCTCCCCATCACTGTCCCCTCCTCCCATACTGTCCCCTCCTCCCCATCACTGTCCCCTTATCCCCATCATTGTCCCCTCCTTCCTGTCACTGTCCCCTCCTTCCCATCATTGTCCCCTCCTTCCATCACTGTCCCCTCCTTCCCATCACTGTCCCCTCCTTCCCATCACAGTCCCCTCCTTCCCATCACTGTCCCCTCCTCCCCATCACTATCCCCTCCTCCCCATCACTGTCCCCTCCTCCCCACAACTGTCCCCTCCTCCCCATCACATCATGTTATCATAGCAGATTGTTTTTCCCCCACTACTCTCAAGGTCCCCCCAATCTGGTCAGTTAAAAAGAACTCCTCTTGAGTGTTAGTGAAGTGTACAGACCCAGGTGGTCTGCCGCAGTTCAGGTTCCAGGCTCAGTGGGGACCACCTGGTATGGGCCAGGGATTGTCCAGACTCACCTTGATGAACAATGTGGCATGGACTGCCAGCCACCCTCTAGGTGAAAAACTCAAATGGAAAGGTTTGTGTGGTCATTTAATGCCTACTGAATATGCAGACTATGTGACATTTATATTTGGCTATGTACATGTTTGGTGTTGTCACAAGTTTGTATGTTTATGTATCAAATGTGTTGTAGAAGGCCAAAGAGCTGGTATATGTAACTAAGGTCTTTGTGGTTTCATTTGTACCACCTATTTAATTAGGAGGGTTATTAGTTGTGGGTTTTATGTAAACTTTTCCCATCCCTGAGGGCTAGTGAGAAAGATTGTTCCAGACAACTGGAATACCTACTGTGATGGGAAGCGACAGTGATGGGAAGGAGGGGACTGTGTACATCTTTGGCCATTGTGTATGCGTATGTGTATGTGAGCCATGATCACCAGCCTTCATATCATTGATCTGTGAACAGATCTGCATCATGGCATTCTTTTCTGTGCTATGAACAGTGCTAAATAGAAAGACAGGCACATGTACATGTCATATGTATGTAATCTACATGCAACCATGTACTAGCTGTTGAAGTGATAATGCATAACCTGCACATGAAGTGACCTGAAAACAAGGAACCATCATCTAGTGTTACTGCTACATGAGTGTACAAAGTATTTACATTGCACTGTGGGATAGTGAGTCAGTGGAACTACTGAATGAAGTGCATGTGGGTGATACAATTATTTGAATCGTATACAAAAAGGATGAATTAATATTGCATCATAATAATACATGTACATGGAAACATTCACCAGGAGCCATATTAGGACAAGCCAGTGGGTACATATCAAATGGTTATTGAGTTCTGAGAATCATGAGCATGTTCCTCATGTATTTGAGTAAATGCAACAATGCTCTTAAACAATGCAACACAAATTCACAGCTAGAAACAGTTGGCATTACAAAACAATCTTGAAGACTACATGTACATGTATCCAAGGTTAATCACTGTTTCCAAGCGGTTATTTTTCCCTGATAAAGGCTGAAATAAATACATGTATACGTATAGGTTGTGAGGCTCATTTCTGAAGCATTTGAAAAACAGAGGATCCTCCATTCATGCCATTCTGACCCTACCTCTGGCCACCTTGGGATTAAGCGGATGATCAAGCGAATTAGGAACGTTTCACATGGAAGGGGCTTAATACTGAAGTTATTCAACTAGTAATTATGATAAGTTATAAAAGAATGTTTTTACATGATATGCGTTTTTTACAGGTAAAATCTTGTGAAGTTTGCCAAAGATACTCTGCTAAGTTGGCTGTTGGTTCAACTGAGCTTCATCCGATTCCTGTAGTCACAACATGGCATCATGTGTCAATAGACTTTGTTGGACCTATTTCACCCATTTCAACATCAGGAAATAAACAGTCCATAGACTCTCAAATGAACACCGTTTTTTGCATGCTTGGGTTTAAAATCAGTTGAATGTACATGTATGTATTTTGATAATTTGAGCATAATGTCTGCATTTTAAATGATTTGCATCCAAAGATTCCGCATGCAGACTGCTTTAGTATAAAAAATCAGAACTTTTATAGGTACATCCTCACATTGAGTGATAAGTTCTCAAAATGGGTTGAAGCAGTTGCAGTTCCGACTAAAGAAGCGCATCGAGTAGCAAGTGCACTGTACAAGGTGCACTGAATTATGTTTATATGGGTTAATTAATGTATTATTCTCATTGTGTAGATATTCATGCGGATGGGATTGCCCAATGTACTGACAACTGACAGTGGTTCAGAGTTCAGAAACAAATTGTTAAGTTCTATATCCCACCAAGTTTCTCATAGAGAAAATTTTTAATTGTGCAACTACACTGTGGATCTGGGGATCCTCTCCAAATGCTAATTTCACTAAGCAATGTTATCAGTCAATCAGACATGATGTGAAGGACCCATTAAATATCTAATTTATGAGACAACAGTACAAACGCACAATACATTATGTGTGTGTGCATGTGGAGGAGGAAGGAGAGGTGGTGCTAGATGATGAGGATGAGGGAGGAGTGGTACAGGTATCTGGTTGTGTTGTATTTCTCCAAGATCTTCTTACAGCCTCCATAGAGCCAGTATTCATCATTGTAATGCCTTTTCGATGTAGCATACTTTCATAAGTAGTCAAGCGTGGCTTCTGATCTGATGATGTCCATGGAGGCATTCCATTTATTTCTTAAGAAGTACGCCCTCTTTGCATCGTCATTGTGATTTTCAACACTTAAGCATATAAAAAAATTGCACTGCAATTTCCATTCAGAATCACCATCAATTGATATACACACCTTGGCCTGAAAACTTTCGTAGATTACCATACCACCTAATGCACTCTGGTACATGATATACCACACAATGCATGTATGGTGTAACATGACTCTTTTCGTAACCTCCTGCAGGTATTGACAGGAAGCTATCAATCTATTGCTTTGCCTAATAGAAATTATAATCAGTAACAGTTCTCAGTACTACCTACACCTTAACGTTCTGGTGTATAGTGTCAAGATGAATTGGCACTTCAGCAGATAAGGTGTTGCAAAGATCTTGAAAGTCCTGCCATCCATGTTAATGAACCAATTACTGATCAGTCAGGCCTTCTGCTTACCTTCCAATCGCAAATGCCTTTGATATGGTCTCATAGTCTTCACAACCTTTGACAGCAGCTCTTGTGTGGTTACCTGCATGTTAACATATAACTTTTTTTGAGGGGGAAAGGATGCAGATTAATCATTACAATGTTGTACACAGAAGATCTACATGTATGCATCCCTCCTTGGCAAGTGTGTAGTTACTGTTGGTTTGGGTCACATATGAACTGACTGCATGCTATATAAGTGAGTGATGTTAGAACTTGACTGTGGGCAGCCAAATTAATTGCCTATTGTCTGTATGTTTTTACAGCAGTTAGCAATCACCATGCATCTTCATGCACACGTGTGTGGTCATAAAATAAACAATATTGTGTAATGTAGCTAGGTACTACATGTAAGGTTTTCTAACCGTTCCACCCTTTCCACACACACGCATGCACACACACACACACACACACACACACACACACACTCACCAGTACCTGATAAATATCTGCCTTGAGGGACTAAGATAGAAAAAGACAAGATCATCATGTTGCTCGTCCTTGAGAATTTAGCAACATCACCACTGAATCTTCTCACCAGGCTGGAACAAAGTTGGACATTCCCCAAGCTGCAAATGAATGCAAAGATATACAATATGGGACAGTGTCCAGCAAAATCACCCTTCTGGGTAGTTTTTCAAGTTTTCAATTTCTTTTTCTTCATAGGCCTCTATCAAATTACATGTATTCTTACGCATCCAAAATTGGACTATCCAGTTATTGGGCACTGATTTTATAGTTACCCATACATTTCCATGCGAGCGTTACTTTGCTAGACAAACTGTTCATTTTTTACTGATACTTGTAAAAACACTAACCAGTCTAGTTATCTCCTCCTGAATTGCCGTTTCAACGTGCCTATAAGACCCATCAAACGTTGGGATACTAATTAGTTTCACTGTTTTGTTGAGCTCCGATCTAGCAGCTTTAACTCTGCTTGCTCTTGGAAGGCTATCGCATTTCATTGAGAGCGCTTGGTAAAATGCATCACTCACACCGTACTTGTCCAATAAATACAGAACTTCTAGTTCTCTCCTTTCTTCTCTTTGCGCATCGGAATCAGAAAGAGAAATGCGAACACTCATACCGGACGCAGTGTGCGCACACAGGCATGTGCTGAATACCTTGTACTTTGGCAAGGCTATTCTAAGGAAGAGTGTTCATGGCTGGTGGAAGACGCCATGACGTTTGATGAAGACCAGTAAGGGTGTGCCTAATGCATTGTCTCACATACACCCCCCCCCCCCCCTCTCCATGTGGGAATTAAGTAGCTCAGTGTGGTCAAATTAATATCATGTGATTTTACTACATCTCAAAATCCCATTGCAGATGCTACACCCACCCTGAACCACCTCTTCGTGCACTCCTGGATAATGTTTCAACATTTAGCTTACGTATCTGCATCACTAAAATGTGGAGTTAATCGTTCCTTTAAGTTTACAGTACCATTTAGAACAGACGTTTACATGTTTTTGTTTGGCCGGAAAGGAAAGGAACCCTCTCATGGACTAGGGCGCTGGTATGAAAATGAAGATTTCAATACTGAATACTTTCCTTCCTGGTCCAAGTGTCATGATAAGTTGGGTAAAGGATGCACCATTGACTTCCCTATTCGCTTACACAGTAAGTTGAAATGGTAAACTAGGACTTTTATCAAGCAAGATGATGGAACAGTAATGCCCAAGGCAAGGAGCTTTGAGGAAGTTTTAGTAGTTAACCTACAGATGTTAATCGCTCAAAAAATGCTAAGCTGCTATAGCGACCTGCACAATTTTACCAAATGAAACATGCAGGCATGCAGTGCTTTTATAGAAGTTCACAGTACTTACCAGCACATGTGGCACTCGCGCTTATCTATGAAATCATAATTGAGATCTAACTGGCAATCGAGTTGTGGAAGTACATGTATGTGTCAGAATTATGCTGTAGAAACAAATCAAATTTGAAAAAATCATGAGCATATGCAATCGCCTTCATTGGTTGTGCGCTAGGCCTATTTCACCACCAAATCAACCAGCTCTATTGATTGCAAGCCATACACGACACGCTCACCTTAGTCTTTCCGTTCATTGTTCGTTCCTTCCACACCTCTCCATTTTGCAAAATGATTGACTTCGCTTGACTTCGTATTGTTCTTTTCTGTTTTGAGGACAGTCCTTAGGATACTTGCCAGTCAGCTTGTAATTGCAGGCTAGCTCAAACGTCAATGTATGTCTCAGATTCAGAAGACATTTCAAAACGCTAGTAACTTTAAAACGCCTGGGACAAAAAAATGCCACGTAGGACCAAATTGAGCGTCCAAAATTATCTGGTCAGACAATTTTGAGCAGCGTGTTTCTGTTAGACGCGGACCAAAATAATCGTGACAGACCTCAAGGAGTGTGGCATAATATTTAGGACACAGGCATACCTAGGGGGGGAGGGGGGGGGGGGGGGGGCTTTACCACTGGCATGATGTGTTATTATTTATCTTTTCATTTTTCATTCAGTTCAGTGATTACATCATATGCAATTATTATGCACTTTTGACATATGCAGAAATCAGCGGTCACCAGGAAAGTGATGGACATTCTATAGCATGCGTTCCATTGCTAGTACATAGGGGTAGTGTGGTTTGAATTTGTGTTGAATTTATAAGTACTAATGGTTCGGATGTATTCAAAACAAAGTTAGACTTACACCTATATAAATGTATGAAAAATGGTTACTCTTGAATTTTATTAACTAACCACAAGTTATTAAAAAATTTTCACCTCATTTTTACGTGTAGAAAGGTTGTAAGGTGTAACTGTGCAAAAATATATATACCATTACATTGAAGATTTCGGTTCGGGAATTCAAAACATAGCTTCCCATTAAGATGTTATAACTATCCGGTTGTCTAACGGGACAATATAGTTTACCCGGTTGTTCAACGGGACTTACCCGGTTGTTGAATGGGTTATCCAGTTTGTTCAACAGGACTAACCCGTTTGTTCAATGGGTTATCCGTATAAACAGTATATAGTTTAGTACCCGCTTGTTGAACGCGGCTGTTCAACAGGACTTATACCCGGTTAAGTTGACTGCAGGTGTGTATAAATTGCATGTTGAGCGACCATATGGAAACTAAAACTACACCCCCTCACCTCTCTGTCCATGAGTTATAATTCATGAGTGTCAATGCATCACTGAAACAAATACAACACTAAGAATGCTACTAGGTATATATGGCTGCGGATCAATCAGTTCGGTGTCCCACTTTTTTATTTGCAAGATCTATAGAACGTTTTTGAAGCTGATTCGATTCGATTATTTTTTAATGTCCTATTAATAATAACGCATTACCTTACGTGATCGCAATACATGCATACTCCCAGATCACCTTTGCATGAACATTAGGTTTATTGACAGTGTCACTTTTAAACAGTGAATGCACGCACATCCATGCATCAGTGCAATTGGTAGACAGCAAGTTAGTTTTATTCTCTTCATCATGCATTTACCATGCATGCAATTGAGAGCTGGTTTGACTATCTTCGCGTATAAATGGGCAAACTGCACTTCAATGCATTCATTACCGCAGCGGTCCGGTGCAGTCATGTTATCTGCACCGTATTGTCTTGCATAATGCACAATTAACTAATCGCAGACTATGACAGCTAATTGGATCATGCACCATCAACCGCAATGCATGCATGCACGGATGATAATGCTCGTAACTAATGAAATGAATAAGAAAAGCGTGGAAATTGTAACTGAGCGCGTTGTCAGAGGTTACCAGGCAATAGAATCTATATAAAAATCACCGATCTTTTTCATAGAACTTAAGTATAAGCGTTGAAACATACAACCACTTTGAAAGTAATGCCGCGAGTGCTACTGACAAAGAGAATTACATGAGGCATATCATACTGGAGGATTGTAATAGTTAATAATAATCCTTGGTTAGAGCTACTAGCTGGTTCAAGTAGACAACGATAAATTAAAAGAACAGATCACATTGCACACTGCCATATGAGGCATAACAGTGTGCACACATGATTTCTGAATGTGCATAGTCTCGTACCCAGACCCAAATGTACGTAACGATGATCATTACAGTATGACATCACGTGATGTCATACTGTAAGCGATGATCATTGTTACGTACATTTGGGTCAGGGTACGAGACTACTATCGGCATGCGTTTCATGATTTATTTATCCACCATTGACTGACTTGTCTATATACCACATGCAGATCCTGGTAGCTATCATGAAGAAATACGCTGGATGAATGAATGCTGCCCAACACTTGTAAGGGTAGGCTAAAGTACTGCAGTGTTTGAACACTTTTTGTAGGAACAGTGTTGTGGGATTAACTATCAATATATGTCTGGTTTGGTGTAATGACTGATACTAGATAAATACAATAACTATTAATTATTTGACAATGTTCACATGCATGCACATGTTTGCATAGCAGATGCACTTATACGTACAAAAATTTTACACGAGCTGCACACACATACACATAACCACACATGTGCATGCACGTATACATGTGCATGTACACACATACATATATACTCACACAAATACACATAACCACACACATGTGTACACACATACACACATACATGCACACACATATGTGCATCACACACATGTACACACATGTCACACATACATACACATACACACATGCACAGACACATTCACACATGCGCACATGCACACACATTTGCACACACATACACACATGCACAGACACATTCACACGTACACATGCACACACGTGCACACACGTGTGCACACACATGCACACACATACACAACACACACGCATACACATGCTAACACACACATATGAACACACACACAATGCACACATGCACACACACATGCACACATGCATACACACACACTATCACACATGCACACACACATGCTCACACATGCAGACGTACACACATGCACATACATGCACACACAATGCACACAAATGCACACAAATGCACACACACATGCACACAATGCACACATGCACACACGTGCAGACATACACACATACACACACAATGCACACACACATGCACACACGTGCATGTCCATGCTAGCACACACATACACATATGAACACATACACACACATGTACACATAAGCACACACATGCACACACATACACAGGCTCAAAGGCAGGAAGTCTGGCAGGGGGAGCGTCGATTAATAGGACTGTTGGGGAAAGTTGGAGGGGGGGCCTCACATTTAGCCAAATATGAAAAGGGGGGGGGGGGGGGGGGGGGGGTCCCCCTCGCAATCAGGCATCAAATGAGGGGGATTGACCAACCCCCCTGACTACAGGCCTGCATACACACATGGCCACATGCACATACACACACATGCAAATACACACATACACACGCATTCACACACGCATTCACACACACAATGCACACATATTAACACACATGCACATGTGTGTATGTGTATAATTCATGTGTGTATGTGTATGCATACATGTACACACACATTCACACATACACAGAAATACTGTTGGACAGTAAATACACTCTGAGAAAAGTGCACTTTTTGCAATTGGAACTACTCAAAAGTCCTGTATAGCTTTCTTCACATTTGGACAACTCTATATCTTAGACATCCTGAATACCTACAGTGTACCCTAGCTATTTGTGTCCTTAATTGTCATCGTGAGACATGTTGATTGTCCACAATTGTAACAAATATGCATGTAAGGTCATGCTAAAAATATATTTCGTTGCGCATGTGTGACCTTTAGAAACACGTTCTGTTATTTATTAACAGGTAAGTTCGGTGTTACACGACTTTTTGGTAAGCTATTTGTTTCCTGCCAGCGTTGAGCAATGCATTTGAGTAAAACAAGTTGAGCGCTTTGAAGAGAGTTCATCGAGAACAGCAGTTTGCGATCGGACCGGAATGCCTGTTTATACGCTCTAGCTAAGGAAAATTCGGCTACTACTATGTGCTGCACTACCCACTATAATGAGCCACTGCTTAAGGCAGGTAAGTACCTTGTCGCGTTAAATAACGCCCTACCTTAAGGCCGGCATACACGGGGCGACTTCCTGCCGATTTGTTGCATGCAACTCAAATGAATATGGACAAATGTTCCGCAAACCATCAGTAAACTAAACAATTATGGAACTTTTACCCATATTCATTTGAGTTGCATGCGACAAATCGGCAGGAAGTCGCCCCGTGTATGCCGGCCTTTACCTTACAAAGGTCATATGACACGCTGGCTCTAGCAAGCCTTCGAGGTAAGCTTAACAATCGGTACGAAAGGTTAGACATTTCTCATATTGGAACCTGACCTTTATATATATGCATGTCATTTGTTTAGTGTCCGAAGCATGCAGAGAAACACTCCAGGACTACTCGATCGTCGTATAGGCCTAAAGACATGTTTATAATGTTTGTATTTATTATCAACTTTTTATTAAAATCATCAACTGTTGTTGTATAGTTTATTAAGATCAATTTATGTTGTATCGTAAGATTACGGTGCATACACGAACTTCTGATACCCGTGTCAACACCCACTAGAGTGTAATGGCTACACTTCAGGGGTGTTGGCTGTAACACTCCTGAGCGGTTACCACTACACTCCATGGGGTGTTATTCCTAAACAGGCATACAAACACCCCTAAGTGTGTTGTGGTAACACCCTTTTTTTAACAGTGTAGTCAATGATATCTTATGTCATAGTGTTTTTGAATAGGAAACAGACATGAGACACGAGAGGTTAAATGGTTGCAAGAATGAGTTCAGTAGCGATAACCCTGATGTAAATAAATTCATGTCAAAGCGTCCGTCAAAGCGTCCGTATCATAATTATCAATGAAATGATAGTTAAGCAAAAGTCACGTAAACCTGCAAGTACATGCATGTGTATGTTCCGCACGACTTTGGCCGGTTACATAACGGACCACCCGTTACGTAACCGGTTCGTCCGGTTACGCAACTGGTCGGCCCGATGCATCGCCAGTGTGTCAGGTTACGTAACCTGTTGGCAGGTTGCGTCACCAATATTCTTAAAAGTATTTTTGTTATGCGTTTTAACAACAACAATATATAGATCAATAATTGTTCAGCTAGCTGGTACATAATAATGATTAACTAAATTAATTCAATGCTTAACGAAGTCAAACGAAGTCAGTGCAATGATAAAATACGGAATAGCAATGTACAGTTTTTGTATAAAGTCATGTGCATGAAGAGCAGCACCACCACTCGTCCTCGGAAGGAAGCATGAGTAGATCAGCACGTTTTAGATGGTACCATCTTTGACATGCGCCACATTGCACCATATCCCTGCAAGTATCCGGCATCATACAGGTGCAGAAGACTTCTACATTCACTTCAAAATAACTCTCTCTCTTATTTTTCTGCTTTCTTATCAACAGTAGGGAATGGTGTTAGTTTACTTGCTTTGAAACACTCCAGAAGATGGTTTCTCATCTTACATTGATCAAATGTAATATCTCCTATACACACTGGCCAGGTGCTGCATGTAACACAAAGGCAATCACAAATTCACCGCAGACATCGCTACCACATTGCCTTTGGACTTGTGGAATATGCACAGCTACGTATAAGAATTTTGTTTTTCATTGATTTCCTCAATCATTGTTCTGTATACTTGACATAACTGATGAGTTAAAGTACATGACAAATGGCCATTGTACTTACGACAATCAAAAATCTACACTTACAAACAATATGAGGCAGCCACCTTGACCAAGGAGGTTTACATGAACAAGTTTTCTGCTCTGCTACTTTGGCTGCATGACAGCATCCGTTCCAAAGTATAGTGAGCTTGTTCAACTACACCTTGGGATTGTGGGTGGCTGATCACAGATTTTACAAATTCTCTGCCATTGTCGCTATGTAGTATGCTTGGAAGGCCCATAACTGGGAATACAATTACTTCTCCAATGCCTCAGCTACATCATGAGCACCTTTAGTGACCAAGGGAAATGCCAAATTGAACTTGGACCAGTGATCAATAATGTGCAAAATTCACTTGAAATCCACATCTGGAAGATGGTGATGTCAATGAGAGATCAATCTGTAAGTGGGCAGATAGAACTCTACTGCTCTGTGAGTGTATAGATGATTTTCATTTGTCAGTGTTCATAGATACACAGCTACAATAGTAATACTAGGTCAGTGCTCCCATTAGGGTTAAATATTCATACACTTCATTACTGCAAAAACACAGTCAGGCGGTGAAGTTGGTGTGAAAGATAAAAGAGGATGCAGCCATTGATCCTCACGTGGCAAATTATATATGCAAGCTGGTACATGCATGTACAGGTTCCGTCTCACAAGGACTGCGTCTTCTAAGTGTTCAGGATTTGTGTATACATAGCATATGGTAAGTGGGGCAAGGAAACTGGCAATGCTTCTGCACTAAAGTCTGTCATGACTTTTACAGCAAGTTAAATCTTCCCTTGACCAGGTCCATTGCTTGAGCAATCCTAGCTAGAGATTTTGTGACATTTTCATTTGCATTGGTTCGAAACATGTTGGTGCAAGTCCATGCATGTATGTACCCCTAATGCATACGAGTATAATTGTACATGTGATACATTTATGTTGTAGCCACTAATAGAAATGGCAATATATAAATAAATAAAAGTTACACTGGCAAGTACAACAGTAAAATGCAAATGTGACACATCAAAAGGGTCCAAATAATTAATCTTGTCTGTTCTGTTCAGCAGAAAGGTGGCCTTTGACTAGTGGAGTGCCATCCATCACAGCCTCAATGTTGCTACTGAGCTCAGAGAGCTTCCTCCCCAGCTCTACAGATAGCTCCTCATTCAATCCTGTTGCTCCGAGTGGAAGGTCGTTGCTCACATGCTCAGGTGGAACCAGCACACTCTGTCGGGCACTTGCATGCACTGAGTGCACAGAATGTATGGGAGAGGCCACATATCTCACCTCCACGCACTCCGGCTCCAAAAATACACTGTGCAGGGAGCTTGCTGCACTCCTTCTCAAAGTCTGAGCATTGGGTCCCTCGATCCCAAATGGACTGGACCTCAGTGGAGTAGCAACGTTTAGCCAATCCAAAGGAAAGGGGATCTCAGTCATCTCTAATGTTTCCTGTATGTCCCCTGGGGGGCTGATGATGACTGAGGCAGCACCTTGCTGGCAGACATATGGTGACTGTGGGCATCCCTCCAAGAAATATGAATGCTGCACATTTTTGGCTGCTGAAGTCAGGAACTGCTCCATCGTCCTTTTCAGTGCATAAAACTTAGGTCTCGCATTTGGGTTATTATGCCAACAATCCAGCATTAGATTATAGCTTAAAAGAATTATGTGTGTGTGTTCAGAGAGTACACAATACAAAGATTATTAAAAGAACAAGATAAAATGCTAGTTGATTTATGCAAAGCCACTCTCAAAAGTATCAATTTTTACCCATTAGAAAAATGATACCAAGCTTTCAATAAATTTCCCACTACAAGCATGGAATGAACAAGCAATCACCAATTCAAATTTTAAGAAGGTCACAGAATGCGCATCATTATAAGTTTGATGAATGAAACAAAATGGCAGAACATATTGAAAGAATTGGTAAGACAGAACACACGAAAAAATTCTGCCTTGAATATCTCAAGTGTAATAGCACGTTATATGTACACTGCTAGGATAGTATGATAAGCGCCTACTGTCAACATACACCATACACCCTGCTATGTATATTTAGTCTGTTTGCACTTCTAATAAAGCATGATGGTCTCTTCAATTCACCATTCTTTTTACTAAATCTATCTTTAGGCACAAAGCAAGGGTCTGAACTAGGATGTTTCGTTTCCACTCACATTTGATTGGAACAGTTATTAGGTCTTTCCAGCCTCACTCCATCCTTTAACAGTAAGGTCAATGCCCTATTTGACACACTGGCATAAGGAAATCCCCCTGTGTAGGTGCACAAGAACAAACAACCACAGCACGTCATCACTTGACACCTCCAACTTCCTCCTACTAGAATATACATGTACTCACCCATTGTGGCTATCTCCCATAGGACTATTCCTTATGCCCATACATCAGAAGCGATAGTGAACTCCCTTTGGAAGATTGATTCCACAGCCATCCACCGAAGTGGAAGCCTTCCATGGCTGGTGTTGATGTAGACTTCATCTTCCATGACCACTCTGGACATTCCAAAGTCTGATATCTTAAGCAACTTGTTTCTTCCAATCAGAATGTTACGACATGCAAGATCTCGATGGACAATATTCAAACTAGATAGATATTCCTGGTAAGAAAAAGCAAATTGTGCATGAATAAATCGGACCAAATAAAATGGAAGTGTCTCAAAAACCTGGATAAAATAATCAGTGAAGGGCGAAACAAATACAAAGCTCAATTTCCTTTCTAATCTATATGCTTTTTGTTTTTTTGCAGTGTTGTGCCCTGTACTCATACTGTTGCTAAATCCAAAATGTTAGCATATATTGCAGCTTCTGCATCTCATGCATGATTATCTGCAACATAGTAATTACAATTTAGATTTAGTAACATGTATGAAGTGTGTCATTAACATTCATATTCGCAGCTGTGTCTCTTCACATGCTGCTCAAAAAGAACAAATACAAAGCTCAATTTCCTTTCCACTCTACTTAGTATGTCTTTCGTTTTTTCGCTGTGTTGCGCCCTGTACTCATACTCATTAACATTCAAATTCGCAGTTCTGTCCCTTCACATGCGGCTCAAAAAGGGAAACAAGTTATTTCATTATCACCAATTCTCGAATATCCATTATCATACCATGCCAGCGGCTATCTGTCTAGCAAAGCTGATTAGATCCAAATCTCCAACTGGTCCAAGTTCAGCCAAGAGATCTTCTTTCGGGGCAAGACAAGAATAAACCCCTCTTGGTTCCTAGAGTAAAAAAGTAACATTTCATGATCATGCTACATGAATTACTTCCTAGGTACTTGTAGCTACAATGCAAGTCTGCTAATGGGAACATTGAGCAGAATCGCATTTACAATGAATTGCTGTTTTGTGCATACCATATACGGTATCGCAGGACAGATCCTGCCTGGGTCATCCTCCATCACCTAGAATACAAGGTACAATGGAAATGACGTGTCACTTTAATGCAGGCGTGTTTGAATGATTATTTTGGTACTGCATGGAATTCATGGAATTACCGTTCTAACGAAACGCAAATAGTTAAGAAGGTCTCCATACTTGACGAACTCAACGAGAAGTAGGAGTGGCTCCTGTGCAGTCACGCAGCCCACCATGTTTATCACGTACATGCTCAACTCGCTCCCACCCTGGGACACAGTCTTCATCATTTCGATCTCCTTCAGGAAGTTGGCTTTATCTATGCTGTTGGCGCTTCCTGACCGAGGGTGTGTGTTTAACATGGGTACATGCATATGGGTGGGGGAGAGCAAAATCAAAAGAAGCAAAGGCATATTATTAATGTACACTGCAAAAAAATATGACAAAGTAATAGATTTTATTTGCATACTTTTGAGCCTCTTAACGGCAACGCTGGCTCACATTGGAGAGTGGAGAGAAGACGTGCTGGCTCTTAAGAATCCCGCCACCTTCCCCTTGAAGACCTCTCCAAAATATCCTTTTCCAAGGGGCTCGTTCTCCATGACGGTTACCTCACTGCGTGGTACCTCCCACTCGTCGAACGTCAGCGTGCTTGCAAGGAAGTCATCCTGGTCAGAAAAGGGTGCCGAGCGATCGCCTGGCTTCTGGGTTGTCATGCGCCTCTTCCCGGTGACGAAGAGTGTACCCTGGGGATGTTTTAGGAGAAAGTGAGTTTGCGCATCCCCTCCTGCGTGTGCATGCATGCGTTATTGTGCTTACGTAGTCAAAACGACGGTGTTGTCTTGTCCGAAACACGCAGGAGCACACGAGTGTAAATACAAAAGAGATTCCTAAAATGCCTCCTGCGCTGATCACCCAGTAAGTAAAAATGGGGAGATTGGAGCCGCCCTCTGCCAAAGGAAAAGGATACTCAACTTGGAGAAAATGGTATTCTGACTCCAAGCTGGCGTCAAAACAGTGATCATCATTTTTACATGCATTTCAAATTTAATATGATACGAAATCTATACTTCCATACATGCAGCAATGAAGTGATTAATATGAACAACACAGGTGCAGCACGTTATAACTGTTGTACGAACGCACCTAAAACATTTGAAGTATTACAAGATAGGCCGACAGAGGTCATATTTAAGATGCGTGGATTACTCCAATTGCTATAAAGAAACTCGTTTTTTAGGCGCATCTTCAAAAGAAGAAATAATATTAAATGTAATAATACTATGACATTTGCCATACATGTATATTGTACCTGCAAATAGAGCAAACGCTGATTTGGAGGGACGTTAATGCTGTTGAGTGACATTTGCGTCACATTCGACTGAAATATAGGGACAGTTTGACGTAAGCATACAATGATGACCTGCACAAGTGTGCATAAGTACGGCATACGCTGTACAGAGTGGCCCAGCAAAAAATTCTTGGGCAAGATTCTTGGGCAAGATCTTGTGGCAAGATAAGATCTTGAATTTCATCTTGCCAAGATCTTGCCTGAATTCATGGGTATCTTTCCTAAGATCTTGCCCTGATTCTTGGGGATCTTGGCCAAGATCTTGGCCAAGATCGAAGATTATGGCCGCCAAATTCTTGTTCTTAGGCAAGATTCTTGCCTTCTTGGTCAAGATTCTTGCCTTCCTGGTCAAGATTCTTGCTTTCTTGGTCAAGATTCTTGCCTTCTTGGTCAAGATTCTTGCCTTCCTGGTCAAGATTCTTGCCTTCTTGGTCAAGATTCTTGCCTTCCTGGTCAAGATTCGTGCCTTCCTGGTCAAGATTCTTGCCTTCCTTGGTCAAGATTCTTGCCTTCTTGGTCAAGATTCTTGCCTTCTTGGTCAAGATTCTTGCCTTCCTGGTCAAGATTCTTGCCTTGCTGGTCAAGATTCTTGCCTTCTTGGTCAAGATTCTTGCCATCTTGGTCAAGATTCTTGCCTTGCTGGTCAAGATTCTTGCCTTCCTGGTCAAGATTCTTGCCTTCTTGGTCAAGATTCTTGCCTTCCTGGTCAAGATTCTTGCCTTCCTGGTCAAGATTCTTGCCTTCTTGGTCAAGATTCTTGCCTTCCTGGTCAAGATTCTTGCCTTCCTGGTCAAGATTCTTGCCTTCTTGGTCAAGATTCTTGCCTTCCTTGGCAAGATTTCTGCCTTCCTGGTAAAATCTTACTCTCCATAGTTTTGTATCATTGTACATGTTGTTTGTCTGGCAATAAATAAATTTAAGCATAAGCTTTATAAACAGTTATGTTAGTATACATCAAACCATGGATTAAATGATACAAATGACATTGAAATTCTATTACACTGTAAGTTATTGTTCAGATAACTGATGCTGCTCGGTTTCACCAGTAGTTAGTGGCTTGGATAGTTTTTTGGCCATGTTACACTTGTCCCTACATTTCTGGTTCAATTTGTCCCGAATTATGGAGCAATTAGCAGCATATGCTGCCTTTCCAAACTTGGTTTCAAGGCATTCTGTGTTTTATGTGGAAAAAGTTCATGTATTTAAATGTATATTTATTATTCTAACCTTCAAGAAGCTTCACCCTTCCTGGTGGGAGTGGGGTCTTAGAGCTTAATGCCCCCCTCTCAGCTTGCTGGAAGCAGCAGGTGGACATTTCTGTTTCAGTAAATAATGCGTCCATTAAAATCAAAGCATATTTAAAAATGTCTGTAGCTTTGAGGCTTAGTAAGTTAATTCCATTGTCCTAAAATGAAAAATATAAATATAATTTCATTGGTACATAATTAAATAATTATTTACCAAAATGAACTTTTCAGCACATGTACTGTGATGATCATCAGCCTGCTTGCTGCCACTTGCCTCAGCCTGCTTGCTGCCACTTGCCTCAGCCTGCTTGCTGCCGCTTGCCTCAGCCTGCTTGCTGCCACTTGCCTCAGCCTGCTTGCTGCCACTTGCCTCAGCCTGCTTGCTGCCACTTGCCTCAGCCTGCTTGCTGCCACTTGCCTCAGCCTGCTTGCTGCCACTTGCCTCAGCCTCCTGATCAAACCTATGTATCTCATAAAACAGCAAAACCATCAGTCTTGGTAATGGAGGCAAGTGGCAGCTACAAAATAATCTTGCAAAGTATAAATACCTGTAATTGTCGTTTGGCAGGTAGAACTTGAACCTTGCATTGCTGTAAACAGTGATTTACAATCAAACAATAATTAAAAACTGATACAACTTTGAAGTTAATTACCATTTTTGGTACAGTCTGTAGGCAAACGTTGTATTAACGATGCAACAGCATTACTAAGAATGCCCATGTTGTCTGCCAAGTTGCTAACACTTTCCTTTGAACATTAATTGAACAACTCAATTGATTTGCAATGTAACATTTTTCCGCTTACTGTTAAAGTTACCA
The DNA here is from genome assembly GCA_013339895.1 of Ephydatia muelleri. NCBI lineage: Eukaryota > Metazoa > Porifera > Demospongiae > Spongillida > Spongillidae > Ephydatia > Ephydatia muelleri. Next base: position 9,498,158 of record JABACO010000004.1, on the reverse strand, counting down.
TAACTTTGTTGATGGCTTGAATTTCTTCTGTAACTTTTAACAGAGTGCCATGGTACATGTATTTACCACAGCAGATTCAATAGAGTACTTAGTATGAATTAATGCACTTGAAATCATTACCAATTCTGAGCTGGAGCCATCGCTTTCCTCCATTCTTGGTATGGGTTTGGGCTGTATAGTGTGATATGATTGTTACCAGTTTTATAATATGTACTAGAAATTATTATTATTTTACAAAGTATGATAAATGTACCTTTGTATTCCTATTTAAGAATCAGAGCCAATGCAAGGGCCTTACTGAACAGGGTAAATTAATTCTATTTAAGAATTATAATACTATAATACAATTGAACATTACTCATTTGAAATGTGAGAAGAAAAGTGAAATGTATTTATACTAGAATTGTTTTATAGTTCTAGCAAAAACAGTTCTTTATTTCAAAAATAGCAGGGTTTTTTTATAGTAAGGACTAAGAAAAAGCAGTAATGCATGCATATCCTCTTTACTGCCCACTATAAAAAATATTCAGTACTGATTTCTGAACATACCTTCGCAGCATTCTTCACAGTCGTTGAGCCCTGATGCGTACCTGATGATGGTCTGGGCTGCATAAAAAAAAAAAACATATTGTATGTTACATTGTAAAAGCAACACAATAGTTACCACAATCTCTTCATCATGATCAGCACTGTCATCACTAAAGCTATCCTGTTCATTATCTGCAAAAGGCACAATTACAGGTATACTCTTGAACACGAACACATGGTATACCATTCATGTGTTTGAATATCACAGTATACTTTTTTCCCTTGTACAACCAAACTAATTCGTTTCCTATCTTTAAATCTTCTTTGGTAACAGTGTCTTTGTCATCTGTCGACAGCGATGTTGTCAAAGTCTTGTAAACTTTGTTGTCTTCGATGCATAAAATTCTACACCATTCTTAAAAAATTCAAAGTTAGTGAATAATAAACACTCAAAATACAAGTACTTATTCACAGATTAATGAGTATTAGCATATAGATGTTTCGCTAATTAGCTTAATTAAAAGTACAAAGTTGTTAATTATTCAAACACCATTGCAATTGGTGTTTCATACAGTAACAGCACCACACACATGAATAAGCTTTAGTTTATGTGTACACGTACTGCCATTACATGCACTGGCCACTAATATATATTCATACATCATATGTGGTCATGTACATGTACACATGATTCTGTTTGTCAACGTAACGATTGAACCAAATTAGCACGTATACGTGTATGAGTACGTACGTACCGGTCAATATGCTCCGATTTTGGAAGTGTGTGATCGATCACAAGCAGTGGATCAAGATCACTTACGTGGCTCAAGAGGTGGACAGGGCTTCTTTTCCGCGTTGTCTTTGCAGACTCGCAGTGGAGGCTTTGTGGATCGAATGGGGCGCTTACTAGATGACATTTTTGGCGAGAGAGAGCAGATTGACAAAGCACGTGGAAATATTAGAAATAAGAAAATTAAAGATTGTGACGGTATAGCTATAGATCACTGATAGCGATCGACGTCGATGTCACAAAGGAAACGAACTCGGTACAGAGAGTACGCTAGAGATCCTACTATTCCTGTACCGTCACGTACAATTCTAAGGCAAGGCCTAGCGCAAACCTCGAGCTCACAAGGTACGTTGTATTCATTAGTTTACACGCGCACGTACGTCAGTCATGTATTTGTGTGTGATTTGATTCATACGAATATGTAACACGCAACGAAAGAGGAAACGATATGCTTCTGACCCAAATACACCGGTTCCGGAAAGAACCCTCCGTCGGTGGAAGGCAAAAGAAGGTACCTAATTAATATCCTATTTAGACTAACCATTTCGTCATTGTGTTTGTATACAGTTTACGTAATAAATTTAAATTAAATTGATCAGCAAGTTCAATGCGCTTTTTGACTACCGTTTTTGGTTTGTATTATGATTAGGCGCTCAAGGACAAGATGAGAGAGGTTGTAGTGTTGATGGAAGTGAGGAAGTGGTTGATAGCAATGAGATGCGTGAGATATATGATCAAGAAAATTCTGATATTGATGGGGACAATCATTGCATTACCAAAGAAAGTGGTGATAATGGTGATGATGATGATGATGATGATGATGATGGCACGAATGAGCATGGTGATGATGATGATGATGGCACGAATGAGCATGGTGATGATGTTGATAATCATCTGGATGATGGTAATGATGGCAATGATGATGGTGATGACACTAATGAGCATGGTGATCATGTTGATGATCATCTGGATGATGGTAATGATGGTGATGATCATAATGATGATGACACTAATGAGCATGGTGATGATGTTGATGATTATTGGGATGATGGTAATGATGGTGTGATGGTAGTGAGAATAGTGATGATGAAAATGATGATCACAGTGTTGATGATAATGTTAATGATGAAGACCATGATGGTGGTGTTTATCCTGATGACAATGATGATGGTAAAACTGAAGATGATGTTGGAGGAACTATTCCACAGCCATTGACTGCCGCTGTCCTGAAGAAGAAGTTATCTTTGCTGCCTCTTTATTCTGATGCACCATTAAGCACTAAGGCTAGCTGGATTGCATGTAACTACTTTTCAGTGACAAATAATCTCAGTGAAGCTGCAACCAAGCAACTCCTAGATCTTATTGCAATTCATTGCCCTAAACGTGACCAATGTGCCAGGTCCACCTATCAACTTAGGAAACGGCTAAATCCCTTTGATGATGTTGAAATGCATTAAGGAACTGAAAGATACTAAAAAGTGTATCGATAGAAATTGCAGAAGAAAAAGATCAAAAGTCTACTATCTCAGTTTGCTTCCATTTCATCAGCATCTGTCCACCATATTTTCAAGTAGGTTGTATCAACTTATCCTGATTTATAAATACTTCATTTTACAATACAGATAAATGGAACGATATCTTAAAACATTTCTCCCGGAAACGTACCAAAGGGATTATACAGGACATCGATGATGGAACTATTTATGAAAGTTTAAGAGCTGAAGGAGCTTTTCTATCATGTCCTGAACATGCTGGGCTTATTTTATGCACTGATGGTGTCCCTGTCTTCAAATCATCAGGTTTGTTTACTCCATAATCATGTTTAATTTTATTGTATTATACCTTACACGTAGGTCAAACATTGTGGCCTGTGTTGATGTTTACTACAACTCTTCCACCTGAGGTCAGGATGAATGTAGAAAACATGATAGTTGCTGCATTGTGGCTAGGACCATGCAAGCCATCAATAGATGTATTGCTTCCATCGGTGCTGTCAAAAATTGACTTATTACATACTAATGGAATAGAGTTTAGTATGCCGCATGGGAAAAAAGTGTTACGAGTGAAAATAGTAGCTGCAGTATTTGATTTTCCAGCCAAAGCAATGACTCTAAATATTGTTCTGTTTAATGCCCATATTTTAAAGACAGAGGCATCCATAAATGCCACAGACATTTGTATTTACCAGCAGAACCACATATTGCTAAAGAACCTGGTGATATTGATGCATGGGCACGAAAAGCAGAAGAAATTTTGAAGCCAGTATTTGGTGTTAAAGGTTTCTCTATGCTAATGAAGTATATTACAATCCATCATGTACCTATTGATTATCTGCATGCTATTTTGCAGGGCATAACAAAGCAATTTTTAGAGTGCTGGATAAATTCTGATTACTCGGAACATCGATTTTATCTTGGAAACAATGTTAATGATATTGATGCTTACTTATTGAATATAAAACCACCCCACGAGTTTAGAAGCACTCCACGTCCTATTAAAAAAAATCTATTTTATTGGAAGTCATCAGAATATAGGGCTTGGTTGCTGTACTATTCGCTGCCAATCATTCTTACCTACTTACCATCTGACTATGTGAATCATTTTGCATTACTGATTTCTGCTATGCATATTCTGCTAGGCTGCAACATTTCTACTCATGATTTATCAGTAGCTGAAGAATGCTTATTCGCATTTTATGCTGAAGTACCTGAATTGTATCCTGACACAATGCTTACAGCAAATTTGCACACGATCGTGCCAATTTGTGCGATTATTGGGCCCTCTTTGGGCATATTCTACTTTCGGTTTTGAAAATATGAATGGATACATCAAGAGACATCATCATGGCACAAGAAACTTTTTACCTAGCTTAGCACAAGCTATTAGCACAACATTTTCTGTATCTACAAACAGAAATGAATTATCTTTAGACACTGAAGCCATTCATTTTGTGTCTGAGAAGCAAAGTAACAGGGTCAATGGTGCACATGGCAAAATTCACTGCTGTAATCTTTTAGATTATGAGTATGATGCTCTACAGGTTGCTGGATTTCATTTGGTCAATAATGATGTATCAACATTTCCATGTTATACTGCACTTGACAACACATCATACCATGTTCGGAAAAAAACACTTCGAGACAGTTCAATTTGTGAATTTCTTCACGGATCGGACTTGCTTCTAGGGTCCATCAGACGCTTTTGCATCACTGTGGAAGTCCAGTAGCAATTATAGACACGTTTAAAAACATGATAGAAGGTATTTTAAGTGGTGCACCATTCAGTAAACCAATACATTCAAGAAATGCTTTGCACATCAACAAAAATTTTGTTCAAGTTAAGAAATTGTCTGTTTCAAACACAGTATTGGCAGTGTCAGTTAATTCTTTGAGAAGAAAATGTATTCATATATTCCAATCAAGAAGTCACAAGCAGATATAATTGTATTCATACCAAACACTTACGAGCACCATTAAAATTTACTGCATGAACTGACAACAACTATAAACATGTATGTGCTTGAACATATTACTTTATTTTGTATTTTATTGTTATGTACAAAATCAAAACACCAATAATGTTCTGATTGTATCAATGTATAATTAATGAGTTAGTCATCCTTGCCTTGCCGAAAAACCAAGAAGCAAGAATACATTAACGACATGTGCATCACAGTCTGAAAGGTTAATAGAGCCAAGATACAAGGTTTTATCAGAACTGAAGTACTATTTGGATTTTGCACTTATTAATAAGATTGGTTTGCTTTCAGTAGCAACAACTGAATAAAATTGACATCTATTAGATACTTACCTAGAAGCAATATTGACATCTTTTCATAGTAGTCAAAATTATATTTCTTGAGATCTTGTTAGAATTTTGCCAAGATCTTGACATCTTGGCATTGTAGCCAAGACACGGCTCATATCTGTAACATCTTGCAACAATCTTGCCAAGAACCAATGTTAGATCTTGACATCTTGGCATTGTAGTCAAGATGCGGCATACGTTTCTTGATATAAGTAAGATCTTGCCAAGATCTTATAAACATCTTGCCCAAGATTGCAAGATCTTGGGTTTCTTGGGCAAGACTTGCCCAAGAACTTTTTGCTGGGTGGGTGCATTTATGCATTTCAGATCTAATGTTATACTACTTGCAAGTAGCTTCTCCATCCAAACAATCACATGCATGCATCAATGTTTTATTTTTACAGGGATCGTATAATGCACTTAGATAAAGCTGTCTTCGGCCCAACTCCACCCCAAACAAACACACCATCACTGATATGAATTTTCTCCAGTTTGACGCCGATGCCTGGTCGCTCTCAGTCGGGAGCAGTGATATGCTGCCGATGTACAATTGGTACTGAGAGACCATTCCATTTGCATATTGAGCTGGTTCCCACGTAATCGTTAGGCTGAGAGTGCCACTCGCATCGTCAAAGCTGAGAACACATGTGTTGATGACGGTTATTGGGGTTGGAGGTACTGGAACAAGAGCTGGAAAGTCGCATGCTTCTGGTTGCAATTGCGTCATTGCGTCTGGTAATGGAGTTACCTGTCATAGTAAAATACCTGTGAATTAATACTTAACATTTGGACGTATCGACATTTTACGTTACTGATTCACTGTAGAGAAGCATGGGAATGCACATCTGCTACATCACTATTACAGGTCTGAAATGAATAGGACTGACTAGTGCTGAGTAAAATGCAATATATTGCACTGGTAAATCGAAATACACACTGCCGGTACAAACTGGTATGTGAAATAGAATTCCATTATTGAGATATTATATGTATACAAGTTAGCGCACATCTGTGGTAGAAGAGAATAAACTATATACCTACCTTTAAATTGTAGATCCTTTCATCGGGAGCGTTATTGTACTTAATCCAAGAATACTGATATTGGTTACCCTAATCAATTGAATGAAATCACATCACCTACCTAGCATTCATTGGGTGTAAAAATATCATTGTATGTCTGGACCTCTGTAAAAATTCTGTCAGTTCTTAGCAGGGGGAATGGTTGTACTGAGAATTCACAAAAGAATGTTAGTATTCTGCCAACGTAACCAGCTGGAATTGTCCAAATAGCTGAAAGATCATAATGTCCAGTTGATTGATTTAAGTAAAGAGTGCATCGAAGGCCTAAATTAGGTATTGGAGTTGTAGATGAAGTTGAAAGTGGAGTTGAACTAGGTTTTTCCGTATGTTGGCTAGGAGAGGGTGCAAGAGATCTTAGTGCTAGTGTTGCCATTGTGGCAGAAATCTCTGGTGAACCAACTGTAAAGGGAACACTTTCAAACGATATCATTGAAGTCAGATGTGGACGTTGCAATGCTGAAGTCACTGCATCCATAGAAAGAGTGGTTGAAATTGGAATTTGAGTTATCAGTGGAACAAAATATGTTGAACTAATAATATCAGAATTGTGGGGGGATGTGTCAAAGAAAGGGGCTTCAGTATTTCCAGATGCTGACTGGATAACAGGAATATCCAAGAGTGGTTTGTGCGGTAAATGAAACATTTTCTCTCCATTGTCTTCAAATGTTGACACATCCATAAGGTTTGGGGTAGGACTGCGACTACCCAACACATCAAAAAAATCTTTAGGTGGAACAATTTCAACGACAGAGTTAGTGGTCTCAATTTCAAAAAGGGAAGTGAAGTAAAAATAGCAATAGGATCTTCGATTGATTCAGTAGAGCTTGGCATGGCAGTGAAAAGTACTGTAGAGTGAGGCAAAATTTGAATGGGATCGGAATAAGAAACATTTGAACTAATAATGTATTGCTGAGTTGGGGAGTAATTTGGTGGACAAATGAAGTACTAGTCAAATTACGAACATTCGTGTTTTGAACAAGGAGTGTAGTTTCTTCTCTACCATATAAACTGGATGTGAACAATGAACTGGATGGACTTAGATTCAATGTAGAGCTTGAATCAAAAAAATAAAATGAAGTAGATGTGCTAAGATAGGAAGTATCATCTGCATGAGCTAGTATAAAAAAAGAGCATTTTCAAAAAGGAAATTAATATTGTGTATTGTCTTACCTGGTGGAATATAAAAGTGTACAAAGCTAGCTTGATGACTAGGAATGGCTATTATCTGCAAAATAATAAAAGTATTAAGTGAATTGTGCACAATTTATGTCGATGTAGGTTTTTTTGTTTTAACGATTCGTCTGAAAGCTTAACATCATAATATTATTGCATGCATTTCGAATTAACAGATACTGATTGAAATAATGTATCTGAATGGCATGTAAATGCACTCTAATGTGAACATTGCAAACTTCACTGATTACATCTATTGAGTGAGATTAAGATGAGATCAAAAACTGCAAATGTAAAAACAAGACCTCATTTCTGATGTCCTTAGAAAACGTCTTGCAGTTCAAATATGTTTGCTCTACACTCCACACTATGTGGAGTCTGCAAAAAGCACAAATTATCTGATCAATTAATATTGCATATGGTGAAATTTATTTGTAAGTAACCTACCATCTCATGCAGTGGCTCTCTCTACCTTTAAAATATCTATAAGCCATCTTATATGTACTTCAACTGGAAATTCACTTCATGAGATTGCAACAAAGATAAAATGCTTAGCAATATACAATTGAATACATCAATGTGCACCTTGTTTCTCATTGGACTTACAGTCAGACTGTAGTTGCAGCCAATTATTGGTACATCTCTGTCCACATGCGGTTGGACCACATAACTATTTTCTTGCTAGAAGCATAAGTAAGACTAGAATAGTGACAGACTCAATGTTACAATTAACCACCTAACTGGTTGAATGATGACATTCAAGGGGAGCAAGTCAGCACAATATGCCATGGTGCCACTGGCCACTATATTGAGAACATAGTACTCCAAACTGTTTGCATCTGTGGATGAAATTATTGAGTGCAACCACATGCATACATCTTACTCCACCATTTAAATCCCACATTCCTCTTTCTCTAACTTACTTATTGGAGCTTCCCAAGTCACATTGAGAACAGCATGTCTTGGAAGGTGTTCATCCAATTTGAACGATACTCCTACCGTTGTGGTCCTTACAGGAAGTGCTGATAGGATACAGACGCATCAGTTGGCTGGCAGGTAGATTATATATGGCTTCATCCTTACTCTGATTGATGCAAAGCTCTGCTGGTTCTGAGAAGCCAGACAAAACAGAATTGTTGACTGTGGCATAGGAGACAATGACCTTTGAGTACACAAATGGAGCCAGAGATACTTCCGTTTCATTCTGTAAAGGGAGGTATAGGATGCCATCTGCTGCTACAGTGACAGTGACTTTGTGTTACTCACATGTGGCATCAATGGAATGAACGCCATGACGATTGATGGATCCACAGGCTCTATTTTAAGCAAGATGCCGTCTATTACGTTAGTCAAAGCTTTGGGTAGTTCCACTGAGTACAGTGCTGTGGAGTTGAACTGGACCAGTACAGGTGGAGGAAAGGTCTCTGATTGTGTAAAAAGACACTGATAGAGGATCTAGTATGGATGAACCATAGTTTATGTACCATTTGACGAAGATGCTGCTCGAGTCCAGGAGTGCTTCTGTTGTAGACACTCGTTGATGCACGTGTACTAGGTGATAGCAAACCAAAAAAGAATACAAATGAGCTCCATTACAAGTATGGATACACGTATGGTTTTCGAGGCTCGTAAATCGTATCGGCAATTGCAATGTGTGTGTGTGACTGAGGTAACATGTTCAGTATGTTTATATCTGATGCACTAATATACATTGCGGACACGTGGTCTTTGCCTGATACTTTGAGAGTCACACACACGTTTACAAAAAACGAGCGGTTCTTTTACTTACAAATAAGGCAATTATTAAACGTACTGAGTTATTGTTATGTTTTGACATTCACATGCATTTAAGATCTGTCAGTTCTATTGGCACTCAAACAGTTGTGGCTACAAGCCAAAATTCAATTAGGTTTCTCCGACACACCCTTGCGTGATGTATCCTTGATACTGTCATGATGTGGCACTATGTATTCGTACATGCGCTCAGACATTTTCTATCTTGCCCTACGATTCCGCATGGAATGGACTCCAATACTGACGCATCATTTTAAGTACACATTATCCCCCTGGCAAGATAAAATGATGGGAAAGTTATTGGATGCATGTGAGACTTATGTAAAGACAAATCAACATCACTCATGCAGTGTATAGTCTGGAGATAGATTATTTATCACTCAAGAGAATGTTACGAGGCGAGTCTGCGACTGCCTCAACGAATCGTTATGTGGACAAGAAGAAGCTATTCCCTATGGCATGTTCGTCCATTCCACCAAAACCCAATAAGTGAAAGCTCTAATGCACTGGAGGAATGGGGACACATTTTTAAAACTTGAAGCCCGATAATTTACTACATGCAGACACACTCCTTTTGTGGGATACAGAAGTGAAAAACCGCCTGAATATTTGGATGCTTTATGCATGTGGGGAGATAAATTTCGTTGGCTGATAAGTTTCCATACCTGGGCGGACGTGACCATCCACAATATACATGTACGTGTATAGCTCCCTGCATTACACGCGATGAATGCTTCAATAACAACCTCCCTTCATCTAAACGTTCATCACAAAATGCGCAGAAATCACTACATACAGCAGTGATTGACTTACATTGTGATCACAAATGCTGTTACACAATACCACTCTGATCGCTTCATGTAAGGGTCCGTCTTTTGTAACCGACAGAATGTCATCCTACAGCGAAGATAGCGTATTGCAAGTCAGTTCAGCTGTTGATGTGCAGAATAACAGCACTGTAAATAACACGACGATCTTCATCACGAGAAGAGGTAGATCTACCATCGGGCATGATTTTTCGTTTAAGAGAAATAGTGTATTTATAACAAAAGACGCGCTGTTGAGTGTTTTGACTGGAAAACGACGCGAGATTTTTGAAAATAGGAGTGGTTGGGATCACGCCAGACGTCCGGGTTTTGATTGTGACCATATTGTAGAACGAGTATGAATTGCTCAATTTGGGCATTCAGAGTCCGCTACGTAGCTGAAGCATGCTCCTATTAAACACGACGTTTTTAATAGGAGCAGGTTTCAGCTACTTATGCTTTCCTTCAGAAATAGGGTACATAAATATTGATTGACGAATGAAACATAATGAAAAGTGCGATGTATTATAATTCCTCAATTAACGTACATTTTAAATGATGCATAGTGCATATTAAACATATTATTTTACAAATCAATGTTTCCTTGCTGACATCTTTATTCCAAATTATCCTCTGATTATATATCTAATTACAAAACTCACTTAGTTCAACGGTGACATGATCAGGTATGATCTATCAATTATATCAATTGCTTTCATGCCAAATGCTTTTGATACCCTCCAATACGTCAAAAATTCAACTTCAACTACAGAACAATTTAGTGATATCAAATTTCATCTGAATTCATCAAGCTCTTCCCACAGGTCCTCAGGCAAAATCACACAATCACCCCATAAGCTCCCGGAGTTGGAGCTCTCCATTATATTCATGGAATTTTAATTATACATCAACCAATACGTCTCTGTTAACAGCAAATTCACCTTCCTGGATTCCCAGAGACTCCGGCTGTATGAATAGGAATATAATACATTTTTTTACTTTACAAAGACAACATCAAAATCTGTATCTTATTATGCTCTGTAACACTGCTCATCTGCCATAATCTGTGGCAATAAAGTTGATTAGTGAAAAATGTTTCATTTCCTTCTTGCACTATGCATTCTTCTTCATACTATTATGGAAACTAACTTCATCCACACATGTTTGTGTTCCTTTAAACATTTTAAATCTTGCAATATTTACCATATTATTTTACTAATTTCTTCCTGGTTTTTATGTTTTGAGACAATAGATCCCATTCTTATTGACCTCATATGGTCCAAAATACTATTTTGTCTCCCCTTTCTTGAATCTCTTCTAGAATTCCGCATGAGAACAAGTTATCCAACTTCATATTTCTTCAAAGTACATTAATGTTGATGACCACATTAGTATTGCATTATACGTACATGTACCTCTGTTATTGTTCTTCTTTGATTATAATCTTGAGTGTAGCGTTTTTCTGCAGTGGCAATGTTTTGAGCAACTTTGCTGCTATGAGCATTTGCATCCTTTTATTCAAGACCATGTGAATCTTCCATCCTTGGAATACAATCATGATTTCAACAAGTAAAATGGCTTTCCTGTAAGGTAGAACAGTTGAAAATGATTCATTTGGCTTGCCCTTTATACATAACTTCAAAAAGTATTAACAAACTTCAAGACTTGTTCAAAACCTGTAGATTTATGCCTTGAAGTTTGTATTGCAAATAAAACACCCTCCAATTATATCCTATTAGCAATTGCTTTGTTCTGTATTGCATAGTTTTAACAAGCAAGATTGAACTCTTCCCTACAAGACCATTGGTCTGGGGATGGTAAGCTGATGATATTCTATGCTCTGTTCTAAGTTGTTGCTGCATTCAGTATTAACACTGTTGATAAATTTCTAATCTTGGTCTGAAATGATTCTTTGAGCACAACCGAAACTTGATATTGAATATGCATATGAAAGTGAAGTACACTATGAATGGTGTTCAAGCTCGTTGTGCACTTATATCTTTCACATTTGAAAACAAAATCTTTCACTTCATCTGCCATATTCAGTCTATAGTAAAACCTTGCATTTATCTTTTCAAGGGTCTTATCCCTCCCAAGATGGCGGCCACCTGTAGCGAATATTTCACTTGAAGTACTTGTAATTCCACAAAATTTAAATTGAAAGTCCAAATTAAAATGGATGTTGAATGATGATCTAATTACATGTATTATCTGTTTCCTCATCTCCTCTACTTCGCTTTGGGTAGGCAGAACGTTTTGCTCCGCAAGATGCATGGTGAACTGGTGATTGCTTTTGTTTGAATAATGCTGTGTTCGGACACATATGGCCTCTCTCCAATAGTCCACCGAATCCTAACCTTACCATTTATTTCGGTCGTTTTCCTCGCGGTGCAGTAGGCGATCATCAATTCATTCTTGAATGGCCGTTTGTATCCTGGCTTTGGCAATGTCGTGTAGTGTTTGAGCAGTGGTGACTGGTTGTCGTGGTTATGCGTAGCGGATGAAACCTGGTCCAGGCACAACAAAGGAAGCTTACTTTATCCTGTTGGATACAGTGACCGGGGGGGTCACTTTATCCGGAGGGTCACCCAGTCCTACTGCGGGCGAAAACGGTTAATTCTCACCGACATGGCTGATGATAAGTAGTGTCTCCACGCATTGCATTGAAATTAATTGCTATATGCTAAGATGAAGACGGCGATCACAGATGTGTCCATTGTGGTGTCAGTTTCAAATCCAAGTTAGTCAAGCACAGAGTTCCCACCGTATGTTCGTAGAGGCTCTGAAGCAGCCAGTTTTGGAAACCGATACAGTACATGTAGTCATACCAGTCTTCACAAAGATGCCCTTGTCGACGAGATATTACTTGTACGTTTATATCGTGTGTTACAATAATTGCGGTTTGGTCGTTATGCGCCTGTCATTGGTAACATGGGTACCCCCTCCATAGGGGCCAATGTCGGGATTTGTAGGGGATTTGACACCGCTGATTGGATTGTGGTTTTTTCGTTTGACTATAGACGGGCAATTTGACCGGTTATTAATCCCCAACTGTGGGGCATTGGATTTAATAAAGGTTAAATACCGACACATTGGGGGGGGGGGGCAGGGGGGGGGGGGGGTGTGTGGGCGGGTCGGGGGGGGGGGGGGGGGGGGGGGGGGGGGGGGGGGGGGGGGGGGGGGTGGGGGTGGGGGGGGGGGGGGGGGGGGGGGGGGGGGGGGGGGGGGGGGGGGGGGGGGTGGGGGGGGGGGGGGGGGGGGGGGGGGGGGGGGGGGGGGGGGGGGCAACGATGTGTTACATGCATATTAGATTACATATTAGAGTAGATATCTATGCCACGTTACAATGACAGATACATCCATTGCCTCTTCATCTTCGTCCACGTATCCCTGGAACTCGTCATCACTAAAGTCGGAGTTATTGTCTGACAAATTATGTTTGTGCCGACGCGCAGGGATCTCTAATAAAATAAGCATTAAGCAGACTACGTTTTAATATCAATAATTTTGATGACCTCTGGTTATATTGAAGGGTACCGATGCAGATGCGGGATTTACATCAGCTTTTGATGATAAGGATAATATACGTAGCGCACCATGTAATGAATACTCATAAAATGTACATGACGTCATATTAAGTGAAACAGCTAATGTCAATGCCATTGCAATGTACTGCGTTTCCAATCCCGTTCCGTAAGGTCTTCAATCTATGAGCGGACGGGCAGGTGAAGACCCTGCTTAGCAAGGCCCGGCACCTTCATCATTTACACACCAAGTCGACGATTTGATGCAAGAGTCTTCTCACATGACTTAAGGATGACGGTCCACTTGCTTGGTTCCCCATCATAAACTATGCATGATATAAGTACACTGTAGTTAAATCACAGTACAGATCGCACAACGGATAACATACACATTCATAACACAAATTAATCCAACAGTATATGGTTTTATAAGCACCCAGTAGTTAAAGCGAATGGGTGCACCGACCTGTGCACGGTCGGAGACTATATATACCAGGCAAGTGATGTTACACTTAAGCATACGCAAAGACCCTAATAACTAAAGAGAATGAATGGCACAGTCGACCGCCAAAGACGCATTCAATCTGACAGCACAGTATCTAGATCACTGAGCCGACGCTCAGCAATAGTTTTCAATTGTAAAAGTACCACCTGGCTTTGCCCTTCATATAAAGAGGGCAGGTCACATGACCTATAGTACAAGGCTGTTTGCTCTCATTGAAATTGTGGAAATTAGGCCCTACGCCCCATAATTTTGAAATGTTCCGATAGTCCCATAGCAACGAGCCAGACAACCAATGCCCTTTGGAACATGCTGTACATAAAGTACAAGAAGTACAATGAACACCTTAAATAGTTGAGAATCACCTCTAACCTTTATAAAACAACATAAACCACGTGATCTACTTGCAGTGACTGTCCGTTTTGGCGTTCGAAAACGATTGACCTTCGATCTGCTTATACAGACCTCGTGAGCTTTACCTACCCTCTGGAAGTTGACTAGGCTCCAGCTTAATATTCACACTAAGGTACATAGAAAGTGCTACCTCTTTCTTACCAAGACCAAAGATGGGCGAATTTTCAGAAGTGGTTTTCAAGTTTCTGGAAAAGCGCCATTTTTACGAGTGAGATTTGTTGTATGATTATATGCATACATTAACTTGTCTCCGACTTTTCATGTTCATTAATGATTCAAAGGACATATATGTATAATGGTTTAACTGTCATGATTTACTTCTTCCTTTTCTTTGGTGGTGGTATAGCTGCCACAATGTGTGGTGCATTGCTAACTAAGTGTTCTGCTACTATGCATTTTAGCTGATGCACCTTGCCCTGTATGGCACTATTGCTTTAGCTAAATCGTTAAACTTAGCATGTATAGATTCGGCACCCTGCTCCCCAAGTAGGCAATGGGTATTGTGCCCTCTGGAAAGTTTGTCCGAAAGAACTCCACACAGATTGTTCTGTTTAAAACACATTTTAATGACAACAGTGAACATACGGAAGAACGGATGTATTACCTACCTAGTTCATGGACTTGAGCCTCATCTATGAAGTTGTGATCATAAATTGAATGGCATTTTGCAAAACTTTGAAAATGCATTTAAAAAATCATAGTACTGGTGCAACTATGGTATGATATGTATGCACTCTCTGCGATAGTAGCATTCGTCCTGCTCTTTGAGGAACTTTCTTCGCTGCAGGAGAAAATGATTGATGGATCACTTTCTTCAGTTGAGCTGCGACCATCAGCAAGGCTTCTTCTCCTGAACTTTCCCACAGCTCAACCCATCTTTGGAGACATTCCATTGGACACCTCTATGTAGTACATTCGTACTGCAAGCGCTCTTGCGTCAATATCGGACACATTTGGCATGTGTACAGCGAGGGACTCCAATTCCTTGGATGCACTCTCTGCGATAGTAGCATTCGTCCTTCTGCTCTTTGAGGAACTTGCTTCGCTGACTGACCTCACTTCGAAGCAGCAGCTTCGGGATTACCCCTCGAAGTCTTTCTTCGCTTGAAAGGTGCCCACACATGATTTGCCTCTTTACTTAGCTTGCCGCATTTCTTCGCTGGTTGATGTTTGGTTCTTAAAAGAACCGTTTTCGCAATTGAAACCGTTCCCGTCTTCAGCCATAAATTCGAAACTTTTAATTAATATTATTAAATTGTTACAATAACGTAACAATTTTAATGAGTTCACTCAAAAATGGCGTGTTTTCTAAGCTTCAACGTTTGCAAGCAGAATTTTGACGGTAAAAATAACTGTTACGTTGTAAACATTGGTGTCTATGGTGCAATAACCATCTCTCGGTATACAAATCGATTTACTGTCGCATATAACGCCCAGTGCAAAACGGCATGCTAAACACTTTTCGACCTAAACAAACGTGTCTCCCACGAAAACACACAAAGTATTTCCCGGGTTTGAAATATGACTCGGCCAAACATTGGGCAGGTTTTTTTCCTCTTGTTGTGTTGATCTGCTGCCTCAGAGCTGAGAATACTCTATAAATCGGTTTTTTGAACAGGGACACTTAAAAACAAAAACAAACAGACGTGTTAGTCAGGTAACATTTTACTTATTTCCGGTACTTGTTTACAAATGTTGCGTTGTCAGCTTTTCAATGTTAAAAAATCAAGTGAACATTAAAACACACCCTAAGGACAAGTATCACGATTTCCACTGTAAGCCATACCACCAACCAGTAATTGGTGATTCAACTTATGGACAAGCAAGTTCAGAAAAGAAACCATAAGAAAGTGAAGAAGAGACTATCATTGTATGAGGATGATGAATTTGTCGATATGTTAATTGTTAGTGAACCAGATACACCTGCAGCTTCTGAACAGCTGCCAGGGGCAATTGGAGAGATTCCTATTCACCCCTAAGAGCCACCCATACACAGGGACCAACACCTGATCTACCACTGCTAAGGCGTTCAAAACCGATACAGCGACCCCCAAATCGGTATTGGTGACTGTGAGGACACAGTCTGATGGAGAGGGGAGAAGCTAGTATAATGTGCAAGAGTATTCTAGTGTCTATTGCCATGTAGTATACCCTAACTACAACTTAGTAATTGAATTGCGTGTAAAAGTCTCTTGATTATAGTTACTTGCTAAGCTACTTACGGGGCAGTAGTTGGGTTACGTTTGTGCTGCTGGTATGCACTGCGCTAGCAGGGGAGGATCCTGGATTTTGGGGAAAGGTCTGATAATATATTCACAACTGGGGGCCCCCTCCCGTGACAGCAAGCCGCTTTTTTGCTTTTGCGTTTATTTAGCATGAAATTCACAGTGATATCCAATACATGCAAATAAAGAAAAACATTCTCTACGAGAAAGTTGGTGGGATATAGGATTTGAAGGCAATTGGTGGTGTAAAAAGCAAGGAAACAAGGTCTTATCAGAAGGGAAAATGTAATAGTCCTATATTTAGCACATTTCTAGGGCGTATGTTGTTTGCGTGCTAAATATAGGACTATTACATTTTCCCTTCTGATAAGACCTTGTTTCCTTGCTTTTTACACCACCAATTGCCTTCAAATCCTATATCCCACCAACTTTCTCCTAGAGAATGTTTTTATTTACTTGTTTTCTTAATATTCTTTGTCACACCCAATGTCTAATTTTCGATTGTGTATCAGAGTATAACATCGATTATTTATATAATAGCGAGTCCTCCATCCGATTCTGAAGCTAGTGGTGAAATTTTGATCGCTTAAAAGTGTTCCTGTCCCGAGTTATGCGTTGCCAAGAAGGAGGAGAAGAAGACGACCCGCCCCTTGTTCCGAGACTGGGTACGAGAACGGGCAGTACACTCTTGTTCTCTACAACCACGCGGTTCTGCGACATGAAACAAAAACGAAACTACTCATTTTTGACTTCTAGATCGATTGCTAAAACAAGCTACACGATCCGATCGTCGGAAGTGTGTTATTACAGACGGGTCGCTTTTTTTTAATGACATTCATAGTCGGGGTCAAATCCTATATGGAAGTTTCTAACGAAACTTCCGATACATCACGCGATATCCGGATTACTAGAGCCTGCATGGATAGCAACGAGAAAAACTCTTCATTCTTCACAATGCTATGGTTCCTACTGCTCAAGCGATTAAATTCGTGACGCAAAGCGTTTGTGAATTTGTGACCGAAGCTAGTCTCGCGGGCCATGACGCAATAAATTAGAAATTACTCCTGGAGACTATAGGCAACATTCCGTGTGCTAGCGCGCCAGAATCCTGGCGGTACCAATCAGATTGCAGCGGTCACATGACCGACGATGAATACATGCTGTGGTATTTACGACCTTGTGATGAGTATACACATGTATTCTGACGAAGATACGCTATCGTGACGGCTTCTAAGCAGCTGGGTTACTGTGAATTGCGTCCAAATCAGAGAGCAGCTGTGCGAAGCTTTTTGAAGGGCAGAGACGTATTTGTGTGTCTTCCAACTGGAAGTGGGAAGTCACTGTGCTATTGCCTGCTTCCCTACCCGTTTGATACTCTCAGACACGGAGAGCGGAACAGTTTGGTGCTTGTGGTTAGCCCCCTTATCTCTCATGCACATGAAAGATCAGGTAAGAGCTGTGAAGGAAAGAATCTATCTGCAGTATACGGTCTAGATTAGAAGAAGAAGAACAGAACGAAATGTGCAATTCCAGGTATCAGCTTATTTTTGTGAGCCCGGAGGCCCTTCTGGATGACGAGCGCTGGCGGGAGATACTCATGGATGACAACTTTCAGGAGAATCTTGTTGCTCTTGCCATAGATGAAGCTCACTGCGTCAAAAAATGGTAGGCATTTGTTAGAGAAAAAAGATTACTTCATAATGCTTTATTTTGATTGACTAGGGGCGAAACATTCCGTAAGGCTTTTTTAGAGCTTAAAAATATGAACATGTGAGAGCCACTGCAACCATGGAAACACGTAAAGCTGTTTGTTGGTTGCTGGGAATAGTCAATCCTGTAGTTATTCTGGAAGTACCTGATCGCCCTAACATAAAATACACTGTCCGTGCTCTTGATGAATCAATGGAGGATACCTTTGCACCCTTGGTGGACAATTGAGATTGAACGCGACAAGATTATTATATACTGCCGTACATATGATGACTGCTCATCAATATACCTGCATTTACGGTCAAGACTTAGAAAGGAGATGACAGAGCCAATAGGGGCAAGGAATCTAGCAGAGTATCGATTGGTTGTCATGTTTACAGCCTGCACAACAGCCTCTGTTAAGGATGCCATACTGCAGTCCTTCTGCCATTCAACAGGAAGTAACCTTCATGTGGTTATAGCCACAGTGGCATTAGGTATGGGACTTGACTGTCCTAGAGAAGAGTGGTCCATTGGGGGCCGTCACATGATTTAGAACAATATGCACAGGAAACAGGTCGTGCAGGAAGAGATAACAAGCCCTCTACTGCGTTGCTGTATTTGCCAGATAAGAAATATTCACAGGTTGATCAAAGCATGAAGGATTATTTCAGGAACACAGACAAATGTAGAAGAATGATGCTGCTTGAACGCTTCCAAGACAAACAAACAACACACATGGTACCCATACACACCAGTATTAACATTTGCAGTTGTGACATATGTGAAATTCATTGTGTGTGCATTACATGTAGAATGCGTGTTGTCCAATGTGAAAAATAACTTCTTTCCTATTCATCAGTGTGTAATAATTCTTCTGCCTTTACTAGCTGCTTCATCATCCATTTTTTAAGTTCATCTATATCAGCTGATTTCATACAGGTAGCGAAATTCTTGTGTTTTTGACCAGTAGAACATTTGAATACTTCACTTGTTTCATGTAGCTGTTTGATTAAAATTTCCATATCCTACTTGCAAGAACATTTAGAATGCCGATCTGAAGGTTTCTCATTAACCTTATCAAATTGATTCAACACCTTCACAGTGCAGTGCATCCAATGCTCTTTCCTATAAGATGCACTGCACCATCAGTGATGTTGGATCTAAGTCGCACCAATGCAATATTTATTTAGGTGTTCTAAGAACAGATCACATGGTATATTTTTCCCTTGTGGTCCATGAATGTTGACTGTTCTGTTCCACATAAGCTGCATAGCAATTCTTGGAGAAAAAAGGAATGAATGCTAAGCCAGGAGATGAAAGGCCTCTATTGAATAGTTAGTTCTGTTTGTGTGTTTAAAAATGAGTAGAAAGTACCGCCAACATCGTATAATCCTGTGTTCATCTCCTTCGCGGATAGCATCTTTGAATTCAAAAAGGAGGCCAAGCTGAATTACTTCACATGCGTATTCATAAACATGGTCTAAATTGTGTGTGCGTTTTCTTTATCAGCATATTTAAGCTTGAGGACAAAGAGCAAGCACATATTATGAAAACTGCAGCAAAAAAATAGAAAAAAAAATAATTAGGCATTTTAGAGAAGGTGTCCTACTCCGATTGGGCCACACCCATAGTTCCTGTGGTAATAGGAGATGGTTCAGTGAGGATCTGTGGAGATTATCAAGTGACTTTAAACCCATGTTTAGAAGTGGATCAGTATCCCTTGCCTAAACCTGAAGAGTTATTTGCAACCTTAGCAGGGGGTGAACAGTTTACTAAGATGGATTTGAGTCAAGCCTACTTACAGTTAGAACTGGAGGAGGAATCAAAAAGATTGGTGACAATAAATACACATAAGGGGCTGTATAGGTTCAACCGCCTTCCATTTGGGGTTGCATCTGCACCAGCAATATTTCAAAAGGTGATGGAATCAGTGTTGCTGGGTATACCTCGGGTGGTGTGCTACTTAGATGATATCCTAATAACTGGTTCTACTGTAGCTGAACATTTGCGGAATGTCGAGAGGGTACTGAAACAATTGCGAACATTTGGTATTCAAGCTAAGAAGGATAAATGTGCTTTTCAGAAAGAATCCTTAGAATTTTTAGGGCACGTGGTGGATAAGAAAGGGTTGCACACCTCTCCTAGGAAGGTCGAAGCCATTTTGCAAGCACCGGTTCCACAGAATAAGAAAGAATTGAGGTCGTTTTTGGGATTAGTACATTATTATGGGAAGTTCATTCCCAAATTGTCTAGTCTGTTAAGTCCTCTCAATGACCTGTTAAAAGAAGACCATCAGTGGCAATGGTGTCCAAGGTGCAATCAAGCTTTTGTGGCTGCAAAAGAAGCATTGTCCAGAGCTCCTGTGTTAGTACATTATGACCCTTCCTTACCTGTTAGGGTAGCAGGAGATGCTTCAGCATCTGGAATAGGAGCTGTTATTTCACACATGTTTCCTGATGGTAGTGAACACCCAATAGCGTATGCATCTCGCACATTATCCAAGGCAGAATGCAACTATGCGCAATTGGAAAAGGAGGCACTTTCCTTGATTTTTGGAATCAAACGATTCCATATTTTCCTGTATGGCCGACCTTTTACCTTGGTAACAGACCATAAACCACTGTTGTGCATCTTGGGCCCAAAACAAGGAATTCCTGAGTTAGCAGCAGCCAGACTGCAGAGATGGGCATTAGTTTTAGCAGCATATAATTATGAGCTTGAGTTCCGTCCTACAGAGGGGCATGGAAATGCTGATGGACTATCACGACTACCCCTTCCACAGGTGGCACATAGTGATCAAGAAATAAACAGATTGAATGTAGCACAGATTGAAGCATTACCGGTATCGGCTGACCAAGTACAAAACAATACATTGCGGGACCCGATTTTGAGTAAGGTGTTGCACTATACTCGGAACAGCTGGCCTCCAGTAGTACCAGACGAGTTAAAAGCTTACTGGATCAGACGAAATGAATTGTCAGTGGAATGTGATTGTCTATTTTGGGGAATCAGGGTTATCATACCTTCTTTGTTACAACCTAAGGTTAAGGCAGAGTTGCATAATGACCATCCAGGGGTGGTGAGGATGAAGTTGCTGGCTCGGGGCCATGTGTGGTGGCCAGGATTAGATAAGGAATTGGAAGATCTAGTAGGGGGATGTCTAGAGTGTCAGTCTCACAAACATACACCTAGTGTTGCGCCATTACACCCTTGGATTTGGCCAACTCGTCCTTGGAGGCGTATCCATGTGGATTTTGCTGGGCCTTTCCTGAACAAGATGTTTCTTGTGGTTGTGGATGCCCATTCGAAATGGCCGGAGGTGATACCAATGTCGTCCACTACAGCCGTGAAGACCATTGAGGCTATGAGGCAATTGTTTGGAACATATGGCATTCCAGAACAAGTGGTGAGTGACAATGGTCCACAATTTGTGGCCGATGAATTTGCAATATTCCTGAAGCAGAATGGAGTCAAGCATATTCGGTGCGCCCCGTACCATCCTTCATCTAATGGCATAGCAGAGAGATTTGTCCAGACATTCAAAACCGCTATGAAGGTTAATAAGGTGACACCAGCTAACCTCTCCCAACGGTTGAATAGTTTTCTTTTGTCCTATCGCAATACACCCCATACCACTACTAATGAAGCACCAAGTACATTGTTCCTGGGAAGGAAATTGCGATCCTTGCTAGATTTGTTGAGACCAAGTGTGGAAAAAAAGGTCTTTGATCATCAGACTCAGCAGAAGGACTATCGCGATGCTCATGCTAAGTTCAGAGAATGTATGGTGGGAGAACAGGTGCTGGTTTTTGATCCAAGGAACAAAAGGTGGGAGCGTGGATTGGTGGTGGAGAGGAGTGGCCCTACCTCTTATGTGGTTCAAATACGGGACGATGTGTTGTGGAAAAGACATATTGATCACATCAAGCCGATCGCTGGGTCAACTCTAACTAATCCTGGAAGTACCACCTCAAGTGCACCTATAGTAGAGTTTCGACCGCTCCAGAGCACACCTAATAGTAGTACCTTATGTGAACCACTACTCCCCACCCCAGCACAGGAGGTTCGGCCACCGGAGGTGACTGCAAGTTATCCACTTAGTCAACCCACAGTGCTACCTGAGAAACCTCTAGATCAAACCCCAATGTCCCCACAGACAACCATGGAAAATTGTACCCCACAGCCGTCAGCTACTGTACAGCCAGCTTCAAATACACAGCAAGATCATACACCACAGCGGCGTTATCCGACAAGGATTCGACGTCCACCAGAGAGACTTTGATTCTATGTGGGGAGGAGGTGTAGTGTATTTGGTATATATATGTTTGTATATGTAGGTCTGGGAACTAGTATGAACCGCGCATGTGCAGAGTGTTCTGTGGTTTTTCCTCGTTGGTGATTTAACATATTTGTGAACCCAAATTTGTGGTGCGGGACACTACAGAAGACACTTTGTACAAACGTTTCCATATCACCTATAAATAAAATGCAGTAATATTTTTGAACAGCTGGTTTATTAATGTCATACCCCCATTAAACACATCTTAGTGTGCCAGTCTTCTGCAACTGGTATTAGACCATCAAGACGCTCTTCTCCCCTTTCAGCATTGCTCCTTGTACCCTTGCATCCTCTTACACGTGCAACCGTTAACTGATCACCACCTTAGTACGAGTATACACATGACTGTGAACTATTATTGAAATTAATAACACTTGCCAAATGCGATAGGGTGGCATGTATCATTGTGCACTATCTAAAGCGCTTGCGCGTATGGGATATGCCAAATGCCAAGTTCCAAATGCCAAATGTAGCGTAAAAATCCATCGTGGGCTAAGCTGAGAGAAATCTGGCGTGCTTGGTATTGAAGCACCCTATGCATGTCTATGGGAAGATATACGGCAATATTCGATGATGCGCAAACCGCGAATTAATTACCTTGTCCGCTTAGCCGCTGATTTCTGGATAGGTATTCAGTGGTGTGTATTTCGTAAATCATTATGGTTATTGGCTCTATAATAATACACGATGAAGACCAACATATATGAGCATTTAAAAAATTGGAAGATGTGCATGTGTCACAACTCTTGTTCATTTAATTTGACATAACGGACTTAACACGGACCACTTTCCTAGGCAACTCGGTCCAAATCATTGACACTATTATGTAGGGAATCCTGTTGCCTGAACCAGTATATAAATGATTTAATTATCGTACATGGAATGTTATCCGTGCACCTATACCATGCGGCATGCTATGTTCTTCCACACGAGCGATGTAAGTTATAATTGATTGGTTTCAAAGATATAATATCAAGCCGGTGTACCTGGTCTTCAGGGCTGCTACTTAACCGCATAGTCAGCCACAAATCAATCAATTATATATATATATAATTGATTGGTTTGTGGCTGACTATGAAGTTAAGTAGCAGCCCTGAAGACCAGGTACACCGGCTTGATATTATATCTTTGAAATGCATGGGTGAAAGTGACCGCAAAGTCTATAGAGCAGCAAAAGATATATGTAATTATGAAGCCGGTGTGTTTATTTGTCAGCTGGTCTTAACCGCATAGTCAGCCACAAACCAATCAACTATAACTTACATCGCTCGTGTGCATGGAAAAACATAACATGCATGCATGGTAGGTGCACGGATAACATCCCCATAAACCCCATGCATGATAATTAAATCCTTTGTATACTAGTGTCAGACAATATAGGAATTCTCCGTCTCGTGCCTTTAAAATTGACTCACTCACGGGGCACGTAAGGTCCCCCTCCCTCTGTGTACCAGTTTTATACTGAACTCGGTTCCGCACCCCTCCTAGCGCTACACAACAACGTTTGTTGCGACCAGTTGAATAGGCATAGTCGTTCACGTAGTTTGTTCAAGTAACTGACGTACAACGACAGATGTGGCGTATACGCAACTATCATTAGCACCATGCAATACGGCTACTGCTAAGCATCAGTGGCGTGGTGGCCTAGGGT
Source organism: Ephydatia muelleri (assembly GCA_013339895.1). Classification (NCBI taxonomy): domain Eukaryota; kingdom Metazoa; phylum Porifera; class Demospongiae; order Spongillida; family Spongillidae; genus Ephydatia; species Ephydatia muelleri. The sequence continues at coordinate 9,473,833 of JABACO010000004.1, read as the reverse complement.
GGGCCAGGTAGGCCAGGCCCACCATGCGCGATAAAAAGGCAGGGTGCCGTTAGACAGCAGGGCGCCATTAATGCCAGCAATTGCGCTATCGGCTTAGCACTCTAACTTGCAAGTCAGTGAAATCACTCAGACCCGTCGAGGCTGGGTGACGATGGTGTAAAAGAAAGGTGCGCATTTAAAGGAAACGCAATAAAGCGCTTGCGCGTATGGGATATGCCAAATGCCAAATACCAAATGCCAAATGTAGTGTAACAACCCATCGTGGGCTAAGCTGAGAGAAATCTGGCGTGCTTGGTATTGAAGCACCCTATACATGTCTATGGGAAGATATACGGCAATATTCGATGATGCGCAAACCGCGAATTAATTACCTTGTCCGCTTAGCCGCTGATTTCTGGATATGTATTCAGTGGTGTGTATTTCGTAAATCATTATGGTTATTGGCTCTATAATAATACACGATGAAGACCAACATATATGAGCATTTAAAAAATTGGAAGATGTGCATGTGTCACAACTCTTGTTCATTTAATTTGACATAATGGACTTAACACGGACCACTTTCCTAGGCAACTCGGTCCAAATCATTGACACTATTATGTGGCATCGTCTAGGGAATCCTGTTGCCTGAACCAGTATATAAATGATTTAATTATCGTACATGGAATGTTATCCGTGCACCTATACCATGCGGCATGCTATGTTCTTCCACACGAGTGATGTAAGTTATAATTGATTGGTTTCAAAGATATAATATCAAGCCGGTGTACCTGGTCTTCAGGGCTGCTACTTAACCGCATAGTCAGCCACAAACCAATCAATTATATATGACTATGCGGTTAAGTAGCAGCCCTGAAGACCAGGTACACCGGCTTGATATTATATCTTTGAAATGCATGGGTGAAAATGACCGCAAAGTCTATAGAGCAGCAAAAGATATATGTAATTATGAAGCCGGTGTGTTTATTCGTCAGCTGGTCTTAACCGCATAGTCAGCCACAAACCAATCAACTATAACTTACATCGCTCGTGTGCATGGAAAAACATAGCATGCATGCATGGTAGGTGCACGGATAACATCCCCATAAACCCCACGCATGATAATTAAATCCTTTATATACTAGTGTCAGACAATATAGGAATTCTCCGTCTCGTGCCTTTAAAATTGACTCACTCACGGGGCACGTAAGGTCCCCCTCCCTCTGTGTACCAGTTTTATACTGAACTCGGTTCCGCACCCCTCCTAGCGCTACACAACAACGTTTGTTGCGACCAGTTGAATAGGCATAGTCGTTCACGTAGTTTGTTCAAGTAACTGACGTACGACAGATGTGGCGTATACGCAACTATCATTATTACTGCTAAGCATCAGTGGCGTGGTGGCCTAGGGTGGGCCAGGTAGGCCAGGCCCACCATGCGCGATAAAAGGGCAGGGTGCCGTTAGACAGTAGGGCGTCATTAATGCCAGCAATTGCGCTATCGGCTTAGCACTCTAACTTGCAAGTCAGTGAAATCACTCAGACCCGTCGAGGCTGGGTGACGATGGTGTAAAAGAAAGGTGCGCATTTAAAGGAAACGCAATAAAGCGCTTGCGCGTATGGGATATGCCAAATGCCAAATACCAAATGCCAAATGTAGTGTAACAATCCATCGTGGGCTAAGCTGAGAGAAATCTAGCGTGCTTGGTATTGAAGCACCCTATACATGTCTATGGGAAGATATACGGCAATATTCGATGATGCGCAAACCGCGAATTAATTACCTTGTCCGCTTAGCCGCTGATTTCTGGATATGTATTCAGTGGTGTGTATTTCGTAAATCATTATGGTTATTGGCTCTATAATAATACAAGATGAAGACCAACATATATGAGCATTTAAAAAATTGGAAGATGTGCATGTGTCACAACTCTTGTTCATTTAATTTGACATAACGGACTTAACACGGACCACTTTCCTAGGCAACTCGATCCAAATCATTGACACTATTATGTGGCATCGTCTAGGCAATCCTGTTGCCGAACCAGTATATAAATGATTTAATTATCGTACATGGAATGTTATCCGTGCACCTATACCATGCGGCATGCTATGTTCTTCCACACGAGCGATGTAAGTTATATTTGATTGGTTTGTGGTTGACTATGCGGTTAAGTAGCAGACCAGCTGACGAATAAACATACCGGCTTCATAATTACATGTACACTTGATGCACGGGAACAAGTGACCGCATAGTCTATAGTGCAACCCGGGCGGTGCATGTTCGCGCGCATGCACCAATCGCGCCTCCATGCGTGCCTGTATATATAAGGACACGCACAACTCAACGCACATCAATTAATAGCAGTTCAAGATGCTTCGCTACGTCAGTGTTGCCGCCCTGCTCATCGTGACTTGTAGTGCGTATGCACGCAATGGATTCCGCGTAGCCACTTCCAACCGCGGCTACAATGTGAAATTCACAGCATCTAATTCAACGTTCCTGGCGATTGCACAGGACCTGGGAATCATGGAAGGTGAAATGTAAGCAGACGTATAGTGGGTCGATTTATAACATACTGAAGTGTGTAATATTGTGCCCTTAATTTATCTTGATCATTTAGAGATGCCCAGTTTGACAGCCCGCTCTACGGAGGAGGCGGAGGAGGGGCTTTCAACAGCTTAGGTGGGGCAGTGAAGCAGATTAACATCCGATCCGGTTCGTTAATAGATGCAATTCAGCTCGTGTACCAGAACGGCCAGTCGTCCGGCGTTTACGGAGGTGGTGGCGGAGGTCCAGCATCTTTTGTCCTAGGACCCGATGAAAGCGTAGTAGCGATATCCGGCAGATCTGGAGCATTGGTCGACAGCCTTACCTTCTACACGAACATGGGGCGTGTCTTCGGTCCACTGGGAGGTGGCGGAGGCTCTTCATTCCATGTTTCCCAGTGCAATCTTCAAGGAATCTATGGTCGTTCTGGAAGTGCGCTTGATGCTATCGGGTTCCACTGCTGAACAAGAATCTCCGCGCATCGAGAGCGATTTGTTACAATGCAATTAATTCGAATTCCAATGTTATAATAGATTTGGCTCAACTGACATATCGTTCGTGTCTATCGATGCACACTGGGCTCACTCCTATTTGAAGCACACTTGGCCCTGGTCGCTAACATGAAACTATTTGACGCACACCAGGCATACTGGTCTCTAACGTGACCTTATTTGGCGCACACTGGGCTTGCATGCCGGCTGCTAAGATGACCCTATTTGATGCGCACTGGGCATAGTCCTATTTGACGCACACCTTTCATACTGGTCACTAATATGAACTTATTTGGCGCACACTGAGCATGCAGGCTGCTAAGATGACCCTATTTGATGCACACCTGGTATAACACGACGCTATTTGATGCCCACCGCTTCTATTAGACTATGCACACCGGGCATACTCATATTTGAAGCACACTGGACCCTGGTCGCTAACATAAACCTATTTGGCACACACTGGGCATACAGACTGCTTAAGATGACCCTACTTGTGGCACACCAGGACCCTGTTTGATGCACACCTGGCATACTGGTTGCTAACATGATCCTATTTGACGCACATGATCTTACTTGATAACACCAGGCATACAGGTTGCTAACATGACCCTATTTGATGCACACCTGGCATACTATTTGACACACATGATCCTACGTGATGCACACCAGAGATACTGCTTGCTAACGTGACCCTGTTTAATGCACACCAGGCTTACTGCTTGCTAAAGTGACCCTGTTTATTGCACACCAGCCTTATTGGCCACTAACATGACACTATTCGACACACACTGTGTAAGTGTTGTAGCCTTATATTCATAAAATAAGCTTCTTTGAGCCTAAAGAAATCCTTGAAGAGACTTCAATTTAGCAATGGCAGATCCTATTTCTATTGTACTTGACTGGAGAAGCTGGCTGCTTTTGTGTATTCTTTTAAGGAGTGCATTCCAAAATACATGAAAACAGTTTCAAGTGTGTCCATTATAATTGCGATTAAAAAAGTGCTTCTGATCTTGTATGACATTTCTGTAAGGAGTCATCAGCAATTTGCTGTAGATAATTACGGTACGTCTTATGATGCTGTTGGCCATCATGCATCCTGAAGGTACCCGTCAAAGGAAAAAGGACCAAACTGGTGCTGGCAGATTATGATAAGCTTAAGCCATTTGGTTTTCCCATCCACACATGCATAGATAGGTATTAAAATGCAACATATTCATATTTTTACAAGAAATGAAGAGCAGTTAATTGGACATTATGATGCTCATTCATAAACCCTTGCAAACGTCCTGTACTCCATCAATGAAAGGTGACGTGGGCTGTTATTGAAAATCCTATGCTTTATAGGGAATAGTTTATTCTCCTACACCTTTGGACATATGGATAGTAGTTAGCTGGTTTTGTAGCTTATACCAACATTTTGTAACCTGTGTGGAGAAAATAAAAAAGCAACTAAAATTTAATACAGTGCAAATGAATAGCATATATGGCTGGAAGCAGACAAAGAACCAGACAAAGGGACAACGTAGATTGGGGATATAGGTTGTTGAGTGGTGAGAGTTGCAGACAGAGAGGCAAGCTTGACCTGCTAACCTTAGACAAACACCCACGCTATATGCTTAAACCCATGCCCTATCTAACTAAGCAGGGATGGGGTTTAAAGCCTCTTCTGACAACATTAAATCTTGTTTACTCCCTAAAGAATAATGAGCATGGCACAAATTGTATGTGATCAAGTGAGCCCATGCAACATAGCCATGCGTGCATGTGCTTGAGTATTGCGCGCGCAACGTATATGTGGTTTATAAAGGTCAGCATCATAGGCTAAAACAAAAACTCGCCCAGCTGGGTATGAAACGGCGAAATCAATATATGAGTATAATCTCGATGTGTATAGTACATGATTTTGTATACTTATATGCGTAGAGCAAAGGAACCTATTAAGGAACAACCAACTTCCCTTGACTGCTGCAGCCAGACTATGCAGGCTAGAGAGATAATGTAAACACTGTTGGATAGAGAATTTAACGTAGATTACAACTGTACTAACCATAGGATACGTTTTATGAATCCTGGTACCGAAAACTCACTTTTCGGCAAACATACCTCAATGTATGGGAAAGGTACCAAATAACACGGCGCGACAGTGTACCGTATGCAGCCTTGTATATTGCACCCATACTAATCAATACTCGTCTGCACTCGACACGTGGGCAGTTTTTCATACGTCACGAATGCGGCGCCTGTATACGTCTCAGAACGAACACTTCGCTTATACGTATGATATCGCGGTCTGCATATGGATTCAGTATATTCGTCATCACCTGTCTGCATACTTCAGATGAACGCGTGCAGACTCTGTACACGTCATGTATTCGAATCGTTTCAAATCCATTTTCTATTCTGCATACTTGAAGGCTAGTGCTTAAACCCTGAACCACGCCAGTCAGAATTTAACTGCAAAATTTAATCAAATTACAGCTGAAATACAACTTGGTCAAAAAATAAACAGGTATAGTTCCAAGCTGGCGATCAAAGTCTCCATCACATCCTGCTGATGTAGTTAGAAGGGCACTCTCCGCCTAGCAGAGGCCTCTTGGAAGGCGAGCACGAGCCTCTACTACTCTCGCGGCACTTGTCGACGGTTTCCTTACAAGCACACGCTAAAATATTACAGAGGTTATGCACAAAGAACTCAGCATTTACTTACTCTCTGACCGCGGTGGTAGCTAGCTTAGGCTTCACAATGCTATCGTCGTCATCCCCTTGGTTGGCCATGCAGCGAAACGTTTTCATTTGGCCGTAGTACACCCTGGCGTCGGCTCAAGAGCTGTGGTCAGACATAGCATGCCTACTGAGTAATCCACATGCACACATACAACGTACTATGCTCTTCGTAATGGCGTTCTATTGGTCGGCACTGTGTTTAAGAGAACAAACATGACGTAAGCACGTAAACCTTTGTGACAACTTGAAACGCCGCCTCACTGCATCTACTGAATCACACACTTGTCCTGGTTTGACATAAGCAACACCGTATAGTGTACAGTGTAAACACGCACAACTTACAAGGCCTAGACTGCTTAAGTCCGTTCGGTATGCCTTTATAACCTCCGCCTGTCACCCGCGTTGTCCGAAACTCTTGGAACTCTTTATCTTGCACAGTTGCACCTCACTGATTCGTCAGCTATATAGTGATCAAAATCAACAATCCAATTTCTCTTACGTTGGGAACGGGCTCCATTAGTACTGTCTCCACAGATAGCCCAGTAGTCCAACTTTCCTTTCCTCCTATTTCGTTGGGTACTCAACCAAGTTGCCTATTTTTGTTTCCTTTGCTCGATCGTGCGTCGTCACCTCCATTAATGACCAACATGTGCAAAACTTAAAACCGAGCATGCGCAGAAAATGATATCAAAATTAATTTCTCAAATAGGCCTACAGGCTACACCCCGCTAGAAATAGTCACAGATGTAGGTATCAGAAGTTTACAATGATTATAGGGATCCAATAACTTACCTGTGAGTTCGAAATAGTACGCGACTCGGTCGAGGTAATTATAGTAGCCACACTCATATGCGTTTTCATGGGTGTGGTTAAAACGGCCTATATTCCTATTTATTGCGCACTATCGTAATTTACGGGCTAAAGTGCCGCTCGCGATATGGGTGCGGTACCCAACAATACCCATCTGCACACTGCACTGGACATTGGCATATCTAGGTACGAGCAGAGATAATATAATTATCTCTGGTACGAGTATGTATATCGGTCCGCACACGTGCATGTCTGGATATGTATCTGCATACCATGGCGTGGGCAAACTCTGCATATTACTGCATACGATACTATGTCACGCAGTGTAAGGAACAACCACATCAAAGGATTGTTATATAAACTCTCAACCGCATGGGGTTTGTTTGGGGGAAGGGGGCGGGTGCTACTTGAAACTGGGTTGCCTAATTATGGCCAATAAACGACAGGCCTGTCTCCACTATGTGGGGTAGATGCTCTTCCTGAAGACATGGTTGGACCCCATGATGTAATCATGGCATCATGTGGTGTGTCAGGGCAGCACTTTCTGATAAAATAAGCTTTATTGAGGATGGTGTGGCACAAGAGGTGAAGAGGCAGGTTGATATCGAGGCTGCTGCAATGACAATTCAGTACCACTCCATCTATGTGGCTGCATGTGCAGTACATCCTGAGCAGGTGCAACATGCTGAACGTACCGGTACCTCTCCTCAAAGTTCAGAAAGTACCACTGATAATTCAGATGGAGAAAGCTTAGATCCACAGGACAACGCTATCCCTACTACAAGTACTCAATTTAAGCATTTGAAAGGTTCAGCTCAGTGCATGACTTCAGCACAATGGATTGATTAATTTAAGGCTGCTGAGGATATGAAGAGGAGAGAGATAGCTGAGAAAGAAGAGCGGCGCAGAAAAAGAAAAGCAGCTCTACAAGAAAACGCTGCATTAGAGCGCATGAAAGCTATAATGAAATCAGGAGGTCGCAAAGGAGCACAATGCTGCACTCCTAGCTTGCCAAATGTTCGTGGAGGATATTTATCCAGCAACTAGTGGGTCAATCAGATTCATTGATTTGCGTATGATCCCTCATTGCAAACCCATAAATTGTTAATGAGATCATTGTGACGCTGTGCAATGTTATTTCCTGTATATATGTGTGTGTATCCAGTATGGATTACAATTGAAGTTGCAATACATGTGGTTATACATATGTTGCCTCTATACATGTACGTAGTGTGCACCTCGTGCATATATCCTTGTACTCATCAGGTCAATGGAAGGTGGCGATCGGCATCGTCACTTTCATCGAGTTTCGGCATATAGTTGAGGCAATTCGGAATAATCCCGTATTATATACAAAATCAGTCCACTTCATAATGCTTGCAAAACATTGTAACGCGGAGCCCCACCCTCGCATCTATTGAGAAGGTGGGGCTAGACTAGTAATGTGTTTATACGTTATAGCTGCGGCCAAAAATAACAATATATACACATGCATTTTCATCAATGAGTTGGGCTCACTTGATCACATACAATTTGTGCCATGCTCATTATTCTTTAGGGAGTAAACAAGATTTAATGTTGTTAGAAGAGGCTTTAAACCCCAAGCATATAGCGTGGGGCTTTGTCTAAGGTTAGCAGGTCAAGCTTGCCTCTCTGTCTGCAACTCTCACCACTCAACAACCTATATCCCCAATCTACGTTGTCCCTTTGTCTGGTTCTTTGTCTGCTTCCAGCCATATATGCTATTCATTTGCACTGTATTAAATTTTAGTTGCTTTTTTATTTTCTCCACACAGGTTACAAAATGTTGGTATAAGCTACAAAACCAGCTAACTACTGCATAGATAGGTATTAAAATGCAACATATTTTTACAAGAAATGAAGAGCAGTTAATTGGACATTATGATGCTCATACATATACCCTTGCAAACGTCCTGTACTCCATCAATGAAAGGTGACATGGGCTGTTATTGAAAATCCTATGCTTTATAGGGAATAGTTTATTCTCCTACACCTTTGGACATATGGATAGTGTGGATGGGAAAACCAAATGGCTTAAGCTTATCATAATCTGCCAGCACCAGTTTGGTCCTTTTTCCTTTGACGGGTACCTTCAGGATGCATGATGGCCAACAGCATCATAAGACGTACCGTAATTATCTACAGCAAATTGCTGATGACTCCTTACAGAAATGTCATACAAGATCAGAAGCACTTTTTTAATCGCAATTATAATGGACACACTTGAAACTGTTTTCATGTGTTTTGGAATGCACTCCTTAAAAGAATACACGAAAGCAGCCAGCTTCTCCAGTCAAGTACAATAGAAATAGGATCTGCCATTGCTAAATTGAAGTCTCTTCAAGGATTTCTTTAGGCTCAAAGAAGCTTATTTTATGAATATAAGGCTACAACACTTACACAGTGTGTGTCGAATAGTGTCATGTTAGTGGCCAATAAGGCTGGTGTGCAATAAACAGGGTCACTTTAGCAAGCAGTAAGCCTGGTGTGCATTAAACAGGGTCACGTTAGCAAGCAGTATCTCTGGTGTGCATCACGTAGGATCATGTGTGTCAAATAGTATGCCAGGTGTGCATCAAATAGGGTCATGTTAGCAACCTGTATGCCTGGTGTGTAGTTACCATTATGCCTGTGTGCATCAAAGAGGGTCATGTTAGCAACCAGTATGCCTGGTGTTATCAAGTAAGATCATGTGCGTCAAATAGGATCATGTTAGCAACCAGTATGCCAGGTGTGCATCAAACAGGGTCCTGGTGTGCGTTAAAGAGGGTCATCTTAAGCAGTCTGTATGCCCAGTGTGTGCCAAATAGGTTTATGTTAGCGACCAGGGTCCAGTGTGCTTCAAATATGAGTATGCCCGGTGTGCATAGTCTAATAGAAGCGGTGGGCATCAAATAGCGTCGTGTTATACCAGGTGTGCATCAAATAGGGTCATCTTAGCAGCCTGCATGCTCAGTGTGCGCCAAATAAGTTCATATTAGTGACCAGTATGAAAGGTGTGCGTCAAATAGGACTATGCCCAGTGCGCATCAAATAGGGTCATCTTAGCAGTCGGCATGCAAGCCCGTGTGCGCCAAATAAGGTCACGTTAGAGACCAGTATGCCTGGTGTGCGTCAAATAGTTTCATGTTAGCGACCAGGGCCAAGTGTGCTTCAAATAGGAGTGAGCCCAGTGTGCATCGATAGACACGAACGATATGTCAGTTGAGCCAAATCTATTATAACATTGGAATTCGAATTAATTGCATTGTAACAAATCGCTCTCGATGCGCGGAGATTCTTGTTCAGCAGTGGAACCCGATAGCATCAAGCGCACTTCCAGAACGACCATAGATTCCTTGAAGATTGCACTGGGAAACATGGAATGAAGAGCCTCCGCCACCTCCCAGTGGACCGAAGACACGCCCCATGTTCGTGTAGAAGGTAAGGCTGTCGACCAATGCTCCAGATCTGCCGGATATCGCTACTACGCTTTCATCGGGTCCTAGGACAAAAGATGCTGGACCTCCGCCACCACCTCCGTAAACGCCGGACGACTGGCCGTTCTGGTACACGAGCTGAATTGCATCTATTAACGAACCGGATCGGATGTTAATCTGCTTCACTGCCCCACCTAAGCTGTTGAAAGCCCCTCCTCCGCCTCCTCCGTAGAGCGGGCTGTCAAACTGGGCATCTCTAAATGATCAAGATAAATTAAGGGCACAATATTACACACTTCAGTATGTTATAAATCGACCCACTATACGTCTGCTTACATTTCACCTTCCATGATTCCCAGGTCCTGTGCAATCGCCAGGAACGTTGAATTAGATGCTGTGAATTTCACATTGTAGCCGCGGTTGGAAGTGGCTACGCGGAATCCATTGCGTGCATACGCACTACAAGTCACGATGAGCAGGGCGGCAACACTGACGTAGCGAAGCATCTTGAACTGCTATTAATTGATGTGCGTTGAGTTGTGCGTGTCCTTATATATACAGGCACGCATGGAGGCGCGATTGGTGCATGCGCGCGAACATGCACCGCCCGGGTTGCACTATAGACTATGCGGTCACTTGTTCCCGTGCATCAAGTGTACATGTAATTATGAAGCCGGTATGTTTATTCGTCAGCTGGTCTGCTACTTAACCGCATAGTCAACCACAAACCAATCAAATATAACTTACATCGCTCGTGTGGAAGAACATAGCATGCCGCATGGTATAGGTGCACGGATAACATTCCATGTACGATAATTAAATCATTTATATACTGGTTCGGCAACAGGATTGCCTAGACGATGCCACATAATAGTGTCAATGATTTGGATCGAGTTGCCTAGGAAAGTGGTCCGTGTTAAGTCCGTTATGTCAAATTAAATGAACAAGAGTTGTGACACATGCACATCTTCCAATTTTTTAAATGCTCATATATGTTGGTCTTCATCTTGTATTATTATAGAGCCAATAACCATAATGATTTACGAAATACACACCACTGAATACATATCCAGAAATCAGCGGCTAAGCGGACAAGGTAATTAATTCGCGGTTTGCGCATCATCGAATATTGCCGTATATCTTCCCATAGACATGTATAGGGTGCTTCAATACCAAGCACGCTAGATTTCTCTCAGCTTAGCCCACGATGGATTGTTACACTACATTTGGCATTTGGTATTTGGCATTTGGCATATCCCATACGCGCAAGCGCTTTATTGCGTTTCCTTTAAATGCGCACCTTTCTTTTACACCATCGTCACCCAGCCTCGACGGGTCTGAGTGATTTCACTGACTTGCAAGTTAGAGTGCTAAGCCGATAGCGCAATTGCTGGCATTAATGACGCCCTACTGTCTAACGGCACCCTGCCCTTTTATCGCGCATGGTGGGCCTGGCCTACCTGGCCCACCCTAGGCCACCACGCCACTGATGCTTAGCAGTAGCCGTATTGCATGGTGCTAATGATAGTTGCGTATACGCCACATCTGTCGTACGTCAGTTACATGAACAAACTACGTGAACGACTATGCCTATTCAATTGGTCGCAACAAACGTTGTTGTGTAGCGCTAGGAGGGGTGCGGAACCGAGTTCAGTATAAAACTGGTACACAGAGGGAGGGGGACCTTACGTGCCCCGTGAGTGAGTCAATTTTAAAGGCACGAGACGGAGAATTCCTATATTGTCTGACACTAGTATATAAAGGATTTAATTATCATGCATGGGGTTTATGGGGATGTTATCCGTGCACCTACCATGCATGCATGCTATGTTTTTCCATGCACACGAGCGATGTAAGTTATAGTTGATTGGTTTGTGGCTGACTATGCGGTTAAGACCAGCTGACGAATAAACACACCGGCTTCATAATTACATATATCTTTTGCTGCTCTATAGACTTTGCGGTCACTTTCACCCATGCATTTCAAAGATATAATATCAAGCCGGTGTACCTGGTCTTCAGGGCTGCTACTTAACCGCATAGTCATATATAATTGATTGGTTTGTGGCTGACTATGCGGTTAAGTAGCAGCCCTGAAGACCAGGTACACCGGCTTGATATTATATCTTTGAAACCAATCAATTATAACTTACATCACTCGTGTGGAAGAACATAGCATGCCGCATGGTATAGGTGCACGGATAACATTCCATGTACGATAATTAAATCATTTATATACTGGTTCAGGCAACAGGATTCCCTAGACGATGCCACATAATAGTGTCAATGATTTGGACCGAGTTGCTTAGGAAAGTGGTCCGTGTTAAGTCCATTATGTCAAATTAAATGAACAAGAGTTGTGACACATGCACATCTTCCAATTTTTTAAATGCTCATATATGTTGGTCTTCATCGTGTAATATTATAGAGCCAATAACCATAATGATTTACGAAATACACACCACTGAATACATATCCAGAAATCAGCGGCTAAGCGGACAAGGTAATTAATTCGCGGTTTGCGCATCATCGAATATTGCCGTATATCTTCCCATAGACATGTATAGGGTGCTTCAATACCAAGCACGCCAGATTTCTCTCAGCTTAGCCCACGATGGGTTGTTACACTACATTTGGCATTTGGTATTTGGCATTTGGCATATCCCATACGCGCAAGCGCTTTATTGCGTTTCCTTTAAATGCGCACCTTTCTTTTACACCATCGTCACCCAGCCTCGACGGGTCTGAGTGATTTCACTGACTTGCAAGTTAGAGTGCTAAGCCGATAGCGCAATTGCTGGCATTAATGGCGCCCTACTGTCTAACGGCACCCTGCCTTTTTATCGCGCATGGTGGGCCTGGCCTACCTGGCCCACCCTAGGCCACCACGCCACTGATGCTTAGCAGTAGCCGTATTGCATGGTGCTAATGATAGTTGCGTATACGCCACATCTGTCGTTGTACGTCAGTTACTTGAACAAACTACGTGAACGACTATGCCTATTCAACTGGTCGCAACAAACGTTGTTGTGTAGCGCTAGGAGGGGTGCGGAACCGAGTTCAGTATAAAACTGGTACACAGAGGGAGGGGGACCTTACGTGCCCCGTGAGTGAGTCAATTTTAAAGGCACGAGACGGAGAATTCCTATATTGTCTGACACTAGTATATAAAGGATTTAATTATCATGCATGGGGTTTATGGGGATGTTATCCGTGCACCTACCATGCATGCATGTTATGTTTTTCCATGCACACGAGCGATGTAAGTTATAGTTGATTGGTTTGTGGCTGACTATGCGGTTAAGACCAGCTGACAAATAAACACACCGGCTTCATAATTACATATATCTTTTGCTGCTCTATAGACTTTGCGGTCACTTTCACCCATGCATTTCAAAGATATAATATCAAGCCGGTGTACCTGGTCTTCAGGGCTGCTACTTAACTTCATAGTCAGCCACAAACCAATCAATTATATATATATATAATTGATTGATTTGTGGCTGACTATGCGGTTAAGTAGCAGCCCTGAAGACCAGGTACACCGGCTTGATATTATATCTTTGAAACCAATCAATTATAACTTACATCGCTCGTGTGGAAGAACATAGCATGCCGCATGGTATAGGTGCACGGATAACATTCCATGTACGATAATTAAATCATTTATATACTGGTTCAGGCAACAGGATTCCCTACATAATAGTGTCAATGATTTGGACCGAGTTGCCTAGGAAAGTGGTCCGTGTTAAGTCCGTTATGTCAAATTAAATGAACAAGAGTTGTGACACATGCACATCTTCCAATTTTTTAAATGCTCATATATGTTGGTCTTCATCGTGTATTATTATAGAGCCAATAACCATAATGATTTACGAAATACACACCACTGAATACCTATCCAGAAATCAGCGGCTAAGCGGACAAGGTAATTAATTCGCGGTTTGCGCATCATCGAATATTGCCGTATATCTTCCCATAGACATGCATAGGGTGCTTCAATACCAAGCACGCCAGATTTCTCTCAGCTTAGCCCACGATGGATTTTTACGCTACATTTGGCATTTGGAACTTGGCATTTGGCATATCCCATACGCGCAAGCGCTTTAGATAGTGCACAATGATACATGCCACCCTATCGCATTTGGTAAGTGTTATTAATTTCAATAATAGTTCACAGTCATGTGTATACTCGTACTAAGGTGGTGATCAGTTAACGGTTGCACGTGTAAGAGGATGCAAGGGTACAAGGAGCAATGCTGAAAGGGGAGAAGAGCGTCTTGATGGTCTAATACCAGTTGCAGAAGACTGGCACACTAAGATGTGTTTAATGGGGGTATGACATTAATAAACCAGCTGTTCAAAAATATTACTGCATTTTATTTATAGGTGATATGGAAACGTTTGTACAAAGTGTCTTCTAAATTGGAAGGAGGCACTTTGGTACAGTTACGGAACCTAATCAACAGACGAAATGTGGTGAAGGACCCGAGTAAAGCTATGGATGCTTGTGAAGACTTCTTCACAATAGTAGTTGAAGCTCATATAGTATCTGCAGTTATGGTGCTCTTTGGGGGATGAACACAACTGATGACAAGCCAACAGCTTCATTCGTTCCTGGTATGTCCACAAACGTATCAACTATTTTTTTGCTGCAGTTTTCATAATATGTGCTTGCTCTTTGTCCTCAAGCTTAAATATGCTGATAAAGAAAACGCACACACAATTTAGACCATGTTTATGAATACGCATGTGAAGTAATTCAGCTTGGCCTCCTTTTTGAATTCAAAGATGCTATCCGCGAAGGAGATGAACACAGGATTATACGATGTTGGCGGTACTTTCTACTCATTTTTAAACACACAAACAGAACTAACTATTCAATAGAGGCCTTTCATCTCCTGGCTTAGCATTCATTCCTTTTTTCTCCAAGAATTGCTATGCAGCTTATGTGGAACAGAACAGTCAACATTCATGGACCACAAGGGAAAAATATACCATGTGATCTGTTCTTAGAACACCTAAATAAATATTGCATTGGTGCGACTTAGATCCAACATCACTGATGGTGCAGTGCATCTTATAGGAAAGAGCATTGGATGCACTGCACTGTGAAGGTGTTGAATCAATTTGATAAGGTTAATGAGAAACCTTCAGATCGGCATTCTAAATGTTCTTGCAAGTAGGATATGGAAATTTTAATCAAACAGCTACATGAAACAAGTGAAGTATTCAAATGTTCTACTGGTCAAAAACACAAGAATTTCGCTACCTGTATGAAATCAGCTGATATAGATGAACTTAAAAAATGGATGATGAAGCAGCTAGTAAAGGCAGAAGAATTATTACACACTGATGAATAGGAAAGAAGTTATTTTTCACATTGGACAACACGCATTCTACATGTAATGCACACACAATGAATTTCACATATGTCACAACTGCAAATGTTAATACTGGTGTGTATGGGTACCATGTGTGTTGTTTGTTTGTCTTGGAAGCGTTCAAGCAGCATCATTCTTCTACATTTGTCTGTGTTCCTGAAATAATCCTTCATGCTTTGATCAACCTGTGAATATTTCTTATCTGGCAAATACAGCAACGCAGTAGAGGGCTTGTTATCTCTTCCTGCACGACCTGTTTCCTGTGCATATTGTTCTAAATCATGTGACGGCCCCCAATGGACCACTCTTCTCTAGGACAGTCAAGTCCCATACCTAATGCCACTGTGGCTATAACCACATGAAGGTTACTTCCTGTTGAATGGCAGAAGGACTGCAGTATGGCATCCTTAACAGAGGCTGTTGTGCAGGCTGTAAACATGACAACCAATCGATACTCTGCTAGATTCCTTGCCCCTATTGGCTCTGTCATCTCCTTTCTAAGTCTTGACCGTAAATGCAGGTATATTGATGAGCAGTCATCATATGTACGGCAGTATATAATAATCTTGTCGCGTTCAATCTCAATTGTCCACCAAGGGTGCAAAGGTATCCTCCATTGATTCATCAAGAGCACGGACAGTGTATTTTATGTTAGGGCGATCAGGTACTTCCAGAATAACTACAGGATTGACTATTCCCAGCAACCAACAAACAGCTTTACGTGTTTCCATGGTTGCAGTGGCTCTCACATGTTCATATTTTTAAGCTCTAAAAAAGCCTTACGGAATGTTTCGCCCCTAGTCAATCAAAATAAAGCATTATGAAGTAATCTTTTTTCTCTAACAAATGCCTACCATTTTTTGACGCAGTGAGCTTCATCTATGGCAAGAGCAACAAGATTCTCCTGAAAGTTGTCATCCATGAGTATCTCCCGCCAGCGCTCGTCATCCAGAAGGGCCTTCGGGCTCACAAAAATAAGCTGATACCTGGAATTGCACATTTCGTTCTGTTCTTCTTCTTCTAATCTAGACCGTATACTGCAGATAGATTCTTTTCCTTCACAGCTCTTACCTGATCTTTCATGTGCATGAGAGATAAGGGGGCTAACCACAAGCACCAAACTGTTCCGCTCTCCGTGTCTGAGAGTATCAAACGGGTAGGGAAGCAGGCAATAGCACAGTGACTTCCCACTTCCAGTTGGAAGACACACAAATACGTCTCTGCCCTTCAAAAAGCTTCGCACAGCTGCTCTCTGATTTGGACGCAATTCACAGTAACCCAGCTGCTTAGAAGCCGTCACGATAGCGTATCTTCGTCAGAATACATGTGTATACTCATCACAAGGTCGTAAATACCACAGCATGTATTCATCGTCGGTCATGTGACCGCTGCAATCTGATTGGTACCGCCAGGATTCTGGCGCGCTAGCACACGGAATGTTGCCTATAGTCTCCAGGAGTAATTTCTAATTTATTGCGTCATGGCCCGCGAGACTAGCTTCGGTCACAAATTCACAAACGCTTTGCGTCACGAATTTAATCGCTGAGCAGTAGGAACCATAGCATTGTGAAGAATGAAGAGTTTTTCTCGTTGCTATCCATGCAGGCTCTAGTAATCCGGATATCGCGTGATGTATCGGAAGTTTCGTTAGAAACTTCCATATAGGATTTGACCCCGACTATGAATGTCATTAAAAAAACGCGACCCGTCTGTAATAACACACTCCCGACGATCGGATCGTGTAGCTTGTTTTAGCAATCGATCTAGAAGTCAAAAATGAGTAGTTTCGTTTTTGTTTCATGTCGCAGAACCGCGTGGTTGTAGAGAACAAGAGTGTACTGCCCGTTCTCGTACCCAGTCTCGGAACAAGGGGCGGGTCGTCTTCTTCTCCTCCTTCTTGGCAACGCATAACTCGGGACAGGAACACTTTTAAGCGATCAAAATTTCACCACTAGCTTCAGAATCGGATGGAGGACTCGCTATTATATAAATAATCGATGTTATACTCTGATACACAATCGAAAATTAGACATTGGGTGTGACAAAGAATATTAAGAAAACAAGTAAATAAAAACATTCTCTAGGAGAAAGTTGGTGGGATATAGGATTTGAAGGCAATTGGTGGTGTAAAAAGCAAGGAAACAAGGTCTTATCAGAAGGGAAAATGTAATAGTCCTATATTTAGCACGCAAACAACATACGCCCTAGAAATGTGCTAAATATAGGACTATTACATTTTCCCTTCTGATAAGACCTTGTTTCCTTGCTTTTTACACCACCAATTGCCTTCAAATCCTATATCCCACCAACTTTCTCGTAGAGAATGTTTTTCTTTATTTGCATGTATTGGATATCACTGTGAATTTCATGCTAAATAAACGCAAAAGCAAAAAAGCGGCTTGCTGTCACGGGAGGGGGCCCCCAGTTGTGAATATATTTATCAGACCTTTCCCCAAAATCCAGGATCCTCCCCTGCTAGCGCAGTGCATACCAGCAGCACAAACGTAACCCAACTACTGCCCCGTAAGTAGCTTAGCAAGTAACTATAATCAAGAGACTTTTACACGCAATTCAATTACTAAGTTGTAGTTAGGGTATACTACATGGTAATAGACACTAGAATACTCTTGCACATTATACTAGCTTCTCCCCTCTCCATCAGACTGTGTCCACACAGTCACCAATACCGATTTGGGGGTCGCTGTATCGGTTTTGAACGCCTTAGCAGTGGTAGATCAGGTGTTGGTCCCTGTGTATGGGTGGCTCTTAGGGGTGAATAGGAATCTCTCCAATTGCCCCTGGCAGCTGTTCAGAAGCTGCAGGTGTATCTGGTTCACTAACAATTAACATATCGACAAATTCATCATCCTCATACAATGATAGTCTCTTCTTCACTTTCTTATGGTTTCTTTTCTGAACTTGCTTGTCCATAAGTTGAATCACCAATTACTGGTTGGTGGTATGGCTTACAGTGGAAATCGTGATACTTGTCCTTAGGGTGTGTTTTAATGTTCACTTGATTTTTTAACATTGAAAAGCTGACAACGCAACATTTGTAAACAAGTACCGGAAATAAGTAAAATGTTACCTGACTAACACGTCTGTTTGTTTTTGTTTTTAAGTGTCCCTGTTCAAAAAACCGATTTATAGAGTATTTCTCAGCTCTGAGGCAGCAGATCAACACAACAAGAGAAAAAAAACCTGCCCAATGTTTGGCCGAGTCATATTTCAAACCCGGGAAATACTTTGTGTGTTTTCGTGGGAGACACGTTTGTTTAGGTCGAAAAGTGTTTAGCATGCCGTTTTGCACTGGGCGTTATATGCGACAGTAAATCGATTTGTATACCGAGAGATGGTTATTGCACCATAGACACCAATGTTTACAACGTAACAGTTATTTTTACCGTCAAAATTCTGCTTGCAAACGTTGAAGCTTAGAAAACACGCCATTTTTGAGTGAACTCATTAAAATTGTTACGTTATTGTAACAATTTAATAATATTAATTAAAAGTTTCGAATTTATGGCTGAAGACGGGAACGGTTTCAATTGCGAAAACGGTTCTTTTAAGAACCAAACATCAACCAGCGAAGAAATGCGGCAAGCTAAGTAAAGAGGCAAATCATGTGTGGGCACCTTTCAAGCGAAGAAAGACTTCGAGGGGTAATCCCGAAGCTGCTGCTTCGAAGTGAGGTCAGTCAGCGAAGCAAGTTCGTCAAAGAGCAGAAGGACGAATGCTACTATCGCAGAGAGTGCATACATATCATACCATAGTTGCACCAGTACTATGATCTTTTAAATGCATTTTCAAAGTTTGCAAAATGCCATTCAATTTATGATCACAACTTCATAGATGAGGCTCAAGTCCATGAACTAGGTAGGTAATACATCCGTTCTTCCGTATGTTCACTGTTGTCATTAAAATGTGTTTTAAACAGAACAATCTGTGTGGAGTTCTTTCGGACAAACTTTCCAGAGGGCACAATACCCATTGCCTACTTGGGGAGCAGGGTGCCGAATCTATACATGCTACGTTTAACGATTTAGCTAAAGCAAATAGTGCCATACAGGGCAAGGTGCATCAGCTAAAATGCATAGTAGCAGAACACTTAGTTAGCAATGCACCACACATTGTGGCAGCTATACCACCACCAAAGAAAAGGAAGAAGTAAATCATGACAGTTAAACCATTATACATATATGTCCTTTGAATCATTAATGAACATGAAAAGTCGGAGACAAGTTAATGTATGCATATAATCATACAACAAATCTCACTCGTAAAAATGGCGCTTTTCCAGAAACTTGAAAACCACTTCAGAAAATTCGCCCATCTTTGGTCTTGGTAGAAAAAAGGTATGTACCTTAGTGTGAATATTAAGCTGGAGCCTAGTCAACTTCCAGAGGGTAGGTAAAGCTCACGAGGTCTGTATAAGCAGATCGAAGGTCAATCGTTTTCGAACGCCAAAACGGACAGTCACTGCAAGTAGATCACGTGGTTTATGTTGTTTTATAAAGGTTAGAGGTGATTCTCAACTATTTAAGGTGTTCATTGTACTTCTTGTACTTTATGTACAGCATGTTCCAAAGGGCATTGGTTGTCTGGCTCGTTGTCATGGGACTACCGGAACATTTCAAAATTATGGGGCGTAGGGCCTAATTTCCACAATTTCAATGAGAGCAAACAGCCGTGTACTATAGGTCATGTGACCTGCCCTCTTTATATGAAGGGCAAAGCCATGCAGGTGGTACTTTTACAATTGAAAACTATTGCTGAGCGTCGGCTCAGTGATCTAGATACTGTGTAGTCAGATTAAATGCGTCTGTGGCGGTCGACTGTGCCATTCATTCTCTTTAGTTACTAGGGTCTTTGCGTATGCTTAAGTGTAACATCACTTGCCTGGTATATATAGTCTCCGACCGTGCACAGGTCGGTGCACCCATTCGCTTTAACTACTGGGTGTACGAACTTTCACAACCTATCTAATATGAGCGAGCTCGATCTACAGGGAACCGCGTGCCACTCAACACAAAAAACTATACTCCAATGAATCACGTGTGCTATTACAATCAATTACGCAATAAATATCGCACACTCCCCATCTTGACTAGTCAGAACTAGTCAACAAACAGTTAATTAACTATCAGTTCAATTTGACTTCATCCACTCAGTAATCTTCTGCCTTGCTCTTTGAACACAAGCCCTTTCTGGCCGCATCTTTCTTTTATCCGGTACCTTCTTTTCATCCTGGCCTTTCAGCGGAGATAACCTCAACTTGACATCTGAAACACTTGCATCACCCCCATTAACTTCAAGAGGAAAGAGGTGTTGGACAGGGCGCTTTAGAATGGTAAAACCATTTCCACTCCGGACACGAACTTTTGCACCCCTCACAGCTCCATCTGATCCCTTGAGCAAACCTTCCACCTTTGCCAACTTCCAAAATATTCGGGGATGGCCCTCCTCATACACAAGGACAACATCTCCAACAGACACAAGTTCATGAGGTGTAGTTGGCTTCTGTGCATATCGGTGCATCTCCCTCAGTTCAACTAAATACTCCCGTTTCCAGCGCTTCCAGAAATGGTCCAACATGATAGTAAGGTGTTTCATCCGTCTGGTAAGTACTTCTGGGGTATGGGATGCATGATAGTCCATATCATCCTCCGTGTCCTGTGGATCAGGTAGAGTGATCAACCTATATGACCAGTTAGCAGATGGGATGGTGTTAGTGGCTCCTCGAGGTCTTCTGATGACACGTATGTCAGTGGCCGTGAATTCAGGATGGCTTCGACCTCTACAAGAACGGTGTGGAGTTCCTCATATGAGAGCTTCGTGGTTCCAATGGTCTTCTTCAAACAACGCTTGGTTGACTTCACTAGTCTTTCAAAAAATCCTCCCCACCATGGCGCTTTTTCTAGATTGAAGTTCCACTTAACACGTATGCCAGAAAAGAACTCTTCAATTTCTGGATGGTTCAAAATCTCGGCAATAACCTTGTCAGCAGACTTGAATGTTTTGCTGTTGTCAGATATTATCACTCGAGGGATTCCCCTCCTGGCCACAAACCGCTTGAAGCATCGGATGAATGCTTCAGTGGTCATATCAACGACCAGATCCAAATGCAGCGCTCGGGTGGCACAACAGGTGAACAGACAGACCCACACTTTGTCTCCTGTACCCTTTAGGTACAAGGGTCCTGCGTAATCCAACCCTGTGAATGCAAATGGCGTCGACTGAGTTACCCGAAACTCCGGCAGGGGTGGTGGTAGTGACGATGCATAAGGCTTTCCGTCGACCTTCTTGCAGACCACACATTTGTGAAGTAATTTCCTCACAATGCTTCTTCCTTTTACAACCCAAAATCGACTACGAAGTTCAGTGAGGGTCTCCTTTACACCGCCATGTAGTACCTTCTCATGGCTATGCAGTATCACCAGAGTGGTGAAATGATGACTGGAAGGTAGAAGGATAGGGTGTTTTGCACACACATCCAGGTCAGCATTGCTCAACCTGCCTCTACACCGCCAAATATCGTCGACACAGTACAACCCAAACTGAGCTTTCCACTTTGAAACTTTAGATCTTGATATAGTACATCTTGGGATGACCCAGAGCTTTTCGGCATCAGAGATGTCCTTCACTGATAAACCTATAGAATCTGACCCTCTAGCCTTGAGAACAGCAATGAACTTAAGCACGTAAGCAGTCACTCTCAACAATCTTCCAAGAGAACTGAACCGTTGACACTGAATGACAGTGCCAATCTCACCACCAACCAACAGCACGGGAACAATCTTTTCAGATTGGTGTTGCAAATTTTTCTTCATTTCCAATGTGCACTCTTCAGGCATCAACTCTTCTCCACAACTAGACATCTGGACTGCACTGGACAGCCAACTTGGTCCATTGAACCATACTGACTTACTCGACAGTTTAGATAGACTGACACCTCTGGAGGGAAGATCTGCTGGATTTCCATGTCCCGAACAGTGTTTCCAATGCTGAGCTGGTACCAGCGTTCGGATTTCATTTACTCGGTTCTGGACGAATTGTCTCCATTCCTGGCTTTCACCTTTAATCCAATAGAGAGCGACCTTCGAGTCAGTGTAGCACATTGATGGCATCAAATCTATCTCGGAGCTCAAAGCTGACTCTAATGATGATATGAGTCTGGCCAACAGCAGTGCAGCCAACAACTCAAGCCTTGGAATGCTGTGTCCCTTGACTGGAGCAACCCTCGACTTTGATCCCACAAATTGTGTTGAACGACCATCAGGAGTTTCAATCACAAGATACACTACAGCAGCATATGCTCGTAGTGAAGCATCACCGAATCCATGTAGAGTGTATGACGACGATGCCCTCATAGAATTCCTAAAGTAACACCTTGGAAGACGTAGGGGCTCAACTTGCTGAAATTCACCCAACAGTTTCTTCCACTTCACAAGCAGTTCACCTGACAACCGATCGTCCCAGTTCAGGCGGTTGGCACATAGCTCTTGAAACATAATATTGAACTGGATTGTGACAGGTGACAAAATGCCAATTGGATCATGAATCCTGGACACAATGCCAACAACGCCTCGTTTGGTTGGCTCCAACTCGATAGACTGCTCGCATAGTTGGCTCAGGTCAAGGATGAACATATCCTCCACAGGATTCCACTGGATTCCCAAAACCTTAAGGCTCTTTTGGTGTGACTCATCTCCACCAAGTGCATGCTTAGCATACGACACATCTTCTGAGCTGATCTGATGTGGAGATGTGGTCTCCGTGCAGCTGATTGGACATGATTCTTGTAAATCGATCCTCCGTTGCAGCACTGACGAATTTGTGACAAACTTTCTGAGATTGAAGCCACCTTCCTTTAACCACAGCTTGGACTTAGTGTACAACAGAAACGCATCCTCCACACTGTCAGCTCCATACGTCACATCGTCAACATAGAGTGCCCGTTCAAGTTTATCCACTATTTCTTGATCAGCTGACCTATACATCTCCAAGTGATATCTCAGCGTAGCGTTTAGTAGGAAGGGGCTAGAAGCGACCCCAAAAACCACTCTAGTAAATCGTAGTACTTGAAGGTTGGGAAGATCTGCATGGATATTGTCAACCCAGAGAAATCTCAACACGTCCATGTCCTTCTTTGCAACTGAGACCATCAAGAATGCCTTCTCTATATCAGCAACCAGGGCAACTTGATGCAGCCGGAATCGCACCAGAATGTCGAAAATGAATTGTCCAAAGGGTGGTCCCGCATACAGACAATCATTCAAGGAGGGTCCTCCTTCCTTAGCAGATGCATCATAGACAATCCTCAATTTCGTCGTCTGTTTGTCATCCCGTATGACTCCGTGATGAGGTAAGTAGTGCACTTTCTCCACAACAGGAGCCCATGGGTCTGGAACCACTTCTACAATGCCTTCCTTGATCTGCTCCTTAATCACAGTGTCATATCGCTGTAGTAGACTTGGATCCTGTCGTAATCGTCTCAGAAGATTGCAAAGTCGACGCTGACTTAGATTCAAGTTATCCAGAAGAGTAGGATGTGGGTTTTTCCAGGGAAGCTGAACACAATACCTTCCGTCCTGAAAGGTAATACTCTCAATAAACTGACTATATGCTGGCATTTCACCCTCTTTAATGCCTAAGGTCTCCAGATCCCAGAACTTCTTCAGCCTTTGATCTAAGTCGCAGTCATGGCACTGAAGAACAGAAGCTTCCAACTTGAGAGCATGAGCTGAGATAAGGTTTGTAATGGTTTCTCCACACGTTATTCCTGGTACAGGTCCTGAGAGTACCCATCCCAACACAGTCTCTATCGCAGTGGGTCCTGTCTTGCCACGACGCACTCTACCTGTTGCCAGCTTCCAGTAGTGGTCTGCTCCGATCAAGACACTAATGTCTAGGCTCTCACTCGCGCTACTGTCGTCCGCAAGATTCAGTCCAAATAGGTGAGGGTAGGTATCCCTCGCTAGTGTAACAGGTTGCCCAGCAATGGGTTCACAGATAGACGGCACCACCAGAAAGGGTAAGACCAAATCAGTTCCAGTTGCAGTCTTGAATGCAAGCTTCACCACATCACATATCTGGACCTTTTCATGACAGCCAAATGTTTTCATCACGACTGTTTCTGCTTGCTCTGTGCGCAATGCAAGATTCTTCCGCACCATATCTGTGACGTAGGAGCGCTGACTGCCGCTGTCCAAAATTATCCTAACAACCGTTGTAAGCAAAGGTCGGTGTGGCTGGAACACAGATGCTCTTGCCGTCTGTAGTAACACTGGAGTCTTCACGTCAACATACATGGATAGCACTGGAGCCGATTGCGTCTGATGTTGCTGTGTTTGAGTCTGTGGTCTAACATTCTGAGTTTGTTCTATTGAGGTAGGTGTTGTACTCTGAGCATTTCTGGACCCAATTTTTTGTGACTTGCATATGCTAGAATGATGCCTTCCCCCACAATTGTAGCATCCACGAGATGACCGACAGTCTCTGCTGAGGTGTCCCTTCTTCAGACAGATGAAGCATCTTCCTGCTTTTAGTAAAAGCTGTTTTCTCTTCTCCTGATCAGCTACAACTCTGCAGTGGGTAGAATAGTGTGATTGGTCACAAAATACACACAATGGGGATGAGTTGGCCAGAAGTGCCGCAGCGGTGGAGTATTCCCGAGTTGGTTTCCATGGTTGGGAAGACGTGTTTGTTGAAGCCCTCTCCCTTGCCTCGATCTCCTTTTCCAAAACCTTCAGTAGTGAATCCAGATCCCAATTGTCTTCTATGGTTTCACGGCTTACAATGAGACACAGTTCAGAGGGAATCTTCTTCATCAAAATGGAAGCTAGTAAGTTTCCATACGATGAGGCTGCAATTCCAATGGACTTGAGACTTCGGACATGTGACTCCACTTTATCGTACAGCTGACGAAGGTTTCTAAGCTCGTATACTGATGCTACTGCTGGCAGACTAAGTAGAGCCTCCATGTGTTTGTTGATGAGTTGCTGCTTGTTCCCGAACCGCTTCTTTAATACCGTTATGGCTTCTCCATAGTTCGAGGAAGACAGAGTGAGTCCTGCAATGGCTTCTGCTGCTGAGTGTTCTACCAACGACTGTAAGTAGTTGAACTTGTCAATGTCAGATAAGTCCGGATTCCGATGAATTGCTGACTCGTAGGAGTCCCAGAATGGGGTCCACGCGGTAGGATCACCACTAAATTTCCTTAGTGTCAACTTTGGGAGTTTCACCTTGCCACCACGAGGCTGTGCTAGTGTTGGCTCTGTTCTTGATGGGCTGGAAGGCGAAGGGGTAACTGATAATGGTGTACCTTCTCGAACATCTCTATTGTTGGGGGTTTCTGGCCTTGAGCCGTGCACTTGTGCAGATTCGTCGTTTCGATCTCGAGTCTGTGCTTGCGTAGGTGCATCGTTTTGCTGTTTTCCCAGAGCCGTCTCTAGGTCGATTATGGTCATCGCTATACTCTCCTTGAAAATGTCCGCTTGCTCGATTTCACCCGTTATTTCGTCTTCCGTTTCTAACCCTTCGAGTATCTCTGCATCGAGTTTGTTGAGTATGTCTTGTTTCCCTTGTAGTAGCTGAAGATGCTGCTTCAATTTTGCTGCGTTCCAATCATCTTCTTCCAGAGTTTCCTTTACCTGCGCAATAATTCGAGTCACCGACGACTTATGACCCACTCGAATCCGCTTCTTTTTTGTTAGTTCTTGCGCGCTCATTCCTGTACTCTATCCCAGGCTCGAAAAGGACCATGTACGAACTTTCACAACCTATCTAATATGAGCGAGCTCGATTTACAGGGAACCGCGTGCCACTCAACACAAAAAACTATATTCCAATGAATCACGTGTGCTATTACAATCAATTACGCAATAAAAATCGCACACTGGGTGCTTATAAAACCATACTGTTGGATTAATTTGTGTTATGAATGTGTATGTTATCCGTTGTGCGATCTGTACTGTGATTTAACTACAGTGTACTTATATATCATGCATAGTTTATGATGGGGAACCAAGCAAGTGGACCGTCATCCTTAAGTCATGTGAGAAGACTCTTGCATCAAATCGTCGACTTGGTGTGTAAATGATGAAGGTGCCGGTGTCACAGCATATTTTATCCCCCCGAATATTTTATAAGGGGGGATAAAATGTGCGATTATTTTTTATCCGGTCGGATAGTATATTTTAACCTACCTTAGGATACTTTATCCGCCATAGCACGTGTTGTTTGTTCGGCTTGAAAATGTCTTCGCATATCGACGAGAAACGGTATAGCGTCTTGGTTGACTATCTCACTTCTTGTAAAGAGGGTGACCTTCGGGATTCACGTGTGTATCCTGTTGGAGCTACAGCAAACGAGAAACGGAGAATACGCCAGCAAGCTGCTATGTTTGTGCTGAAAGAACGATTGCTGTATTACCGAGCAACGGATGCAGTGAATGAGATATGTCTCAAACGGGTGATTGCAAACGTAAAGGAGAGAACCAAGATTATTCGTGCCTGCCATGATGGCGTTGATGGTTGCCACTACGGCAGGGACAAAACGCGAGCTAAGGTAAGTGACTGAGTGACTGAACGTCGAAAAATAACGTAAGGAGTCCACTCCGGTGATCTAACTCTTGTTTAATTTCTGTAAGCGTATCGAGTGGTGCAAAAAATGATCTTGTACAAGCATGCACTTGATTGCCCCATGCAAATAAAATTGCATTGACATGCAACAGAGTACTTGTATAGAATGCCTTACAAATGGAGAACGTACTTGTGAAAAAGACCAAACATTTAGTGCATCGAACATGCATGTCTGATAGTCTTTTTGTCTATTACACCACCTTTTAACACATATGTTGCTAGATACCCATGTAATGTATTTATGGTGTTACATTGCCATATACAGTATGCACCAGAAGTATCATAAATAGGCATGACCTTAAATTTTTTTTTAAATGTATAGTTCATTTACTTTTGTGTATCTGATGTTGTTGCAGATCGGACAAACATACTGATGGAAAGGACTTAACAGAGATGTAGACCAGTACTGCAGACGATGTGATGTATGTCAGCAGGTCAATGCAAAACTTGAAGGGAAGAAAGCTGAACTTCACCCCATTCCAGTTCCAAGCAAAGTATGGAGTCAAATAGGCATTATTGATCTGATAGGTATGTCTATTTAACACGTTAACAGAAAAGAAAATTCTCTAAGTGAACTTTGCTGGTGTATGGGATTCCTAGGCAATGATTGTGTAAAAGGCAAGGAAACAAGGGTCTTATCAGTAATATGAGATGTTGTAATAATCCTATTTTTAGCACATGTGTAGGATATGTTGCATGTGTGCAACATATAAGATTGTTGTATTACTGATTAGACCCGTGTTTCCTTGTTTTTTTACACCATCAATTGCCTATGAATCCTATACACCACCAACGCTCTCTAGAGAACGTTATTATTTCCAATCATTCTCATATTTGTAGGTCCATTACCTGAAACGTGTAGGAAAAATAAATATATTGTGACAGTAACAGATTACTTCTCAAAGTGGCCTGAAGGTGCTCCACTTAAAGATAAGACAGCAGTTGGTGTTGCTGATTTCTTATTTACAGTGTTTTGTCGTCATGGCTGGCCTGACATCAATATCAGATCAGGGAAGGGAATTTGTAAATCAACTTTCAAGGTAATTTTCAACCGTTTCATGCATTTAAACCATTATTGGTTATTATCCTTTTCAGCTGTTTGTTTAAGCTGACAGGGATTGAGCACAAGATTAGCAGTCCCTATCACCCTCAAACTAAGGGTTTGGATGAGCGCACTAATCAAACACTGACAAGGGCTTTGATTAAATTTTCAGAGGCTAAAGAAAACTGGGATGAAAATATAGATGCAGCCTTGTATGCTTATCGCATAGCGAAGCAGGATTCTTCACAGTTTAGCCCCTTCTTCATTATGTACAATCGTAACTCTCGTATGACAATCGATCATGAATTCAGCTGCAAGGCAACCACTAATGTCACAGGCGAGAGCACATGTACATATGATATGGAAGAAACTTATGGTAATCTAGTAGCAATCCGGGAGAAATACCATCAGAAGGTCCTTAAAAACATTGAACGAGCTCAGCAATGACAAAAGGCACAATACAATGCAAAACATGACACTCTCCATGTATGGGTAATAATGGTATTTTGTGTGTACATGTATATATTCAAACGTTTTGAAATCCTACTTAGAATTTTACGATGGTTATGTTGAAGAACTTGCGAAACTCACATCGAATGGGAGGAAAACTGGACAAAAAGTGGCTAGGTCCTTACGAAGTTGTTGAAAGCGTAAGCAAAGGACGTTACAGATTGAAATCATCAGATGGTTCCATTTTGAAAAAAGCTTACAACAGTTTTCTTCTTAAGGAATATCTTCAACCATTTGAGGAAAGGTATTTGTAGCTCATTTAGATTACTTTTTCCGTGTACTGATTACATGCCTTTAAGCATGCTGTATAGAATAGTAATGATTTTCACCAATCCCCCCAAATTTAGGATGGAGCACAGGAAATCAGTGAGTCAATGTGTATTGTAATTAAATGTTGTATTGCAGATGCAACACACATGAAGGTTAATACAGTGTTCTTTCCAGATAATGATGACGATAATGACGACATTGGTGATGGTGATGATTGTTATTGTGATGATGTCGGTGAAGATAATGGTGATATTGATGATGGTTACTGCTCATGCGGTCAAGTTGAACTTATGCAAAAAGGTAATGCAGATGATGAAGAGCCATTTCATAATGATATAGGGCAGAGTGGTGATAGGCACTGTCGAGAAGCATTGCAATACAATGAACATTTACTTCATGAGCAGTTATACTCACCACAACTTTTGCGCTTACTGCGATCAGGGGCAGATAGATTGTGCTATAGAGCAGAGGAAGATGAAGAGTTTGATGTAAGTGAAGGAATGTATTTTGGTACATTAATAACTTTAATACCATTAATCTTAAATATCTCATCAACAGTGGGAATCACTTGGATTGCATAATGATGAATATGCACTCAGCAAAGACACAACAGTTTCAGTTTGGATTGATTTCAGAAAATTTTATGGAAAAGAATCACTGAGAGAGGTGTGCAATGGAGATTTTGTAATTGTTAATGAAAAACATCAAACTGAGTTTGACAAGTTCAAAAAAAAGTTCTTCTCCATCCTTGATTTATGTCCAACTGGTCCATGTACAGTGATTAAAGCCACTGCCATTATGAACATTTGGATGAAATTCTGCAATGTATATCACTGAAGTCAATGCATGTCCTTGGTATTTAATATCTCCATCTGAAATGGATTATTTTTGTCAGTGGATATATGATACCAGAGACCGATGTTTTGATGATGGCATTACAGTTGAAAAGTTGCTCTCATTGAATACTGATGTAAATTCACTACAGATAGTGATGGGTGATCAAATTGATTCAATACTATATCTACCTACTGGTAGTGAATGGCAACAAGAGAAATGTCGGTTACTTGGACTATCATTTATTCGCAGCAACTACATCAAATCTAAAGATTCTGTAAGGATTGGAATATCACAGGCTCCATTGGCAACAGTCAGAATAAAAGGAGATGGAAACTGTTTTATTCGAAGCCTATCACAAGTTCTAACAGGGTCGCAAGATTACCATGAGGAAGTTCGTCTACTTGTAACATCTTACATGGTACACAATTCTACAATTCCTGAACTTGCATGCATACTAGACCCAAACGAAACAATGGAACAATACCTCAAGCGAATGATGATGCAGTCGTTGAACGTATGGGCAACAGAAATGGAAATTATTGCAGCTGTGTCCATGCTGAGTACAACAATATACTGTTTTTCACCATCTGGGGTTACCTTCAAATGGCTAAGACATTCTCCAAAGGTGGCATCAAGCAGAATGGGTGAAGAAGAGTCCATTCATATAACAAACATAAACAGTCATTTTGAAATTGTTAGGAAAATGTAATTTTACAGTTTTTGCATATACATGTTTTATATAAATTATGTTGAAAAAACGGGTAGGGTAAATTATCCTAGGATAGTTCATCCTAGGGTAGGAGTGTATGTACCAATACATGCTAATTTATTAGAGAGCAGTTCTTCAACTGGGTAAGTCAAAATGTGACAGTCATAAGTAACTCCATTATACTGCTTGCAGGGTGTCACAGCTGGAAAAAAGTGACTTTTGAGGATGCATTTAAAAAGATTCAGGCAAAATGTTTATAACCAAAATTCGCATGTTTTACGGATTATGGTTTGATGATCTCATGTGTGGGATGATACCATCCAACTGTACACTAAAGGCATCTACTGCGACAAGCTATTGAAAGCCTCTTTTATACGAGAGCCTGCATATGATAGCAGCATAAAATATATGCAAAGAATTCATGTCAAACACATGGCTTGAATCAGGTAATTAAATTGCTTTCTTGCTCAAAGCGCAATCGCAACTTGGTCAATGTGACAAGCCAGGCATGATGTATATCCAGGCTTTGTAATTCCAGGTTTACAAAGAGGAACGATCTCCTAATTTAGCTGCGTGCACTCATTGCAATTATATGTTGTCTTTCTTTCACAGCAGACGCGATACTTCCATTGCACACTAGGTACACAGTCATTGTGTGAGGTGCCTTCTTCATCTTGCTCCAGTCGCTGACGCTTGTATTGAAACACTGGGCACTCTCTCATGCTAGTTTTTAGAGTGTGGCTGCTCATTATATTTGCAATGGGTGCTACATCCATGTGTTTCCGAAGATGTGCGAAAGGCCCAGTGTCGTGGAACGACGATTTATGGGTAAGTAGCTGCAAAGATAGGCGCTCTGTAAACTCTCTGTGGGAAAGACTCGGAGCAAGAGGATTAAAATACCGGAAGGCAAGATATGCATGAGATTCACACATGCCGAAGATAGTAGCAAAATTGCAATGCCCCACGTGTGTGTTTTCCAATGACGCTCCTACTCAAGGCCCCCTGGCGTAGATGGTTATGGACATCAATAAGCATTTGCGTTGTCAAAATATGCCTCCACAACTGCTGGCCTCTTTACTTCTTTATAGAAACAACAGATGGTGCACTTGTTCTGTCTTCTGGTGTGGATTGGCGAAAGACCTTCTTGTAGGCAGGGCAGAGAGCTTCAGTCGTCCTGCTGGTACGAGAAATGAACATTTTCAGTTTCTTGTCGAGCCCACAGCCATGTACTGCCTTCCATCAATACTGGCTTGGAGCACACAATGGTCACCCCTATTAGTGTATGAATATTTCGGAAATCGCTTTTGAGCAGTCTTCACTAGGCAAATGAAACAAAGACCACAATGTTTGTGGAGTGTTTCTGCTGTCTTCAATGAAGCAAATGCTCAGTCGGCAACAACTGTACGGTCAGATCCACTCCAGTATCTGGTCAACTGTAAAAGTGATGATGTGCCAGAGCCATAATCCTTTGCATACTTTTTTCTTGCATTGGAACCTTACCTTCCTGGATCTCCAGTTGCAGCATGATCTTCGTCTCCCCACAGGACAGTGTGCGGGATTCAGTTGCAACCCCTTCTGGTTTCCTTGCAATTTTAGTTACATGTGGTAGCCCTACTACAGCATCATCTACATTAGCAGCCAGTCCTCGCCAACTTCCCATACTCTTGTCAGCACACAATGTTACACCAGGTGAGATGCCCCCTCTGCAATTCGTATTGAAAGAATCCACTGCACATCGAATCGACAACCACGAATCATCTGCTAACTCTTCATTGGGTACACAACACAGCTTCAAGTTCCGAAGTATTCTTAGAAATCATGGCAGGCCATGTACCTCCCAAGAGCAGGGGCAGGGAATGGCGGCCATTTACCTCCCAAGAGCAGGGGCAGGGAATGGCAGGCCATATACCTCCCAAGAGCAGGGGCAGGGAATGGCAGGCCATATACCTCCCAAGAGCAGGGGCAGGGAATGACAGGCCATATACCTCCCAAGAGCAGGGGCAGGGAATGGCAGGCCATATACCTCCCAAGAGCAGGGGCAGGGAATGGCAGGCCATATACCTCCCAAGAGCAGGGGCAGGGAATGGCAGGCCATATACCTCCCAAGAGCAGGGGCAGGGAATGGCAGGCCATATACCTCCCAAGAGCAGGGGCAAGGAATGGCAGGCCATATACCTCCCAAGAGCAGGACCTCCCAAGAGCAAAGGCAGGGAATGGCAGGCCATATACCTCCCAAGAGCAGGGGCAGGGAATGGCAGGCCATATACCTCCCAAGAGCAGGGGCAGGGAATGGCAGGCCATATACGTCCCAAGAGCAGGGGCAGGGAATGGCAGGCCATATACGTCCCAAGAGCAGGGGCAGGGAATGGCAGGCCATATACGTCCCAAGAGCAGGGGCAGGGAATGGCAGGCCATATACGTCCCAAGAGCAGGGGCAGGGAATGGCAGGCCATATACCTCCCAAGAGCAGGGGCAGGGAATGACAGGCCATATACCTCCCAAGAGCAGGGGCAGGGAATGGCAGGCCATTTACCTCCCAAGAGCAGGGGCAGGGAATGGCAGGCCATATACCTCCCAAGAGCAGGGGCAGGGAATGGCAGGCCATATACCTCCCAAGAGCAGGGGCAGGGAATGGCAGGCCATATACCTCCCAAGAGCAGGGGCAAGGAATGGCAGGCCATATACCTCCCAAGAGCAGGACCTCCCAAGAGCAAAGGCAGGGAATGGCAGGCCATATACCTCCCAAGAGCAGGGGCAGGGAATGGCAGGCCATATACCTCCCAAGAGCAGGGGCAGGGAATGGCAGGCCATATACGTCCCAAGAGCAGGGGCAGGGAATGGCAGGCCATATACGTCCCAAGAGCAGGGGCAGGGAATGGCAGGCCATATACGTCCCAAGAGCAGGGGCAGGGAATGGCAGGCCATATACCTCCCAAGAGCAGGGGCAGGGAATGGCAGGCCATTTAACTCCCAAGAGCAGGGGCAGGGAATGGCAGGCCATATACCTCCCAAGAGCAGGGGCAGGGAATAGCAGGCCATATACCTCCCAAGAGCAGGGGCAAGGAATGGCAGGCCATATACCTCCCAAGAGCAGGACCTCCCAAGAGCAAAGGCAGGGAATGGCAGGCCATACACCTCCCAAGAGCAGGAGCAGGGAATGGCAGGCCATATACCTCCCAAGAGCAGGGGCAGGGAATGGCAGGCCATATACCTCCCAAGAGCAGGGGCAGGGAATGGCAGGCCATATACGTCCCAAGAGCAGGGGCAGGGAATGGCAGGCCATATACCTCCCAAGAGCAGGGGCAGGGAATGGCAGGCCATTTACCTCCCAAGAGCAGGGGCAGGGAATGGCAGGCCATATACCTCCCAAGAGCAGGGGCAGTGAATAGCAGGCCATATATCTCCCAAGAGCAGGGGCAGGGAATGGCAGGCCATATACCTCCCAAGAGCAGGGGCAGGGAATGGCAGGCTATATACCTCCCAAGAGCAGGGGCAGGGAATGGCAGGCCATATACCTCCTAAGAGCAGGGGCAGGGAATGGCAGGCTCCCAAGAGCAGGGGCAAGGAATGGCCGGCCATATACCTCCCAAGAGCAGGGGCAAGGAATGGCAGGCCATATACCTCCCAAGAGCAGAGGCAGGGAATGGCATGCCATATACCTCCCAAAAGCAGGGGCAGGCCATATACCTCCCAAGAGCAGGACCTCCCAAGAGCAAAGGCAGGGAATGGCAGGCCATATACCTCCCAAGAGCAGGGGCAGGGAATGGCAGGCCATATACCTCCCAAGAGCAGGGGCAGGGAATGGCAGGCCATCTACCTCCCAAGAGCAGGGGCAGGGAATGGCAGGCCATATACCTCCCAAGAGCAGGGGCAGGGAATGGCAGGCCATATACCTCCCAAGAGCAGGGGCAGGGAATGGCAGGCCATAAACCTCCCAAGAGCAGGGGCAGGGAATGGCAGGCCATATACCTCCCAAGAGCAGGGGCAGGGGATACATATCCCTTTGCTCACCTCCTGAAGCCAGAGTCATTACAAGGAGAATGCCAAAGAAATGTTGCAGCTGTTCATAATCAAGAGGTTTCTGTGCCATTTCAGTATGCAGGTTGGTGGCTTCGATGATGTTGCACATGAGATCTGCAGGCATCATCATTTTCCAAAAATCCAGCTCCGTGGACCTCTTATGCAATGGATGGTGTAATGCAGCCTTGTGCTGATATGCTGGCCCGTTCAGTTCAACTGTTACATCACCCATTTTACGCCATTCAACACCATCAAGTACTATTCTATCGTCATCGCCATTAGACTCTGCTGCCGTGTCTCGATTGCTGCAGTTGATCCTTCTGCATCACGCACCATGCATGCAGGCATAAACAAAGAGATGAATTTGATTCCTGCCACTGCAAGAAAGCAATGGATAACTCCATGCATGCATTCATGCGAAAATCTTTAACATCCCATAGAGGTTCTAATACTTTTCTTCACATATAAACTAGTTAAGTAATAATATTGGTGAAGGAATTCAAAAGTAACAATATGGTCCCAAATGTTTTTATTTCAATAATTTTTCAAGTTTGTGAACACTTCAGTTTATTCCAAAAAGAAGGTGAGAAAAAGAGCTATTTTCCATAAACTGATTTGAATCTTCAAATATATGCCTGTTGCTTACATGACGGATGCTGCACTCATTTTCACTGACAACTTGCAATCACTAACAGTGCTTTCAATCTTGAGCCATGCAATAGATATGTTCCCTTAGTGAAGAGATGCAACACCAACTTAATACTGTACATTACTATACGCATGCGGGTAAGTATTACGCCATTGAAATAAAGTTGCCATTTAAAGAAACGATAAGGAAATGCATGCACTGTATATACATTTATATGAAGAATTAAGCACATCGATTCCGCAGATATTTTCAATGGTCTCCTACGTGCACCAGATAAAAATATCGCCATGCAGCCTGTCTTTGTTTCCAGGTATTACTTCATTTTATCAGCTTTATGATAAAGGTCCTGCTTTGCTTTATCCCACTTCATGGTCGTGACTACAGTGTACATGAACCCTAAGCAATAAATATCTCAGTGTACATGTAGGAAAATGATGGTGTCATATAATCTATATATTTAAAAGACACATGCATATCTGATATGCATGCATGGGACCCTTAGGCATACCCTCTGTGTTCGCATGGCAGCTCTTTCGGCTGCCAAGCTGTTGTTACATTATAACATCGACGCTTCAATGTTTTTGGGCATACGTAACAATATACCTTATGTCTACAGAATGAATGGTCGCGGCGGAATATAAGCTTTTCCGCATTGCATGCGTCTTGTAAACAACTGAATTGGACAAGCAAAATGGCTTTTCCTGTGAAAAACGTCGGGTATATATGAAAAGAATAAACACCTAGTACACGGAATCTATAACGTGTAAGTCACGTTTCCGCTTACTCGTGTACTAGTCGTAAATGTGTGAATGAACCAAGTAATGCTAGATACGAGAAATGAGTATCGTTACCATGCACAGTCGTTTTGTAGTACATAAATGAGAATTCCTTCGCAACATTTCCCGTAGCACTCTATTTAGCACTCTATACCACAATTGTACCTTTTTAGTTTTTGTTGTTGATTTTTGCACTGACGATTCATGCTCAATTCAAATAAATTTTCGGTTGTGAATTGTACTTGTTGAAATACGCATGTGTAATAATCTCGTTTCCATCTTGATATGCTACCGGAATAAGCACACTGGTATTATAATAATCTTAGCTATCACACAGCTACCATAATTTGTATTGCAAGTACCATGAAGATTATGTTGAGCCATAGATATTTTACTTTAATATCCATGGTTGAACAATTTTGGAACGTTAGAAAATTTGGAGCACAAATGTTGGAACTGTGTCCCAGTTCGGTTATACTTCTCAGTACAAAATACACCATTCCAAAATTTGTACCAGTTGGCACTACATGTGCAGCAGTTGTGCATCGTGGTGAGGTCAAGTTTTGTCTAAAGCTTGGTTAGTGCAGCCGTTCAAAACATGTCAAACCAAATGTTTCAAGTAGTGTCGTCTTCCGCGTTGCGAACACGACTCCCGCGAATAAGCAAAAGGTACTGTTTTGTAAGCATCATTTACTCTTCTGTGCGTGCAACAGCGAAATATTGTTGAGCAGCTGCTATTATGAAGCCGCTTTAATCTAACCATTAATGTTGTTTATAGTCAACAAACATTGTTCAGAGGAAAAGTTTATTTGCTCGTCATATTCGCAGAAGTTATTTAAACACAAAGAACCGTTTTCCCAAAACGCTTCAATAATTGAACTAATTTAAATTTAAAGTTCTTCATGATCACTGCTTCAGTTAATAGGGTCAACTACCGATAAGCTTTGTCCTTACCGCTTACCGGTTATCCGATACCGTTAAGCAACCGGTAAGACACTTTCTTATTCATTACCGTTCAGTAAGAGATAATTTCTTACTGAATATTATCGGTAACAGTCAGCTTTCTTATTGATTGTTCAATGTACTTATTATTCACGATAGTGGTCAAAACTAATCGAATTAGTGTTATGAATAATTACTTGGAGGGAATTTTCGCTCGTACGTGTGTTGTATATTCACAGTGACGTCAACGCAAGGAACTGTACTAATACACGGTCCGCTGGTGTACAATTACAGAGAGGTCACATGATACTTGATAATTATGTTTTTCTCAATTTAATAAAGCTTCAAAAAATGAAAAGAAGCATCACAGGCAAGGCTTTTTCATCAAAAAATGCTAAGGTCTCTTACGATCAAGTTGCAATTGCAGCTTCATTGCCATAACATCCGGAGGAGATTATCGGCCGTCGAACTACGAAAGGAAAGCCAGAGTACGAGATTAAATGAAAACATGCGGTATTTTGAAAGAAGGGCAGTGTTGATTAGTTTGCATGGTTACCTTTGATTACGTCAACACTGATATTAAACCGGCCATTATAATTAGTAAACTATTGCCGTCTATCTAGGATAAGCGAAGGGCGTATAAAAAGGTAATCGATTTCTGACAGCATATGAAAGAAACGAATATCGATCAATCGCGACTAAGAAAAACAGAATCGGTAATTTCGACTAAAGGAAAGTCTGAAATCGGTAATCTGCTATTCTGCTAAATGCATAGTCGACAGAATAGGTAATCGCGAATAATCGATTAACCTACAATACCTGAAAATCGGTTACACACCCTGTGATTGCCTGCATAGTTCTGTGTAAACATGTATATCTGACAGTTTATTCATAATCAATACTTCAAAAAGAAGCTTGGGGATTGTAGTAGTAGATAAGAAAAGATGGGAGTGGCTCATAGTTTTTGGACACGCCCTCTTCCTTAGCGGTAATCATTACCATTCAGTAAGAAAGCTTATCGGTAAGTTTATCATCGATAACGAAGAGAAATTTCAGTACATAATCGACAAGAGGTATTTACTTACTGATAATTATCGATAAGCTCAAAACCTTACCGATAGTTGACCCTATCAGTTAACTGACGCTGTGAACATGAAAAATTATTGTGATAACGTTTCTGTGTTGTTGACTCCAAAAAATTATGTATGTGTTGTCTGGTTATGATTAAAAAAAAGTGGCTTAAGCTTCCGGCGCAATATTGCGCTGTTGCCTGCGAAAGAGTTAAGGTATTACTTTGTGACATGAATTATGTTCAATTTGCATTCAATGCATCAGAACTGAGGTCTGAATGTGATATACTAACCACAGATCTGCTTTCTGCTGATGACATTTGCCAATACACATATGGTTCTAGATTTGGGTTACCGATTTCCTCTAAGAGAATGCTATATGAGCCAGAATTTTGCCTAAGGTAAAAGCCCTGAGCATGTAGCACTTGCACTCGAAACAGGCCTAAAATTGCCTGGTTCACCTTTGAACAAAAACACTTTTATGTTTCTTAGAACTGTAATAAAAAAGTTCCCATGTGGCCCACCAACATCTGTTACAGGAGAATTTTTATACGACAGTCATGGGTTCATGTCAGAATTTGTGTAGTGTGCGATGAAAGTGTGGAGATGTTGATCACTATGCTACGTATCCTCATCATGTATTGTTTTCTTCGGATGTTTGATCAAAGAACTTGCTGTTGGTCCTGTTAGTAACATTTCGCAAGATTCCTCCATACTTTGTTCAGTTAACAAATAAATAAATTTGACAGCATCCGAGTTGCAGTTTGGAAAAATGGTCTTCTAGTCCAGCATCAGAGTATGTACAACAAGTAGCTGTGCTGTGCTTGCATGTGAGGCACTAGCATCAGTATTTCTTGAACTAGTAATATGAAGAATTCGTTGTGATACAGTATGTGTTGTCACTTGTGATCATTACCAGGCCTTAGAGGATAAGATGCACTGGTGCGGCTATATGAAGCATGCTGTGGAGTGGAGATGCCACAATCTTGTTTATATGAACTCACTAAAGAAGGTACACACATTTTGATCATGTAGCTATATATGTCTAAGTCTACTTGGACTTCCATAATTACAGCAATTTCTTTGCACACTTTGTGCTATCGCACCAAACTGAAAGTTGCAATTGGACAGACACAACAGCCAACATCAGACGATCTGCTTGAGTGTGTCTGCTCAACGTCCGATGACACTGTAGGGGAAAATTGTATTCTGCTGTATCATCTGTAATGATAATTGCACTAGAGGGATCGTCTACTTAATTGCAGGCAATTCATCCTCTGATGTACTTGAGCTAGTAATGGCTCACAATTTTGCATTAAACTGCATCTTGGCCAGCTGCAGCATCCCAACAAATCCAGTTCTGCCTGTTCAAGCTCTTAGAAGTTCGAAATCCTTATAATAACTACAGTGAAATTTTATCTCCTGCCATTTGAATTATTACTCCAATCTCATGCCTGATTTCAGATTCTGATGAATAAAATTTGATAGGTGGAAGCAAACTGGTCAAAATG
This sequence comes from Ephydatia muelleri, assembly GCA_013339895.1. Lineage (NCBI taxonomy): Eukaryota > Metazoa > Porifera > Demospongiae > Spongillida > Spongillidae > Ephydatia > Ephydatia muelleri. The sequence continues at coordinate 9,434,474 of JABACO010000004.1, read as the reverse complement.
ATACTGTCTTCACTTTTTGCTGAAGGGAAATATGAACCCATATACTAAAAAGCTTTCAACTCTTTTTGGAATTTGTTTCTGGCTGCTGTTTGTTTTGTCTCTGGATTGGTTAGTGTAAAGCCTGTTTGCCCCAATGTGTCTTAAACTTCTCACTAGCATCATTGTATTCTTGGCTTCATTAAGAACATATCCTAACCAAGGTGGAGAATTAGTAGACCAAATTTTAAACAGACCACTGCATTATGGAAATGCAAGTTCATGGTTTAATCACGACAGACAGATTCATTCAAGTATTTACAATTCCACATCAAATGTTGAGTTGAAATTCGTTTCAGCTTAATGTACCAAAGAATCCAAACTTACAGAAACCCAATGACTTCTTATTGCTAATCAATAATTCTAATTTAATGGATTGGCTATGTTTGAGAAAAGGAGGTATTAATTACATTTTGAAGATGACCACACATGGACAAGATAAAGTACATGACAATAGCAGATGCGTACTTCATAAGCATCATAATTAGGATCACGCTCCATCAAATTTGTTTTCTTTGAAGAATATGCACTGGTTCCAAGATGTAAAAAAACTTTTTCATCAGACAAGAAGCTTTAATTTACAAAGGGAGTAACAATACCATCTTTAAATCTATGTGTATTGGTTGCCATGACATAATCAGAATTATACAGTTATTGCCATAATTCCAAATATTACGAAATCTGTTGGTCACTTATTTGTATTAAAAAATAAATAATGTATTATTAAATTTAATGCTGTAAAACAGAGAATATGACTACGTGGCTAATGAAATCAAGCATCAAAGTAAACCCCCATTTTAAACAGTACTTTACAATAAATAACTGTGATCCAGAATCAAATAGTGCAGTAACAATTTTTGCAAGAGTGCGTTAATTACTCGTTTACTTTGCACAGGCTTCATTCGTGTTAAGAAAAATACTAATAATGAATGATGGCAACAAATTACTAACTACATGTATGGCATGATGTGCAAGCCCCTAACAATATCCCTGAAATTGATGCAACAAAAAGTACACCCTCAAATACACAGGCAAATATACAGTAGCAGTTTCATTAAATCGTAGCATTTTTCAAACGTGCTAATCATGAATTGAACATCATATTGCAAAAGATACCAAACAAAGAAATGGGTACAATATATAGCACATTCAGGGATGCTATATGCATCATAGTTGGTCTCACATTATATGCAAATACTAAATTTTCTGATGCATTAATGTAATGTAAACAATAGAAATTGTATATTTGCACATTAGTATAACTTAAAAACCTTCACTGCGTCAGAATTGACATCACATAAATATGTGGAAGCTAGATCACAACATCCACACTGTACATTTCTTGCAGGAAATGTATCAATATATTTAAATTCCCGACCTGTGCATTTTAGTATTATGCCATCCCCATCTTAATTAAGTTAATTGTATTGCAAAGCTGAGACCACATGCCACATATACTTGATCATGTGGAAGCTAAATCACAACATACATACTGTATATTTCTTGCAGAAAATGTAGCAATGTTTTAAAAAAATTTCCCAACCTGTAGGGGAGGGGGGGGGGGGGGGAGGGGTGCTGTTTGACTGCAGAGGTCCATGGTACGGAAAGCGGAAACTTGTAGGAGTGCTCAGCATCCAGGTAGACCTCCAGATCACATCAAGGGTCAGCTTGATGGTTTTGTTGTACATAAACTTTACTACGGGTGCAGACCTTACGATTTCTGTTAGATAAGGATAGTGTGGCAGATCTTACCATACAGATCTTGCAAAGGCAAGAAAGCTCAACTATATGTCTTGAGAGCCTGAAAAAATGCTTCATGTGATTAATTTGCGTGTCGAGACGCTAATCCAGCCGGGTCGCTGTCAATTGAGCGCTCCACTGAAAGTCAAAACTTGTGTTCAAAACATGTATATGAAGTATACATGTACATCGCCAAGAATTTCTGTCTTCTGTGAATTGTTGCTGAAAGAGTAAAAAAGTCCAGCATTGGGGGTGACATGGTCAACCACTAACCAGCTGCACTACTCCTGGCCAAAATTCAACAATCTCTGTTATCAACTGGTTAACAAACCTGTCCCATTATCATTGTACTGGGAAGACCAAATATAGAAAAATTTCTAAAGAGCATTGGCTACTTATTTTGCAGTTTTGATGGTAGTAGGTTGAATTTTGACCAGAGTTCCACAATTTGTGGTAAAGACTTGCAATTATCATTGGCAATTACCTCATGTCGATCACGTCAATCTGAGGAAGAGGATTCAGTTCTTCCAAATGACCATGAGAACTTATTATTTCCTGAACACACGAAACAAAAACCCATTTGCCACAATAGGTCTTAGAGGTGGATGGTTTCTCTGAGGAATTCGTAGACTGCATAGTTCACATAGCTTGATGAAATGTTCAACGACACTTCTTGGTATGTGCGAGTAGAGAGCTTGAACCTAAGTGTAAACAGTATTATGGGTTTAAATGCCTAATTTAAGAAACATTGGCTAACCTCGGCAAACGTTTTTTGGCACCTGCATATAAGCAGTCCTTATTGTGTACCTGCTCTAAGATGTAAAATTCCTCAACCACGGCGGCTCTTCAAGTGGATTTCATCATCGATCGATCATTTTCATTCTGTTAATGGATAAACACAACACAACAGGCTTAGGTTGTTGACGCTGCGAGTAGTGTGGCACACTTCATGAGTACCGCATACCTCTCTTTTCCATTAATACAACAAGAACATCTCGAATACAGGCAGATGCATGGTGTGTCAAGAAGAGCAAAGCGGTTTTTCTTAACCAAGTGCCAAAACAAAACATCAAGATCCTTGTTTCCCTTCAGATGTAGCACTATACGTTCCGTAAAGCTCTGCCTGATTAGAGCACTTCTTGATCGTTTTGCTCCAACGGGAAATGTTGACTATATGTAGTCCAAAAAATATCTTCTTTTTTCCATAGCCAATCACGCAAACCAACGTGCTCAATTGCTAATAAATCTACGATCATGCGTGACAGAAGTTATCTTGTTGATTAACCGGTTACCCGGTTAATCAAGGTCGACTGGTTCATTAACCGGATATTAATTTTAGATCAGGATAGAACATAATGTTAGGATTAATATAATGTGCAATTTCTATGATTTAGTCACATCGCATCGTTCAGTTTCTATTCATACCATCAATTGCAAACAGATGTGCATACACAATATTATGCATTCTCATTAGTGCATGCAGGTATACACTGTACCAGCTCTCTTGAAAGACCACAAGCATTTGTAAGGACATTGTACCACAATTGTATATGCGGCAACTGGTCAGGGTTGCATTTTACATGCTTGCATAATTATTATCATTACTGACTGTACATCATATACAGATATCAATGAATGTGCTCTTCAGTCAACTGGCTGTTCTCAATTATGCACTAACACTGCTGGAAGTTTCGTGTGCAGTTGCACATCTGGTTATGAATTGTCTTATGATAACAAGACATGCTATGGTCAGTTATGGAGCCTGTCTGTATTAACTTCAATTAATTAATCACTGACACACTATCATAAAATAAGGCATTTCATACCACTCCTTCAATTGAATCATATTCCCATGCATTTCAGTGACTTGCCGTAAATCATTATTGGTTTGGACATTCGATATGAAGATACATATACGTTCATGTTTCTATGAACATGTGCTCAATGTGAATTCACGTACTAATTAACATTATTGTATGCATGTATTCAAGATTTATGTCATGTATTAAGAATGTCCTGTATAATGTAAAGCACCTACATGTACATGTATTGTGTATGCGTAGGTTAGCAGATTGTGCTATCATTGCCAGGTCATACTTGTTAATGTATTCAATTCCTTCTTCAGCTCCTAGTGCAGTTATTGGTCTAGTGGTCTTTAATTGCTCCTTCACCATGATCACACTCAAGTGGCAACCTCCCCCTTACCCTATTGGAGAGATCATTACATATCAGGTGACATATACCATAAATGGGTCAGTGGACATAAATGCCTACAACTCCACTTCACCACTGATAGTAATTTCTGGACTAAAACATGGGACAAACTACACCTTCTCTGTTGTTGGCTACACTAGGGCAGGACCAGGAGTATTCGCATACACAACAGCTACTACTGCAACTATCCGTGAGATACTTTATGCTTAACATATACATTTTGATTAGAGATAAATAAAACAAACTGCGCTTATATTATCCACCAGCAATTGTATAGCAATAGGGAGATTTACAATGCTAGCTTATTAATGTTTGAGTTATACAGCTGGCACATGTGCACATACCTATGTTGTATTTTTGCATATACAGATGTGCAATAATGTGCCCCCAATTACATTTATAGATGTGCACATTAGAAACAGTTTGAGCAGAAACATGTACAAGTGTTCTTTTTTATATCAGGCATCCGTCTTTCCTTTCCATAGCAAAAGTCAAGGGAGTTGCTGTGTCAACTCTTAATGCAACTTCCGTGCAGGTCACATGGATGGCAGTCAAATTCCCATCAGATGGCATTCTTATAGGGTACACAGTGTATTACTGTCCTTCTGTTGGCATTATGCAGCAGCCACAGTTTCCCACCAAATGTGACCTCTGCTATTATAACTAACCTCATTCAAAATGGTGTGTACCAGTTTGGTGTAGTTGCTGATGTGGTGATCATGAACCTGTTGTTGCAAGGGGACATTCCACAAACAGGTTCCACTATAATGATAGGTAATGAGATAATTGTATTGCAAGCCTCTTACACATTATGATGCACTTACAAAGCAGATGGCAACCCTGTCTCCAACGTTGCTGCTACTATTGGTGAATCATTGATTATTGGTGATGCCCTTGGAGGACTTTTCACACTAGCAATTCTCATAGCTACTGTTGTAATAGCGATGCAATTGTGGAAACGATTTCGGTAAAATTGTGCAGATATCATATAATTTATCCATTCAAACTTCATTTCTTTCAGATCTATTTCTGTTAATACATCAGTGCCAAACAGGTAATCATATTTGCATGTTTATGAGTTCATGATTCCATCTTGATGCACATAACAGAGATGGAATAGCTATGAAGGAGATATATGCTGAGGTTCAGGACAATAATCCAAATCACTTCAGTGAAAAAGAGAGCGAAACACATATATATGATGCAGCTGTATGCGCCACTGGACAGTACAGTAATTCAGACCAGATCAGTACAAATGAGTGTGAGGCATATGGGTACTTTGACTATAATGCTACTGTGAAGCCAGAAGAAAACATTTATGCGAATTAAAGCTACTACTTCATCTGCAAATTGACTGCTTACACTTGGCAACTTTTAAAATGGAGTCTGTGATTTGTTATTATATTAGTGGCTAGATTACATGGAATTGTTATATGTGTATGAGATACTTGTAAGAAATAGTATTCCTGAATAATCCAGTTCAAAAAATTCTTCACCATTGTTTTGGACTGTAGACACTATAACCAACACCAAAAATATTAATTGATGGTATATGAGCATGATGAAAATGTACTTCACAGCAATGCTGCATGAATGATACTATTCTAAAAAAGGGAGCCTACATTTTCATAATAGTAATCTGGCCCAGCATTAGATGCCCTTGCATGCTCCAAAGAATTATTCAACGTGTGGCGTACAAATCCAACCTTAGTGGGGAAGGATATTCCTTTGTTTGCAATTGGACTTCATTACGTTTGGTGGTAGTGGTCCCATAATGTCCACACACACTATCTGCATGGGGTACCCCGCTCAGATAGTCTGAAGGCCTGCCCTTGGTTTTGGTACTGTGGTCTTCCTAGTGGCACACTTAATACATGACTTACACCAATCCGATACTGCCTCACTGCAACTAGGCCAATAAAAGCGTTCTTTGAGTCGTCCCAGCATCTTGCTTTCACCAAGGTGTCCACCCACAGCACCTTCATGGAGCTCTTTCAATACCTCGCAATGCAGGGAGTAGGGTAGCACTAGTTGGAGTTTAGTCATCTGTTCAAGAAAATTTCTCCTATAAATTAGCCCATTATACATACACAGAGATTCCCACTGTTGTAGCAACCACTTGCTCTCTCTTTGCCATGCACTTACCTGATCCGCCAGTGGTCGCCTCCCACTCTTAACTGCAGCAAACACCGGTCCAATAATAGTATCCTCCATTTGCAACTGACGCATCTCCTCGGTACTGTATGTCTGGAAAGGACTGCTGGTCACAACTCCCATTACTTCAGGTAGTGTCGCATCACTGTTTTCTGTGGTATGGCTATCACGCCCACACTGCCGACAAGGTAATCGCGAAAGGGCATCTGCATTGTTATGTTGAGATCCTTTTCTATGAACCACTGTGAAGTTGTACTCTTCCAGGCGTTCAAGCCATCTAGCCAGCTGTCCCTCGGGTTCCTTAAAATTTCTTAGCCAGACAAGTGACCCGTGGTCGGTTCTTAAAATGAACTTCCTTCCTAAGAGCTAGTGGCGGAAATGCTGAGTGAACTCCACGACTGCCAGCAATTCCCTTCGGGTCACGCAGTATCTCTGCTCCTGCCTACTGAGAGAACGGCTAGCGTAACAAATAACCCTTTCAGCACCAGAATCATCAACTAGCGAGAGTACCGCACCGATCCCACAGTTACTTGCATCGGTATCTAGGAGAAAGTCCCTCGTGTAGTTTGGATAGGCCAGAACCGGGGGCTCCACCAAGCAGTTTCGAAGGTTTTCAAAAGCACGCTGACATGTAGTTGACCATTCAAATGTAGTGGTTATTTCTGTTAGTCGATTAAGTGGCTTAGCAATGACACCAAAATCTTTGATAAATCTGCGTAATAATTCGCCAGTCCCAAAAACTGTTGGACATCACGCTTAGATTGAGGTGTGGGCCACTTCGAAATCACTTCGACCTTTTCCGGGTCTGTGGATATGCCCTGGGTAGAGACGATGTGTCCTAGAAACGTCACTTGCTGCTGGCAAAGTTTGCATTTAGTTGGATTCAGTTTCAACCCAGACTGCCTGAGATGGGTTAGTACAGCTGCCAAATGCTTTAAGTGCTCCGAAAAAGTGCTACCAATAACAATGATGTCATCAAAATACACTAGACAGCTTGACATTTAAGGCCGCCCAATACCCTGTCCATTAGGCGTTGAAAAGTAGCAGGGGCATTACAAAGGCCAAACGGCATTACCTTGAACTGAAAAAGTCCCTCCGTGTTACAAATGCCGTCTTTGGCTTATCTTCTGTGGCCACTTCTACCTGCCAGTACCCACTGGCGAGGTCCAAGGTGGTAAAGAACTTTGACCCGCCTAACGTGTCCAATGTGTCGTCGACTCTGGGGAGAGGATAGGCATCCTTTCTTGTAACAACATTTACTTTTCTATAATCCACACAGAAACGCAAGCTACCTCCTTTTTCTTGGCCAGCACAACAGGGGACGACCATGAGCTATCAGAAGGCTCAATAACACCGTTGTCAAGCATTTCTCTCAGCAAACGGCGCACTTCTTCTCGGCGTGCCTGGGGAACACGTCGGGGAAGCTGATGGATTGGGGAAACATTTTCTATGTTAATATGGTGGCGCAATACTGACGTTTGCCCCAATTCGTTACTTCTGAAACAGAACACATCTGCATATTCTTGTAACAACACGTACAACTGTTCTTTCTCCTTAGTCCCGAGACAATCACCCACCTTGTTCACCATCTCCCACAGCAGCTGGTTCGTAGTTGAAGATTCTCTGCTTGTTGTGACTGAGCATTGAGTATAGAACCCTGTTCGATATGATCCATTTTAGCCAGTTCAGTTCCTTTCTTCAGCTCAATGCTGCACTCTCGAGGATTAAGAATACGAATACGAACCAGTCCATCTGACGGACATGTAATAGCTCTGGCAACTATCACCCCATGACTCAGCTTAGAGTCATTTTCTACCATCCAAACACCGCCCAATGCCATAACCGTATTGTCCACCGGTGTGACCATCAACTCCATTTCACACTCAGGAGGTACAAGTATTCTTTCTGTTGTCACCAGTCCTATCGACCTGACTGTGGATGACATTTCTTCCATTGCTTTTGGAGATAGGAGTTCTACGGACACATCTGCTGATTTGAAGCTAATAGTGTTATTAGAGCAGTCAATAACACACTTATGTGCCCTAATGAAATCTAATCCAACAATTGCTTCTACCCAAAGGTCACTTTGCTATGACAAAGGATCCATTGAACTGAGTACCACCAATGCACAAGGCCGCATGTATACATCCTCTAACAGACAATGGAGTGCCATTAACCCCCACTAGTTTTTCACCCCACCATGGCTGCATAACAATAGGGACCCTTGTGTTCTCTATCTCTCTCCATATTTTGCTACTCAATAATGACACTGCTGCACCCGTATCTACTAGAAATTTTATAGGGGTGGAAGCAATCGTTCCTTGTACAGAAACCCTCAACATACCACTGGGTACTGACAAAGTGGGAACTGCTATTTGTGCTTCACTGTCCTGGGCCTTCAGTGCTCCTCCCCCGCATGGCTGGCCCTTACCATGGAGGGTTTGAAGTTTTCCTGCTGCTTTGAATTCTTGCTACTCCAACACCTACGTGCAATGTGTCCTCTCTTTCCACAGTTCCAACATATCGGCCCCCTTTTTCCAGCATCCTTTGCTCTGTCGGTATCTTGCTTTTCCTGTAAAGATGGATTAGATTTACTCACCACCATGACCTCCAGCTTGTCTAGCCTCTCATTCAAGAGCTGTAAGGCTTTGGATAGTGGTTCGGACTCGTCCGCTGATGTAGCAGCCGCTACAACAGGTGTAGGGGTAGTGGTAATCTTTAGGTATGACTCCAGTTCAATAGTCATTCTAACTGCCGCGTCCAAGGTCTCAGGGCACTTTTGACGTACGCCAAACGCAACCTGTGGGTTTTCAATGTTGGAGAGAAACTGACCTAAGGCGAGGCGTTCGCGCGTCTTTTCTTCTAGGTCACTGTACGGCTTATCAGCCAATGTCCTCAATACATCGCCATAGGTAGCCCAATCCTCGTCTCGCCGTCTAGTTCGAGTTGTCAATTCTGCCCGATACAGCTCTTTTTTGCTGTCCGGTTCAAAACGCTGCTTGAATGCTTTAGTACACTCCTCATATTTAGTTTGTACACTAGCTGGAAACTTACGGAAAGCCATCCGAGCTTGACCAGTAATTCTGACCTTAAGCCACTTCATTTTCTCCTCGGCGCTCTCCCATTTGTTTATAGCCGCCACGCTTTCAAAATGTTCGAGCCACTCCGTCCAACTCTGTGGTTCTCCACCGAAAACCTCCGGTAACAGCAAGGGCTTCGCATTAGCCATCTCCTCTAGCTGCCGACTACGCCAGTGTAATGATTGGCCAAAAGTAATGACAATCACAGCAAACAATACAGCATTACAAATATATATATATACGATCAGTCATTCCATGCACTTGTACTTTTGTGCGCAAGCGCACAATTCAACTCATTACAGTACTATGCCATCCCCATCTTAATTAATTAAGTTAATTGTATTGCAAAGCTGAGACCACATGCCACATATACTTGATCATGTGGAAGCTAAATCACAACATACATACTGTATATTTCTTGCAGAAAATGTAGCAATGTTTTAAAAAAATTTCCCAACCTGTAGGGGAGGGGGGGGGGGGGGGGGGAGGGGTGCTGTTTGACTGCAGAGGTCCATGGTACGGAAAGCGGAAACTTGTAGGAGTGCTCAGCATCCAGGTAGACCTCCAGATCACATCAAGGGTCAGCTTGATGGTTTTGTTGTACATAAACTTTACTACGGGTGCAGACCTTACGATTTCTGTTAGATAAGGATAGTGTGGCAGATCTTACCATACAGATCTTCCAAAGGCAAGAAAGCTCAACTATATGTCTTGAGAGCCTGAAAAAATGCTTCATGTGATTAATTTGCGTGTCGAGACGCTAATCCAGCCGGGTCGCTGTCAATTGAGCGCTCCACTGAAAGTCAAAACTTGTGTTCAAAACATGTATATGAAGTATACATGTACATCGCCAAGAATTTCTGTCTTCTGTGAACTGTTGCTGAAAGAGTAAAAAAGTCCAGCGAGCTCTTGCGTGTAATCAATCATAGATAATCCATGGTGTAATCATAGATTACTTACACTGTCTAAGTAATCTATGGTGTAATTTACCGATTCACACACAACACAGGATTGTAAACAGTGTTCTCTACTCATATGTACGAAGTAGGCCTATAGTACATGGTGTCGGAGTGGTAATGAGTCTAAAGACCGATAACGTGCATACTGTGTAATGTCCTCCGTGCATCTGGCCATGGCAAGTACAGTGGAAGCTCAAACTGCTGAGGAAGCCAAAAGTTTGTCCAAGTCTGAGTCGTGTGACCGGAATCCCCTAATAGATCTGCAGATGCCAGCCAGCCTGAATCTTGCATGCAGAAATATCAACCAGTTTCAACGTTTGATGCGTTGTCATGGTGCAGCAAAAATGAGACACACATACACGCTAGTCTGGCGCAGCACAGCCACGTTTATTTTGCGGAGGGTATGCTACGCCAGATTACAATATTTATACGAGAACAGTTCATTGTTCCGTTCAGGGTACCGGTACTAGTAGAAGCGGGCCAGGATTGAACATGTGTTGGCTGATCAAAGACAGGCAGAGGCGCAGCTATAAAGCTCACTCCGACTTAGAAGCATTTCCGCAAATGTTTATGTGATGAGGGCCGATCTGAGATCGCGTGCTTAGTTCGTGACGTAAAGCACGACTTACTGCATTACGTAATGACCGCAACCGCAGGTACTAATTAATTACTTGTTGTTTGACAATTTTTAGCACTGTTCCTTTCAGTGCAAATGCCATAACATATTTATCATTATGATTTTCCGATTTGTTTCTATCCACTGATGCAATCGGAAAATATTTTCGACTTAAAATACATTTATGTCCTCTCGATGTACGGAAAATATTTTCGACTTAAAATACATTTATGTCCTCTCGATGTATTGGAATTTCTGGATATGCTCTATGAGAATGTTGGTGGCATATAAGATTTGAAGGCAAAAGTGGTGTAAAAAGCAAGGAAACAAGGGTCTAACAATAAGGGGAAATGTAATAGTCCTATATTTAGTACACCAATAACATAATATCCTACAAAAGTGCTATAACACTGTGTAAAAAGGGTTGTTATACTCACCTGTATAACATTGTTATACAAGTAGTTATACAGTATTTGTTATACACATTGCGTATAATTGTGTATAACTGTGTATAACGGCAGTGTGTGCTAATCAAAAAACCACAGTGTAAATAAGGGTTGTTATACACGCCTGTATACAAGTATCTCATTTTGTACAACTATGCTAATTACATTCTACCGATCCGCGAGGGCGTAATTCGTTGCACACAAATTAATGCTATTGTAGCTATTAACAATTTAATGCCATCTTTCTAAATAATCATTGTACGCGTAATGAATTTGGACTCCAAGCGTTTGAAAAAGCGATAGTGAAGACGAGCGATCTGCGTTCAGACGAATCTACTTTTGTATGGACAACTTTACGTTTCTCGCTTGGTAAGAGGTCGAACTACTTTCTGTTCCTTTTTAACATTGTAATGTTCCTAGTTGCGATCTCGCGATTTGAATCGTACGCGCTTCAAGGTCATTCGATCCTGTGCGTGTTTTGTGCGTTCTACTTTTCGTTATGTAAGTTTGAAGATGATGAAAACTGTTGGAAGACACTTTGGAGTGGTGAAACTCGTTCCGTTGCGCGTAAGTAGTCGTTTGGATTATAATTACGTGGTTTTGAAAGGGTGAGATAGTTAAAAACTCAGTTGTGGCTCCTGTCAGTTGTTTGTGTGTGCCGTTTTCTAGATTCAATGTATGTGTGCTTTTCTGAAGTCCATTCGATTTAGAGCACAATTTAATCTACAGTTGCCTGTCCATAGTCACCTGATATGTGTGCAATGTTGCTAGTCTGTGTGTATCAGTGTTCAAGTTGTCTACATCAGTGTTGCTTGGTGTGTGTGCATCAGTGTTGCTTGGTGTGTATGTGTGTGTGCATCTGTGTGTGTACATCAGTATTGCTTGGTGTGTGTACATCAGTGTAACTTAGTGTGTAGTTTCTATGTGGAGAATGGAGGTGGTCCAGGGACAGAAATGAGTCATTGGGAGGCCCGAATACTGGGGGTGAGACTATGTCAATTTTGGGTGCTGTTGACAATACAAATGTGATTATTTAATTAATTTTAATGCCACTTGATATAAATTATGCATCAATTGGCAAAGATTAATGCATGGCTTGATATGGCCAACTAACTACATAATCTTGAGTGAAGAAAAGTACATCTGTTATTCAAACACAAGGTTTTCACAAGCCAATTATTCCGACCTTATATTATGAAAGATCGAAAATGAACAGGGTTTTTCTGTGATTAAACTTCAAAAGGAGCTGACTGGTACTTAAACTGTGACTATTATTCGTCCCACAGATTGAACTCATGACATCAACTCAAGCATTTAATCTTAAACTATCTGAAATGACATTGGCCCTGCTCCAAGACACTGGGTAAGCTATGATGGCTGGAGGGGACTATGAGCCTAATATGTTCCTTTAATCTTGCCCATTACACAAACCCCTCAAAGGTGGTATCAGGTGGACTTCAGCAAAGCAGAGCCACTTCAATGGGGCAAAAATGCCAGCTGCCAGTTTGTGTTGGGCAGTTGCAGAGGTTACATAAACAGCAGACTACCAACGTGAGGAAAGCACAATTTCAGATGATCAATTCTATACCCCATGGTCACCTTTATGTAGGGGTGGCTCCACAGTGCGCTTCTGCAGTGACATCACTAACACTTCAAAACCTTTGAAGCTGGGCTGCACATTAGATAGGGAGGCCATGGGGTACTGTAATTTACAGAAGCTGAGTGAAGTGCTACCTCGAGATTACCAGGTGATGTCATGTGACTGAGTAAAGTTCATCAATATTATTGCAAATTATAGTATTTTGGCACAGACATTGGAGGCGCTCTACCTATCTATGACTATTGCCCGTTTTATCAATATCGGACACATTTGGCATGTGTACAGCGAGGGACTCCAATTCCTTGGATGCACTCTCTGCGATAGTAGCATTCGTCCTTCTGCTCTTTGACGAACTTGCTTCGCTGACTGACCTCACTTCGAAGCAGCAGCTTCGGGATTACCCCTCGAAGTCTTTCTTCGCTTGAAAGGTGCCCACACATGATTTGCCTCTTTACTTAGCTTGCCGCATTTCTTCGCTGGTTGATGTTTGGTTCTTAAAAGAACCGTTTTCGCAATTGAAACCGTTCCCGTCTTCAGCCATAAATTCGAAACTTTTAATTAATATTATTAAATTGTTACAATAACGTAACAATTTTAATGAGTTCATGCACTCAAAAATGGCGTGTTTTCTAAGCTTCAACGTTTGCAAGCAGAATTTTGACGGTAAAATTAACTGTTACGTTGTAAACATTGGTGTCTATGGTGCAATAACCATCTCTCGGTATACAAATCGATTTACTGTCGCATATAACGCCCAGTGCAAAACGGCATGCTAAACACTTTTCGACCTAAACAAACGTGTCTCCCACGAAAACACACAAAGTATTTCCCGGGTTTGAAATATGACTCGGCCAAACATTGGGCAGGTTTTTTATCTCTTGTTGTGTTGATCTGCTGCCTCAGAGCTGAGAAATACTCTATATTTTTGAACAGGGACACTTAAAAACAAAAACAAACAGACGTGTTAGTCAGGTAACATTTTACTTATTTCCGGTACTTGTTTACAAATGTTGCGTTGTCAGCTTTTCAATGTTAAAAAATCAAGTGAACATTAAAACACGCCCTAAGGACAAGTATCACGATTTCCACTGTAAGCCATACCACCAACCAGTAATTGGTGATTCAACTTATGGACAAGCAAGTTCAGAAAAGAAACCATAAAAAAGTGAAGAAGAGACTATCATTGTATGAGGATGATGAATTTGTCGATAAGTTAATTGTTAGTGAACCAGATACACCTGCAGCTTCTGAACAGCTGCCAGGAGCAATTGGAGAGATTCCTATTCACCACTAAGAGCCACCCATACACAGGGACCAACACCTGATCTACCACTGCTAAGGCGTTCAAAACCGATACAGCGACCCCCAAATCGGTATTGGTGACTGTGAGGACACAGTCTGATGGAGAGGGGAGAAGCTAGTATAATGTGCAAGAGTATTCTAGTGCCTATTGCCATGTAGTATACCCTAACTACAACTTAGTAATTGAATTGCGTGTAAAAGTCTCTTGATTATAGTTACTTGCTAAGCTACTTACGGGGCAGTAGTTGGGTTACGTTTATGCTGCTGGTATGCACTGCGCTAGCAGGGGAGGATCCTGGATTATGGGGAAAGGTCTGATAAATATATTCACAACTGGGGGCCCCCTCCCGTAACAGCTAGCCGCTTTTTTGCTTTTGCGTTTATTTAGCATGAAATTCACAGTGATATCCAGTACATGCAAGTAAAGAAAAACATTCTCTACGAGAAAGTTGGTGGGATATAGGATTTGAAGGCAATTGGTGGCGTAAAAAGCAAGGAAACAAGGTCTTATCAGAAGAGAAAATGTAATAGTCCTATATTTAGCACATGTCTAGGGCGTATGTTGTTTGCGTGCTAAATATAGGACTATTACATTTTCCCTTCAGATAAGACCTTGTTTCCTTGCTTTTTACACCACCAATTGCCTTCAAATCCTATATCCCACCAACTTTCTCCTAGAGAATGTTGTTATTTACTTGTTTTCTTAAATTTGTTTGTCACACCCAATGTCTAATTTTCGATTGTGTATCAGAGTATAACATCGATTATTTATAAAATAGCGAGTCCTCCATCCGATTCTGAAGCTAGTGGTAAAATTTTGATCGCTTAAAAGTGTTCCTGTCCCGAGTTATGCGTTGCCAAGAAGGAGGAGAAGAAGACGACCCGCCCCTTGTTCCGAGACTGGGTACGAGAACGGGCAGTACACTCTTGTTCTCTACAACCACGCGGTTCTGCGACATGAAACAAAAAAAAAAATGTACTCATTTTTTATTTCTAGATCGATTGCTTAAACAAGCTACACGATCCGATCGTCAGGAGTGTTGTTACAGACGGGTCGCATTGTTTTAATGACATTCATAGTCGGGGTCAAATCCTATATGGAAGTTTTTAACGAAACTTCCGATACATCACGCGATATCCGGATTACTAGAGCCTGCATGGATAGCGACGAGAATAAACTCTTCATTCCTCACAATGCTATGGTTCCTACTGCTCAGCGATTAAATTCGTGACGCAAAGCGTTTGTGAATTTGTGACCGAAGCTAGTCTCGCGGGCCATGACGCAATAAATTAGAAATTACTCCTGGAGACTATAGGCAACATTCCGTGTGCTAGCGCGCAAGAATCCTGGCGGTACCAATCAGATTGCAGCGGTCACATGACCGACGATGAATACATGCTGTGGTATTTACGACCTTGTGATGAGTATATACATGTATTCTGACGAAGATGCGCTATCGTGACGGCTTCTAAGCAGCTGGGTTACTGTGAATTGCGTCCAAATCAGAGAGCTGCTTTGCGAAGCTTTTTGAAGGGCAGAGACGTATTTGTGTGTCTTCCAACTGGAAGTGGGAAGTCACTGTGCTATTGCCTGCTTCCCTACCCATTTGATACTCTCAGACACGGAGAGCGGAACAGTTTGGTGCTTGTATACTGTTATTATATACTGCCGTACATATGATGACTGCTCATCAATATACCTGCATTTACGGTCAAGACTTAGAAAGGAGATGACAGAGCCAATAGGGGCAAGGAATCTAGCAGAATATCGATTGGTTGTCATGTTTACAGCCTGCACAACAGCCTTTGTTAAGGATGCCATACTGCAGTCCTTCTGCCATTCAACAGGAACTAACCTTCATGTGGTTATAGCCACAGTGGCATTAGGGATGGGACTTGACTGTCCTAGAGAAGAGTGGTCCATTGGGGGCCGTCACATGATTTAGAACAATATGCACAGGAAATAGGTCGTGCAGGAAGAGATAACAAGCCATCTACTGCGTTGCTGTATTTGCCAGATAAGAAATATTCACAGGTTGATCAAAGCATGAAGGATTACTTCAGGAACACAGACAAATGTAGAAGAATGATGCTGCTTGAACGCTTCCAAGACACACAAACAACACACATGGTACCCATACACACCAGTATTAACATTTGCAGTTGTGACATATGTGAAATTCATTGTGTGTGCATTACATGTAGAATGCGTGTTGTCCAATGTGAAAAATAACTTCTTTCCTATTCATCAGTGTGTAATTATTCTTCTGCCTTTACTAGCTGCTTCATCATCCATTTTTTAAGTTCATCTATATCAGCTGATTTCATACAGGTAGCGAAATTCTTGTGTTTTTGACCAGTAGAACATTTGAATACTTCACTTGTTTCATGTAGCTGTTTGATTAAAATTTCCATATCCTTCTTGCAAGAACATTTAGAATGCCGATCTGAAGGTTTCTCATTAACCTTATCAAATTGATTCAACACCTTCACAGTGCAGTGCATCCAATGATCTTTCCTATAAGATGCACTGCACCATCAGTGATGTTGGATCTAAGTTGCACCAATGGAATATTTATTTAGGTGTTCTAAGAACAGATCACATGGTAAATTTTTCCCTTGTGGTCCATGAATGTTAATTAATTGACTGTTCTGTTCCACATAAGCTGCATAGCAATTCTTGGAGAAAAAAGGAATGAATGCTAAGCCAGGAGATGAAAGGCCTCTATTCAATAGTTAGTTCTGTTTGTGTGTTTAAAAATGAGTAGAAAGTACCGCCAACATCGTATAATCCTGTGTCCATCTCCTTCGCGGATAGCATCTTTGAATTCAAAAAGGAGGCCAAGCTGAATTACTTCACATGCGTATTCATAAACATGGTCTAAATTGTGTGTGCGCTTTCTTTATCAGCATATTTAAGCTTGAGGACAAAGAGCAGCACATATTATGAAAACTGCAGCAAAAAAATAGTTGATACGTTTGTGGACATACCAGGAACGAATGAAGCTGTTGGCTTGTCATCAGTTGTGTTCATCCCCCAAAGAGCACCATAACTGCAGATACTATATAAGCTTCAACTACTATTGTGAAGAAGTCTTCACAAGAATCCATAGCTTTAGTCGGGTCCTTCACCACATTTCGTCTGTTGATCAGATTCCGTAACTGTACCAAAGTGCCTCCTTCCAATTTAGAAGACACTTTGTACAAACGTTTCCATATCACCTATAAATAAAATGCAGTAATATTTTTGAACAGCTGGTTTATTAATGTCATACCCCCATTAAACACATCTTAGTGTGCCAGTCTTCTGCAACTGGTATTAGACCATCAAGACGCTCTTCTCCCCTTTCAGCATTGCTCCTTGTACCCTTGCATCCTCTTACACGTGCAACCGTTAACTGATCACCACCTTAGTACGAGTATGCACATGACTGTGAACTATTATTGAAATTAATAACAGTTACCAAATGCGATAGGGTGGCATGTATCATTGTGCACTATCTAAAGCGCTTGCGCGTATGGGATATGCCAAATGCCAAATTCCAAATGCCAAATGTAGTGTAACAATCCATCGTGGGCTAAGCTGAGAGAAATCTGGCGTGCTTGGTATTGAAGCACCCTATACATGTCTATGGGAAGATATACGGCAATATTCGATGATGCGCAAACCGCGAATTAATTACCTTGTCCGCTTAGCCGCTAATTTCTGGATATGTATTCAGTGGTGTGTATTTCGTAAATCATTATGGTTATTGGCTCTATAATAATACACGATGAAGACCAACATATATGAGCATTTAAAAAATTGGAAGATGTGCATGTGTCACAACTCTTGTTCATTTAATTTGACATAACGGACCACTTTCCTAGGCAACTCGGTCCAAATCATTGACACTATTATGTAGGGAATCCTGTTGCCTGAACCAGTATATAAATGATTTAATTATCGTACATGGAATGTTATCCGTGCACCTATACCATGCGGCATGCTATGTTCTTCCACACGAGCGATGTAAGTTATAATTGATTGGTTTCAAAGATATAATACCAAGCCGGTGTACCTGGTCTTCAGGGCTGCTACTTAACCGCATAGTCAGCCACAAACCAATCAATTATATATATATATATATAATTGATTGGTTTGTGGCTGACTATGCGGTTAAGTAGCAGCCCTGAAGACCAGGTACACCGGCTTGATATTATATCTTTGAAATGCATGGGTGAAAGTGACCGCAAAGTCTATAGAGCAGCAAAAGATATATGTAATTATGAAGCCGGTGTGTTTATTCGTCAGCTGGTCTTAACCGCATAGTCAGCCACAAACCAATCAACTATAACTTACATCGCTCGTGTGCATGGAAAAACATAGCATGCATGCATGATATAGGTGCACGGATAACATCCCCATAAACCCCATGCATGATAATTAAATCCTTTATATACTAGTGTCAGACAATATAGGAATTCTCCGTCTCGTGCCTTTAAAATTGACTCACTCACGGGGCACGTAAGGTCCCCCTCCCTCTGTGTACCAGTTTTATACTGAACTCGGTTCCGCACCCCTCCTAGCGCTACACAACAACGTTTGTTGCGACCAGTTGAATAGGCATAGTCGTTCACGTAGTTTGTTCAAGTAACTGACGTACAACGACAGATGTGGCGTATACGCAACTATCATTAGCACCATGCAATACGGCTACTGCTAAGCATCAGTGGCGTGGTGGCCTAGGGTGGGCCAGGTAGGCCAGGCCCACCATGCGCGATAAAAAGGCAGGGTGCCGTTAGACAGTAGGGCGCCATTAATGCCAGCAATTGCGCTATCGGCTTAGCACTCTAACTTGCAAGTCAGTGAAATCACTCAGACCCGTCGAGGCTGGGTGACGATGGTGTAAAAGAAAGGTGCGCATTTAAAGGAAACGCAATAAAGCGCTTGCGCGTATGGAATATGCCAAATGCCAAATACCAAATGCCAAATGTAGTGTAACAATCCATCGTGGGCTAAGCTTAGAGAAATCTGGTTGAAGCACCCTATACATGTCTATGGGAAGATATACGGCAATATTCGTGATGCGCAAACCGCGAATTAATTACCTTGTCCGCTTAGCCGCTGATTTCTGGATATGTATTCAGTGGTGTGTATTTCGTAAATCATTATGGTTATTGGCTCTATAATAATACAAGATGAAGACCAACATATATGAGCATTTAAAAAATTGGAAGATGTGCATGCATGTGTCACAACTCTTGTTCATTTAATTTGACATAACGGACTTAACACGGACCACTTTCCTGAGCAACTCGGTCCAAATCATTGACACTATTATGTGGCATCGTCTAGGGAATCCTGTTGCCTGAACCAGTATATAAATGATTTAATTATCGTACATGGAATGTTATCCGTGCACCTATACCATGCGGCATGCTATGTTCTTCCACACGAGCGATGTAAGTTATAATTGATTGGTTTGTGGTTGACTATGCGGTTAAGTAGCAGACCAGCTGACGAATAAACATACCGGCTTCATAATTACATGTACACTTGATGCACGGGAACAAGTGACCGCATAGTCTATAGTGCAACCCGGGCGGTGCATGTTCGCGCGCATGCACCAATCGCGCCTCCATGCGTGCCTGTATATATAAGGACACGCACAACTCAACGCACATCAATTAATAGCAGTTCAAGATGCTTCGCTACGTCAGTGTTGCCGCCCTGCTCATCGTGACTTGTAGTGCGTATGCACGCAATGGATTCCGCGTAGCCACTTCCAACCGCGGCTACAATGTGAAATTCACAGCATCTAATTCAACGTTCCTGGCGATTGCACAGGACCTGGGAATCATGGAAGGTGAAATGTAAGTTGACGTAGTGGGTCGATTCATAACATACTGAAGTGTGTAATATTGTGTGCCCTTAATTTATCTTGATCATTTAGAGATGCCCAGTTTGACAGCCCGCTCTACGGAGGAGGCGGAGGAGGGGCTTTCAACAGCTTAGGTGGGGCAGTGAAGCAGATTAACATCCGATCCGGTTCGTTAATAGATGCAATTCAGCTCGTGTACCAGAACGGCCAGTCGTCCGGCGTTTACGGAGGTGGTGGCGGAGGTCCAGCATCTTTTGTCCTAGGACCCGATGAAAGCGTAGTAGCGATATCCGGCAGATCTGGAGCATTGGTCGACAGCCTTACCTTCTACACGAACATGGGGCGTGTCTTCGGTCCACTGGGAGGTGGCGGAGGCTCTTCATTCCATGTTTCCCAGTGCAATCTTCAAGGAATCTATGGTCGTTCTGGAAGTGCGCTTGATGCTATCGGGTTCCACTGCTGAACAAGAATCTCCGCGCATCGAGAGCGATTTGTTACAATGCAATTAATTCGAATTCCAATGTTATAATAGATTTGGCTCAACTGACATATCGTTCGTGTCTATCGATGCACACTGGGCTCACTCCTATTTGAAGCACACTTGGCCCTGGTCGCTAACATGAAACTATTTGACGCACACCAGGCATACTGGTCTCTAACGTGACCTTATTTGGCGCACACTGGGCTTGCATGCCGGCTGCTAAGATGACCCTATTTGATGCGCACTGGGCATAGTCCTATTTGACGCACACCTTTCATACTGGTCACTAATATGAACTTATTTGGCGCACACTGAGCATGCAGGCTGCTAAGATGACCCTATTTGATGCACACCTGGTATAACACGACGCTATTTGATGCCCACCGCTTCTATTAGACTATGCACACCGGGCATACTCATATTTGAAGCACACTGGACCCTGGTCGCTAACATAAACCTATTTGGCACACACTGGGCATACAGACTGCTTAAGATGACCCTACTTGTGGCACACCAGGACCCTGTTTGATGCACACCTGGCATACTAGTTGCTAACATGATCCTATTTGACGCACATGATCTTACTTGATAACACCAGGCATACTGGTTGCTAACATGACCCTCTTTGATGCACACAGGCATAACGGTAATTACACACCAGGCATACAGGTTGCTAACATGACCCTATTTGATGCACACCTGGCATACTATTTGACACACATGATCCTACGTGATGCACACCAGAGATACTGCTTGCTAACGTGACCCTGTTTAATGCACACCAGGCTTACTGCTTGCTAAAGTGACCCTGTTTATTGCACACCAGTCTTATTGGCCACTAACATGACACTATTCGACACACACTGTGTAAGTGTTGTAGCCTTATATTCATAAAATAAGCTTCTTTGAGCCTAAAGATATCCTTGAAGAGACTTCAATTTAGCAATGGCAGATCCTATTTCTATTGTACTTGACTGGAGAAGCTGGCTGCTTTCGTGTATTCTTTTAAGGAGTGCATTCCAAAACACATGAAAACAGTTTCAAGTGTGTCCATTATAGTTGCCATTAAAAAAGTGCTTCTGATCTTGTATGACATTTCTGTAGAGAGTCATCAGCAATTTGCTGTAGAAAGTTACGGTACGTCTTATATAGTGCTGTGATAAGGACTTCAGCGCATCAGATCTACTTGACCTCCTGGTATCACACCATTGCTTTTGTTTCTGTGTTAGATCACTTGGTTTACCACTATAACAACACTTCATTTCCAAAGACTCACAACTGATTGTACACGTAGCAGGATGCTGATACTGTAAATAACTAACATCACCATACTTGCATGCCTCTGGACAATAGAACCCATATGATGGATACTTCATATCTTCACAAACCTTGGCAAACACATCATTTATATTTTGATAGATCATACATTTGGCTTGTGGCAATTCTTCTCCCATAAGGCATACTTCATAGTGTGCAGAGAATGCACTAAATATTACATTGCATGATTTTCCTGAACATGTGCAATAGAAATTTTTTTTAATTTCCGAATTGCAATTCACCAATATTGACACTCCATTTGTGGTTAACAATAGCACAGAATCCATGATCAAATAATACCAAAATGGAAGAAGAATTGCTGGACCGATTATACGACAATTCTGCTTTGGGTAGCACAGACGACATGAAAAACCTTTTCTCCTGCTCTATGTGTATGTTAGATATAATATGACGATTATGTAACTGACTAATTAGCTCATCCAGTGTTAAACAACCTTGAACATCTCTGAGAACTGAAGCATCTTATTGTCCCTTCCGTTTGAGTAAGTTCTTATATTTCATGTGAGGGCCATGTACAGAGTTGTCGTCAAAATACTGAATTATAATCTTTGATCTTCCTTTTGACATTTTTCCAACTAACCGGCTCGCTCACACTATTTTGCCGGCCCAACGTGTCATCCCTATATGGAACTCCCTATACCTCAAGATATTATCTCATCATCGAACATTGCTCCCCATACGGAGAAATGAGCGGTCATCAAAGTTGTAAAAGTTACATTTTTTGTTTCTGAGATTCTCTTAGTATATGATTCTGTTGTACATATTTAGACAGACAAAATATAAATTTGTGAATTGTGCTCAGTAACCTCTGTCTTAGATTCTAAAAAGAAAATATCCCTTTTATATTGAAAGTTTTGGTTCTTGGATGCAAAATAGTGCTTTCCGTTGACCTGATTGCACTATTCCACCAGCTATAAATCTTGATTCGTGTTGGATTTTTCACTTCTGGTCCACTATACACCAGTGTGTTTTACTGTGGTAGAACACTTTTTACCTTACACCTGTCGGTTCCTGGAGGATTTATATTATAATGGTCATTGGTGCTCGTGATTCAATATTTAAAATGGCGGCAATGCCATACATGGCGCTACTCTTGTAACACCCTCCCTCGTTCCCCGGCCCCATTTGGAAAAATTGATAAGCATCACGTTAAGGTTAATAGTATCAAATAACAGCTCAATTTATAATATATTTATTTGCAAGGTATTTATAACTAACTCCTCGAGACGAGAAGGTCAGTTATTGTAGTACGTATCGTACTCTATGTGTGTACCGATATGCTTGTGTTTAAGCATGTATGCCTATAAGAAGGCTTGTACATGCATACTACCCAACTTTCAATTGACACGCACGTACACACGCACGCACATATATACACACACGCACCCGCACATTGACACATATCCAGAAATGGCCCATACATACGCGGTCATCCTGTTGTTTTTTTCCACATTGAATTTCAAACATACTCTAAAAATCGATTTGATTATAATATGCATTTCACAAAAAAAACATTAAGCACCCTTTTAAAACATTTAAATTAATTTCAACCGCGCATAAATAGTAAAATTTATTCATAATGGTATTTATTTAAACATCGCGTTAATACATTTTAATAATTCATGACGTCTGCGACGAAACTTTGGCTCACGTGCACATGTAACATTAAAAGCTTCTGCGCGAGGGTGTGGCGACTGCGGTACGCCCACGCATATGTGAAAAGTCAGTTAGTTGGTAAATAAATCATGCAACGCATGCCGATAGGGACTGACCAAACATTCAGAAATCATGTGTGCACACAATATATCTGTTATGCCTCATGGCAGTGTGCAATGTGATCTGTTCTTTTAATTTATCATTGTCTACTTGAACCAGCTAGTAGCTCTAACCAAGGATTACAATCCTTGCTCGAACCCAGTGGGATATGCCTCATTTCATTCTCTTTGTCAGTAGCACTAGCGGCATTACTTTCAAAGTTGTGCAATGCATGCAATGGTGCATGATCCAATTATGCTGTCATAGTCTGCGATTAATTAGGTTAAGTGAATTGTGCATTATGCAAGACAATACGGTGCAAGATAACATGACTGCACCGCTACGGTAATGAATGCATTTTACCCATAACATGTATAGCTCTCAATTGCATGGTAAAGGCATGATGAAGAGATCAGAACTAACTTGCTGCCCATGCAGGAGGCCTGCATACTTTTACTATCTGTGCGTGTGCACCTAAATTGGTGCCATGATGCAAATGGTTGCATGCATATGGTATATGGTTACAATGCAGAGTGCAGCAGAGTATTGTTTCCTTGCAACTACTGGTTATGACAATAACAAAGGTCAGGTATTGGCATCTGTTTACTACTACTATAATCTTTCGTGCAGCTAGTATAGTCCTTCACAATTTCAATGGGATTAATGTTCAGTTGATTTATGGTAAAATACACATGGTTGAATGGATTGATGACTCCAGTTTAAAAGTGACACTGTCAATGAACCTAATGTTCGTGCAAAGATGATCTGTGAGTATGTATTGCATGCAGAGCGATTACGCAAGGTAATACGTTATTATTAATAGGACATTAAATAATAATCGAATGGATCAGCTTCATAGATCTTATGCAAATAAAAAGCGGGGGAAAATGACTACCCGCATAAGTGACATGTTACCTAAGTTGCTGTAGCGGACCCGTGGAGTTGGTAAAATTTGAACGGTTATGAAGCATGAAATTAGAATTGCAGCGACACTTCGGCGAATCGCGTCTCAGTTCTTGTATTTCGAAACCCCCCCCCCCCCCCCCCCCCCCCCCCCCCCCCCCCCCCCCCCGTTTTCGTACTCAACCCAGCAGGGCTCCGCGAACCCCGGCCCCTTACCAAAATACTACAGTGTAACGGACCAGTTATCCATTTCTTGTATTACCTACAACCTCCAATGAAATGACGTCAAAGTTGAATTTGTATCTAATTACCCGAAAACGGTGTGTACACTTGCAAAATAAACAAACTTTGCACCCCACGCTTGGAAATGGCCAATGCAACGAACACTTGCCTCACTGTCGAAGAAGGCAGGGTCTTCATCATAATCAATTCCGTTTTTGCCGCGCTGGGTTCCTCGGCCAACCTAGTCACCGTTGTTCTCGTGGTGTGGACAAAGGCCTACAGGCAACATGTCCATCGCCTCACACTCTACCTCGCCGTGTTGGGCCTCATTCATTCCGCGATGATTGGTCTCGAGACGCTTCCTGTTGGCATCGCACAGGCTGGCGGGGATGTCGTGATGGTAAGAAACGGATGGGACCACAGCTGTACGGCCATCGGTTTCCTCGGTCAACACATGGGTCTGTCAAAGTCGCTCACCGTCCTCAGCATCTGCTTATTTCTGTTTATGCTCGCCATCTGCCAGGTTAAAATGCACAAACCCGTCCACGAAGTAACCGGGGTCCTTTGCGTCGTATTCCTGCCCGCTCTTACGTCATGGGTACCGTTCATCGGTAGCCAGTACGGGCTGATAGGAGTGTGGTGCTGGATTAAATACGACTGTCTCAACCCCACTCAAACGGAGATGGGTTCTTACTTTCGCATCGGGGCTTCGGTTCTTCTGGACATTGCCCCCCATACTCTGAGTATCATCGTGATATCTTCTGTAGCCATCGTGTTCTGGAAGCGGTCCTGTTGCCATACAAAGACGTCCCTACGACAGTCCAACTGGCTGGCTCTGAAAGAGGTGTCCCCATTGGTCTGCTATCCGCTGGCGTCCGCCCTGGCTCTCCTGGTTGGAACTGCCAACAACGTTGTCGTTAAAGTGTCCACCCGTATCGACCACTCGCGTTACGTGGGGGAAATGGCGACGCTGTGCCTGATGCAAACGGCCAATCTGGCTCTACCTATTTCGTTTCTGCTTCATCCCAGTATCCGCAGAGGCATCGTGGCCAAGTTGAAAGACATGGGGAGCCGCCGTTACAATAGTGGCGGAAACAAGGTTCTGCAAGAGGTGAACGAGAGTACTGTCAACAGCGAGACGAGATCCCTGATCGTTGAAGGAAAGCCTTTGTCATAAGAGGCCAACTGCTCGTGCTCAATATTTATCCGCTTCAGTCCTTATTGCTTCATTTTAAGTAAGCACGCTCCGGGTGCACAGATCAAATACTCTCTACGTGTGCGTGGTTATATAAATTGGTATGTTGTATAGCGAAATCACCCCGCTTGTGCTGCAAGACTCAAGTAGACGACATTGAATTGATGCTTGTGTCAACGGAGTCGTGCTACGCGTACGTTTATGCATATACATCAATTTAACGGCATGCATGTATGCAGCGATGAATCAGTTGCTTGCACGCATGCAACAGTGAGGGCAAAATGATAACCTTTTTTGTTCAGATTATTTCTTTAATTGCTTATACATTAGAGACTCATCACTTCAATCAGCAGCTTTTGCTAGATTTCAGACTTTCAGAGCTTTCCGCCTAAAAACAAACAACGGTGTATGATACACATATATATCATTACTCGCATGGTTACTTTGTAGTCAATTTATTGTGACAGTCAACACAGAATATTGGTCCAACACACACATCACATGCCAACAACCTAAATACGTAATACTTTGCCGTGGTTTGAATGCAATTGATCATAATCCTATTTCTGACTTAAATGTACACTCTTACTAGTGTCTGATGCAGTGTCTTAAAAGAACAAACCCACTTGATACATGCATGCATGCATGCATGCAGCTACGCAAATTCACATGCCTCTTAATCTTCTCAAAACACCTACCATACATGTATTGTCACACCCCACCTGGATATCTCTGATTAATATCACATCCTTACACACACACACACAAACACACATGCACCCACACATCACACTAAACACACACAAATGCACACACAAACACCTACACACACAAACACATACACATACAAACACACACTCACAAACACACACACAAACAAAAACACACACAAACACACATGCACCCACACATCACACACAACATACACAAATGCAAACACACACATACACACACAAACAAAATCACACACATACAAACACATACAAACACACAAACAATGGATACTCCAAAAACTCAAGGCTTTCGAACCAACACACACATCACATTCCAACAACCTAAATGTAATACTTTGCCATAGTTTGAATGTAATTGATTATCCCATTTCTGACTTAAACGTACACTCTTACCAGACCCACGAGGCTGTACGTGTGTGTTCAGGATCTCCCTGAAAGTGTGTAGAAATAGGATTCCTGTTGGGTTTTTTTTGGCACTTCCTTTGTGATGAGATTGGCGTGGGATATAGATTTCACTAGATGGTTAGCATTTGTATACAGATGACTGGAATGTGTGTACTAGTCTTTTTGAAACCTATAGTGAGTAAAACAGGCAGTACATCTTTCACAGGAAGATTATAAAATTGACTACAGCTGCATAAATGGGAAGGTTACACCTTTCTTATGTGAGATGCGATTGGTGATAAGTTATAAAGCAATGCCATTTGATCAAACACCTCAAAGAGCACGTGTAAAGTGTACATGTAGGTCCTGGCAGGAAAGTGTAAAAAGCATTTGATATTACATACATATGAAGATTGGGGCTAAGGAGGTATTGCCTTACTGCTGTGTAAGACGAGTTGTTTGAGAAAGCCAGCTGGATTGTTAGCATTCAATAAGGGTGACTAGACATTCTCAGTAGACAGTCTGAACCATAATTAAGGCATTGTTGTACTGTTTGTGAGTATGTATTGAGTCAAATAATCGATGAGTATATTTGTCCTTGGAGAAGAGTACATGCAGAAGGAAGGGTTGGTATGTTGATTGCGATTAAGGATCACTTTTAGAATGGATTTTTGTCTCCCAACCAATGAAAATGCATGGATAGAAGTAGCTAACCAATAGGAAAGCAGGGATAGTTGTCCAATACAAATGCAGGTATTGTTATCCAATCAAAATGTACCTAAAAAGTATGATTAAGGGGTATACATTTCCACTATGCTTGAAAATGCCATGAGTGCCAAGGCTGTCAATTGAACAAAGAGTTGCCATTGTGAGGCTGTACTTTTCTAATGGAAAGAATGCCTATCTCACTGTAAGCTTGTTCCGGAGGTAGTACCCTAATTACAGGACACTATGCAGTAGCACAGGTCTGAGGGTGGTGCCCAAATTTGTGGAGCGTGGCACAGTGCAGGATAGGCTGAAAACAAACTGTGGAAGAAAGAAAACTGTTCAGGTGCCAAGGAACGTTGGCATCATTGCTCAGAAAATGCGGCAGAATAGAACTTTGACCATAAGAAGACTCCATCTAGCTCAGGATTGAGACGATCAAGTGTACAGAACATGCTCAGTAAGACCCTGAAGATGAAGGTCTATAGACGGCCTATAGTACAGGCTCTATTGCCAGGTGACATTGACAAGAGAGTCAAGTGGGCAGAAGATTACCTTGAAGCAGCTGAGAGGGACTTCACCTACCCTGACAACATCTTGTGGACGGATGAAGCAATCTTCCACTTGGATGGACATGTTAAGAGGCATGATGCTGTTATATGTCAGTCCAGAACCCACATGCTTTGATGGAATGCAGCAATCAGAAGAAGGCTGGTGTGACAGTCTTGCCGGCTGGGCTGATCAAAGACCATATCATTGGCCCCTTCTTCATAATGGAAGTGTCACAGGACAAGTATACCTTCAGCTACAACAGCAGAGGGTGTGGCCAGCCCCGCAAGCTATCATGGGGGAGAGGAAGAATTTGTTGTTTACCAGCATGATGGAGCCTCAGCTCATTATGAAACCCATGTTAGAGCCTGGTTGGGCTGGAGGACAGATGGATGGGCAGAGGGGGACCCATACAATGGCCAGCACGAAGTCCTGATCTATCTCCATTTGACTTCTGGCTTTGGGGTTACCTGAAAAACAAAGTGTATGTAAATGAGGTGACAACATTGGACCAACTAAGACAGGCAATCACTGATGAGATGCAGGCTATTCCCGCCACTATGGTCCACAGCGCGACACTGGGGGCAGTGCGAAAGGCAGGATTACTGCTCTCAATTGATGGGCTGCAGTTAGGATCACGATACAATTGACATTATAACTACTGCTAGAAAGAATCTGATAAACAGCTTGATCATTATGTTAAGTGAAATTGAAATACAGTGGATGGCTGAATTTGTGTGTGTTTGTGTGTGTGTGTGTTTGTATGTGTGTGTGTGTTTGTGTGCTTGTGTTTGTTGTTTGTGTGTTTGCGGGGGTTTGTGTGTTTTTTTGTGTGTGTTTGCTTGTGTTTGTGTGTTTGTATGTGTGTGTTTGTGTTTGTGTGTGTTTTTGTGTTTGTTTGTGTGTTAAAGGATGTTATGTAATGTAAGGATGTGATTTTATGGTTAATCAGAAATTATTTAGATATCCAGTGACAATATGGTAGGTGTTTTGAGAAGATTAATATGGCATGTGAATTTACGTACTGGGTTTGTTCTTTTAGGGCACTGCATCAGACACTAGTAAGAGTGTACATTTAAGTCAGAAATAGAATTAAGATCAATTGCATTCAAACCATGGCAAAGTATTACGTATTTAGGTTGTTGGCATGTGATGTGTGTGTTGGTTCAAAAGCCTTGAGTATCCCTGGAGGATTAATATTGCATTTGTTCAAACAACTGCTGGATGAGAGGTAGCTAGCTATGTGTGATGTGTGTGTTGTAATAGCTCTTGGTGTGAATTAAAAATGTATTGCCCTGTTGATGCGAGAATGTGATGGGTAAAACATATTTGGTAGCCTGAAGGTTTAATCAGGTTGCAAGGTATTTTCCAGTGTTGCATCAGTATATAGGTGATGGGTAGGGTAACCTCACTGGATGAGTTTTTTTTTAATTGGACAACCACACAGTAGAAAGTTACAAAGTACCAAACATGGGTTTTTAACAGCTATATTTTGTTGCAACCCCCCCTTTGGGTCTATTACATAACCCGCTACACGTTAATTAACCACACATCTATGTGGTTTAACCAAAAAAAATCTACAACAAAGACAACGATGGCAGCGAAAAGGAACGAAATTGCACGAGGTTGTATGAATCTACCGTCTTTGTTCAAAAGTGAGCATGTCGGATTACCATACACCAAAGTTTTAGACATAGCTGATTACCAGAAGCCGCATGGATGGCTATTGTGGCGCCATTCACGTAGCCACAATAGCATTCAATAATTCTTATGCACGCGGTATATTACACATGCAGCATGGCGCTCAACGTAACAATCAGCCTCAATCCGTTTAAAAATAGTATACATGTAAATAGGTACTTCAAGATTTTTTTCAAATCGTGTTTTGTGCTGCGATTTTATTACTCTCTACAAGAGTAACAAAAATGCTGCCTTATGCATCATATTTGGATTAGTATCTCGAAAGTTACAGCGTTCTAAACGTTGCATTTTGAGTGAATGGTACAGTATGCCTGATCGTAGAAAAAATTGTGACGCTTTACTGCAGCTATTGAACCATTGAACGTAATCATGTCAGAACGTAACTACATGTAGGGTACACATATATACATAAGACTAAATAACGATTTCAAGTATGTACAGGTCATCAGTAACATAGTCAACTAAGAACTCATATAAATGATCATTGTAACGTCATCTCCGTCATCCTGATTTTCATCATCTTTCCAGTACGTAGCAGTATCTTTTGGCATTTTTGACCTTTCTGTTTCTTATAGTTTGAAATTTTCGCTTGAGAAACGGCTTTGAAATCAAAATTTCCTTTAGTTTCAATTGTCTGTGTAAACATGCATCATTCACAGTGGATTCTTAGCTTCCGTGAGACGAAACAAGAAGAACTATACTTGGTTTGTCAACTACTGGACACAATGAGGTAGAAGTATGAAGTGCTGAAAGGGTTTGAATTGGAAGGATAAATTGCTCATCTAACAGATTAATTATGACATCCCAATTCCGATCTACATGCATGCTTCTTCATTGTTTGTATCTGTGAAAGGTTGTATTGACCTCTGTATGGCATCCATGTTGAAAAATGCTCCAGCTTGCAGAGAAGTCACTTTTATGGCAGTGTCTGAAATGCTTTTATTTGGGTTATTTGTATATAGATACATCACCAATCCTTTTCTTAGTACTGCATGCAGCCTGTAGAATATTGCCAACACTCATACCACTTCTAAATTTTTCAAGATGCTTGTTAAAATCATTAGCAGTCTTCATCCTCATATATAAAATTACACATTTGATTACAACGTCTACATATTTCGACATTTACTTCGTGACCGTAAAAGTCAGTATAAATGGCCTGAGGACTAGGCTTGAAATGAAATTCTTGTTTAAAAAGCACCTTGGGAATCGGTTGTAAAGGAATTCTAACTAAAAAGTTGCGCCGCTCGAAGATTAAGGTACACTCTAATTAGAGTATAATGTGCTCGATCATTCGATACATAAAACTATTTTCTGCTGTTTTAAAAGTTACAAAAACTAGTAAAAAAAACTGTGCTTGTTATACTAGGAGACTTTGTAAGTGATTTGGTTTTACACAGAGCGTATACCAAGTGCAAACACGTAGGCCATTTGATAACACCTTGGGAATCGTCTGAAGTCCATGAAAAAAGAAATGCAAGTAGATAATAACCTTTGGAACCTGTTTATCAGAACTCTATCCCCGCCGCTCAACACGTATAAAAGTTTTGCAAAATATGAAAGTCAACCATTATTTCAGCCCGCCAGAAATATTGAACAAGTGTATAGTTTTCTAGGTTTTGACTGCACAAAGATATTTTAGCTTCCTACCTGAATAGCACAGCAGAGTCCTCAATTGCTACCAAGCCAATACAAACTAGCTTTCGTTTCTATGTCCCGTACAATTTCAATCCTTCACTTCCGTCACAATTTTTATTCGTTATTTGGGTTACCACTTTTTCGGTACACGTACGTCAAATAATGAAGTACCTAATGTATATATTGTCGACTTGGTACTTTTGCTACTTAATTAATAAGAGAAGGATCTAAACATGTTTTGCTACTTAATTAATGAAACATGTGCAAGATCATAATATGACGGAAGAACGCCAGAAAACTGTTGTAGTACATAATTCCAGCACTTCGTAAATTGCTTAATGATATTTTCATGCAATATCCGTTTTTGCACACATGCAGTTTTGTGTAATGTTTTCACCATGATATAATTAAAAAGCGTAGGCGGCTGGGGCTCCGTCCCGGACCCCGCTGGGGGACCTTACAGCGCTCCCCCAGACCCCCTAGCTGGGCGGAAGGGGTACCCCCTCCCGCACCCTCCCCCTGCCTTTGATCATTATTATTTTACACCCCCCCCTCCCCCTTTTCTGAAATCCTGGATCCGCCACTGTTCGTGCCTTTAACTCACCAACCATTTGCATCGAAGACATTCTCCACTGTGGTTTTGTACTACCGTAAGGCGAATCTTGATCTCGTCCACAACACGTAGCAAGAACGCTAAATTGGTGCGCACCGCCTGTATGAAAGACCTACGGTCGGGTGTATGTTTTCTTACGGCTATTGAGATCTTTATTTGGCTATTCGCTGAATAAACAATTAAGAATTACGCAATTCGAGGGACGAATGTGGGGTGGGGCTCAGTGGCACGTGATAATGTGCAAGTTGAAGGGGTGGAGCTAACACGGTGCGTCAATGGTTGCGTCACTAGTCTTGGAACGGGACCTGCGTATGCAATGAAGTATAACTAGTGCGCATGCGCAACCGAGGTGAAATAGTATTTGCATCTTACTTTCAGTTTAAGAACGGTGCGCGTTGGAAGACGACTTTTCATTCAAAACGCGTAACGCTGGACATGACCACACTGTGGCACTACCGGAAGTGTGTTAGATTACGGAGTAGTCATATGATGCACGAAAACGGTCTATATATTTGGGAAACTAGTACTATTTCCCTATAGAGGCGTTCGTGTAAAAGCGTCCACTTCATGCATCTAGCAAAGCCCAGCGTTATTGTTTTGGTGCTCCTCTGGTCCGCAGTAATCCGAAGAAGTGATTCCCAATATGCGAGGTAAGCGACATATAGGAAATGCATCACAAACATGAGGCCGGTCTTTGATCTTGTCAACATGTAAATCTGCGAACTAGTATAGCAGTTGGATCGAGTGTGAACGAACTGCATGACGCTAGCGGCGGACGGCACTTCACACTTTGGAATACCAAATTGATGCATAACTATGCAATGACACTTAATTCCTTGGTATAACGCATGTATTAGTTTGGTACATATCTCGAAATTGCATTACATCGAGAGGACATCATGTAAGTCGAAAACATTTTCCGATTACGTCAAAGGCTAGATATAAATCGGGAGATCATAGTGACATATGTATTATGGCATTTGCCTTCAAAGGAAAAGTACTAGAAATTGTCGAAAGAAATAGTAATTAGTCCTTGTTGTGGGCGCGGTCATTACGTAATGTTATGGTTGTCTTTACGTCATTTACTAGTAATGGATAGTCGGATCGTCGCGCCTGATGCGGGAACTCACCTAAAATGAAGGTGGCAACTGCGCCACATCAGCTTGCCTCTGATCAGCCAACACACGTTGCATCCTGACCGGTTCCTACTTGTACCCAGGTCCCTGAAGTTTTATGCCCAGATGGAGAAAATGAACTATACTTGCATAAAATATGTGTACGTGTAAGTGATCTGACCCATGCACCCTTCAAATACGTGTGACGCCAGATTAGCGTGCGTATATTCGACCGCAACCAGCTGATTGTACATTCAGCAGCACGTCGGGATGTGTGTGTGTGTGTATGTGTGTGTGTGTGTGTGTGTGTGTGTGTGTGTGTGTGTGTGTGTGTATGTGTGTGTGTGCGTGCGTGCGTGTGTACGTGTGTGTGTGTGTGTGGGTATGTGTGCATGGGTGCATTAAGCATGCCATATGCTATAAGAAGAGGACGTCTATACGAGGCAGATACGGATTAATGCCCGAGTGTCGTATATCTGTATCAAATATGTGTTAACCTTTATGCCTCCAGACATCAGATACTGATACCCGGTAGAAGTTATTCGTGTTCACGGCATCAGTCATATTGTAAAAACCCTCCCTTCCCACTACCTAACATTCCTCATTTAGTTGATTTTGGACCACTCTACTTTAGTTAATAACTCTTTGAACGCCATTTGCATATATACATACATGTACATGCTCACAAAAAGAGATTATCTGCCTCACCATTCATGAAGTGCTGTGTGTTATATTGTGTTGATCATAATCACTTCGAATATTCATGCAAGTGCAACACTGACATGCATGTAACCCCATAGTCATACAAGTATGTGGTCCTGGTGTAAGCACATTTTGTGTGTCCATTATAACCCGCTGGCACCTTTTGAACAACTCATAATAAGAACAGGTAAAACTGGGGGAGTGAACAGGCATGACATACTACACTGATCTGTGCTACGCATTCTTCTTCTTGGAGTACTGAAGTGATGCATTAGTGAAGTGAAGTGAATAATGGGGTACTTTAGCCACTGTGTGAAGAAACATAATGACTTTGTACATGTACTTATAAAGTTACAAGTGCAACAAGCATATGCATGAATCATTGAGCTGTGACTGATCAACACATTTTTGCACGCAATATCTAACTCATGCATGAATGGTGTAACGGTTGTGTGTTCATGCATGCATGTATGCACATGTCGTTCAAAGGGTTATTAAACAACAGCTCCAGAAATACCAATACATGGAGAGAACGTCTATGCATTTTAAATCGAAAATATTTTCCGATTGTATCGTGGATAGAGAAAAATCGGAAGATCATGCTGATATATATTTTATGACATTTGTGCTAAAAAGAAAAGTGCTAAAAATTGTCAAAGAAAAAGTAATCAGTACTTGCGGTACATGCCCCCCCCCCCCCCCCCCCTCCCCATATCTCACACACAAGACTACATATAGCACACTCTTAAAACATGACCAGCACAAAGAGCATACCCAAGGTTACGCATATGTATACGGTCCAGCTTCGGTTATGGTATGTGTGTTGCGTGTTGTGGAGAGGTTGCTGCCTCAATTTCAAGCTTGGCTAATTGGTGCATGGTGTTCTGTATATACATGTACATTTGCAAATGTACAAATGTGCATATAAAGATAGTTTGGATATGCTGTAAATACCAATCCCAGCTCCGGTAATTGATTTTATGTATTCTGGTCTCAGCCTCCTTCCTCTCTTCAGACATGCTTGCTGCTGTTAGGATTGAAGGGATTAAGAGAGAGGTCGCCATGATGTCAAATCTCTCTCTTGGACAAGTTGAGGAGCCCCCCCCCCCCCCCCTTCTGCCGCCACTGTTACAAGGGTCAATTGGTGGGTTAATAACGTCGAGTCTCGTTCCCAGTCCCACATGACGTAACGATTATCGCTGCTTACAGCAATAATCGTTACGTCATGTGGGTCTGGGTACGAGACTAATATGGGCAGATCTTCCATACATGTTATCACAGCTTTTAAACATGTTGATGCAGAGCCAGCAAATATGCTGAAAAACTGATAATTTGTATGTCGAGACGCTAATCCAGCCAGGTAGCGCTCAATCTGTGCACTAAAACAAATTATATAGGTACATCTTCAAGAATGGTGACAATTGTGCCATTCCTGCATCAAGGAGCGACCGTCACACTTTTTTACTTGCTGTTGTGCTTGTACATGTACATCTAAACTGCGCACATTCAAAAGTTCTTAATTTTATGTAGTCACAACTGTAAGATCCACAGGCAAAAAAAAAGCGCGTAGAGTCATTACGTGATTGAACAGACAATCAAACGTGTCTGATTTTAATGTTCAATCATACCATGATTTTACAGAGGATTTGAAAATTCTTTATAAAATCAAATCTTGTTTTTTTCCTGTGATCGGTAAGTTTTCACAACGCTATTTGCCCCTGCTATATCAATTCAGCCTTCTGTTAGCAAGCTGTCAGCATCCATGGCGCTCCAATGAGGGGCGTATATCGTAACTTTGCCAACTGTCCCGGAATGTCCGGGACAATACCGGATTTCCTAACGTTGTCTCGGAAGCCCTAACGCGGATCCGTTCAGTCATAGTCTCGTACCCAGATCCAACTTTTCGCAGCTACGGGTGGCGCTTAGGGGGCCTGTGAAAATTTGGGTCTGGGTACAAGACTAGTTCAATTTATTGGACCACTCCCCGACGATGAATATCCCATTTGCTCTTGCGGTGGTTCTCTGTTATACAAACCGTAAATGTGACACACACCAGGACATTGCATGCTCATGGCAACACCTTTTGGCATGCATATGTCTGCTTGCTGTTAGATGCTTATTATTATGTACAATATGTTTGTTTCAGTCTGAAAGTGAATTTTATTTAGAGAGGATTCTCCTTTGAATTACAGGGCTTCCTAGTTTGAATCCAATATGACATATGGACCGTTGGTATTTGATGGAGGTAATCTATGCTGGCATACATGCAGCAATGGTCCTGAAGTAATCATGGTCATAGAACTGTGACAACATGTGCGCATAGCTGTGTCAGGCTATAACTAGTTGCTGATAAGGTAATTGGCAGCTTCCACCTGTAATAAGTTTTAAGTTGAGCCCCCATGTCGCCTCACCTTATTGGGTGATGGTGTGGGTGTTCTGGGAAAAGGTGCACTGGTAGCTATGATTGGTTTCGCCAGTGAAACGTTACAGCAAATGCTTGTGCCGCAGCATGTCTGGAGTTTCATTCCATAACTGGTCATGACTCTCCTGGCCTTCATTACTTTACGTTTTTATTTATTTATTTTAGCAATACGTGCCTCAGATGGTGGATTCAATCTTAATCCTCGGCTTTGGTGCTATCCCCAAGGAGTTCAGGATTGCACTATAACCGATTTTGGATTACCACCTGTAGGGCACAACATGGCCAGCAATTGCGGACATGAATTATTTGAATTCCGTAATACGCGTAATAAATTTATTGTACATGGAGTCTATGGGTAATTTCTATCAATCGCGCACAGTTTAGTACCAAAGACTTGTAGTAAAGTTTATAAACCTAAGTATGATACAGGGACAAATAACACATTGTTTGTATATCTTCTGTTCTGTAAAAATCTGCCCCCGTCAATTTCAAAACGGGGTTTTGTTTTACTGCATACATTTAATGGCTAGCTGGCATACTTTTGATCACTATTTTTCCTTTCCTATTTTACCGCGTGGACGATCTATTGAAGATTATAAAGTGGATTCTGAAGCCAAAGCTATTTGCATATTTATATGTGCAAGTAGCATATCTACCCCATGTGCACGTCTATTTCTAGATTCAAGTATGTGAATTCTAGTACCCCGTTCAAGCCATAAATTATTAATAATGAATTAAACGTCATAACGTTGCCCAAGCACTCCTCAAAGCCTTGCTTCTTGTACGATACTATAACTATGCCACTACCCGGCCAACTCTCAGACATGGCAGCATACATGCACGACCCCGGTCGTGTGTCCATGGCGTATGTTGGAACGATGTTTCCTAGCTTGGTACGTTTTGTTACGATAAGCTATATTTGCTATGAGTTAACACTCAGCAACAGCCATCACCAAACAGCGAGACTAGGTTTTTTTTTGACAGTATTTTACGCAAAGTATAGGTTATACGCTATAACTGAAAGCTATATGCAGCCATCTCTGTGATCACGCGCGTGCGTAGGATTTTGATCGAAACACGAAGTGTGCAAGCAACCGCATGTACGATCCATATGAATAGGGAAGCCCTAGCTGCTAGAACGCCACAGTGCACCACACGCATCAACGCATAATTCCCACAAACGCGAAATACAAGGCAACTCTTGCGCGATCGCGTGTCATATGCTGTGCCTTCAAAGTTGTACCACAATATCTCAGCGAAGAGTCTGAGACACGCTTGTTTATATGTGCCGATTGCGAGTCGATGGTGCATGGTTTCCTTCTCAGCATATACAACTCACTGCCCGGTGGTGGAGTCACCAAGATTACTGATATTATATATTTATGGTACAGCACGCCACCATTAATTCGTTGCTGATGCCTTAATTGAGCTGGAGTACCGACTCGAAATAGAGATGGTTATTCCGTTTTACTACCAGTTCTTACTTCGGCGGGTGAGTATTATTGTTAATCCGACCTCTGTTGTTAGTACCTAAACCCTGCCAGGGGCCGTACCCTGGCTATGCCATTGCTATTACAAGTCGAGACAATCATAATCATCGGACAATGGAAAGGAGGGATTACGACGTAACCAAGGCAACCCATAATATGGCTCGTTCCATTGTGGCTCCCTACTAGGCAGTACTCGGGATCTGACTATTCTGATACAAGTAATTCATTAAACATGCAAGCTAGAGAGATACCGGTACCGTTCACTATTATACATGCATGCATGGATAATCCTTTTGTCTTACACTGTAGTTTAATACTTCATTCAGTACGCATTGATTCACACCGGATATATTACATGTACATTAAGATTCTTCGATTAGAACGCTACTTATATTCGTGTGCTAGCCTAGTTAATTGGCCATTCAATTTAAAGTGTCTTTTCAAATTTGCAACGAATGGAGTCATCGGATCACCATGCGGAACCAGTTCTCGAGAAGCGCTTCTAAAGAAGAAGAATAATGGAAGTCTGACACAAATACTTCATGTCATGAGTGGACATCCTTAACTGGTGAAAGTAAAAGGAAATTTCTTAAGGTACAAATACACTTGACATTAGTAACATTCATCATACATGTACATTGTATACCAGCTGCTTCCTTCATAGATGAAAGACATCCCTCTGCCTAGTGCCCTGCGCACAACAGTATAGTGAAGTTATGGGAGGTACTATGTGCAGTGAGTCAAATCACTTGTCACCAAATGACTTCTTTTCGTTGTTGACATACGGAATCCTAAGGATTTTGAAGATTTATACAGCATACTGTCTAATGAATCACCACCCATGCATGCAGAAAGCTTCAAATCAATTCCACCAAAAGGTAAGTTTAGCTAGTGTGCAAATATAATAAGGATGAAATGCTACTCTATTCTGTCTATATACAGGCCAAACAATGGGTTCAACTCTTCTTAAGCATCAAAAAAGAGGGTCACCAAAAGAAATATGTAACTCCTTACATGCATGCAATGGTATACCATGTCCCAAACATTATACGCCAATACGGAAATTTGAAACAATTTTCATGTCAAGATTGGTACTGTACTTCTTTCTTGATAGTTATTTATGCACTTCAGGTGTTGAGAAACACAACGATGATGCAAAACGAAACTACTTCTCTAGCAATCGATGGGATGCACCAGCTGACATTATGATGACAGAGTACAGGCTGGAGATGCTGCAGGAATATAGTAGAGAAAGAGGGCATATACTAAGCGAGACTCTGCTTACTGGCATGAAGGTGGAATTGAGGCCCTCCGAGCTAAAAGTAGAGAAGCAGTACAAAGGCCAGCAATCCCTGAAGGTTAATTATATGTGACACAGTGCTGTAACAATTCATGAACCATTTCTACAGATATTTAACCACCTACAAGACTTCCGGCCTAGCTGTATCTGAATTCTACCCCTTGTTGTGGAAGACCATGACCTTTACAAAAGAATACCAGCTGATGTGGTCAGGACAAGATAACAGAGGTTCTAAAGGAGACCACCTGCAGGATCTTATACAAAGGATTCCCCAATAGATGATGCAGGAACAATGATAATTGACATATGCATATGTGCAGCAGGGCTCATCACATAAGTTCATCCTTGCATAGTACACAGAATCAGATGCATAGAAAACACATATTTCCTACAGATAATGTATGAGAGGGGAGGCCAGGAAGGATGTGGGGTGGGAAGCATTCTGATCTCTAAATGAGAAGTGATGTCTTTGTTCAAAATATTACCATGCACTATAAATGTCTGCTGCTATTTTTATACTGCTGATTATGTGCAGGCAGAAGTATGAGGATGGAGTAACGACTTTTAGCAGGCTTTTAGTATTCTGATATCTTTGTGAGAAATGACAATGACAAGAGTAACTAATTCATAATTTATTTGATGAGCATGACAATGAAATGTAAGTTGGAAATACATATAATATAATTATTATACTTACTTCTTCACAAGATAGGTGGAGTCTTGCCCAGGGTACAGACCACACCCAGACAACACAGCTAACTAGCAGCTAGAGATATTTAACCCATTCTTGCCCAGGGTACTGGCCACACCCAGGCAACACAAGTAGATAGATTTAACCCAATCTTGCCCAGGGTACAGACCACACCCAGACAACACAACTAACCAGCAGCTAAGAGATATTGAACCCATTCTTGCCCTGGGTACAGTCCAACCCGGTTAATCAGCATCAGCTAAAGTGATTCTTCCTAATGTGCACCCCAGCAAAAAGAGCTGGGAGTATGTGGCGCGCGCGCGCGCGTGGTGTGTCATTGCGCATATCGGGATGAGGTATCAAGATGTAGGAACGGACCGTTAACGTACGCAGTCGTAGAAAATAGGTAGATACACGCCGAGCGCACGTTCACGCCGATGAAAGAAATATTGAACCAAGGGCACATTACTAGCAACGACACGCTCCTCCCACTCACACAGGCACCAATTTGCACTATAAGGGCGCGCCAACCATTAGATGTTATAAAACATTATTGACTTCTAAACAATATTATTACGTAATAGCAAAAGTAATTAATTTTGTTGTTGATTCTCCTTCTCGCAAAATGAAAGCGAAAAATAAAAGAATGCATCAAGTATATTTTAAAAATTAATCCAACTGCGTTAATATTTAAAAACAATCAAATACTTTACATGCGTTTTCAATGTACAGACGTGTATGGATGTCCGAAATTTCTGGACATGAGGCAATCTAAATTTTGGATTCTAACAGTGCAGGGATTATTAAAGGGAACTCAATGGCCTTGGAGTACACGATATGACGATATTCAATATGCAATTAACGATAACTTGTAGATTATATGGTTATTAATTGCCGATAACCGGTACTGAATGGAACGGGGACGAAAGGAGAGCTTTAAGAGCAACCTCATATATGGCGATGATCGCCATTTTTAAATGGCGAAGCATGAACATTAGTAACCTTAACCCTTTAATAACTGTGGTTCATCTGCTAGGATGACACAGCACATTATATTTCCTTATTTGAGCTTTTAAGCTTGCTTAATCTTCAATGAGCTTGAATCATGTCGATCGACTTGTTGTGACCCGTTTAAGAAACATGGTTGCAGTATACACTTCAACCTTCGAGTTGCCTCAGCAATACTTTTAGCAGAACATCCATCTCTGTCTATACAAAGTGGAGAACTGGTGTGCGTGAACTTTCTAAAAGCACTTCGACAGCACTGTTCTATACTTGAGCATTTGAAGACGCAAGGTCTAGCAATCTTTCCCTGGGATGTGCTAGGTCTAGTAATTCCACATTAACACAAGACTATAGGCTTACCTTGAGGTGTGTGGTCAAACGACGTTACTATCACGTAATGCAATATACAGGGTGTTCACGAAAGAACGCAACGCTTTTGTACTGGAATATCTTTTCAACAGATGTAGCATTTTCATACTAACATCAAGGGTTTAGGCAAATTTTTCTCCATATATTTAATTAAAAAATTATTAATCAAGATTAATTAGTTTTAATAATCACATGCAATTAACCTCATTGAGATGTAGCAATGTTAAGATATCAACTCTGAAACCAAAATCATAATTTTCTCATCACTAGAACTCAGCGTACGCTTCTGTATCTATTTCACTACGCGTACGCATGCGCATTGCGCACAATTATTTATTCCCGTCCATCAAGATGTCATCTGGATGCCACACCTCCACCTAACTTGGCCACGTAGCCCCACCCTCGAGTCGTATGCAACTAAACTGCCCCACCTTCTCTTTGCACGACGGTGGTGTTGAGTCCACGATGCGGTTGCCTTTCCTCGGCTGCATCGTGTACGCGCTAAGTACCTCGATTTCTGCAAAATCGAATCTTGCGGTTTACCGTTACGATCTTACAGCCAGTTGAATTCATGTATGGTGCGCATCAATTGTAGCATGGACGAGACACACGAATGTTTAAAAAACGACATCGGTCCGATTTCTCAGATACTATCATACGTGAGTTAAAGTGCCGTACAACTGTAGCTGGTACCTACATGTACGGCAGTAATACACACACACTAACACACACACACACACACACACACGCACAGAAAAACCACTGTAAGGTTTAGAAGTCCTTCCAACAATTTCAATGATCACAACCTCGAAAAAAAAAAAACAGTCATGTAGCTTCATTGGTACATACTGCCTTTTCACTGTGTGTAGCCTGTCTTGGTACATTAAGCATGTAGCTTGTTATGGTACACTAGCACCTTGTTACCAAACCTTGCTACAGTATGCATGCAGTTTGTCTGGATACTGTGCCTTCTCAGGCACAGTGCATAGCTTGTCATGGTACATAAATTATGTAACTAAGTTGTCTTGTTACCCTGCCTTGTTACTGTATGTAGCCTATCTTAGTACTTTTAGTTTTGGTACACTGCCTTGTTATTCGTCTAGGTGCCTTATCTTGTGACACCAAACCTTGTATACAGTATGCAGCTTGTCTTCATAGTTGCCTTCTTGCAGCACTTGAGTAGCTGGTCTTGGTACTTAAAAATCATGTAACTAGTCTTGGTAACCTGCCTTGTTACAGTGTGTAGCTTGTCTCGTTACCCTGCCTGTTTATAACATGTATCCTGTCATAGTGCTAGAGCGTGTAGCTTGTGTTGGTACACTGCTTTTTTACAGTACCTTGGCACCAAACCTTATGTAGCTTGCCTTGGTAGTAAGCCTTCTTCATGTTTTGGTACCGTACCTGTTTACATAATGTAGCCTATCATGGTACTTCAAACTAGCAGCTAGTCTTGGTACCCAGTGTCTTGTTACTGTATTTAGCTTGTGTTAGTACCATGCCTTGTAACAGTGCAGCTTCCCTTCTTAGTTTGCCATCTTGCAGAGTGTAGCTTGTGTTGGTACCCAACCTTGTTACTTGCGTTCGTATTGTGTGTAGCTTGTTTTTGCATTGTAAGCGTGTCTTGTTACCCTACCTGTTTGCAGCATGTAGCCTGCCTTGGTACATAAAGCATGTAGCTTGTGTTGCTAACACTGCCTTGTTAAGGTACCTTGGCTTGTTACAGTACTTATGTAGGCAGCTTGTCTGGGTAGTGTGACTTCTTGCAGCATGTTAAGTATCTCTTGGTACCATGCCTGTTTACATCATGCTTGGTACCCATTGCCTTGTTACAGCAATAGCTTGTCTTGGTACCCCACCTTGTTACAGTATACAGCTTGTTACAGTATAGCTTGCCTTCGCAGTGTGTAGCTTGTCTTGGTACCATGCCTGTTTACAGCATGTAGCCTCTCTTGGTACTTTAATAATTAACTAAGTTTTCATGGTACCCTGCCTTGTTGCAGTATGTAGCCTGTCTTCGTACTTTAAGCTGTACCTTATCTTGTGACACCCAACCTTGTTACAGTGTGCAGCTTGCCTTCATAGTTTGCCTTCTTGCAATGTGTAGCTTTTTAGCTTGTGTTGGTACCCTACCTTGTTCCAGTACATATAGGTAGCTTGCCTTCGTAGTTTGCCTTCATAGTTTGCCTTCTTGGAGTGTGTAGCTGGACTTGGTACATAAATCATGTAACTTGTCTTAGTAACCTGCCTTGTTACAGTGTGTAGCTTGTTTGCCTGTTTATAACATGCATGTGTAGCCTGTCTTGGAGCATAAAGCGTGTAGCTTGTGTTGGTACACTGCTTTGTTACAGTACCTTGGCACCAAACCGTGTTACAGTACCTTGGCACCAAAACTTATGTATGGTACCGTGCCTGTTTACATCATGTACCCTATCATGGTACTTCAAGTTTGCAGCTAATCTTGGTACTCAGTGCCTTGCTACAGTAGATAGCTTGTGTTAGTACCCTGCCTTGTTACAGCAATAGCTTTGCATGTACGTGTAAAAAGATGTTCTATACATAGCTTTTATAAATACGTTTACTGTCACTTTATTTTTAGATCCGTATTTCTAGTTTTATACTTTTAATTCATAACTGTTTTCATAACTTCAAGTGGAAATTTTATTGGTTTTATAAATACAATGAGACACACTACAGTCTGGCACTTTTGCCAATGCTGAGCAGGATGGCGGAGGGTTCTTTGTAGAGGTTTCTCCTCCGTGGCACCGTTTGCGGCACATTTCAACTGCTCTTGAACTTTGTTTTCGCCGAATCTTTCTGTCGAGCGATTGGAGCATTTCAGTCAGCATCGCACTCCTCCAAGGAAGAGTGTGTACAATCAGCACCTTGTGACGTTCCCCCATGCACTCGTCCTCTCCAGATTCCTCCGCGCTTTTCTCCGTTGACATGTACTCCACATGCAACACGGCACCAAGTAGGTCTCTCTGCTCTGGTGTCAAAGTTGTTTATGCCAAGC
Source organism: Ephydatia muelleri (assembly GCA_013339895.1). Taxonomy (NCBI): domain Eukaryota; kingdom Metazoa; phylum Porifera; class Demospongiae; order Spongillida; family Spongillidae; genus Ephydatia; species Ephydatia muelleri. The sequence goes on along the minus strand of JABACO010000004.1, from coordinate 9,390,138 downwards.
AGGTGGCTTTACGAATTTGAAGTTTCTGTATGCAGAATTTATATACATATATTCAAGTATAATATGTAGAGTGTAGACCTACGTGATGCTTTCGCTGAAGCCGTCTTTGCTTCTGCCTCGCGTCTGATACTTTGTTGGTAGATATCGGACGCGAGCGCCGCTTCAGCGTCGTAAAATAGTTCTTAGTGGCTTCTGTAGAAGTATTTATGAGCATGAATTTGCATGTCAAACCTCTTCTCGTGACTTACTTTGTACCATGGCAGCAGGAACCTATCGCTAACACACGCTGTAGTTATCTCTGCTGTCACCAGCATATTCTCAGGCGGAGAGAAACTGTATGATGCAATAAACTGAAATGATACAAATACAACGCAAGCAAATGCCTTACCCTAAGCTTGTGTCGCATTGCATTGGTTTTTCAAGGGTAGCGTTACAACGCTGTGAATAGTTGCCTATATAGAAAGCATGATAAAAATTGCTTGGCTTGCATAAAAGTATTCATACCAACAGCTCTTTTGGTGCTTTCTTCTGAGAAACCGCACATTGTTGGGTGGCAGCAACCGCTTGCGTAGACTTTGCCTGTAAGTCCGCCACTTCGTCTTGAAGCGATTTAATCGCCGCCAGTAATTGGACGTTAACGTCGGTACCGGTGCCGGCGGCACCTTCCTGTCGTCGTGAATCTAAAAAAGAAAGATACATATATATGAATTGGAATGATTTATTTATTTATTATTTCTACCTGCAAGTTGCAGCGAAGATCTTGACGACGACAGAAACGATGACGATGCCCTTCGCTCGGTATCTTCACCCATTACGCGTGGTCTAACTGGAGTACGAGCTGCTGGGAACATACTGATTCCTGAGATATGAGTGTAACAGATAGACTATTATTGAAATCACAAACTGATCATGCATGAACAGATGCCACCAGCTGTAGTTATGTTTGCGCGCGTTTTTTTGCACGCGAGTGGAAATGTGATTGGTCTGAATTTACCGCCTTGTTGATATCTCATACGTCAGTGTATAATATAGAAGGAAATTGATTGGTCTGAACTTACGGCCTTGTTCATGTAATATGAAAATCTTCAAGTGTCGAATGGAACGGAATCGCTTATATCGATATTGCGACCACTGTGAGGAATTTGTCGCGGCACGTACATTTTTAAGGCACAAAGAAACATACTACGACGAGCACACACGGATTTGGAGTAAAGATAGTGGTCCTGTTCCTTCGACATCGGAGGAAGATGAAATCAATTTCGAGGATGATGATCATGTTATGCAATCAAACTCAGGTAGCTATAGATAAGAGACTTTATACACGCGCGTGTCTATTTCCGTCTGCATATTGTATAAGCCTTTACTTGTCGTATATAAATTATATCATTATTTTAAATCAATATATTTCTTGAACCATATCACCTTGAGGGTGTTAGTACAGAACTTTTCTTACATTGCCTACTTCATCGAATCACACAAAGTATTATACAATCAAACAGCAAAGTATCAGCAAGTATCATTTTGTACCAAGAAACATTAAGTTTCGAAACAATGTGTATGGTTCACAACAAAGCCAATCCAAAAGATCATCCTTCATATTGGCAGCGTGGTGTGGTACAGATGGAAACGTAGATATCAACACCGCTGACTTGCGGACTGGACGAGTACTATATTACTTCAAACATTGCTTGACCATAGAACAGAATGTAGTGCCACACATATTTGCATTTGTGCAGTGGTATCAGCATCATCCTTTGCAGCATGATGTAGTTACTAGCAGAATGGAGGCTTGGTGTGCAAACCTGTTTGAACCATTTGGGCCAGCAAGTTTTCTACCTGCACAAAGAATACAATCACAATTTGTGGCAGCATTTAACAGTATGACTGATGAAGAAGTACTTTATGTGTGTCCTATACCACAGAAAACATTTATATGAATGTCACTTTAGCAACATTACATGTATATTCAATACCACTTCAACTTGTATACACCACTACACTACCACTTCCAATTAACACACACCACCGCCCGAACAGTTGTGTACAAACCTCCACACTAACAGTTGTGTACACTTCCAACAAACACACACCACCACACTAACCGTTATACACACACATCACCAGACACAACCAGCTGTGTTCACACCATCACACTAACATTGACTATACACTTCTATAAACACACACCACCACACAAACAGTTGTGTACACACCACCACACTAACAGTTGTGTATGTAATATCTTTAGACACAATCAAAGTAAGGTCATACAATCACTGAAGCTACCATTCCCAACGTACCATGCGCATGCGCATACATGGCGTCTCACATCCTATACCTACAACATTCCTCCCCACTAAATTGTCAACATCACATCCTAGATTTTCAATATCTCTGAGGGGGTTTTCTTATCCTTTGTGGGTATCGACGAGTGGGTGGTATTTCCTGGTCAGGTGTTGACATTTCTTGCTCCAAGGAAGGTGATGGTGATGTATTAGCTCCCTCCTCATTGGGTAGTGGCAGTAGTGATGTATTAGCTCCCTCCTCATTGGGTAGTGGCAGTAGTGATGTATTAGCTCCCTCCTCATTGGGTAGTGGCAGTAGTGATGTATTAGCTCCCTCCTCATTGGGTAGTGGCAGTAGTGATGTATTAGCTCCCTCCTCATTGGGTAGTGGCAGTAGTGATGTATTAGCTCCCTCCTCATTGGGTAGTGGCAGTAGTGATGTATTAGCTCCCTCCTCATTGGGTAGTGGCAGTAGTGATGTATTAGCTCCCTCCTCATTGGGTAGTGGCAGTAGTGATGTATTAGCTCCCTCCTCATTGGGTAGTGGCAGTATTGCAGGGGCCTCCCTTGGAGGTAGACTGACAACATTAGGGACCGGGTTTTCGCTGATACCGTCCATTTCAGACGGTGTTTCTTCAGATATCATCCTGTGCTCTCTGGTGCTCTCTGTTTCAGGCAATGATTCTTCGGTAGGTTGTTCCACAGTGGGCGTTAACTCCTCTCCACTCAGCACGCTTCCAGAATTTCCCACTTCTCCAATCTGGTCAACATGACGTTTCCACACTTCCCCACCAGTATTTTGCACAACATAAGACAGTGGTCCTTGTCGTCCAATCACCACACCAGGGACCCACTTTGGACCATCCCGCAAATTACGTAACATCACCCGCTGGCCCACTAAAAATTCTCTTGCCTTTGCATGCAAATCATGCATGGCTTTTTGCCGCGACACATTCTTTGCCACTCGAGATTCTATATCAGGGTGCAGTAAATCCAATCGAGTGCGAATTTTTCTGTTCATCAACAGCTCACATGGAGCCACATTAGTCGTTGCATGCGGTGTAGTGCGATAGGCTAACAGGAAACCAGCCAAGCGATGTTGAAAAGTTCTCCCGATATCTTTGGTGCGCCTCAGTGCATTCTTCAAAGTCTGCACAAATCGTTCAGCAAGGCCATTTGATGAGGGATGATACGGCGCACACCGTGTGTGCTGAACACCATTCTCCTTCATAAACCGTTGGAACTCCTTCGACACAAACTGTGGCCCATTATCCGAGACCAACTGATCAGGCAATCCATGTACAGCAAACAAGCCTCTTAAAGCCTGAATAGTCAATTCTGAAGTGGTCGAAGTCATCTCAATTACTTCCGGCCACTTAGAATGAGCATCTACAACCACCATCAACATGCGCTTCTCAACTGGACCAGCAAAGTCAACATGAATACGTTGCCATGGTTTAGCCGGCCACAGCCAGGGGTGTAACGGAGCTACACTTGGTGCATTTTTAACGCTCTGACATGGCAAACATGATGCTACCAGCTGCTCCACCTCACGATCCAACCCTGGCCACCAAACATAACTCCGTGCCAGAGCCTTAATACGACAGATGCCAGCATGATCCTTGTGTAGTTCCTCCAGAATAGGGGCTTGCAGTCTCTTCGGTATAACCACTCGTGTTCCCCACAATACACAGTCATCCTGTAGTGTTAACTCCAATTTTCTAGCCACATACGGCTTGAGCTCATCCGAAACTGCAACCGGCGGCCAACCATTCCTAATACACTGCACCACCTGACCAAGAACCGGGTCATGATTAGTAGCTGTTTTCAACTGTTGATATGTAACAGGCAATGTTTCTAACTGAGTCATATTGTACACCTCCACATCCCTAGTGCCTTCCTCTTCCATAGGAACACCAACAATAGGTAGCCTAGATAGAGCATCTGCATTTCCGTGACACTCTGACTGTCTATACCGTATGTCATATTGGTACGCTGACAGTAGCAGGGCCCAACGTTGCATCCTAGCAGCCGCTAGGGGAGGAATCCCTATGTGTGAACCCAATATAGTAGTCAGTGGTTTATGGTCAGTCAACAAAGTGAACTGGCGACCATACAGAAACTGATGAAATTTTTTTACTCCAAACACCAAGGCCAGTGCCTCCTTCTCCAGTTGAGCATAGTTCTCTTCAGATCTGGTTAGTGTACGAGATGCAAAGGCTATTGGCTTTTCTTCTCCACTGGGTAACCTATGTGAGATCACTGCTCCTACTCCATAGCTAGAAGCATCCGCAGCCAACACTAGAGGAAGATCTGTGTCATAGTGCACCAACACACTAGATGCTTGTAATGCCTCTTTGGCCTTCTCAAATGCTTGACGACACTGGGCTGACCACTGCCATTTCACTCCCGACCGCAGCAATCCATTTAACGGATGCAGTAAGGTAGCCAAGTTAGGAATGAACTTTCCGTAATAATTGAGCATTCCTAAAAACGATCTTAGTTCCTGGGTATTCTGTGGAGGGGGTGCCTGCACTATGGCTTCTGTTAAGGTGGGTGACTTGTGCAATCCTTCTGCATCAATTACGTGTCCTAAATACGTGACCTTCTTATCCAGGAACACACTTTTCTCCTTGTTCATCCGCACTCCATGTTGTTGAAGCCGATGCAACACTGCCTCCAAGTTGTCAAGGTGAGCTTCAATGGTGGCTCCAGTCACCAAGATGTCATCCAAGTAACACACAACATTTGGAATTCCTTGAAGAATAGTATCCATTACTCTTTGAAATATAGCGGGTGCTGAAGCAACTCCAAAGGTAAGGCGCTTATATCGGTATAAGCCTTGATGTGTGTTGACTGTCAAATACTGTTGAGATTCCTTATCCAGCAGCAACTGCTGATAGGCCTGTGACAAGTCTATTTTAGAAAATGCGGTCCCTCCAGCTAGTGAAGCAAATATATCTTCTGGTTTTGGAAGTGGATACTGATCCACTTCCAGTGCCGGGTTGACTGTCACCTTATAGTCCCCACAAATTCGAAACGTTCCATCCTTCTTGGGAACTGGCACTATAGGAGTAGCCCAATCACTGTGCATTACTCTTTCCACAATTCCTTCTTTCTCCAACCGATCCAATTCCTCTCCAACACGTTGTTTAATTGAAAATGGTACCGATCTGGCTTTGCAGAACTTGGGATGAGCATCAGCCTTGACTGTCAGCTTCGCCTTGACCCCTTGAATAGCCCCCATTGCTGGCTTAAACAACTCTTCATACTTCCTCATAAGAGCTTCCAATCGCCCATTCTTTTCCATCAATACATGATTCACCATTGACCAATCCAGCTTTAACTGTCTCATCCAATCTCGGCCTAATAAGGTAGGTCCATCTGTATTCACTACAAATAATGACAGAGTCCTAGTTTGGTTCTTATACTTGACTTGCACCGAAATAGTACCCAAGACTGTTATCTGCTCTGCCGTATAAGTACGCAGTCGTACCCTGGTGTTCTGTGGCTTCAAATATGGAAATAGCTCTTGGCGAACCCTTTCTGGAATTATAGAGACCGCTGCCCCAGTATCAATCTCCATCGGTAGAATCACCCCATTTACCTGTAGTGAAACTGAAATGGGCTCTCCAAATGGGCCATCGCCATTTACCACATACACTGTCTGTACTCCCACCTCCTCTGCTTCTTCAGTATCTACCCATTTTGTGCTCAGGGAACCTGTTTTTGCCTTTCTTTCGTCTCTACCCACTGCCATGGCTGACGGCCCCTTCTCCCGGCAGGCTCTTACAATGTGTCCCTTTTTTTTACACCGAAAACACACCACTGAGTCCTTAATTCGACACTCCCGAACTGAATGGTCTGTGGAATTACAACGATTACATGATACACGCACCTGGCATATAGCTCCTGGCTTTGTCACGTTCAACTGTAGAGACTGTTTCTCCGCTGACTCCATACTAGAAGCTATTTGGACTGCTTTGGCCAATGTCACATCTGCTTCTGACAGCAACCGCTTCTGAATGGCGTCATTTCTTAGACCACATACCAATCTATCCCTTCTAATAAACACACATCACTACCCTAACCGTTATACACACACATCACCAGACACAACCAGCTGTGTACACACCATCACACTAACATTGACTACACTTCTATAAACACACACCACCACCCGAACACACCTCCACACAAACAGTTGTGTACACTTCTAATAAACACACATCACTACCTTAACCATTATACACACACATCCCCAGACACAACCAGCTGTGTTCACACCATCACACTAACATTGACTACACTTCTATAAACACACACCACCACACAAACAGTTGTGTACACACCCCCACACTAACATCCAGTTGTGTACACTTCTATAAACACACACCACCACCACCCTGACAGTTGTCTCATACACACATCACCAGACACAGCCAGTTATGCACACACCACCACACTAACTCGTGGGACATTGAAAACCAACACACAAAACAGCAAACAATGAACATAATCATTCACACAGAACGCACATGTACATATTCAAAAAATACACATCTATACATACAAACGAGTGCACACTACCAACTGACACACACCAGCAGTGTGCAGATTGAGTGTAGACTTCCAACACACATGCACAAACGTACACACGCGCACAAATACATGCACACAAATACACGCGCACGGACACACATACACGAACAGCGAACACGCCAAATCCTCTTTCACAGGCCCCACATGCACACCGGACCAGTGCATATAGTGGTTTTACAAACAAATACACGCGCACGGGTACACATGCACGAACACAGGCACATAACACAACCACAAGAATACTAGGCCTAATACTAGGGCCTACTAGTGCATGCACAGTCAGACATACCCGCGCGCATGAAAATAAAGGCCACATATAGGCCTAAATCTCTCACTGCATACTGTACTTACCCTAGAGTGGTGATGATATAATATAGCAGCTCCAAACTACCGTAGTGACGGTTTTACTCCTTTAGCGCTTCACTGATCACGATGTAACGTGGCCGAACTCGTAAGGCTAGCACACGGGACAAAAAGGATTATCAGAGTCACTCTATCTAAGAGGCATGGATGAAGTTAATACAGCCACACGATATTAGCGCGAGAGCCAAACAGTTCGTTACTTATTATAAAGTAACTTAAGAATTTCGTTTATTTAGAGTGCTTTTAGATAGCAAACGTGTTGCAAAGACGTAGGTAAACATATAATGTATTTACACCTGGCGCAAATATAGTGTACATATGTAGGTAAATATATATGTTGTTACCTTTACATATGCGGTAAATATATTGCAAATATTAGCGTATATGTATTGTATGTTTACATCAATGTAAATATGTGCGCAAATATAATGTTTCGTGTTTGCGACATATTTACGCATGCTGTTCAGACGTAGTAAATCCAATTTTTTGTCCAGTGCAGGAATGTCCAAATCACTTCAATATCGATACGCGAGTCCTGTCACTAATGATTTCTGCAGATCGTTGATTTTTACTATATCTGTTATGGAGATACAGCAATGCAAAGTAAGTCCACGTTTCCCGCTCGAATCGCGCCTTTCTCAGTCCTTGAACCGCTTCCATTCTCCCGAGTGGGACTGAGAAAGGCGCGATTCGAGCGGGAAACGTGGACTTACTTTGCATTGCCGTATCTCCATAACGGATATAGTAAAAATCAACGATCTGCAGAAATCAATAGTGACAGGACTCCTTTACGTGCATATCGATATTGAAGTGATTTGGACATTCCTGCAGGGAGCTACATTATACCTGGATTTTGAACCCCTCGGGGTACTGTGCCTTGTAACGTCGGCAAGGAGCAAGGGTAAGACACCAAAATCGATTTTCGTAGAGAGAAGTGGTATGGCAAGAAGTGTTCGAAATAGGAAGTTGATAGCTTAAACCTTTACGGAGTTTTAGCGATTCAAACGTGAAGCATTTTTATAACTTTATATATATATAGCCACTTTTCATTTTCTATTGTATGTTTTATTCTTATCATCATGAACGATCAATTTCTATTGTTAAGTAAGACCCTTTCGAATCGTATTTTTACCATTACACAATCGCAACGACGACAATTACAAGTATATACTGTACTTTTGAATCAGAGACCTGCATGTGCCTCCTTACACAGAATCCTTCAATCATGAACCCTGCGCTACGCTTCACCTTACAGTGAATTCCCCAGTGACCTCCTATCGGTACCTCCCTCCCTTCTGTACGCCCATATTGTTCCTCCAGTACGGATCTCATCCCAAGCTATCGTTATTCATGGTTTAGCTAGGACTTCACCATGGTCTAGCACACCAAATGATTGCAACCATGCTCCTCTAAGATATGAAAAGAAATTAGTTCCTGTGTTGCGCCTATTTCTCCGCCACAAACGACGTTTCATTCAGACAATTGCATTCATTGCAACATCATGTTCTAGCCTTAACTTTCTTTGCTAATGTCAAAATGAACGGTCAATTGAAAGGTCGATTGGCATACAGTGGGACGGGATTCGGTTGGATACTTACAGTGTTAAAGTCATGCATATACCAGCTTGTAGAAGAGTCCTGGTTAAGCCACACTTTGTGTTCGAAAAACAACATTTACATAGACGGGGTAATGCACTGTATAAGGAGCTTAGGAAGTAGCTTATCCTTGGGTCATTTTGTGAAGCCACGAGTAAGATATTAATGTACGACTGCCAAGGGGCACACTTACGCCATAAACTTGTTAAATGGGATCTTTTCCGCGCATTGTATGGATAATTAAAAATTCAGGGCCTTAAAACCCATGACAGATTGCCCGATGATCAATGCGGACGAATCGCTGTGTAGAGGACATTTCTGACTTCTAGAATGTATAGATATATATTTAAATGGATTCTTGAAAAAAAAAACAAACATGAGCTAGGTTCCTTTTAGCGAAAACAATCCCATATGATTATATCTATAGATTCTATATTTTCTATTTCTCTTACAACACTTGCAGATATTAATGAGTGTGCTTCAAATGGAGGATTAGGTCCATGTCAACAGATATGCACTAACTCCATTGGATCCTATACTTGCAGCTGTCAAACTGGATATACAGTATCAGGATTTGTCTGCAATGGTGAGTGATTGAGCTATATTTGTACACATACAATTATGTGATGAGATCAGCACATTCTATAACATACAGTTAGAGGTCTAATTCAGTTTTAAATATGTGAGGCTATGCAAGCATTAGCTAGCACGTTTTTTGACGAAACTCAGATGTATACAGGGTGTCCCACAATCAAGGAAAATTCCTTTTAAGATCAATACAACTTGCTAATTAACCCTCAATTATCAATTTATGTAATAATACATTGGGAAGAAATTATGACATTGATAAATAATTACCATATTTAACTTGTAATTAACTAAAATCAAAAAATAATAATTAGCTTAAATAAATTAATAATCAATTAGTCACAATAAAAAATCACAAACTTAACTTCTACATTAGTGAATATCCTGCTGGTTATGTTTCATGAAATTTAATTCAGTTAGTTTATTAATAAATTCAAACCAATCATTCAAGATAAAGTGACCATCCATATTCAAGTCACAATAATTAATGTCAATTAATAACATTTTAGTTACTTGGCTAAATGTGTAACCTAAAGTTAATCAACTAATTCCTTTGCTGAGTTATTAATGATCAAACATTTGATTTTCGGGCACTTGATTATGGTTAGTTCTGCATATTTTCATTTATTTCTAGTTATCCATTAATTAAAATTTTTAATTAATATCATCAGCAAATCTTCCTGTATGAACTAGTTATTAATGATCAATACCCACCAATGTAATTATATGTGATGAATTTTTATCGAATTTTCCTTGATTGTGGGACACCCTGTATAGCTGAATATGGAGACTGCATGGTCATATACAAAAAGGTCATCACCATGCAGTCGTGGTGCAAGACAATTATTTTGTTAACTTTAATACCATGAAATGTGCAATGAAACACAAAGATAGGATAAATGCATAAATAAATGTGAATGGATACTGAGAGTACACTAATGAATAAATCAAGAAGTTCAATTTTGAATAAGAACTACATGAACAGGGGCATAAATATGGATACTTTCCCTATAAGGTTAGGGGTCTGATGAACCATTTAGAGGCTAGATACTTTTAACCAGCTTTGCCACAAAGTGCGCTTTCAACCCCACACGAGGATAACATTTTCAAAAATGACACCTCATATGTACAGTCAGTGTACTGTCTTAGAGATGCCAATATAGTTACCAGCTTTTCAATATATTAGTTGCTTCCGGAAGGCGAAGAATAGCAACACCTAGAATTTGTACTTATTTATTACATGCATGTTCATAAATTGCATGATATCGGTTTATTGGTTGAGTTGCTAAACTGATGTGCTTTTTCCACCTTTGTCAAATACCAGTGAATACGTGATTTAACCATGCTGTATATGTAATGGTTAAGTGGTTAAAATTATATATCAGTTGTACTGCACTCTTGCATCATCATGACCAAAATTTAGTACTCACTGGATCGATTACATACAAGTAAGAAAGTTAATGGTATATAGGATCTGGATCCTGGCAAACACGGTACTCCTCTACCACATGTATACAGTTACTAGATCCTCTTTCCACCCGCTAGCCCAACCTCCCTCTCCCCTCCCCATTCCAACAAAATGTGCTGTTGTCCAACTATAGAATCAGCCTATTAAAAAGTTTGCCACACTAGCATCACACAACTGATTTTCGAAATGGATTAACATTTTTTGATGGCAAGTAGCAATATGTTTCGTTCTTGGATTATGAACGGAAATGTGTTGTGCTTGAGAACAAATGTACTTTTGAACACTAACGATCATTCAGAACATGTGTCAATCACCTCATAGTACCATTTCATGCTGATCTACTCAGTTTGGACCACTTCAGTTAATCTTAGTGCAGGTATTAAAATGCTGACACTATGTATGAGGATCGTTTCCGCAAAAAGGGACCTTGCGCCACGTAATATAAATGAAACGCTTCGTTGAATTGTATGGCTGATTAAAAATTCAGAACCTTACAACCCATGACAGATTGTCCGATGATCAGTGCATACGAATCGCTGTGTAGAGGACGTTTCAGACTTCTACGAAACAATCCCATAAATCATATCAATAGATTAGGTCACATTTCTATATATTTTCTCTTGCAACACCTGTAGATATTAACGAGTGTGCTTCAAATGGAGGATTAGGTCCATGTCAACAGATATGCACCAACTCCATTGGATCCTACACTTGCAGCTGTCAAACTGGATATACAGCATCAGGACTTTTATGTAATGGTGAGTGATTGGGCTACATTTGTACTGGTACAATTTATTATGTGATGTGATCAGCACAATTTATAACGTACAGTTAGGGGTCTAATTCAGTTCAATCTGCAGTTTTTCATTAATAGAGTATTATGAAATAAAAACAACATACATTCTAAGTCACCCTACAATGTATTATATAATTATCTACAAATGCGATTGTTTCCGGGAATAGAGGCCTAGCATCTACCGTATTTCCTTGATTACAAGCCGCGGCTTCTATTCAGGACACAATTGTACCCGCATTAAATAATTTAACTGCTACTTTGACTTGCTACAGTTGTGTAGTGGTGTATTTGAAATTCGATATTTGATTACAGCGCACTATTCTGCTATCATTACACTACGAAAAACAATTTTACTGCCAGTTTTACGATGAATCCATCGGTACTAACAACGAGATGAACAGACCCGAGTCAAGAGCCAATCGGAACACGAGTAGAGCGAAAAGGTGCGCAGAGTTTTGCTTATATCAATAGCGCAACTACGCTATAACAATGTTACGTTTGTTGCACATTTATATCGCATTTGGATTTCTGGGAATGAATTTTAACACGAAAAGGTCTGGAGACAACAAGGGAAGACATTTCTATTAAAATTAATAGCATGTACATCACTAATGCATCACGTGATGTACTTACTTCCCGCTCATATTTTTGATTAGTATTACGCCCTCCGCGCACTCTATAACGTTCATATTTAGGTCCGAATCTGTAAAATTTTCTTCCTGAAACTCATCAGAATCCACATCTTCTCTATCCGATGCTAGCATTGTTGCCTCCTCACTGTCATTTGTATCAAATGTCTCATCTCCTAGTGCAGTGTCGTTAGATTGATGCCATTGCTGCAGCTGTGGTAGAGAGGATTGGCTGCTCCAGTCTGTTTGGCGCAATGTATAAGTGATGGGTCACTTGTTGCAATACCGCATGCCTCAAATGACTTGTATATTATTTCTGGCCTGATTGAGTCCCAGGCTTCCAAAACCCACTGAACCCTAAGTGCTTTTGAAGGTGCACGCAAGTTGCCACAACGTGTCCGCTCCATGCATGGTGCCACTGGCCAGCCATGTGTCATATAATTTGCGATATGCAGCCTTGAAGGGGGCATTCCAGCTCACATCGGCTGGTTGGACCAGTTTTGTGCAGCCCCCAGGAACTACAGCCATAATCGTATTTGTGTTTTGCACTGCTTTCGTCATAGATGCAGAAATGAGGCATTTATAACTATCCCAAACCAGCATTCGCTTATTGGTTTGTGATGGTTCCCATATCTGCTTACCCCATTCAGCAGTCAAGGTTTCGTTCATTCAACCTTTTGGAGAGAGCATAATGGTGGCACCTTGGATACTATGAAGATAATTGGGAAATCTTTTCCCCTTAAAAACAACTGGCTAATGCACTTAAGCAGACCGTGAAACAGATGCGTTCTTTTTCGTGTCCTGTAGTACACTTGTTGCTCCAATTTTTTTCCATAGTTGTGTTTCCAGTCATGTCTGCCCAAACTGCAGTTTCATCCATGTTGGCTATTGCAGCAGGGGGCAGTATGTTTAACCTGCCTTGTTCTGCACAATACCGTACGAAGTCAAACACTTATTTACTGCAGACATCCGGCGGCAAATGTTGTCCAACAGTTGTTTTCATGCGTAGGTAAAACTCCAATCACGCATGAAACGATCGATTCAACTTCTACTGGCTTTTAAATCTGGATCCTGTATCATCTGTTTTCTCTGCGACTCTATTGATTGACGTGTGACCCGTACATGTTTCTCTCTCTCTGCGAAATGACCCAATCAGCAAGGCTACTTTCTATACATCGTAATGCGCAGCCTTTTGACCTCCTCCACGTAACCTTTTCCGTTTCTTCCTACTACAATCATCGTTATTTCTTCCTGTATGCAACATTTCTGCTTCCTCCACTGCCGTATTTGCTTTTTATCTATATGCAACTGGCGTGCCACAATCCTATATCCTTCGCATTCAGCCTGCACAATCACCTTCAATTTGAAATTTAGATCATACGACTTGCGCTTAGCCATGAAGAAGTCGATGCTGCGAAACGGGTATTAGGTCTGTGTAAACGTACGTGGGTGCATAAATCCATCTATGGTAGGAAGGTTATAAAAAGTGGAGGGGCTGAAAAGAATTATGGGCCGGGGGAGGGGGAGAGGCTTGCTTGCGGTACTACTCATGTATAACATATCCAGAAATGGCCCATACATAGGCGGTCATCTTGCTTTTTATTTCAAATTGAATTTTAAACACTTGTACAATGTCCTATAAATCGGTCTGATCATGACATATGTACTTAAAAAAATTATTCCATTAACCATTCATGATCTAAAATCAAGACAAAAAATTAATTTATACCGCGCAAATTTATTCATCAAAATATGTCATTGCGTAATGCGCCTGCGTCATCCACCAGAATATTGATATTCATTGAACAAAATGGTGAATAACTATATGCACAGTAAGTTAATTTAGCTGACACTCCTGTTTGCGGCTGGACACAATTCAGATAATTGGACATTACGGTATACCTTAGAATGCTGTAAAAAAAAAATTACTCAATGAGCTCATTATAAATCGTACTTTTTGTGATCTACATTTCATGCTTTTTTCAAGTCATCGCTTTGAGCTAATTCGTTCTTTCGTACACCCTACCACCGCAGTTAATAAAATTACCTATGCGCACGACGCACAACATTGCTCTAATAGCCGCGCATCCTTTTTATACGTCCATGTGATAGAGGCGGTATCTGAGAGGGGGTACTTTGATCGTGCGTAGCACAGACGGCGACAATAGGTTTTCGGTAAGCAAGTTTTAAACATCAACAGGACAGATCAAAAGACATATTTAAAACGATTAGAACCAGCCACAGTTTTTTTTTTACAACTTACACGGCGTGTGTATTTAATGAATAATAGGTGCGGTTTGAATGGAAAGTTCAGGAGCGATGCAGGGTGTGTGGTCGCTTGCTTGTGGCACCTAGGGATAAGAAGGCAAGGCAGTCACACCAATGCACAGAGTTTTCAGCAGATTTACATTTAGTATATGGTATTGATACTCACAATGATGCTGTCAATATTCACCCACTAAAATCCTGTTATCGATGCAAACAAGTTATGGATCGAAGCATTCTAGCACAATGCCAGCACTCTCACTACACTGTTAGTACAATTCCTTATGAGTGGAAGAAACACTGCTGAGGAATGCCAGGTTTGTGATATTACTTACATGTCTAAACAAGTTAATACATGTGTACCTATATTTATCTTCATTCACATCTGCAATCCCAGATCACCACAAGCCATGCATGTGAATCTCACTCCCACAACAGGCCGTCCAGCAAAAAACAGCCCTCATAAAATCTTTTACGAAATTAGGAAGATAGCCCCACCAAGACTGTACTCACTGTATCACCAGACACTTTCGAACATGAACAACCCTGCTATCATAAAACAATTGCAATGTCCTATCTGCTTAAATATACTGTGCATGCCAACCTCTGGAGCTATCATGTAGAGCACTGGTTTGTACATATTGAGCGGTGATGTTATACATCCGCTGCTGTGAAAACATGGGTCTGGGTACGAGACTACTGACCGGTATAGAGTACTTACTTTTAGTATGTTTGATCACTGTCAAAAAAAAACTGTGGCTACAAACCATTACAAATATCTATTAGTACCTTTAGTTCCCTTTACGAACCAACCTTTATTTCTCATTTCTAGGGTCAACTACCGATAAGCTTTGTCCTTACCGCTTACCGGTTATCCGATACCGTTAAGCAACCGGTAAGACACTTTCTTATTCATTACCGTTCAGTAAGAGATAATTTCTTACTGAATATTATCGGTAACAGTCAGCTTTCTTATTGATTGTTCAATGTACTTATTATTCACGATAGTGGTCAAAACTAATCGAATTAGTGTTATGAATAATTACTTGGAGGGAATTTTCGCTCGTACGTGTGTTGTATATTCACAGTGACGTCAACGCAAGGAACTGTACTAATACACGGTCCGCTGGTGTACAATTACAGAGAGGTCACATGATACTTGATAATTATGTTTTTTTCAATTTAATAAAGCTTCAAAAAATGAAAAGAAGCATCACAGGCAAGGCTTTTTCATCAAAAAATGCTAAGGTCTCTTACGATCAAGTTGCAATTGCAGCTTCATTGCCATAACATCCGGAGGAGATTATCGGCCGTCGAACTACGAAAGGAAAGCCAGAGTACGAGATTAAATGAAAACATGCGGTATTTTGAAAGAAGGGCAGTGTTGATTAGTTTGCATGGTTACCTTTGATTACGTCAACACTGATATTAAACCGGCCATTATAATCAGTAAACTATTGCCGTCTATCTAGGATAAGCGAAGGGCGTATAAAAAGGTAATCGATTTCTGACAGCATATGAAAGAAACGAATATCGATCAATCGCGACTAAGAAAAACAGAATCGGTAATTTCGACTAAAGGAAAGTCTGAAATCGGTAATCTGCTATTCTGCTAAATGCATAGTCGACCGAATATGTAATCGCGAATAATCGATTAACCTACAAAACCTGAAAATCGGTTACACACCCTGTGATTGCCTGCATAGTTCTGTGTAAACATGTATATCTGACAGTTTATTCATAATCAATACTTCAAAAAGAAGCTTGGGGATTGTAGTAGTAGATAAGAAAAGATGGGAGTGGCTCATAGTTTTTGGACACGCCCTCTTCCTTAGCGGTAATCATTACCATTCAGTAAGAAAGCTTATCGGTAAGTTTATCATCGATAACGAAGAGAAATTTCAGTACATAATCAACAAGAGGTTTTTACTTACTGATAATTATCGATAAGCTCAAAACCTTACCGATAGTTGACCCTACTCATTTCCTATTGTCGCAGGCGTGGAGAATCGCTTCTGTATCGAAGAGGTACGCTAAGACTAACCCGCTTTCAAGGTAGTCTCGTACCCAGACCCAAACGTACGTAAGCATTATCGCTTACAGTATAATGCAACTTCTCGCGTAGCGGTGATGTAATCCATCCGCTACTGCGAGTGTGGGTCTGGGTACGAGACTACTTTCAAGGCCCGTAGCTTGCCGTAGCAAGTTCACTAGTGGTTTGCAACACAAATAGAAAAAAGGTGTTCCTTTCCTTGTAGGGTGTTAAATGGCGTTTATTTCATCACTGTTTTTGAGTGAGCTCACGTTCCAAAGGTCTTCGGTTGTCAAGGTCGTTGTTAAGGGCATGACATCATCATTTCAATTTTTTGGAAAACGAACCTAAAACATTGGGCCGCAAACAGCTGTGCTGAAGATAGAACTTAACTACACCAATAGGCTGCTAATAACCGGACAATGTGGGGGGGGGGGGGGGGGGGGGGGGGGGGGGGGCCGAGAGCGTTTCGATACGAAAGAGCGAGGGAGAGCCCGATATGGTTACTGTCAGCTTCTGGCCTGATACAAAAGTACGATAGTCCCAGACTAGTACCGTAGGTTTTTTTTATATCCTCTAACGCTGAACGAAGAACATCGACTAACTTACCTTCCTGTTACGCCAAATGGCGTGTTCCCGTGTATTTTTAGGCATTAAATTGTTAATAATAGGCTGATTCAAAGATGGCTACGCGTTCCGAAGTTCCAAGCAAAGAAATCGCAAAGGGATAGCGTATCTGGTCGGAGGTCTGGCTAAAATGTACGTTCACACGCACTAGCTTATTTTATGAATTGCGCACATTTGAACCTGAATCATGCTAGTATACAGTTCCAGTGATGATGTGTGCAGCCAAAAAGCCCCCAAGTTGTGTAGACGTCGTATGGGATAGAGTCACCACTGCAAGGTAAGCCAATGCAGTTTTGCTATACAGTATAAATTATTTATGGTTGTCTAATATCGTTGCTAATCAATATTTAACAAGTCACCTTTTGAAATTTGCTGATCGTAAGTAGTAGACGCCCAGGGTCAGGCTACATGCTGCATGTGTGTGTGTGTGTGTGTGTGTGTGTGTGTGTGTGTGTGTGCGTGCGCGCGCGCTGGCGCGCGCGTGTGTGTCTCTGTGTCAGTGGGAAAATGTATGTGTGCATTTGGTGCATGTGTTCATTGTATGCATGTATGTATCTATGTGAGTGTGCATGTGTGTGTGTCTGTGTTTGTCTGTGTTTGCGTCTTTGTGTGTGTGTCTGCGTGTGTCGGTATGTGTCTGTGTGTCCCAGTGTGCGTCTCGTGTGTGTCTGTGTGCCTCAGTGTGCGTCTTGTGTGTCTGTGTGTATCTGTGTGAGTGTGTCTGAGTGCGTTTGTGTGTTGTGTATGGTAAAAATCCATGTTTCTGCGCATGTGTTTCTGTGTGTGGCTGTGTTGTGTGTCTGTGTGTGTGTCTGTGTGAGTGCTTTTGTGTCTGTATGTGTGTGTGTATGTCGGTGTTTGTGTGCCTATGGATGTCTGTGTGTGAGTTTGTGTGCATGTCAGTGTGTGTTGTCTTTGTGTATGTTTCTCTGTGTGTGTGTGTCTTGTGCGTGTTGTCTTTGTGTATGTGTCTGTGTGTATCTATGTGTGCATTTGCATGCTTTCTGTATGTGTGTTACCCTGTGCTTGTGTGTATTAACCTGTGTGTAATAAAAAATCTACTCTACGATCCAAAGGTATCAACCATACCTCTATGCAATTCCCTAGTTTGGCACCACTCTACCCATTACCATGCACTAAATGAGTGTGTTGTGTCTTTGTGTATCTATGTGCGTGTGTCTGTGTGTGTGTCTGCGTGTGTTGGTGTGTGTCTGTGTGTCTGTGTGTATCCGTGTGTGTCTCATGTGTGTGTGTCTGCGAGTGTGTTTGTGTGTTGTGTGTAGTAAAAATCCATGTGTCTGCGCATGTGTTTCTGTGTGTGGCTGTGTTGTGTGTCTGTGTGCATGTCAGTGTCTGTGTTGTCTTTATGTATGTTTCTGTGTGTGTGTGTGTGTCTTTGTGTTGTCTTTGTGTATGTGTCTGTGTGTATCTGTGTGTGTGTCTTGTATGTGTTGTCTTTGTGTGTGTATCTGTGTGTGCATTCGCATGCTTTCTGTATGTGTATTACCCTGTGCATGTGTGTATTAACCTGTGTGTGATAAAGAATCCACTGTATGTATTTATGTAATTCCCTACTTTGAACCACTCTACCCATCCATTGCCATGCACTAGATGAGTGTTGTGTCTTTTGTGTGTATCTGTGAGTGTGCATGTGTTTGTGTGTGTGTGGGTGTGTGCGTCTTTGTGTGTGTGTCTGCGTGTGTCGGTGTGTGTCTCTGTGTGTCTCTGTGTGTGTCTCGCGTGTGTCTCATGTGTGCGGTCTGTGTGTGTCTGTGTGTCTCTGTCAGTGTGTTTGTGTGTTGTGTGTGGTAAAAATCCATGTGTCTGCGCATGTGTTTCTTTGTGTGGCTGTGTTGTGTGTCTGTGTGTCTCTGTGTGTGTCTCGTGTGTGTGTCTGTGTGTCTCTGTGTGTCTCTGTGTGTGTCTCGTGTGTGTGTCTGTGTGTGTCTGTGTGTCTCTGTGTGTGTCTGTGAGTATGTCTGTGAGTGCATTTGTGTGTTGTGTGTGGTAAAAATCCATGTGTCTGCGCATGTGTTTCTGTGTGGCTGTATTGTGTGTATGTGTGAGTGATTTGTGTGTTATGTGTGTTACCCTATGGTACCCTATGCATGTGTACATTAACTTGTGTGTGGTAAAATCCATGTCTGCACATGTGTTTCTGTGTGTCTGTGTTTGTGTTTGTGTGTCTCTGTGTGTCTGTGGGTCAGTTTGTGTGTGTGCATGTCTGTGTGAGTTTGTGTGTGTCGTGTGTGTGTCGGAGTATGTCTATGTGTGCCTGTGGATGTCTGTGTGTGAGTTTGTGTATGTGTTTGTGTGTGTATCTGTGCATGCATTTGCATGCTTTCTGTATGTGTGTTACCCTGTGCATGTGTATTAACCTGTGTTTGATAAAAAAATCCACTCTACGATTCAAAGGTCTTGACCATTCCTGTATGCAATTCTCTGACCCCACACTGCCCATCCATTGCTAGATGAGTGTCCATGTGTTTATTTCTGTGTTTATTTCTGTGTTTCTTTCTGTGTGTGTCTGTATGTGTGTCTTTGTGTTTGTGCATTTGCATACTTTCTGTAATGTGTAACCCTGTGTTACCCAGTGCATGTGTGTGATAAAATTGACCCTACCATCCAAAGGTCACAACTATTGCTCTATGCAATTCCCTAGTTTGACCCCACTCTACTCATCTATTGCTATGCACACTAGATGAGTGTTGTGTCTTGTGTGTGTATCTATGTGATTGTGCATGTGTTTGTGTGTATATGTGTGTTTGTATGTGTGTTTGTATGTGTGTATGCATATGTATATACATGCATGTATACATGTGTACACATGCACATGCATATATGTACATGTTTTTGGGCCCTTCCATAATGCCCTTGTCAGGGTCACAGATCAAGGCATGCATATTCTAGACTCTCACTGGTTCTATGTTCCTGTTACATTGACCATGTACCTTACATCAGGCTACATTTAGGTAATCTGTGCATCAAGTATGCAGGATCTGTGCTTGACATATGACCAGATGGTTTATTCCTACTCACCCTAACACCAACTCCATCACCTAGTAATGTCTACTAAACCACATCACACTCATCATGCACACACACACAGACACACACGTTTAAACATACATACACACACATGTACACACACATACACACACTAACACACATGTGTACACACATACACACACTAACACACACATTTGTACACACATACACAACTATCACACACATTTGTACACACATACACACACTATCACACATATTTGTACACACATACACACACTATCACACATTTGTACACACATACACACACTATCACACACATTTGTACACACATACACACACTATCACACATATTTGTACACACATACACTATCACACATATTTGTACACACATACACACACTATCACACATTTGTACACACATACACACACTATCACACATATTTGTACACACATACACACACTATCACACATATTTGTACACAACTATCACACACATTTGTACACACATACACACACTATCACACATATTTGTGCACACATACACACACTATCACACATATTTGTACACACATACACACTATCACACATATTTGTACACATACACACACTATCACACATATTTGTACACACATACACACACTAACACACATATTTGTGCACACATACACACACTATCACACATATTTGTACACATACACAAACTATCACACACATTTGTACACACATACACACACTATCACACATATTTGTACACACATACACACACTATCACACACATTTGTACACACATACACACACTATCACACATATTTGTACACAACTATCACACACATTTGTACACACATACACACACTATCACACATATTTGTACACACATACACACACTATCACACACATTTGTACACACATACACACACTATCACACCTATTTGTACACACATACACACACTATCACACATATTTGTACACATACACACACTATCACACACATTTGTACACACATACACACACTATCACACATATTTGTACACAACTATCACACACATTTGTACACACATATACACACTATCACACATATTTGTACACATACACACACTATCACACACATTTTTACACACATACACACACTATCACACATATTTGTACACACATACACACACTATCACACACATTTGTACACACATACACACACTATCACACACATTTGTACACACATACACACACTATCACACATATTTGTACACACGTACACACACATTTGTACACACATACACACACTATCACACATATTTGTACACACATACACACACTATCACACACATTTGTACACACATACACACACTATCACACCTATTTGTACACACATACACACACTATCACACATATTTGTACACATACACACACTATCACACACATTTGTACACACATACACACACTA
Source organism: Ephydatia muelleri (assembly GCA_013339895.1). Taxonomy (NCBI): domain Eukaryota; kingdom Metazoa; phylum Porifera; class Demospongiae; order Spongillida; family Spongillidae; genus Ephydatia; species Ephydatia muelleri. The sequence continues at coordinate 9,368,441 of JABACO010000004.1, read as the reverse complement.
TCACACATATTTGTACACAACTATCACACACATTTGTACACACATATACACACTATCACACATATTTGTACACATACACACACTATCACACACATTTTTACACACATACACACACTATCACACATATTTGTGCACACATACACACACTATCACACACATTTGTACACACATACACACACTATCACACACATTTGTACACACATACACACACTATCACACATATTTGTACACACGTACACACACTATCACACATATTAATTTGTACACACATACACACACTATCACACATATTTGTACACATACACACACTATCACACATATTTGTACACACATATACACACACAAACACATTAATTACCAAGCCTAGTAACTTCCCCAGGCTAAGTAGGTGTGCAGGTGTACGTACCCAGCCCCTAAGCTCCCCAGTTATGTGCTTCTGTCCAACGCGCCCAGTTGACTGATATGAAAGAATATGGGGAACCCCTCTGAGCTGTGACCCTGCCAACCCCAACCTGTTGGCTGTGGGGAGCTCCTGTGAGTGACGCTGGTCACCAGTTGGGAGTCCCTGTGGCCAAGCCATGTGCGGCTTGTTAGGTCATGTGGAGGGAGACTTGGGGAGACAGGCACCAGATGGTAGTGTTGGTCACCAACTGGGTGACCTGCGTACCAAGCCAGGACGCTGGCCCAGGCTTGGGTCCCCGAGTTAGAAGGTCAAGCCCGGTAGGGACCCACCCTGGCTGTATTTAATATTAATAGACATGACAGTAAGAAATACACAGAAGGGGTACAATGGTGATGCAGGGGTGGAGGGTGGGTGATGCGAACCAACAAGCTCTCCTGGGAGTGCTGGGAGGCTGCAGGGGAGTGCTGGGAGGCTGCCGGGGAGTGCTGGGAGGCTGCCAGGGAGTGCTGGGAGGCTGCCGGGGAGTGCTGGGAGGCTGCCTGGGAGTGCTGGGAGGATGCCAGGGAGTGCTGGGAGGCTGCCGAGGAGTGCATGTAATCTCACAAGCCGGCCATGACACACAAAGGGTAACAATAATAGGGAGAACAAGGCTCTCGTCTGCCTAAGGCCATGAGCCTGAGAAACTGCAAGTGTCTGCCCACAAATGCTGATTGGAGTTACTAGAGCCCCATTAAACTCTGTTTAGCTCCCTAAACAGTATCCTAACACACACTTAAGCACACATACACACAATAACACACGTGTACACTTACATACACACACTAACACACACACAAACACACACATGTGTACACACACATGTGCACACTTGATGAACATACCTTAGGGTTGCAAAGGGGTAATGCATTCACAGAACAACATATACACATGTTACTGTGCACAGTTGGTGGGTATGGTTGCTTTTCCACACCCCATATGAGGCTACCGTAACCACTGTCTTGATAACTGGGGCATCCTTGCCAATGGGGAGTGTTGATGGACTAACTGTAGGCTGTTTGCACTGACTGAAGTGTCATTGCTTTGGTGTGACTCTGGAGTGTTTATAGTTCACTGTGTGTGATTTATTGTACTGCCAGATAGACCCCCGGCCTCTTTGCTGCCTGGGTAATATGTTTTGGCGCTTAGCTGTATAGGGCTTTTGAGCACTCTTAAATGTAGTGGTTGTATTGAGAAGAACATTATGATTATGCAAAGTTCTTATTAATTTCTGTTATACACTATGTGTTTGAGTGTGTATGTGTGTGTGAGCATTGCCTGTAGTTAAACACATCCATGATGTCAAATAATCAAAGCAACATGTACTGTACTAATGGGTTGTATCTGTTGTCAGCTCCTGAACATTCATCTACAAACTAGGGTCTGGAATGGTGGGCTATCCCCCCCCAAGTGCATGACAACATACACACATACATTAGGTCCTTCTAAAAAAGACACAAACACATAGGTGAACAGATGGCAGTACACACACACACACGCATACACATCTACACACACATGCATAAATTTTAACCAGATTTCAATAGTCTTGATCAAAATTGTATATATGGTATGTTTGCATGGTGTGATGTCTTAACACCGCATCCGCGAGTAATCTGGGTCACCATTTGGGGGCATTAAAAAAAAAAGGTCCGCTAGTAATGCAGTTGTAAGCACTATTTGAAATTCTAGTACAAGAACCTATTGGATTAAACTAAGAATCTATCCTGTACCAAATGGTCTTGTTGTAGAAGAGATGTACATACTTTTAATAATGCGGTTCGGTACTCAAAAAGGCATGTACAAAGTGGATTTTGAATGTTAATACGAATACTAAAACCCTTCCCGATCACGTACTTACTTGTGCTAGAGATAAAAATCACGTTTTTATCCTTTAAACCAACGCCGATTCTCCAAACAATTGCGATGAAGCTTATGGGACCAGTCCAAATACTGCAGTTAACTAACCATCAATAGTTAATCTACGTGATCAATGGATTCTGCAGAACAGCCTCATCGTTGCAAATGCAATGTTGGTTCATGTCCATTGTGTGGCAGCGCATGCAAAAGGTGCGGATGTGCTTGCGATGGTGTAGAGCCTGGAGTGGCGCTTGCTCGGAGTTCTGGGCAACGAGGTCCGAAGCGACTATCGACTGGCAGCGCCGGAACAAAGAGAAGCAGCGAAAAGGGCTAGAATTGAGATAGCAAAGGCAACAGAACTAAAGGAGCGAACCATTGGGACGGAGCCAACTATCAAACAGGTAGAAACAGTGCATGATCTATGGCAAGCGTTTGGATGGAGCCAAGCAACCAAGAAGAAGCTGCCTAACGAAGATTTGAGGAAAGGTGATGAGTTGCTAAAGGAATCAGGTTGTTCAGGATGGAGTACGATGGTTCAAAGCGTTCTTGCAGCAGTGGTTAGATGTGCTGAAATTTTGTATCCAGCAAACTCTGACTCCCTATTAGAAGAAGTTGCCGCCAGACTTTCACAAAGCTCAAGTTCAATTACTACAAAGGATGAAAATAGTAAAGTCGCCACCTTTGCACGTGGCGCTTGCTCGATTTCAGTTTTGCGCATATGGAATCCTGCAAAGATGGCTAACCCAGGAGTTGTACCCTACGTATATCCGCTTATTCATCCAGTCACCTATTTCGACCTAAGTCACGAACTCATGGATCATGCGTCGACGATACGATGGTGTCAGACAATGAAGCTTGTATCAGCAAGTAAACTCTGTAGCTGTGGAAGAGGAATGCGCCTGGAGAAAAGACACAATAATCCTGAGGGAATGGGTTGGAGATGTCCACGCAAAGGATGCAGAAAAGAAGTGACGCTAAGAAAAGGAACATTTTTTGAAGGTTAGATGTTGATCAAATCAAGTGTTTAAAAAACAGTATATTTCAGGCAGTAAATTGGAAATTCAAGTAATTATACGGTTATTACACCTCTGGTCTACCAAGACGCCAGTAGGTAAAGCACAAGACGAGCTACAGGTTAGTACACAATATCCAAAAAAGCTATAACAAATATGTTCAACCGTCCCCGAATACAACAGATTGGATCTGCTACGGCAATCGATTGGTACAACTTCGTACGGGACATCTGTATCCAATACTTCATCGATCACCCAGCAGTTATTGGTGGTCCAAGTGTCGAGGTCGAAATAGATGAAAGCAAATTTGGAAAGAGAAAATATAACAGAGGGAGAGCAGTGGATGGCCATTGGGTGTTTGGGGGCATGGAGCGAGGCAGCGGAGACAGTTTTTTGGTAGAAGTTGCTCATCGGGATGCAGCTACATTGCTCCCAATTATCGCAAATCACGTAAAGCCAGGGAGTATTGTATACTCCGATGAATGGAGTGCCTACAATCAACTTTCAGCAACAACGGGACACGTACATCGTACAGTGAACCACTCGCTGTATTTTGTTGATGCCGCCACTGGTGCACACACGCAAGGTGTAGAAGGCATGTGGAGTGCATGTAAGCGGATGATGCGAGAAGAAAAGACAATGCATTCGAAGCTCTTTGACACCTATCTTCCAGAATTCATGTGGCGCCGAAAATTTGGTGGGCCGGTTGCGTTTGGTCATATTCTTAAGCATATTTCAGAACAGTATCCAGTGTAATGTGTTAAAAGTTGTTTGATGGAGTTGTTGGATAGATGTGCATAACTTGGATTGGTGGGTAACCGGATATACGTAGGGTACAACTCCTGGGTGAGCCATCCTTGTAGGTTTGCATATGCGCAAAACTGAAATCGAGCAAGCAGCACGTGCAAAGGTGGCGACTTTTCTACCTAGCAAAGTTATCCGGAAAGATTTCTTTAATCTCCAGAGCCAAGTCCTACGCATAGGACCAATATTTGAAAATTCATTACAAATAGAAATGCAAGTTTTTGTCATCCATTTCTCTACTGTTGTTTGATGTGTCTACCATGCTTAATTTACCAATTGACAATCCATTTTTTGAAATCACGTGCTTGGTTACACGATGCAAAAAACCGGATGCGGTACTTAAAAATGCATTATGCGTACAATTTAATTGTCACAGAAAGAAGTATGACAAGTATAACTTTTATTGGATGTTTTTTGAAGCTTGATGTGTGTGGAGCTAGCAAATTCCAAATTGGCAATGAGTATTGACTGTCGTTCTTAGATGGGTGCATGTTAAAATTAATTTTAACATGCACCCATCTAAGAACGACTAATGTGTTAAAAGTGCTTTGATAGGTGTTGATAACTTGTTGATCTATTTGGATTAACTTAGATTGGGGGGGGGATTATTCTGAAGGACAAAGTTTCTGGATTGGAGAAACATGAGAATTAACTCTTTCACGGGCAACAGAGCAATATTGCGCCGCAGGTGCATTCTAAAGCCACCATGTTTACCTAAACCATTAAGACTTTTGTAGTCAACAACACATTGATCAGAGGAAACATTGTTTCCTTGTCATATTAGCGTAAGTTGTTTACAAACTACGTTTTCCTGCAACGCGCAAAATCGCACTACATGGTACCACAATAATTGGCTTCGCCCTTGATAGAGTTAAAGTGGTCAATGGCATTTGTGAGGTGTATGTCTTCAGAATCAACAACACCGGAGGAACAAACAGAAGCGATATACGCTGAGCTTGAGTGAAGGGACAGTGAGCGCAAACCTAGACTACCACTGTTGAGGCCAAGCTGGGCCTGACACCATGCCTCATCAGAAGTTGCGAAACCTGTACAGTCCATGAAACAGTGGTGGATGTCATCATCAAAAAGCTTGAAAGCTTCCAATACCAAATCAGTTGGAGTTGAACGAGCCATAACCTGCAAAAGCTACCACACAAATGAAGTAAAGTTAACGCCAATTGTGGGTCTGTGGCAGCAACATCTTTCAACTGGAGCAACAGCTTGTGTGCTTGGAGACGTTTTGAGGCAATAAAGTTTGCACAGTATATGTAATCACCTATTGGGCACCCTAAGATCTCAAACTGAGGCAAATTGGATACTTTAAGCTCTGATGGGAAAGTGGGGGTATCGCCTGGGCAATAGAGCTCACATTTAGAGATATTGACGTAAAGACCAAGAGGGGGTCCTAACTCCTGTATAAGGGACAAGGATCGACGAATTGAAGATTTCTTGCCCGCTAAGATGCTATCGTCAAGATATACAAAAGTTGAAATAATTTATTCATTAAACGGTAGAGTTACAATAAATATTATTAAAAAATATAATAACTTATTCATGAGTGGCCGGGACGGGGGCTTCAGCACCCAAAGCACCAACTATGGTTACGGGCCTGTGTAACTAATTGAAGTTTCTCCGCGCTTCCTGTACACCAACATGGCGGTTAGTTAATTTTCATTTGACTTCTGACGTCACACAAAGGGTCTACCGTTGGCAGTGTGCTATACTATACTCGTTACTGTATAAATGAGTACAGAAGAGTTCCTGAAAGGTGTGGAGCAAGAGGAATCCGCTAGTCGGCAGCGTCAGTTCGAGTCTCATGAGGCGACAGCCAGCGCGCTTGCGGAACAAGAACTAGCAACTACTCAGCACGAATCATCAGCGGCTCAACGGGAACCGCCAGCTACTGAACACGAACCACTGGCTGCTCACGATCAGCATCTAGCTGACGAGGCCATCGTCTCTAACAGGTTGGTATTACCTCCCACCTTTCACAGTTTTGTGTGGGTGGGGTGGATGGATGAGTGTATACTACTAGCACGGTACTTGAGTTCTGTAGCTAGCGTTCATTTAAACCTTTCTGTAACAAACTTTCAACGAAGTTGGAAACAGTTTCAATTACAATAAAACCCCGCCCAAATTTTTAAAGTATATTATTATTCATCGTGTTGTCAGCATTAGGCCTGTCGATAAAATGCCAGTGCTCGACTGACTCACAATGACTAAGGGTACATGTGACTATGACTGGACTTAGTCAGTTTATAAGTGACTCTGACTTGGACTACATCCATTTGTTGTGCACATTACAAATCTTAGAAAAGAAGATACACGTTATAAACAACTTGATTCAAACAAATTTAGTCTTCTTCCTCTTCCACATCATCATCGAAAGTATCATTATATATTCCGTTTAGTTCCTGCTCTGTAGTGAGACCAGTACGAATAGAGATTTGCTTTATCCACCTAACCTTTAAAATTTTTGATGTTAGTTCAGGATCCATGGAATTTCGAATCTTGTCATGAATTATGGCTTCTGATGAGAATGTTCGTTCTGCTGCAGCCTCAGCAGCACATGTTTTTGTCATCACTCTGTACAGTACATACACCTCAGCTACTTCAAGGCCTACAATGTTCCAATAGGTGTCCAAGTTGAATACTGAAAACTGTTTTTCACTTTCTTTTTCTTTTTGGAAGACGTTGTCCTCCTCTCAAATTCTCCATAACAGTATGAGAATAAGTGTCGAAGTGTTGTTGAGCCAACAAAATGGTATGTGTTCCAGCTGTGAGGTGCTCAGTTAACTGTGATTTTGAAGGTATGATAAATGCAGATTTTGAATTTGGACCACTGTCTACATATTCTTGTGGCAAACCTATTGAAGCATGATGCTTCAACCATTTTTCCCACTGTTTATCTACTACAAAATCCATTTCAAGGCTTGCTCTGTGTTTAGCTTGGATACTAAGTTTCGGGTATGGCCACAGAGCACAAAGCTGGTCAAAAATATCACTCGCATCATTTTGTCCCTTTTTTGCCATGCCTGGTCAAGTTCTGAAGCAGCTGTGCTATTACCTGTTGACTGAAGCTTTGTGTAGCATGTTGTCAAATGAGACTGCAACTGCAACCAGCAGTAAGCTAAGTGAATTCCATTGCTTGAATCACGTTGTAAAATTTGCTCTAGTAAATATGGAATGAACAAGCATTCTTTTGCAGCATGTACAGTGTATGAGTTGAAATTGATAGGTAAATGAGAACTTTTGTAATCAGAATGACTTTCAATAGCAGGAATATATGAACGTAGCTAAAGCAGTCTGGAGATCATTAAATAACCAGATGACCATTTCCGCGTATTTCCTGACAAAACAACTGAAAGAGGTTTTTTCACACCAGCAGCCACTTGTGCATCATTCAATGCCTTCCACAAACTCTTTGTTCCCCTAACTGCTGTAAAAAATGACTTGCTGATGTCTATTGCTTCTTGTAGCAATGGAAATGAATTTGCTGAGGAATCGATGCTGCCAATTTTTTTGCAAGTTCCAATAAGGTCATAATATCAAATGCAAGGATACATAGAAAGTCATCCCCCTCAAGTTCATAGGTAGTGGTAACAAATATTCGCCCAAGATCTGACAGAGCAGCAAGGGAAAGAGCAAAGGAAGGCTCACTCACAATCCTGGGCTCAACCTCCACCTTGACCCATCTGAGTTTCACGCTGTGGTGCCCAATGCAAGTTGAAACAGGGCGTGGTCTTGGGCATGATTAATGGTGTACACTACAAACTGATGTTCTGCATGGTCCCTGACTGGATGTTAGCTAGGCAAGCAAGCTGCACGCCGTTGTCATTACCATTACATCTACAACCCACTTACTTTAACTGAAGTGAGTGTGACAGTAGGGTCAGCAGCCTTGGCAGCTGAACAGCAAAAGCACAATGCTATGCAGCGATACTGAACTTAGCGGTGGAAGTGTGTCCCACTAGCTGTTTGCTATTTTTCTGTTGCTTAGTATCCTTTCAAGACTCTTGTTAACTTGTGCTGTGCTGTATTGTGTGCTTATGTGGAATGATATTTGCTGTACACATGTTTTTTCTACACAATTGGCATCATATCCGGTATTTATATGGTAATAATGAACGGCTAGCGTTGTTGAAGGCGAAGCATGCATAACTGTACTGAAGTTTGCAATATATTGTTTTTAGCAAAAGTAAGTTGACAACCAAGTGAACAATACTGGCATGAATGGTGTGAAAATGCAACTGTACTGATTAAAAGTATTATGTCAGACCAAACCCAACAGAATTAAAAATGCCATATGTCATTCTACATGCAACGATTGCAGCATCAGTGATGACAGTAGGCAGACAGATGGGCAGGGCGCATGTATTAGCTGTAGGAACAGTGACATTTGGGTAATGGGAAAACGTTATTGTTGGCTTGGTTTCAAAACCAGTTGGAGGAATTGAAGTAGACCCAGTTATAAATAGCAAAATACTTTTGAGAGTTACAACAACTTCACATTATCTGAATGCACGTTGCCATCTGAGAAAACAATGTCTTTTAAAGTACTGCATGCACGTACCTTCTTTATCCTGTAAGTAATCATACAACATAATCACAGTTCCTTCTTTTGTTCGTTTGTTGGAACCAGGTGGTGACAAGTCAAGATCAAAGAGGTCAACTAAGTTACTTGCTAATAATTGTTAAGTATTGGTAACCATGGTCTGGATAATAGCTTCAACAGACCACGTATATTTAACCCATCGGCCAGTTGATCTACCTCTCCCTTTTGTGAAAGAAGGACAAAATGGAGATGTACGTGTCTGAAAATTCTAGCCTTGTCACCTATAGTGTAGAGGTGCCTGGGTTTATCCAAAAGACCAGAAATGGTAGGTTTACCCAGGATAGCCTGCATCTTATCAACTTCACTTGCATCCTGCAGCTGCATGGACAAATGGCAATAATAATTCAGTACGAATACATCAAAATTAGCATACCTGATTGAGGATATCCTTCACATCCTTATCATAAACTTCATCGATTTCAGGCATTACACTACTTGATCAAACACGCGCCTTCGTATAAGTGAAAAACGCAATTTAAACCTACCTGTAGACGTTCTTTTGTATAATGCTAAGGTACTTTTTCGTGATGTAAACATTTGCAAATTGATGCTATGCAAAGCTGAAACATTGCTCTTTGTATTAAAAGTAAAAGTTATTTTGTTCTCATTTCCTAACCGAATCGTCGCGTGTGTGCTTTGAATGGTGAAGGACATAAAAGTTGGTAGCAGAGTGCAAGTATTGAGTGGCAAGTTTTCCACACAGAAAGGAGTCGTGCAAATGTTGGAAGGAGTAGACGGACACAAGAATGGATTGTAAAGCTGAATGGTGGTGTCTTGGAGCACTTTTCAGCTAGAACGTTGGAGCTGGAGCACAGGCATTTAATTCCCCCTCCCCCCCCTCAATGTCCATCAGGGCTGTTTCTCAGGAGGAAGACGATTCCTGCAGCTCCAATACTTCCTTCAATGAAAGCAGCACCAGTGACAGTGATGAGACGGACGAAATAGGTGACGATGGAGTATCCGTCTAGCAAGCAACGTTTCAGAAGGGTAAGACTCCCCAATTTCAATATCTGTTGCGGTTCATTATCAAATTCATCTCTTTGTTTATGCCTGCATGCATGGTGCGTGATGCAGATAGACCAACTGCAGCAATCGAGACACGGCAGCAGAGTCTAATGGCGATGACGATAGAATAGTACTTGATGGTGTTGAATGGCGTAAAATGGGTGATGTAACTGTTGAACTGAACGGGCCAGCATATCAGCGCATAGCTGCATTACACCATCCATTGCATAAGAGGTCCACGGAGCTGGATTTTTGGAAAATGATGATGCCTGCAGATCCATGTGCAACATCATCGAAGCCACCAACCTGCATACTGAAATGGCACAGAAACCTCTTGATTATGAGCAGCTGCAACATTTCTTTGGCATTCTCCTTGTAATGACTCTGGCTTCAGGAGGTGAGCGAAGGGATATGTATCCCCTGCCCCTGCTCTTGGGAGGTATATGGCCTGCCATTCCCTGCCCCTGCTCTTGGGAAGTATATGGCCTGCCATTCCCTGCCCCTGCTCTTGGGAGGTATATGGCCTGCCATTCCCTTCCCCTGCTCTTGGGAGGTATATGGCCTGCCATTCCCTGCCCCTGCTCTTGGGAGGTATATGGCCTGCCATTCCCTGCCCCTGCTCATGGGAGGTATATGGCCTGCCATTCCCTGCCCCTGCTCTTGGGAGGTATATGGCCTGCCATTCCCTGCCCCTGCTCTTGGGAGGTATATGGCCTGCCATTCCCTGCCTTTGCTCTTGGGAGGTCCTGCTCTTGGGAGGTATATGGCCTGCCATTTCCTGCCCCTGCTCTTGGGAGGAATATGGCCTGCCATTCCCTGCCCCTGCTCTTGGGAGGTATATGGCCTGCCATTCCCTGCCCCTGCTCTTGGGAGGTATATGGCCTGCCATTCCCTGCCCCTGCTCTTGGGAGGTATATGGCCTGCCATTCCCTGCCCCTGCTCTTGGGAGGTATATGGCCTGCCATTCCCTGCCCCTGCTTTTGGGAGGTATATGGCCTGCCATTCCCTGCCCCTGCTCTTGGGAGGTATATGGCCAGCCATTCCCTGCCCCTGCTCTTGGGAGGTATATGGCCTGCCATTCCCTGCCCCTGCTCTTGGGAGGTTTATGGCCTGCCATTCCCTGCCCCTGCTCTTGGGAAGTATATGGCCTGCTATTCCCTGCCCCTGCTCTTGGGAGGTATATGGCCTGCCATTCCCTGCCCCTGCTCTTGGGAGGTATATGGCCTGCCATTCCCTGCCCCTGTTCTTGGGAGGTATATGGCCTGCCATTCCCTGCCCCTGCTCTTGGGAGGTATTTGGCCTGCCATTCCCTGCCCCTGCTCTTGGGAGGTATATGGCCTGCCATTCCCTGCCCCTGCTCTTGGGAGGTATATGGCCTGCCATTCCCTGCCCCTGCTCTTGGGAGGTGTATGGCCTGCCATTCCCTGCCTTTGCTCTTGGGAGGTCCTGCTCTTGGGAGGTATATGGCCTGCCATTCCTTGCCCCTGCTCTTGGGAGGTATATGGCCTGCTATTCCCTGCCCCTGCTCTTGGGAGGTATATGGCCTGCCATTCCCTGCCCCTGCTCTTGGGAGGTATATGGCCTGCCATTCCCTGCCCCTGCTCTTGGGAGGTATATGGCCTGCCATTCCCTGCCCCTGCTCTTGGGAGGTATATGGCCTGCCATTCCCTGCCCCTGCTCTTGGGAGTTATATGGCCTGCCATTCCCTGCCCCTGCTCTTGGGAGGTATATGGCCTGCCATTCCCTGCCCCTGCTCTTGGGAGGTATATGGCCTGCCATTCCCTGCCCCTGCTCTTGGGAGGTACATGGCCTGTCATTCCCTGCCCCGGCTCTTGGGAGGTATATGGCCTGCCATTCCCTGCCCCTGCTCTTGGGAGTTATATGGCCTGCCATTCCCTGCCCCTGCTCTTGGGAGTTATATGGCCTGCCATTCCCTGTCCCTGCTCTTGGGAGGTATATGGCCTGCCATTCCCTGCCCCTGCTCTTGGGAGGTATATGGCCTGCCATTCCCTGCCCCTGCTCTTGGGAGGTATATGGCCTGCCATTCCCTGCCCTGCTCTTGGGAGGTAAATGGCCGCCATTCCCTGCCCCTGCTCTTGGGAGGTATATGGCCGCCATTCCCTGCCCCTGCTCTTGGGAGGTACATGGCCTGCCATGATTTCTAAGAATACTTCGGAACTTGAAGCTGTGTGTGTACACCAATGAAGAGTTAGCAGATGATTCGTGGTTGTCGATTCGATGTGCAGTGGATTCTTTCAATACGAATTGCAGAGGGGGCATCTCACCTTGTGTAACATTGTGTGCTGACAAGAGTATGGGAAGTTGGCGAGGACTGGCTGCTAATGTAGATGATGCTGTTGTAGGGCTACCACATGTTACTAAAATTGCAAGGAAACCTGAAGGGGTTGGAACTGAATCCCGCACACTGTCCTGTGGGGAGACGAAGATCTTGCTGCAACTGGAGATCCAGGAAGGTAAGGTCCCAATGCAAGAATAAAGTATGCAAAGGATTATGGCTCTGGCACATCATCACTTTTACAGTTGACCAGATACTGGAGTGGATCTGACCGTACAGTTGTTGCCGACTGAGCATTTGCTTCATTGAAGACAGCAGAAACACTCCACAAACATTGTGGTCTTTGTTTCATTTGCCTAGTGAAGACTGCTCAAAAGCGATTTTCGAAATGTTCATACACTAATAGGGGTGACCATTGTGTGTTCCAAGCCAGTATTGATGGAAGGCAGTACATGGCTGTGGGCTCAACAAGAAACTGAAAATGTTCATTTCTCGTACCAGCAGGACGACTGAAGCTCTCTGCCCTGCCTACAAGAAGGTCTTTCGCCAATCCACACCAGAAGACAGAACAAGTGCACCATCTGTTGTTTTCTATAAAGAAGTAAAGAGGCCAGCAGTTGTGGAGGCATATTTTGACAACGCAAATGCTTATTGATGTCCATAACCATCTACGCCAGGGGGCCTTGAGTAGGAGCGTCATTGGAAAACACACACGTGGGGCATCGCAATTTTGCTACTATCTTCGGCATGTGTGAATCTCATGCATATCTTGCCTTCCGGTATTTTAATCCTCTTGCTCCGAGTCTTTCCCACAGAGAGTTTACAGAGCGCCTATCTTTGCAGCTACTTACCCATAAATCGTCGTTCCACGACACTGGGCCTTTCGCACATCTTCGGAAACACATGCCTGTAGCACCCATTGCAAATATAATGAGCAGCCACACTCTAAAAACTAGCATGAGAGAGTGCCCAGTGTTTCAATACAAGCGTCAGCGACTGGAGCAAGATGAAGAAGGCACCTCACACAATGACTGTGTACCTAGTGTGCAATGGAAGTATAGCGTCTGCTGTGAAAGAAAGACAACATATAATTGCAATGAGTGCACGCAGCTAAATTAGGAGATCGTTCCTCTTTGTAAACCTGGAATTACAAAGCCTGGATTTACATCATGCCTGGCTTGTCACATTGACCAAGTTGCGATTGCGCTTTGAGCAAGAAAGCAATTTAATTACCTGATTCAAGCCATGTGTTTGACATGAATTCTTTGCATATATTTTATGCTGCTATCATACATTTACTCAAAGCTGTATTTCAATTCACAGTAATATTTACAGTAGGGCTGAAGTTATTTTCCAAACTTTGCGATACCTCAACGCCTATGCGTAGGTTAAGACGCCTACAAGTAGGCGACGATCTAACATTAAGTAGTCTACTATTGATTTAGCTAGGAATGTAGGAACTCTGCAGTCATGTAAAATCTATGCTGCCATCGTCCTGCCATTTACAAAATTACAATTCTCAATGAGGGCTGAAGCATGAACTTTTGGTATTCGTATATATGTGATGGTCCCTCAAACAGCATATTGTTGTGAACAATGACTTGCATAGGCAAGGTGAAATATTCTCGTTTTGGGCCACCTAGGTCTATTGCAGGCTCTCGTATAAAAGAGGCTTTCAATAGCTTGTCGCAGTAGATGCCTTTAGTGTACAGTTGGATGGTATCATCCCACACATGAGATCGTCAAACCGAGATCCGTAAAACATGCGAACTTTGTTTATAAACATTTTGCCTGAATCTTTTTAAATGCATCCTCAAAAGTCACTTTTTTCCAGCTGTGACACCCTGCAAGCAGTGTAATGGAGTTATACTTATGACTGTCACATTTTGACTTACACAGTTGAAGAACTGCTCTCTAATAAATTAGCATGTATTGGTACATACACTCCTACCTAAGGATAAACTATCCTAGGATAATTTACCCTACCCGTTTTTTTAACATAATTTATATAAAACATGTATATGCAAAAACTGTAAAAATTACATTTTCCTAACAATTTCAAAATGACTGTTTATGAATGGACTCTTCGTCACCCATTCTGCTTGATGCCACCTTTGGAGAATGTCTTAGCCATTTGAAGGTAACCCCAGATGGTGAAAAACAGTATATTGTTGTACTCAGCATGGACACAGCTGCAATAATTTCCATTTCTGTTGCCCATACATTCAACGACTGCATCATCATTCGCTTGAGGTATTGTTCCATTGTTTCGTTTGGGTCTAGTATGCATGCAAGTTCAGGAATTGTAGAATTGTGTACCATGTAAGATGTTACAAGTAGACGAACTTCCTCATGGTAATCTTGCGACCCTGTTAGAACTTGTGATAGGCTTCGAAAAAAAACAGTTTCCATCTCCTTTTATTCTGACTGTTGCCAATGGAGCCTGTGATATTCCAATCCTTACAGAATCTTTAGATTTGATGTAGTTGCTGCGAATAAATGATAGTCCAAGTAACCGACATTTCTCTTGTTGCCATTCACTACCAGTAGGTAGATATAGTATTGAATCAATTTGATAACCCATCACTATCTGTAGTGAATTTACATCAGTATTCAATGAGAGCAACTTTTCAACTGTAATGCCATCATCGAAACATCGGTCTCTGGTATCATATATCCACTGACAAAAATAATCCATTTCAGATGGAGATATTAAATACCAAGGACATGCATTGACTTCAGTGATATACATTGCAGAATTTCATCCAAATGTTCATAATGGCAGTGGCTTTAATCACTGTACATGGACCAGTTGGACATAAATCAAGGATGGAGAAGAACTTTTTTTTGAACTTGTCAAACTCAGTTTGATGTTTTTCATTAACAATTACAAAATCTCCATTGCACACCTCTCTCAGTGATTCTTCTCCATAAAATTTTCTGAAATCAATCCAAACTGAAACCGTTGTGTCTTTGCTGAGTGCATATTCATCATTATGCAATCCAAGTGATTCCCACTGTTGATGAGATATTTAAGATTAATGGTATTAAAGTTATTAATGTACCAAAATACATTCCTTCACTTACATCAAACTCTTCATCTTCCTCTGCTCTATAACACAATCTATCTGCCCCTGATCGCAGTAAGCGCAAAAATTGTGGTGAGTATAACTGCTCATGAAGTAAATGTTCATTGTATTGCAATGCTTCTCGACAGTGCCTATCACCACTTTGCCCTATATCATTATGAAATGGCTCTTCATCATCTGCATTACCTTTTTGCATAAGTTCAACTTGACCGCATGAGCAGTAACCATCATCAATATCACCATTATCTTCACCGACATCATCACAATAACAATCATCACCATCACCAATGTCATCATTATCATCATCATTATCTGGAAAGAACACTGTATTAACCTTTATGTGTGTTGCATCTGCAATACAACATTTAATTACAATACACATTGACTCACTGATTTCCTGTGCTCCATCCTAAATTTGGGGGGATTGGTGAAAATCATTACTATTCTATACAGCATGCTTAAAGGCATGTAATCAGTACACGGAAAAAGTAATCTAAATGAGCTACATATACCTTACCTCAAATGGTTGAAGATATTCCTTAAGATGAAAATATAGATGCAGCCTTGTATGCTTATCGCATAGCGAAGCAGGATTCTTCACAGTTTAGCCCCTTCTTCATTATGTACAATCGTAACTCTCGTATGACAATCGATCATGAATTCAGCTGCAAGGCAACCACTAATGTCACAGGCGAGAGCACATGTACATATGATATGGAAGAAACTTATGGTAATCTAGTAGCAATCCGGGAGAAATACCATCAGAAGGTCCTTAAAAACATTGAACGAGCTCAGCAATGACAAAAGGCACAATAAAATGCAAAACATGACACTCTCCATGTATGGGTAATAATGGTATTTTGTGTGTACATGTATATATTCAAACGTTTTGAAATCCTACTTAGAGTTTTACGATGGTTATGTTGAAGAACTTGCGAAACTCACATCGAATGGGAGGAAAACTGGACAAAAAGTGGCTAGGTCCTTACGAAGTTGTTGAAAGCGTAAGCAAAGGACGTTACAGATTGAAATCATCAGATGGTTCCATTTTGAAAAAAGCTTACAACAGTTTTCTTCCCAGTTTTCTTTAGCCTCTGAAAATTTAATCAAAGCCCTTGTCAGTGTTTGATTAGTGCGCTCATCCAAACCCTTAGTTTGAGGGTGATAGGGACTGCTAATCTTGTGCTCAATCCCTGTCAGCTTAAACAAACAGCTGAAAAGGATAATAACCAATAATGGTTTAAATGCATGAAACGGTTGAAAATTACCTTGAAAGTTGATTTACAAATTCCCTTCCCTGATCTGATATGATGATGTCAGGCCAGCCATGACGACAAAACACTGTAAATAAGAAATCAGCAACACAAACTGCTGTCTTATCTTTAAGTGGAGCACCTTCAGGCCACTTTGAGAAGTAATCTGTTACTGTCACAATATATTTATTTTTCCTACACGTTTCAGGTAATGGACCTACAAATATGAGAATGATTGGAAATAATAACGTTCTCTAGAGAGCGTTGGTGGTGTATAGGATTCATAGGCAATTGATGGTGTAAAAAAACAAGGAAACACGGGTCTAATCAGTAATACAACAATCTTATATGTTGCACACATGCATCATATCCTACACATGTGCTAAAAATAGGATTATTACAACATCTCATATTACTGATAAGACCCTTGTTTCCTTGCCTTTTACACAATCATTGCCTAGGAATCCCATACACCAGCAAAGTTCACTTAGAGAATTTTCTTTTCTGTTAACGTGTTAAATATACATACCTATCAGATCAATGCCTATTTGACTCCATACTTTGCTTGGAACTGGAATGGGGTGAAGTTCAGCTTTCTTCCCTTCAAGTTTTGCATTGACCTGCTGACATACATCACATCGTCTGCAGTACTGGTCTACATCTCTGTTAAGTCCTTTCCACCAGTATGTTTGTCCGATCTGCAACAACATCAGATACACAAAAGTAAATGAACTATACATTAAAAAAAAAAATTTAAGGTCATGCCTATTTATGATACTTCTGGTGCATACTGTATATGGCAATGCAACACCATAAATACATTACATGGGTATCTAGCAACATATGTGTTAAAAGGTGGTGTAATAGACAAAAAGACTATCAGACATGCATGTTCGATGCACTAAATGTTTGGTCTTTTTCACAAGTACGTCCTCCATTTGTAAGGCATTCTATACAAGTACTCTGTTCCATGTCAATGCAATTTTATTTGCATGGGGCAATCAAGTGCATGCTTGTACAAGATCATTTTTTGCACCACTCGATACGCTTACAGAAATTAAACAAGAGTTAGATCACCGGAGTGGACTCCTTACGTTATTTTTTCGACGTTCAGTCACTCAGTCACTTACCTTAGCTCGCGTTTTGTCCCTGCCGTAGTGGCAACCATCAACGCCATCATGGCAGGCACGAATAATCTTGGTTCTCTCCTTTACGTTTGCAATCACCCGTTTGAGACATATCTCATTCACTGCATCCGTTGCTCGGTACTACTGCAATCGTTCTTTCAGCACAAACATAGCAGCTTGCTGGCGTATTCTCCGTTTCTCGTTTGCTGTAGCTCCAACAGGATACACACGTGAATCCCGAAGGTCACCCTCTTTACAAGAAGTGAGATAGTCAACCAAGACGCTATACCGTTTCTCGTCGATATGCGAAGACATTTTCAAGCCGAACAAACAACACGTGCTATGGCGGATAAAGTATCCTAGGGTAGGTTAAAATATACTATCCGACCGGATAAAAAATAATCGCACATTTTATCCCCCCTTATAAAATATTCGGGGGGATAAAATATGCTGTGACACCGGCACCTTCATCATTTACACACCAAGTCGACGATTTGATGCAAGAGTCTTCTCACATGACTTAAGGATGACGGTCCACTTGCTTGGTTCCCCATCATAAACTATGCATGATATATAAGTACACTGTAGTTAAATCACAGTACAGATCGCACAACGGATAACATACACATTCATAACACAAATTAATCCAACAGTATATGGTTTTATAAGCACCCAGTAGTTAAAGCGAATGGGTGCACCGACCTGTGCACGGTCGGAGACTATATATACCAGGCAAGTGATGTTACACTTAAGCATACGCAAAGACCCAAGTAACTAAAGAGAATGAATGGCACAGTCGACCGCCAAAGACGCATTTAATCTGACTACACAGTATCTAGATCACTGAGCCGACGCTCAGCAATAGTTTTCAATTGTAAAAGTACCACCTGGCTTTGCCCTTCATATAAAGAGGGCAGGTCATAGTACACGGCTGTTTGCTCTCATTGAAATTGTGGAAATTAGGCCCTACGCCCCATAATTTTGAAATGTTCCGGTAGTCCCATAGCAACGAGCCAGACAACCAATGCCCTTTGGAACATGCTGTACATAAAGTACAAGAAGTACAATGAACACCTTAAATAGTTGAGAATCACCTCTAACCTTTATAAAACAACATAAACCACGTGATCTACTTGCAGTGACTGTCCGTTTTGGCGTTCGAAAACGATTGACCTTCGATCTGCTTATACAGACCTCGTGAGCTTTACCTACCCTCTGGAAGTTGACTAGGCTCCAGCTTAATATTCACACTAAGGTACATAGAAAGTGCTACCTCTTTCTTACCAAGACCAAAGATGGGCGAATTTTCTGAAGTGGTTTTCAAGTTTCTGGAAAAGCGCCATTTTTACGAGTGAGATTTGTTGTATGATTATATGCATACATTAACTTGTCTCCGACTTTTCATGTTCATTAATGATTCAAAGGACATATATGTATAATGGTTTAACTGTCATGATTTACTTCTTCCTTTTCTTTGGTGGTGGTATAGCTGCCACAATGTGTGGTGCATTGCTAACTAAGTGTTCTGCTACTATGCATTTTAACTGATGCACCTTGCCCTGTATGGCACTATTTGCTTTAGCTAAATCGTTAAACTTAGCATGTATAGATTCGGCACCCTGCTCCCCAAGTAGGCAATGGGTATTGTGCCCTCTGGAAAGTTTGTCCGAAAGAACTCCACACAGATTGTTCTGTTTGAAACACATTTTAATGACAACAGTGAACATACGGAAGAACGGATATGTATTACCTACCTAGTTCATGGACTTGAGCCTCATCTATGAAGTTGTGATCATAAATTGAATGGCATTTTGCAAACTTTGAAAATGCATTTAAAAAATCATAGTACTGGTGCAACTATGGTATGATATGTATGCACTCTCTGCGATAGTAGCATTCGTCCTGCTCTTTGAGGAACTTTCTTCGCTGCAGGAGAAAATGATTGATGGATCACTTTCTTCAGTTGAGCTGCGACCATCAGCAAGGCTTCTTCTCCTGAACTTTCCCACAGCTCAACCCATCTTTGGAGACATTCCATTGGACACCTCTATGTAGTACATTCGTACTGCAAGCGCTCTTGCATCAATATCGGACACATTTGGCATGTGTACAGCGAGGGACTCCAATTCCTTGGATGCACTCTCTGCGATAGTAGCATTCGTCCTTCTGCTTTTTGAGGAACTTGCTTCGCTGACTGACCTCAATTCGAAGCAGCAGCTTCGGGATTACCCCTCGAAGTCTTTCTTCGCTTGAAAGGTGCCCACACATGATTTGCCTCTTTACTTAGCTTGCCGCATTTCTTCGCTGGTTGATGTTTGGTTCTTAAAAGAACCGTTTTCGCAATTGAAACCGTTCCCGTCTTCAGCCATAAATTCGAAACTTTTAATTAATATTATTAAATTGTTACAATAACGTAACAATTTTAATGAGTTCACTCAAAAATGGCGTGTTTTCTAAGCTTCAACGTTTGCAAGCAGAATTTTGACGGTAAAAATAACTGTTACGTTGTAAACATTGGTGTCTATGGTGCAATAACCATCTCTCGGTATACAAATCGATTTACTGTCGCATATAACGCCCAGTGCAAAACGGCATGCTAAACACTTTTCGACCTAAACAAACGTGTCTCCCACGAAAACACACAAAGTATTTCCCGGGTTTGAAATATGACTCGGCCAAACATTGGGCAGGTTTTTTTTCTCTTGTTGTGTTGATCTGCTGCCTCAGAGCTGAGAAATACTCTATAAATCGGTTTTTTGAACTGGGACACTTAAAAACAAAAACAAACAGACGTGTTAGTCAGGTAACATTTTACTTATTTCCGGTACTTGTTTACAAATGTTGCGTTGTCAGCTTTTCAATGTTAAAAAATCAAGTGAACATTAAAACACACCCTAAGGACAAGTATCACTATTTCCACTGTAAGCCATACCACCAACCAGTAATTGGTGATTCAACTTATGGACAAGCAAGTTCAGAAAAGAAACCATAAGAAAGTGAAGAAGAGACTATCATTGTATGAGGATGATGAATTTGTCGATATGTTAATTGTTAGTGAACCAGATACACCTGCAGCTTCTGAACAGCTGCCAGGGGCAATTGGAGAGATTCATATTCACCCCTAAGAGCAGGGACCAACACCTGATCTACCACTGCTAAGGCGTTCAAAACCGATACAGCGACCCCCAAATCGGTATTGGTGACTGTGAGGACACAGTCTGATGGAGAGGGGAGAAGCTAGTATAATGTGCAAGAGTATTCTAGTGTCTATTGCCATGTAGTATACCCTAACTACAACTTAGTAATTGAATTGCGTGTAAAAGTCTCTTGATTATAGTTACTTGCTAAGCTACTTACGGGGCAGTAGTTGGGTTACGTTTGTGCTGCTGGTATGCACTGCGCTAGCAGGGGAGGATCCTGGATTTTGGGGAAAGGTCTGATAAATATATTCACAACTGGGGGCCCCCTCCCGTGACAGCAAGCCGCTTTTTTGCTTTTGCGTTTATTTAGCATGAAATTCACAGTGATATCCAATACATGCAAGTAAAGAAAAACATTCTCTACGAGAAAGTTGGTGGGATATAGGATTTGAAGGCAATTGGTGGTGTAAAAAGCAAGGAAACAAGGTCTTATCAGAAGGGAAAATGTAAATAGTCCTATATTTAGCACATTTCTAGGGCGTATGTTGTTTGCGTGCTAAATATAGGACTATTTACATTTTCCCTTCTGATAAGACCTTGTTTCCTTGCTTTTTACACCACCAATTGCCTTCAAATCCTATATTCCACCAACTTTCTCCTAGAGAATGTTTCTATTTACTTGTTTTCTTAAATTTGTTTGTCACACCCAATGTCTAATATACGATGTGTATCAGAGTATAACATCGATTATTTATATAATAGCGAGTCCTCCATCCGATTCTGAAGCTAGTGGTGAAATTTTGATCGCTTAAATTTGTTCCTGTCCCGAGTTATGCGTTGCCAAGAAGGAGGAGAAGAAGACGACCCGCCCCTTGTTCCGAGACTGGGTACGAGAACGGGCATTGTTCTCTACAACCACGCGGTTCTGCGACATGAAACAAAAACGAAACTACTCATTTTTGACTTCTAGATCGATTGCTAAAACAAGCTACACGATCCGATCGTCGGGAGTGTTGTTACAGACGGGTCGCGTTTTTTTTATGACATTCATAGTCGGGGTCAAATCCTATATGGAAGTTTCTAACGAAACTTCCGATACATCACGCGATATCCGGATTACTAGAGCCTGCATGAATAGCGACGAGAAAAACTCTTCATTCTTCACAATGCTATGGTTCCTACTGCTCAGCGATTAAATTCGTGACGCAAAGCGTTTGTGAATTTGTGACCGAAGCTAGTCTCGCGGGCCATGACGCAATAAATTAGAAATTACTCCTGGAGACTATAGGCAACATTTCGTGTGCTAGCGCGCCAGAATCCTGGCGGTACCAATCAGATTGCAGCGGTCACATGACCGACGATGAATACATGCTGTGGTATTTACGACCTTGTGATGAGTATATACGACGAAGATACGCTATCGTGACGGCTTCTAAGCAGCTGGGTTACTGTGAATTGCGTCCAAATCAGAGAGCAGCTGTGCGAAGCTTTTTGAAGGGCAGAGACGTATTTGTGTGTCTTCCAACTGGAAGTGGGAAGTCACTGTGCTATTGCCTGCTTCCCTACCCGTTTGATACTCTCAGACACGGAGAGCGGAACAGTTTGGTGCTTGTGGTTAGCCCCCTTATCTCTCACATGAAAGATCAGGTAAGAGCTGTGAAGGAAAAGAATCTGTCTGCAGTATACGGTCTAGAAGAAGAAGAACAGAACGAAATTTGCAATTCCAGGTATCAGCTTATTTTTGTGAGCCCGGAGGCCCTTCTGGATGACGAGCGCTGGCGGGAGATACTCATGGATGACAACTTTCAGGAGAATCTTGTTGCTCTTGCCATAGATGAAGCTCACTGCGTCAAAAAATGGAAGGCATTTGTTAGAGAAAAAAGATTACTTCATAATGCTTTATTTTGTTTGACTAGGGGCGAAACATTCCGTAAGGCTTTTTTAGAGCTTAAAAATATCCGAAGTTTATTACATGAACATGTGAGAGCCACTGCAACCATGGAAACACGTAAAGCTGTTTGTAGGTTGCTGGGAATAGTCAATCCTGTAGTTATTCTGGAAGTACCTGATCGTCCTAACATAAAATACATTGTCCGTGCTCTTGATGAATCAATGGAGGATACCTTTGCACCCTTGGTGGACAAATGAGATTGAACGCGACAAGGTTATTATATACTGCCGTACATATGATGACTGCTCATCAATATACCTGCATTTACGGTCAAGACTTAGAAAGGAGATGACAGAGCCAATAGGGGCAAGGAATCTAGCAGAATATCGTTTGGTTGTCATGTTTACAGCCTGCACAACAGCCTCTGTTAAGGATGCCATACTGCAGTCTTTCTGCCATTCAACAGGAAGTAACCTTCATGTGGTTATAGCCACAGTGGCATTAGGTATGGGACTTGCTGTCCTAGAGAAGAGTGGTCCATTGGGGGCCGTCACATGATTTAGAACAATATGCACAGGAAACAGGTCGTGCAGGAAGAGATAACAAGCCCTCTACTGCGTTGCTGTATTTGCCAGATAAGAAATATGAAGGATTACTTCAGGAACACAGACAAATGTAGAAGAATGATGCTGCTTGAACGCTTCCAAGACACACAAACAACACACATGGTACCCATACACACCTGTATTAACATTTGCAGTTGTGACATATGTGAAATTCATTGTGTGTGCATTACATGTAGAATGCGTGTTGTCCAATGTGAAAAATAACTTCTTTCCTATTCATCAGTGTGTAATAATTCTTCTGCCTTTACTAGCTGCTTCATCATCCATTTTTTAAGTTCATCTATATCAGCTGATTTCATACAGGTAGCGAAATTCTTGTGTTTTTGACCAGTAGAACATTTGAATACTTCACTTGTTTCATGTAGCTGTTTGATTAAAATTTCCATATCCTTCTTGCAAGAACATTTAGAATGCCGATCTGAAGGTTTCTCATTAACCTTATCAAATTGATTCAACACCTTCACAGTGCAGTGCATCCAATGCTCTTTCCTATAAAATGCACTGCACCATCAGTGATGTTGGATCTAAGTTGCACCAATGCAATATTTATTTAGGTGTTCTAAGAACAGATCACATGGTATATTCTTCCCTTGTGGTCCATGAATGTTGACTGTTCTGTTCCACATAAGCTGCATAGCAATTCTTGGAGAAAAAAGGAATGAATGCTAAGCCAGGAGATGAAAGGCCTCTATTGAATAGTTAGTTCTGTTTGTGTGTTTAAAAATGAGTAGAAAGTACCGCCAACATCGTATAATCCTGTGTCCATCTCCTTCGCGGATAGCATCTTTGAATTCAAAAAGGAGGCCAAGCTGAATTACTTCACATGCGTATTCATAAACATGGTCTAAATTGTGTGTGCGTTTTCTTTATCAGCATATTTAAGCTTGAGGACAAAGAGCAAGCACATATTATGAAAACTGCAGCAAAAAAATAGTTGATACGTTTGTGGACATACCAGGAACGAATGAAGCTGTTGGCTTGTCATCAGTTGTGTTCATCCCCCAAAGAGCACCATAACTGCAGATACTATATGAGCTTCAACTACTATTGTGAAGAAGTCTTCACAAGCATCCATAGCTTTACTCGGGTCCTTCACCACATTTCGTCTGTTGATTAGGTTCCGTAACTGTACCAAAGTGCCTCCTTCCAATTTAGAAGACACTTTGTACAAACGTTTCCATATCACCTATAAATAAAATGCAGTAATATTTTTGAACAGCTGGTTTATTAATGTCATACCCCCATTAAACACATCTTAGTGTGCCAGTCTTCTGCAACTGGTATTAGACCATCAAGACGCTCTTCTCCCCTTTCAGCATTGCTCCTTGTACCCTTGCATCCTCTTACACGTGCAACCGTTAACTGATCACCACCTTAGTACGAGTATGCACATGACTGTGAACTATTATTGAAATTAATAACACTTACCAAATGCGATAGGGTGGCATGTATCATTGTGCACTATCTAAAGCGCTTGCGCGTATGGGATATGCCAAATGCCAAATTCCAAATGCCAAATGTAGTGTAAAAATCCATCGTGAGCTAAGCTGAGAGAAATCTGGCGTGCTTGGTATTGAAGCACCCTATACATGTCTATGGGAAGATATACGGCAATATTCGATGATGCGCAAACCGCGAATTAATTACCTTGTCCGCTTAGCCGCTGATTTCTGGATATGTATTCAGTGGTGTGTATTTCGTAAATCATTATGGTTATTGGCTCTATAATAATACACGATGAAGACCAACATATATGAGCATTAAAAAAATTGGAAGATGTGCATGTGTCACAACTCTTGTTCATTTAATTTGACATAACGGACTTAACACGGACCACTTTCCTAGGCAACTCGGTCCAAATCATTGACACTATTATGTAGGGAATCCTGTTGCCTGAACCAGTATATAAATGATTTAATTATCGTACATGGAATGTTATCCGTGCACCTATACCATGCGGCATGCTATGTTCTTCCACACGAGCGATGTAAGTTATAATTGATTGGTTTCAAAGATATAATATCAAGCCGGTGTACCTGGTCTTCAGGGCTGCTACCTAACCGCATAGTCAGCCACAAACCAATCAATTATATATATATATAATTGATTGGTTTGTGGCTGACTATGCGGTTAAGTAGCAGCCCTGAAGACCAGGTACACCGGCTTGATATTATATCTTTGAAATGCATGGGTGAAAGTGACCGCAAAGTCTATAGAGCAGCAAACCATATATATATTAATTATGAAGCCGGTGTGTTTATTCGTCAGCTGGTCTTAACCGCATAGTCAGCCACAAACCAATCAACTATAACTTACATCGCTCGTGTGCATGGAAAAACATAGCATGCATGCATGGTATAGGTGCACGGATAACATCCCCATAAACCCCATGCATGATAATTAAATCCTTTATATACTAGTGTCAGACAATATAGGAATTCTCCGTCTCGTGCCTTTAAAATTGACTCACTCACGGGGCACGTAAGGTCCCCCTCCCTCTGTGTACCAGTTTTATACTGATCTCGGTTCCGCACCCCTCCTAGCGCTACACAACAACGTTTGTTGCGACCAGTTGAATAAGCATAGTCGTTCACGTAGTTTGTTCATGTAACTGACGTACAACGACAGATGTGGCGTATACGCAACTATCATTAGCACCATGCAATACGGCTACTGCTAAGCATCAGTGGCGTGGTGGCCTAGGGTGGGCCAGGTAGGCCAGGCTCACCATGCGCGATAAAAAGGCAGGGTGCCGTTAGACAGTAGGGCGCCATTAATGCCAGCAATTGCGCTATCGGCTTAGCACTCTAACTTGCAAGTCAGTGAAATCACTCAGACCCGTCGAGGCTGGGTGACGATGGTGTAAAAGAAAGGTGCGCATTTAAAGGAAACGCAATAAAGCGCTTGCGCGTATGGGATATGCCAAATGCCAAATACCAAATGCCAAATGTAGTGTAACAATCCATCGTGGGCTAAGCTGAGAGAAATCTGGCGTGCTTGGTATTGAAGCACCCTATACATGTCTATGGGAAGATATACGGCAATATTCGATGATGCGCAAACCGCGAATTAATTACCTTGTCCGCTTAGCCGCTGATTTCTGGATATGTATTCAGTGGTGTGTATTTCGTAAATCATTATGGTTATTGGCTCTATAATAATACAGGATGAAGACCAACATATATGAGCATTTAAAAAATTGGAAGATGTGCATGTGTCACATCTCTTGTTCATTTAATTTGACATAACGGACTTAACACGGACCACTTTCCTAGGCAACTCGGTCCAAATCATTGACACTATTATGTAGGGAATCCTGTTGCCTGAACCAGTATATAAATGATTTAATTATCGTACATGGAATGTTATCCGTGCACCTATACCATGCGGCATGCTATGTTCTTCCACACGAGCGATGTAAGTTATAATTGATTGGTTTGTGGTTGACTATGCGGTTAAGTAGCAGACCAGCTGACGAATAAACATACCGGCTTCATAATTACATGTACACTTGATGCACGGGAACAAGTGACCGCATAGTCTATAGTGCAACCCGGGCGGTGCATGTTCGCGCGCATGCACCAATCGCGCCTCCATGCGTGCCTGTATATATAAGGACACGCACAACTCAACGCACATCAATTAATAGCAGTTCAAGATGCTTCGCTACGTCAGTGTTGCCGCCCTGCTCATCGTGACTTGTAGTGCGTATGCACGCAATGGATTCCGCGTAGCCACTTCCAACCGCGGCTACAATGTGAAATTCACAGCATCTAATTCAACGTTCCTGGCGATTGCACAGGACCTGGAAATCATGGAAGGTGAAATGTAAGCAGACGTAGTGGGTCGATTTATAACATACTGAAGTGTGTAATATTGTGCCCTTAATTTATCTTGATCATTTAGAGATGCCCAGTTTGACAGCCCGCTCTACGGAGGAGGCGGAGGAGGGGCTTTCAACAGCTTAGGTGGGGCAGTGAAGCAGATTAACATCCGATCCGGTTCGTTAATAGATGCAATTCAGCTCGTGTACCAGAACGGCCAGTCGTCCGGCGTTTACGGAGGTGGTGGCGGAGGTCCAGCATCTTTTGTCCTAGGACCCGATGAAAGCGTCGTAGCGATATCCGGCAGATCTGGAGCATTGGTCGACAGCCTTACCTTCTACACGAACATGGGGCGTGTCTTCGGTCCACTGGGAGGTGGCGGAGGCTCTTCATTCCATGTTTCCCAGTGCAATCTTCAAGGAATCTATGGTCGTTCTGGAAGTGCGCTTGATGCTATCGGGTTCCACTGCTGAACAAGAATCTCCGCGCATCGAGAGCGATTTGTTACAATGCAATTAATTCGAATTCCAATGTTATAATAGATTTGGCTCAACTGACATATCGTTCGTGTCTATCGATGCACACTGGGCTCACTCCTATTTGAAGCACACTTGGCCCTGGTCGCTAACATGAAACTATTTGACGCACACCAGGCATACTGGTCTCTAACGTGACCTTATTTGGCGCACACTGGGCTTGCATGCCGGCTGCTAAGATGACCCTATTTGATGCGCACTGGGCATAGTCCTATTTGACGCACACCTTGCATACTGGTCACTAATATGAACTTATTTGGCGCACACTGAGCATGCAGGCTGCTAAGATGACCCTATTTGATGCACACCTGGTATAACACGACGCTATTTGATGCCCACCGCTTCTATTAGACTATGCACACCGGGCATACTCATATTTGAAGCACACTGGACCCTGGTCGCTAACATAAACCTATTTGGCACACACTGGGCATACAGACTGCTTAAGATGACCCTACTTGTGGCACACCAGGACCCTGTTTGATGCACACCTGGCATACTGGTTGCTAACATGATCCTATTTGACGCACATGATCTTACTTGATAACACCAGGCATACTGGTTGCTAACATGACCCTCTTTGATGCACACAGGCATAATGGTAACTACACACCAGGCATACAGGTTGCTAACATGACCCTATTTGATGCACACCTGGCATACTATTTGACACACATGATCCTACGTGATGCACACCAGAGATACTGCTTGCTAACGTGACCCTGTTTAATGCACACCAGGCTTACTGCTTGCTAAAGTGACCCTGTTTATTGCACACCAGCCTTATTGGCCACTATCATGACACTATTCGACACACACTGTGTAAGTGTTGTAGCCTTATATTCATAAAATAAGCTTCTTTGAGCCTAAAGAAATCCAATTTAGCAATGGCAGATCCTATTTCTATTGTACTTGACTGGAGAAGCTGGCTGCTTTCGTGTATTCTTTTAAGGAGTGCATTCCAAAACACATGAAAACAGTTTCAAGTGTGTCCATTATAATTGCCATTAAAAAAGTGCTTCTGATCTTGTATGACATTTCTGTAAGGAGTCATCAGCAATTTGCTGTAGAAAATTACGGTACGTCTTATATAGTGCTGTGATAAGGACTTCAGCATCAGATCTACTTGACCACCTGGTATCACACCATTGCTTTTGTTTCTGTGTTAGATCACTTGGTTTACCACTATAACAACACTTCATTTCCAAAGACTCACAACTGATTGTACACGTAGCAGGATGCTGATACTGTAAATAACTAACATCACCATACTTGCATGCCTCTGGACAATAGAACCCATATGATGGAGATGGATACTTAATATCTTCACAAACCTTGGCAAACACATCATTTATATTTTGATAGATCATACATTTGGCTTGTGGCAATTCTTCTCCCATAAGGCATACTTCATAGTGTGCAGAGAATGCACTAAATATTACATTGCATGATTTTCCTGAACATGTGCAATAGAAATTTTTTTTATTTCCGAATTGCAATTCACCAATATTGACACTCCATTTGTGGTTAACAATAGCACAGAATCCATGATCAAATAATACCAAAATGGAAGAAGAATTGCTGGACCGATTATACGACAATTCTGCTTTGGGTAGCACAGACAGCATGAAAAACCTTTTCTCCTGCTCTATGTGTATGTTAGATATAATATGACGATTATGTAACTGACTAATTAGCTCATCCACTGTTAAACAACCTTGAACATCTCTGAGAACTGAAGCATCTTATTGTCCCTTCCGTTTGAGTAAGTTCTTATATTTCATGTGAGGGCCATGTACAGAGTTGTCGTCAAAATACTGAATTATAATCTTTGAGATAGAGTCGAATATCAACTGAAAGTCAGTAATCACATATTGATTCAATGTAGGGATATCAGAATAGTACAGCAATGTGCCTGCTACAAAGTGGAGATAATGAAGGACCACATCCACTTCGTCAACCTTAACACCACAAATGGAGGCAATGACTATACAGTCACATTTTGCTACCTTTTGCAACTTGTTCTGTTCAGCATATTTACGAAGAACAAAATCAAATACCAGCCAAGGTGCTGGAATGTCTTGAGAATCTAATTGTGATATTGTTTCTTCAATTTTTTCCCTTATTGACACTATATCATTTTCGTCATTATTGTCAATGCTATTAATGAAGTCCTCAATACTTCTAACTTGGATTGATTCAAATGCTTTTGATTGATATAGCCAGCCATGCAATTGTTCAGCAGTACTTACAATTTTAGCTTTCTTGTTACTGGCATGAGGGTCTTGAGATGCATCTCCTAGTTTATCCTTATGAGTACCAACTAGTAATATTTTACATGGAAAAGGAGCTGTTGTTTTCTTTTGTAAAACAAAACTGGAAATGGCATGTGAAATTGTATCTTTAACAATATAGGTATCCTCCCACGCTTTTTGCCCTCCACTTCCACTCTCTGGCTGTATATGATGTTTCTAGACTATCAGTCAGTTTGAAAATAAGAAGTGTTACAGATGGGCCACTTATTAGGAGAGGAAATATCTCTTGAAAGCTGGGCTGTCCACCTCCATCAATAATTTGCAGAAACGTTGCATTGTCAATATTAAGAGTGTCCATTACCTCTGCCCATTGACCTGTTTCAACAGCATTTTGAAAAAGCTCTTTAATATTTAAACCTGCAATCATTCTTACTTGTTGATTTGTTTCCATAATTTCAGTGTAGTTACTTGCCTCTACACACAAATCTTGCGATTCTGCACTCTGTTGCTGCTCTACACGTGGTTTTTGCTGTACATCACTTCCTATAGCACTTACATTTACTGATGTTTCTTGATGATCCCTGCTTTTAATTTCCAATTGCAATTGTTTATTGTCCAAGCATTGCAACAGTGCTTTTGCTATGTGATCTAACTTTTGAACAGACCATTTTTATTCATTATTTTCTTCACTAGTCATTGCTATTCGTGCAACAAAAATTTGGGCACACACCTCTGCAATGTTTGTGCTTGGCTCAAAGCTGCTACACCTTTGAAATCTTTGGCCTTCAACATGTCTCAGAAGCTGTTTTCTAAGACTGGTTTTCCCTGCTCTCGGGGCTCCATAGAAAAATTACGTAAAAGTGATATCATTATAATTGTCCAGAATAGCAGATACCTTATCTGACAATAGTTCTGAAGGTGAAGGAATATATTCTGCATTAGTTACTATCCAATTAATAAATGGAAGTATGGGTAGGCCCAACCATTCATCATACATTGATTGGTTTTATTTAGTAAACAGGTTTACCAGGTCAATTGCAATCATATCAGTAAGGTCTGAGTACAAATAAAAACAGTAATTGATTTCAACGTTTATAATGTGCCAATCATGTGCCCAATTTATACTACATGTACATGTATCATCTTAATATGTAACTATTTTCAAATAAACTGGTTTAATGTTGCATTGTTCAATCTATGGTTAAATATTCCAAATGTGTATACCATACAACAAAAGAAAAAAAGAAAATATTGTCACATTATAAGCAAACTGGCAGACTGAAATACTGCAATGGTTAAGACCACCATACATACACGGTGCTTGTACGTTCGTTTCTAAACTTCTGAGCATGTCTATTATTTCAGCTTGCCATTAATTGTGTGATAACTCATGTGGGTGAAGCGCAGCTTTGGGGAATCAGTTGCGATCGCGCATCTTGTACATTAATTTACATCACCATAATGGAACGGCTTCCTCAGGAACTCTGCGTGACAGAAGACACATTGGTGCTGAGAGATAGAGCATCGACAAAGTAATGGAAATCATGGAGAAAATAATAAAAGCAAGGGAACAAGCAGTTACAAGAGCAGAAGCCACTGCGCAGATCAAAAGATCTGTAGCAGTTGTGATCATCCTACGGCATTCATCTTCTTCCTGCAGAACGGTAACCAACCAAGATGCACACAAGATGCTTTTCGTGCCTGAAGAAATGCCATATGGGAGAGACTATTGATCATCAATGAAATGCTTAAACTGTCAAGGACGACAACATATTATAGTATATACAATGCCTCAGGGCGAACCATGACAACCTAACTGCAAGCTCATCTGGTGCACTTATCAAAAGCAATAAACCCAAGCATCACTCTTACCATTAATTACCATCTCAGGCGGGAGAGACTCTTCAGCCGTCTAAAGCAGCTCAGGCAACCACCTCAAGTGTTAAACCACTATGATGCCATCATGTGGGACCAGATCAAGGGTAGTATAGTCGAAGTGGTGCAGTTGCCATCCAACAGACCAGCTGCAATAACGTATATCTCCACATCATGCAATCATACGGGAGGACAAGCAGACCACCAAGATGTGCATTGTGTATGATGCCTCAGCTAGAAGTGATGGACCATCCCTCAATGTTTGCTTGTAGGCTGGG
This sequence comes from Ephydatia muelleri, assembly GCA_013339895.1. Lineage (NCBI taxonomy): Eukaryota > Metazoa > Porifera > Demospongiae > Spongillida > Spongillidae > Ephydatia > Ephydatia muelleri. Next base: position 9,336,515 of record JABACO010000004.1, on the reverse strand, counting down.
CCCATGTTTGGGCAGAACATACTGCTTCGGTTCCATTATTTCAGTGTTGCAAGTTGGATGACAAGCTGGATGCTCCTGAGTATGTGAAAGTCCTAGGAGTCAAGTGGAGACCAGCCGATGATTGGGATGAGTCCTTGTTATTAAATATCCATGAAAAGGCAACATGGTGGAGTGAACTCTTTCAAAGAATGATCCAGTCAGTGAGGAGGTGCGTATGGAAGGTTACTGCAGGGGCGTTGCAAGGGCTATAACATTCGTAAGGCATAACAGTGCTACGCCTCTATATTGGAAAGGTGACATTGACATATGATGAGCTGGCAACAGTACTAACTGAAGTCAAGGCCATTCGTAACTCCCGTCCAATCTCTTATCTGTCCTCAGAGGATATTGAAGAACCTCTACCACCCTCTCACCTCCTGACTGGTCATTGTCTACTTACCCTACCTGATCTCACGAATCATGAAAGGGACCCAACCTTTGGAGATAGAGACCCTAATATAGATCTAACCCGACGGATGCAGCTCTTAGCTCAAACCTTGGAACACTTCTTGAGTAGGTGGAAAACTGACTACCTGATGGAACTACGGTGGCCCGGTAGGTCGCCACTTGAGCGCAAAACAATTCTTAAGTTAAGCTCAGAGCGCAAAACAATTCTTAAGTTAAGCTCAGAGCGCAAAACAATTCTTAAGTTAAGCTCAGAGCGCAAGGCGCAGAGCGCAAGGCGCAGAGCGCAGAGCGCAGAGCGCAGAGCGCAGAGCGCAGAGCGCAGAGCGCAGAGCGCAGAGCGCAGAGCGCAAAGCGCAGAGCGCAGAGCGCAAAGCGCTCTATGGGATGGCATAGGATTTCGTTACGTCACTGTTAATTCACGTGATCTACTTGCTTCGTATTCCCCTTAACTGTTTTCATTGTTGTATAACGATAGTTAAATATCTCCGCTTTCAAATAATACAAAACTTGAGAAACGATCGTCGTGTGGAAAGGACGTTATTTAGATATTCTATATGCTTCGTTAAACTATACAATCATAATCAAGTACTGGAGGCAGCATAAAAGTATACTTGCCTATTTACGCCTCGTACGTCGGGTGGCTGTTTGGTTAGTTATAGCCACGCGTGTGTTTGAGTATTGCGCTCGCATCGTATACGTGGTTTAAAAATGGCTAAAACAAAAACTCGCCCAGCTGGGTTTGAAACGGCGAAATCAAACCGTACACAATGCCATCAAGGTGAGTAAATCTAATCCATGCATGCATGCCCTTCAACAGTTCAACCCTAATGATAATACTGATATTAATAATTTATTGTTTGCAGTAAGAGCTAAAGACTTCAAGAGGTGATCATGTTCATGCGTGCTATTCTGTACCACCAATCTCATGGTGACAATGAACATGCATGTGTTCACAGATCCACTGTTATGATGCTGTTGGCCATCATGCATCCTGAAGGTACCCGTCAAAGGAAAAAGGACCAAACTGGTGCTGGCAGATTATGATAAGCTTAAGCCATTTGGTTTTCCCATCCACACATGCATAGATAGGTATTAAAATGCAACATATTTTTACATATTAGGTTGCTGATATCTGAAGTGCCAGTTCGGAGTACAATTTTTTGCCTGCATTCATTCTGTCTTCGTCAACTGAGCTAACAGTGGGTAGTCTTTCAATTCTCTGGCATTCATCACAGATCTTTGTCATTAAAAATTGCCGTGTCCTGTCATGCTGTCTTCCCATCGATGTTCTTGTAAGATCTTTTTGCCCTTTACATCATCTTGATTTTGTGCCGTAGGCCATCAAGCTGTACTATTTCGTTCCTACATGTAGCACCTAGAAAACGACAAATTTGTTCAGCAATTATGGTTTTGAAGTGTTCTTTTGTAATACTGCTGTCCATTTCTGTGTTAGATGGTTATGAAGTTGAAGAGGACTGCATATGTGGAACTGAAGAGGACTGGACAAGTGGAACTGAAGAGGACTGGGCACGTGGAACTGAAGAGGACTGGACACGTGGAACTGAAGAGGACTGGACACGTGGAACTGACATAGACTGGACACCTGGAACTGATAAAGAGGACAGGACACGTGGAACTGAAGAGGACTGGACAGGTGAAACTGAACAGGACTGGACACGTGGAACTGCTAAAGAGGACTGGACACGTGGAACTGAAGAGGACTGGATATGTCAAACTGATAAAGAGGACTTGACACATGGAACTGATAAGGACTGGACACTGGAACTGATAAAGAGGACTGGACACGTAGAACTGAAGAGGACTGGACAGGTGAAACTGAAGAGGACTGGACACGTGGAACTGCTAAAGAGGACTGGACACGTGGAACTGAAGAGGACTGGACAGGTGAAACTGAAGAGGACTGGACACGTGGAACTGCTAAAGAGGACTGGACACGAGGAACTGAAGAGGACTGGACAGGTGAAACTGAAGAGGACTGGACACGTGGAACTGCTAAAGAGGACTGGACACGTGGAACTGAAGCGGTATGGACACTGGACACGTGGAACTGCTAAAGAGGACTGGACACGAGGAACTGAAGAGGACTGGACAGGTGAAACTGAAGAGGACTGGACACGTGGAACTGCTAAAGAGGACTGGACACGTGGAACTGAAGCGGTATGGACACTGGACACGTGGAACTGCTAAAGAGGACTGGACACATGGAACTGAGGAGGACTGGACACGTGGAACTGAAGAGGACTGGACATGTGGAACTGAAGAGGACTAGACACGTGGAACTGAAGAGATGGGGAACTGAAGCTGAAAAACAAAGATTGAACTCATGAACCTATGTGAGCAAGTTGTAATTGTGTAAGGACTAGACTACTTGGCATTATTGTGCTGGGTGTGAGGGTGTGTGTCTATACATGTGTATCCACACATCGCTACATGTCAGTATGTACAATATCGATGGAACAGTTTTTTGCCATACTGTATATTTCTGTTTATGCAAACGATTGATGTTGTATATTAAACAAATTGAGTGTGTACATTTCATGTGTGTGAGCACATGCAATTGCACATGACCACAAGCATTCCTTTGCACTTAGGGGGTGGGGGCGTCCATGTGTGCGTATGACAACATGTGAGTGCTGTCTTATTTTGAATTTTTTTCTCCCTCTCCACAGACAGATTGCAGGACATCAAATCTTGTGATGTTATGTATTTGGGATAAAGGCAGAGGCACATGCATGCATTTTAAATGTTCTGACTTGCAGTATGTATGGTGTATTTCCTTCCACCCACCCCACCCCTCTCAAGACGTTGAATCTTGTTATTGTTTGTTTTGTTTTGTTTTATGAGGTCTTGTGATCATTATGTTTATCATTATCTGATATCAGTGCGAGGCTGCTTGTTGTCTATACATGTAAGCGCATGGTACATGCTTTTCAAGCTAAGAGTAATAATTAAATAATCTACGGTTGCATTTCATACAGTACATAGAGAAATAACGTAGGGATGCAAAATGGGGTGCAGTTCCTTACGATGCTTGAACTTACCTGTATATTGATCGAGTGTTGAGTGAAAATCCAGCTTATCGTACCCGCGTTAACCGTGCGCATGCGCTCCGTTCGTAGTTGCCAGGATACGGGCGGCGCGCGACAATAGCTGTGTTTATTCTCTATTCCTTCCTTACGGCAAGGAAGAAGTATAAGGCTAAAATTATTTTGAACACACCTATATTTGTATAACGTAGTACTCTTTTAAGATTGTGCCAGGTGTAAGCCAAATATTATTTGGATCGACCATGAAAAATTTGTGATTGAACTGTTTTTAATCCTGGCGGGATTTTTTTTTCATTTATCTCCGTAAAAGAGTTGGGATTTGGGAAATCCTACTGACGAATGAAAAGTACTCATTAGCTAGAGTGTATATCTAAAACATGACAACTAAAACGCCCCGGCTTCACTGCCGTATTATTGGCTGAACTAAATATTCTATCGTTAAGCCTGTTACATGCTCACGTGATGTGATTATGTAACCATGGTGATTATAAAATTCAGCGTGTCGAATAATTTAATTTGATACCATACTTGAGCATGTATGTTGTAAGGCTCGTGAGCAATGAGCAAATGTTTAAATGAACAGTTACCCATGCCTTAACTCCCCTGAGAGTATGTTCTGCCCAAACATGGGCCCAGCCTACAAGCAAACATTGAGGGATGGTCCATCACTTCTAGCTGAGGCATCATACACAATGCACATCTTGGTGGTCTGCTTGTCCTCCCGTATGATTGCATGATGTGGAGATATGCGTTATTGCAGCTGGTCTGTTGGATGGCAACTGCACCACTTCGACTATACTACCCTTGATCTGGTCCCACATGATGGCATCATAGTGGTTTAACACTTGAGGTGGTTGCCTGAGCTGCTTTAGACGGCTGAAGAGTCTCTCCCGCCTGAGATGGTAATTAATGGTAAGAGTGATGCTTGGGTTTATTGCTTTTGATAAGTGCACCAGATGAGCTTGCAGTTAGGTTGTCATGGTTCGCCCTGAGGCATTGTATATACTATAATATGTTGTCGTCCTTGACAGTTTAAGCATTTCATTGATGATCAATAGTCTCTCCCATATGGCATTTCTTCAGGCACGAAAAGCATCTTGTGTGCATCTTGGTTGGTTACCGTTCTGCAGGAAGAAGATGAATGCCGTAGGATGATCACAACTGCTACAGATCTTTTGATCTGCGCAGTGGCTTCTGCTCTTGTAACTGCTTGTTCCCTTGCTTTTATTATTTTCTCCATGATTTCCATTACTTTGTCGATGCTCTATCTCTCAGCACCAATGTGTCTTCTGTCACGCAGAGTTCCTGAGGAAGCCGTTCCATTATGGTGATGTAAATTAATGTACAAGATGCGCGATCGCAACTGATTCCCCAAAGCTGCGCTTCACCCACATGAGTTATCACACAATTAATGGCAAGCTGAAATAATAGACATGCTCAGAAGTTTAGAAACGAACGTACAAGCACCGTGTATGTATGGTGGTCTTAACCATTGCAGTATTTCAGTCTGCCAGTTTGCTTATAATGTGACAATATTTTCTTTTTTTCTTTTGTTGTATGGTATACACATTTGGAATATTTAACCATAGATTGAACAATGCAACATTAAACCAGTTTATTTGAAAATAGTTACATATTAAGATGATACATGTACATGTAGTATAAATTGGGCACATGATTGGCACATTATAAACGTTGAAATCAATTACTGTTTTTATTTGTACTCAGACCTTACTGATATGATTGCAATTGACCTGGTAAACCTGTTTACTAAATAAAACCAATCAATGTATGATGAATGGTTGGGCCTACCCATACTTCCATTTATTAATTGGATAGTAACTAATGCAGAATATATTCCTTCACCTTCAGAACTATTGTCAGATAAGGTATCTGCTATTCTGGACAATTATAATGATATCACTTTTACGTAATTTTTCTATGGAGCCCCGAGAGCAGGGAAAACCAGTCTTAGAAAACAGCTTCTGAGACATGTTGAAGGCCAAAGATTTCAAAGGTGTAGCAGCTTTGAGCCAAGCACAAACATTGCAGAGGTGTGTGCCCAAATTTTTGTTGCACGAATAGCAATGACTAGTGAAGAAAATAATGAATAAAAATGGTCTGTTCAAAAGTTAGATCACATAGCAAAAGCACTGTTGCAATGCTTGGACAATAAACAATTGCAATTGGAAATTAAAAGCAGGGATCATCAAGAAACATCAGTAAATGTAAGTGCTATAGGAAGTGATGTACAGCAAAAACCACGTGTAGAGCAGCAACAGAGTGCAGAATCGCAAGATTTGTGTGTAGAGGCAAGTAACTACACTGAAATTATGGAAACAAATCAACAAGTAAGAATGATTGCAGGTTTAAATATTAAAGAGCTTTTTCAAAATGCTGTTGAAACAGGTCAATGGGCAGAGGTAATGGACACTCTTAATATTGACAATGCAACGTTTCTGCAAATTATTGATGGAGGTGGACAGCCCAGCTTTCAAGAGATATTTCCTCTCCTAATAAGTGGCCCATCTGTAACACTTCTTATTTTCAAACTGACTGATAGTCTAGAAACATCATATACAGCCAGAGAGTGGAAGTGGAGGGCAAAAAGCGTGGGAGGATACCTATATTGTTAAAGATACAATTTCACATGCCATTTCCAGTTTTGTTTTACAAAAGAAAACAACAGCTCCTTTTCCATGTAAAATATTACTAGTTGGTACTCATAAGGATAAACTAGGAGATGCATCTCAAGACCCTCATGCCAGTAACAAGAAAGCTAAAATTGTAAGTACTGCTGAACAATTGCATGGCTGGCTATATCAATCAAAAGCATTTGAATCAATCCAAGTTAGAAGTATTGAGGACTTCATTAATAGCATTGACAATAATGACGAAAATGATATAGTGTCAATAAGGGAAAAAATTGAAGAAACAATATCACAATTAGATTCTCAAGACATTCCAGCACCTTGGCTGGTATTTGATTTTGTTCTTCGTAAATATGCTGAACAGAACAAGTTGCAAAAGGTAGCAAAATGTGACTGTATAGTCATTGCCTCCATTTGTGGTGTTAAGGTTGACGAAGTGGATGTGGTCCTTCATTATCTCCACTTTGTAGCAGGCACATTGCTGTACTATTCTGATATCCCTACATTGAATCAATATGTGATTACTGACTTTCAGTTGATATTCGACTCTATCTCAAAGATTATAATTCAGTATTTTGACGACAACTCTGTACATGGCCCTCACATGAAATATAAGAACTTACTCAAACGGAAGGGACAATAAGATGCTTCAGTTCTCAGAGATGTTCAAGGTTGTTTAACAGTGGATGAGCTAATTAGTCAGTTACATAATCGTCATATTATATCTAACATACACATAGAGCAGGAGAAAAGGTTTTTCATGCTGTCTGTGCTACCCAAAGCAGAATTGTCGTATAATCGGTCCAGCAATTCTTCTTCCATTTTGGTATTATTTGATCATGGATTCTGTGCTATTGTTAACCACAAATGGAGTGTCAATATTGGTGAATTGCAATTCGGAAATAAAAAAAATTTCTATTGCACATGTTCAGGAAAATCATGCAATGTAATATTTAGTGCATTCTCTGCACACTATGAAGTATGCCTTATGGGAGAAGAATTGCCACAAGCCAAATGTATGATCTATCAAAATATAAATGATGTGTTTGCCAAGGTTTGTGAAGATATTAAGTATCCATCTCCATCATATGGGTTCTATTGTCCAGAGGCATGCAAGTATGGTGATGTTAGTTATTTACAGTATCAGCATCCTGCTACGTGTACAATCAGTTGTGAGTCTTTGGAAATGAAGTGTTGTTATAGTGGTAAACCAAGTGATCTAACACAGAAACAAAAGCAATGGTGTGATACCAGGTGGTCAAGTAGATCTGATGCTGAAGTCCTTATCACAGCACTATATAAGACGTACCGTAATTTTCTACAGCAAATTGCTGATGACTCCTTACAGAAATGTCATACAAGATCAGAAGCACTTTTTTAATGGCAATTATAATGGACACACTTGAAACTGTTTTCATGTGTTTTGGAATGCACTCCTTAAAAGAATACACGAAAGCAGCCAGCTTCTCCAGTCAAGTACAATAGAAATAGGATCTGCCATTGCTAAATTGGATTTCTTTAGGCTCAAAGAAGCTTATTTTATGAATATAAGGCTACAACACTTACACAGTGTGTGTCGAATAGTGTCATGATAGTGGCCAATAAGGCTGGTGTGCAATAAACAGGGTCACTTTAGCAAGCAGTAAGCCTGGTGTGCATTAAACAGGGTCACGTTAGCAAGCAGTATCTCTGGTGTGCATCACGTAGGATCATGTGTGTCAAATAGTATGCCAGGTGTGCATCAAATAGGGTCATGTTAGCAACCTGTATGCCTGGTGTGTAGTTACCATTATGCCTGTGTGCATCAAAGAGGGTCATGTTAGCAACCAGTATGCCTGGTGTTATCAAGTAAGATCATGTGCGTCAAATAGGATCATGTTAGCAACCAGTATGCCAGGTGTGCATCAAACAGGGTCCTGGTGTGCCACAAGTAGGGTCATCTTAAGCAGTCTGTATGCCCAGTGTGTGCCAAATAGGTTTATGTTAGCGACCAGGGTCCAGTGTGCTTCAAATATGAGTATGCCCGGTGTGCATAGTCTAATAGAAGCGGTGGGCATCAAATAGCGTCGTGTTATACCAGGTGTGCATCAAATAGGGTCATCTTAGCAGCCTGCATGCTCAGTGTGCGCCAAATAAGTTCATATTAGTGACCAGTATGCAAGGTGTGCGTCAAATAGGACTATGCCCAGTGCGCATCAAATAGGGTCATCTTAGCAGCCGGCATGCAAGCCCAGTGTGCGCCAAATAAGGTCACGTTAGAGACCAGTATGCCTGGTGTGCGTCAAATAGTTTCATGTTAGCGACCAGGGCCAAGTGTGCTTCAAATAGGAGTGAGCCCAGTGTGCATCGATAGACACGAACGATATGTCAGTTGAGCCAAATCTATTATAACATTGGAATTCGAATTAATTGCATTGTAACAAATCGCTCTCGATGCGCGGAGATTCTTGTTCAGCAGTGGAACCCGATAGCATCAAGCGCACTTCCAGAACGACCATAGATTCCTTGAAGATTGCACTGGGAAACATGGAATGAAGAGCCTCCGCCACCTCCCAGTGGACCGAAGACACGCCCCATGTTCGTGTAGAAGGTAAGGCTGTCGACCAATGCTCCAGATCTGCCGGATATCGCTACGACGCTTTCATCGGGTCCTAGGACAAAAGATGCTGGACCTCCGCCACCACCTCCGTAAACGCCGGACGACTGGCCGTTCTGGTACACGAGCTGAATTGCATCTATTAACGAACCGGATCGGATGTTAATCTGCTTCACTGCCCCACCTAAGCTGTTGAAAGCCCCTCCTCCGCCTCCTCCGTAGAGCGGGCTGTCAAACTGGGCATCTCTAAATGATCAAGATAAATTAAGGGCACAATATTACACACTTCAGTATGTTATAAATCGACCCACTACGTCTGCTTACATTTCACCTTCCATGATTTCCAGGTCCTGTGCAATCGCCAGGAACGTTGAATTAGATGCTGTGAATTTCACATTGTAGCCGCGGTTGGAAGTGGCTACGCGGAATCCATTGCGTGCATACGCACTACAAGTCACGATGAGCAGGGCGGCAACACTGACGTAGCGAAGCATCTTGAACTGCTATTAATTGATGTGCGTTGAGTTGTGCGTGTCCTTATATATACAGGCACGCATGGAGGCGCGATTGGTGCATGCGCGCGAACATGCACCGCCCGGGTTGCACTATAGACTATGCGGTCACTTGTTCCCGTGCATCAAGTGTACATGTAATTATGAAGCCGGTATGTTTATTCGTCAGCTGGTCTGCTACTTAACCGCATAGTCAACCACAAACCAATCAATTATAACTTACATCGCTCGTGTGGAAGAACATAGCATGCCGCATGGTATAGGTGCACGGATAACATTCCATGTACGATAATTAAATCATTTATATACTGGTTCAGGCAACAGGATTCCCTACATAATAGTGTCAATGATTTGGACCGAGTTGCCTAGGAAAGTGGTCCGTGTTAAGTCCGTTATGTCAAATTAAATGAACAAGAGATGTGACACATGCACATCTTCCAATTTTTTAAATGCTCATATATGTTGGTCTTCATCCTGTATTATTATAGAGCCAATAACCATAATGATTTACGAAATACACACCACTGAATACATATCCAGAAATCAGCGGCTAAGCGGACAAGGTAATTAATTCGCGGTTTGCGCATCATCGAATATTGCCGTATATCTTCCCATAGACATGTATAGGGTGCTTCAATACCAAGCACGCCAGATTTCTCTCAGCTTAGCCCACGATGGATTGTTACACTACATTTGGCATTTGGTATTTGGCATTTGGCATATCCCATACGCGCAAGCGCTTTATTGCGTTTCCTTTAAATGCGCACCTTTCTTTTACACCATCGTCACCCAGCCTCGACGGGTCTGAGTGATTTCACTGACTTGCAAGTTAGAGTGCTAAGCCGATAGCGCAATTGCTGGCATTAATGGCGCCCTACTGTCTAACGGCACCCTGCCTTTTTATCGCGCATGGTGAGCCTGGCCTACCTGGCCCACCCTAGGCCACCACGCCACTGATGCTTAGCAGTAGCCGTATTGCATGGTGCTAATGATAGTTGCGTATACGCCACATCTGTCGTTGTACGTCAGTTACATGAACAAACTACGTGAACGACTATGCTTATTCAACTGGTCGCAACAAACGTTGTTGTGTAGCGCTAGGAGGGGTGCGGAACCGAGATCAGTATAAAACTGGTACACAGAGGGAGGGGGACCTTACGTGCCCCGTGAGTGAGTCAATTTTAAAGGCACGAGACGGAGAATTCCTATATTGTCTGACACTAGTATATAAAGGATTTAATTATCATGCATGGGGTTTATGGGGATGTTATCCGTGCACCTATACCATGCATGCATGCTATGTTTTTCCATGCACACGAGCGATGTAAGTTATAGTTGATTGGTTTGTGGCTGACTATGCGGTTAAGACCAGCTGACGAATAAACACACCGGCTTCATAATTAATATATATATGGTTTGCTGCTCTATAGACTTTGCGGTCACTTTCACCCATGCATTTCAAAGATATAATATCAAGCCGGTGTACCTGGTCTTCAGGGCTGCTACTTAACCGCATAGTCAGCCACAAACCAATCAATTATATATATATATAATTGATTGGTTTGTGGCTGACTATGCGGTTAGGTAGCAGCCCTGAAGACCAGGTACACCGGCTTGATATTATATCTTTGAAACCAATCAATTATAACTTACATCGCTCGTGTGGAAGAACATAGCATGCCGCATGGTATAGGTGCACGGATAACATTCCATGTACGATAATTAAATCATTTATATACTGGTTCAGGCAACAGGATTCCCTACATAATAGTGTCAATGATTTGGACCGAGTTGCCTAGGAAAGTGGTCCGTGTTAAGTCCGTTATGTCAAATTAAATGAACAAGAGTTGTGACACATGCACATCTTCCAATTTTTTTAATGCTCATATATGTTGGTCTTCATCGTGTATTATTATAGAGCCAATAACCATAATGATTTACGAAATACACACCACTGAATACATATCCAGAAATCAGCGGCTAAGCGGACAAGGTAATTAATTCGCGGTTTGCGCATCATCGAATATTGCCGTATATCTTCCCATAGACATGTATAGGGTGCTTCAATACCAAGCACGCCAGATTTCTCTCAGCTTAGCTCACGATGGATTTTTACACTACATTTGGCATTTGGAATTTGGCATTTGGCATATCCCATACGCGCAAGCGCTTTAGATAGTGCACAATGATACATGCCACCCTATCGCATTTGGTAAGTGTTATTAATTTCAATAATAGTTCACAGTCATGTGCATACTCGTACTAAGGTGGTGATCAGTTAACGGTTGCACGTGTAAGAGGATGCAAGGGTACAAGGAGCAATGCTGAAAGGGGAGAAGAGCGTCTTGATGGTCTAATACCAGTTGCAGAAGACTGGCACACTAAGATGTGTTTAATGGGGGTATGACATTAATAAACCAGCTGTTCAAAAATATTACTGCATTTTATTTATAGGTGATATGGAAACGTTTGTACAAAGTGTCTTCTAAATTGGAAGGAGGCACTTTGGTACAGTTACGGAACCTAATCAACAGACGAAATGTGGTGAAGGACCCGAGTAAAGCTATGGATGCTTGTGAAGACTTCTTCACAATAGTAGTTGAAGCTCATATAGTATCTGCAGTTATGGTGCTCTTTGGGGGATGAACACAACTGATGACAAGCCAACAGCTTCATTCGTTCCTGGTATGTCCACAAACGTATCAACTATTTTTTTGCTGCAGTTTTCATAATATGTGCTTGCTCTTTGTCCTCAAGCTTAAATATGCTGATAAAGAAAACGCACACACAATTTAGACCATGTTTATGAATACGCATGTGAAGTAATTCAGCTTGGCCTCCTTTTTGAATTCAAAGATGCTATCCGCGAAGGAGATGGACACAGGATTATACGATGTTGGCGGTACTTTCTACTCATTTTTAAACACACAAACAGAACTAACTATTCAATAGAGGCCTTTCATCTCCTGGCTTAGCATTCATTCCTTTTTTCTCCAAGAATTGCTATGCAGCTTATGTGGAACAGAACAGTCAACATTCATGGACCACAAGGGAAGAATATACCATGTGATCTGTTCTTAGAACACCTAAATAAATATTGCATTGGTGCAACTTAGATCCAACATCACTGATGGTGCAGTGCATTTTATAGGAAAGAGCATTGGATGCACTGCACTGTGAAGGTGTTGAATCAATTTGATAAGGTTAATGAGAAACCTTCAGATCGGCATTCTAAATGTTCTTGCAAGAAGGATATGGAAATTTTAATCAAACAGCTACATGAAACAAGTGAAGTATTCAAATGTTCTACTGGTCAAAAACACAAGAATTTCGCTACCTGTATGAAATCAGCTGATATAGATGAACTTAAAAAATGGATGATGAAGCAGCTAGTAAAGGCAGAAGAATTATTACACACTGATGAATAGGAAAGAAGTTATTTTTCACATTGGACAACACGCATTCTACATGTAATGCACACACAATGAATTTCACATATGTCACAACTGCAAATGTTAATACAGGTGTGTATGGGTACCATGTGTGTTGTTTGTGTGTCTTGGAAGCGTTCAAGCAGCATCATTCTTCTACATTTGTCTGTGTTCCTGAAGTAATCCTTCATATTTCTTATCTGGCAAATACAGCAACGCAGTAGAGGGCTTGTTATCTCTTCCTGCACGACCTGTTTCCTGTGCATATTGTTCTAAATCATGTGACGGCCCCCAATGGACCACTCTTCTCTAGGACAGCAAGTCCCATACCTAATGCCACTGTGGCTATAACCACATGAAGGTTACTTCCTGTTGAATGGCAGAAAGACTGCAGTATGGCATCCTTAACAGAGGCTGTTGTGCAGGCTGTAAACATGACAACCAAACGATATTCTGCTAGATTCCTTGCCCCTATTGGCTCTGTCATCTCCTTTCTAAGTCTTGACCGTAAATGCAGGTATATTGATGAGCAGTCATCATATGTACGGCAGTATATAATAACCTTGTCGCGTTCAATCTCATTTGTCCACCAAGGGTGCAAAGGTATCCTCCATTGATTCATCAAGAGCACGGACAATGTATTTTATGTTAGGACGATCAGGTACTTCCAGAATAACTACAGGATTGACTATTCCCAGCAACCTACAAACAGCTTTACGTGTTTCCATGGTTGCAGTGGCTCTCACATGTTCATGTAATAAACTTCGGATATTTTTAAGCTCTAAAAAAGCCTTACGGAATGTTTCGCCCCTAGTCAAACAAAATAAAGCATTATGAAGTAATCTTTTTTCTCTAACAAATGCCTTCCATTTTTTGACGCAGTGAGCTTCATCTATGGCAAGAGCAACAAGATTCTCCTGAAAGTTGTCATCCATGAGTATCTCCCGCCAGCGCTCGTCATCCAGAAGGGCCTCCGGGCTCACAAAAATAAGCTGATACCTGGAATTGCAAATTTCGTTCTGTTCTTCTTCTTCTAGACCGTATACTGCAGACAGATTCTTTTCCTTCACAGCTCTTACCTGATCTTTCATGTGAGAGATAAGGGGGCTAACCACAAGCACCAAACTGTTCCGCTCTCCGTGTCTGAGAGTATCAAACGGGTAGGGAAGCAGGCAATAGCACAGTGACTTCCCACTTCCAGTTGGAAGACACACAAATACGTCTCTGCCCTTCAAAAAGCTTCGCACAGCTGCTCTCTGATTTGGACGCAATTCACAGTAACCCAGCTGCTTAGAAGCCGTCACGATAGCGTATCTTCGTCGTATATACTCATCACAAGGTCGTAAATACCACAGCATGTATTCATCGTCGGTCATGTGACCGCTGCAATCTGATTGGTACCGCCAGGATTCTGGCGCGCTAGCACACGAAATGTTGCCTATAGTCTCCAGGAGTAATTTCTAATTTATTGCGTCATGGCCCGCGAGACTAGCTTCGGTCACAAATTCACAAACGCTTTGCGTCACGAATTTAATCGCTGAGCAGTAGGAACCATAGCATTGTGAAGAATGAAGAGTTTTTCTCGTCGCTATTCATGCAGGCTCTAGTAATCCGGATATCGCGTGATGTATCGGAAGTTTCGTTAGAAACTTCCATATAGGATTTGACCCCGACTATGAATGTCATAAAAAAAACGCGACCCGTCTGTAACAACACTCCCGACGATCGGATCGTGTAGCTTGTTTTAGCAATCGATCTAGAAGTCAAAAATGAGTAGTTTCGTTTTTGTTTCATGTCGCAGAACCGCGTGGTTGTAGAGAACAATGCCCGTTCTCGTACCCAGTCTCGGAACAAGGGGCGGGTCGTCTTCTTCTCCTCCTTCTTGGCAACGCATAACTCGGGACAGGAACAAATTTAAGCGATCAAAATTTCACCACTAGCTTCAGAATCGGATGGAGGACTCGCTATTATATAAATAATCGATGTTATACTCTGATACACATCGTATATTAGACATTGGGTGTGACAAACAAATTTAAGAAAACAAGTAAATAGAAACATTCTCTAGGAGAAAGTTGGTGGAATATAGGATTTGAAGGCAATTGGTGGTGTAAAAAGCAAGGAAACAAGGTCTTATCAGAAGGGAAAATGTAAATAGTCCTATATTTAGCACGCAAACAACATACGCCCTAGAAATGTGCTAAATATAGGACTATTTACATTTTCCCTTCTGATAAGACCTTGTTTCCTTGCTTTTTACACCACCAATTGCCTTCAAATCCTATATCCCACCAACTTTCTCGTAGAGAATGTTTTTCTTTACTTGCATGTATTGGATATCACTGTGAATTTCATGCTAAATAAACGCAAAAGCAAAAAAGCGGCTTGCTGTCACGGGAGGGGGCCCCCAGTTGTGAATATATTTATCAGACCTTTCCCCAAAATCCAGGATCCTCCCCTGCTAGCGCAGTGCATACCAGCAGCACAAACGTAACCCAACTACTGCCCCGTAAGTAGCTTAGCAAGTAACTATAATCAAGAGACTTTTACACGCAATTCAATTACTAAGTTGTAGTTAGGGTATACTACATGGCAATAGACACTAGAATACTCTTGCACATTATACTAGCTTCTCCCCTCTCCATCAGACTGTGTCCTCACAGTCACCAATACCGATTTGGGGGTCGCTGTATCGGTTTTGAACGCCTTAGCAGTGGTAGATCAGGTGTTGGTCCCTGCTCTTAGGGGTGAATATGAATCTCTCCAATTGCCCCTGGCAGCTGTTCAGAAGCTGCAGGTGTATCTGGTTCACTAACAATTAACATATCGACAAATTCATCATCCTCATACAATGATAGTCTCTTCTTCACTTTCTTATGGTTTCTTTTCTGAACTTGCTTGTCCATAAGTTGAATCACCAATTACTGGTTGGTGGTATGGCTTACAGTGGAAATAGTGATACTTGTCCTTAGGGTGTGTTTTAATGTTCACTTGATTTTTTAACATTGAAAAGCTGACAACGCAACATTTGTAAACAAGTACCGGAAATAAGTAAAATGTTACCTGACTAACACGTCTGTTTGTTTTTGTTTTTAAGTGTCCCAGTTCAAAAAACCGATTTATAGAGTATTTCTCAGCTCTGAGGCAGCAGATCAACACAACAAGAGAAAAAAAACCTGCCCAATGTTTGGCCGAGTCATATTTCAAACCCGGGAAATACTTTGTGTGTTTTCGTGGGAGACACGTTTGTTTAGGTCGAAAAGTGTTTAGCATGCCGTTTTGCACTGGGCGTTATATGCGACAGTAAATCGATTTGTATACCGAGAGATGGTTATTGCACCATAGACACCAATGTTTACAACGTAACAGTTATTTTTACCGTCAAAATTCTGCTTGCAAACGTTGAAGCTTAGAAAACACGCCATTTTTGAGTGAACTCATTAAAATTGTTACGTTATTGTAACAATTTAATAATATTAATTAAAAGTTTCGAATTTATGGCTGAAGACGGGAACGGTTTCAATTGCGAAAACGGTTCTTTTAAGAACCAAACATCAACCAGCGAAGAAATGCGGCAAGCTAAGTAAAGAGGCAAATCATGTGTGGGCACCTTTCAAGCGAAGAAAGACTTCGAGGGGTAATCCCGAAGCTGCTGCTTCGAATTGAGGTCAGTCAGCGAAGCAAGTTCCTCAAAAAGCAGAAGGACGAATGCTACTATCGCAGAGAGTGCATCCAAGGAATTGGAGTCCCTCGCTGTACACATGCCAAATGTGTCCGATATTGATGCAAGAGCGCTTGCAGTACGAATGTACTACATAGAGGTGTCCAATGGAATGTCTCCAAAGATGGGTTGAGCTGTGGGAAAGTTCAGGAGAAGAAGCCTTGCTGATGGTCGCAGCTCAACTGAAGAAAGTGATCCATCAATCATTTTCTCCTGCAGCGAAGAAAGTTCCTCAAAGAGCAGGACGAATGCTACTATCGCAGAGAGTGCATACATATCATACCATAGTTGCACCAGTACTATGATTTTTTAAATGCATTTTCAAAGTTTGCAAAATGCCATTCAATTTATGATCACAACTTCATAGATGAGGCTCAAGTCCATGAACTAGGTAGGTAATACATATCCGTTCTTCCGTATGTTCACTGTTGTCATTAAAATGTGTTTCAAACAGAACAATCTGTGTGGAGTTCTTTCGGACAAACTTTCCAGAGGGCACAATACCCATTGCCTACTTGGGGAGCAGGGTGCCGAATCTATACATGCTAAGTTTAACGATTTAGCTAAAGCAAATAGTGCCATACAGGGCAAGGTGCATCAGTTAAAATGCATAGTAGCAGAACACTTAGTTAGCAATGCACCACACATTGTGGCAGCTATACCACCACCAAAGAAAAGGAAGAAGTAAATCATGACAGTTAAACCATTATACATATATGTCCTTTGAATCATTAATGAACATGAAAAGTCGGAGACAAGTTAATGTATGCATATAATCATACAACAAATCTCACTCGTAAAAATGGCGCTTTTCCAGAAACTTGAAAACCACTTCAGAAAATTCGCCCATCTTTGGTCTTGGTAAGAAAGAGGTAGCACTTTCTATGTACCTTAGTGTGAATATTAAGCTGGAGCCTAGTCAACTTCCAGAGGGTAGGTAAAGCTCACGAGGTCTGTATAAGCAGATCGAAGGTCAATCGTTTTCGAACGCCAAAACGGACAGTCACTGCAAGTAGATCACGTGGTTTATGTTGTTTTATAAAGGTTAGAGGTGATTCTCAACTATTTAAGGTGTTCATTGTACTTCTTGTACTTTATGTACAGCATGTTCCAAAGGGCATTGGTTGTCTGGCTCGTTGCTATGGGACTACCGGAACATTTCAAAATTATGGGGCGTAGGGCCTAATTTCCACAATTTCAATGAGAGCAAACAGCCGTGTACTATGACCTGCCCTCTTTATATGAAGGGCAAAGCCAGGTGGTACTTTTACAATTGAAAACTATTGCTGAGCGTCGGCTCAGTGATCTAGATACTGTGTAGTCAGATTAAATGCGTCTTTGGCGGTCGACTGTGCCATTCATTCTCTTTAGTTACTTGGGTCTTTGCGTATGCTTAAGTGTAACATCACTTGCCTGGTATATATAGTCTCCGACCGTGCACAGGTCGGTGCACCCATTCGCTTTAACTACTGGGTGCTTATAAAACCATATACTGTTGGATTAATTTGTGTTATGAATGTGTATGTTATCCGTTGTGCGATCTGTACTGTGATTTAACTACAGTGTACTTATATATCATGCATAGTTTATGATGGGGAACCAAGCAAGTGGACCGTCATCCTTAAGTCATGTGAGAAGACTCTTGCATCAAATCGTCGACTTGGTGTGTAAATGATGAAGGTGCCGGTGTCACAGCATATTTTATCCCCCCGAATATTTTATAAGGGGGGATAAAATGTGCGATTATTTTTTATCCGGTCGGATAGTATATTTTAACCTACCCTAGGATACTTTATCCGCCATAGCACGTGTTGTTTGTTCGGCTTGAAAATGTCTTCGCATATCGACGAGAAACGGTATAGCGTCTTGGTTGACTATCTCACTTCTTGTAAAGAGGGTGACCTTCGGGATTCACGTGTGTATCCTGTTGGAGCTACAGCAAACGAGAAACGGAGAATACGCCAGCAAGCTGCTATGTTTGTGCTGAAAGAACGATTGCAGTAGTACCGAGCAACGGATGCAGTGAATGAGATATGTCTCAAACGGGTGATTGCAAACGTAAAGGAGAGAACCAAGATTATTCGTGCCTGCCATGATGGCGTTGATGGTTGCCACTACGGCAGGGACAAAACGCGAGCTAAGGTAAGTGACTGAGTGACTGAACGTCGAAAAAATAACGTAAGGAGTCCACTCCGGTGATCTAACTCTTGTTTAATTTCTGTAAGCGTATCGAGTGGTGCAAAAAATGATCTTGTACAAGCATGCACTTGATTGCCCCATGCAAATAAAATTGCATTGACATGGAACAGAGTACTTGTATAGAATGCCTTACAAATGGAGGACGTACTTGTGAAAAAGACCAAACATTTAGTGCATCGAACATGCATGTCTGATAGTCTTTTTGTCTATTACACCACCTTTTAACACATATGTTGCTAGATACCCATGTAATGTATTTATGGTGTTGCATTGCCATATACAGTATGCACCAGAAGTATCATAAATAGGCATGACCTTAAATTTTTTTTTTAATGTATAGTTCATTTACTTTTGTGTATCTGATGTTGTTGCAGATCGGACAAACATACTGGTGGAAAGGACTTAACAGAGATGTAGACCAGTACTGCAGACGATGTGATGTATGTCAGCAGGTCAATGCAAAACTTGAAGGGAAGAAAGCTGAACTTCACCCCATTCCAGTTCCAAGCAAAGTATGGAGTCAAATAGGCATTGATCTGATAGGTATGTATATTTAACACGTTAACAGAAAAGAAAATTCTCTAAGTGAACTTTGCTGGTGTATGGGATTCCTAGGCAATGATTGTGTAAAAGGCAAGGAAACAAGGGTCTTATCAGTAATATGAGATGTTGTAATAATCCTATTTTTAGCACATGTGTAGGATATGATGCATGTGTGCAACATATAAGATTGTTGTATTACTGATTAGACCCGTGTTTCCTTGTTTTTTTACACCATCAATTGCCTATGAATCCTATACACCACCAACGCTCTCTAGAGAACGTTATTATTTCCAATCATTCTCATATTTGTAGGTCCATTACCTGAAACGTGTAGGAAAAATAAATATATTGTGACAGTAACAGATTACTTCTCAAAGTGGCCTGAAGGTGCTCCACTTAAAGATAAGACAGCAGTTTGTGTTGCTGATTTCTTATTTACAGTGTTTTGTCGTCATGGCTGGCCTGACATCATCATATCAGATCAGGGAAGGGAATTTGTAAATCAACTTTCAAGGTAATTTTCAACCGTTTCATGCATTTAAACCATTATTGGTTATTATCCTTTTCAGCTGTTTGTTTAAGCTGACAGGGATTGAGCACAAGATTAGCAGTCCCTATCACCCTCAAACTAAGGGTTTGGATGAGCGCACTAATCAAACACTGACAAGGGCTTTGATTAAATTTTCAGAGGCTAAAGAAAACTGGGAAGAAAACTGTTGTAAGCTTTTTTCAAAATGGAACCATCTGATGATTTCAATCTGTAACGTCCTTTGCTTACGCTTTCAACAACTTCGTAAGGACCTAGCCACTTTTTGTCCAGTTTTCCTCCCATTCGATGTGAGTTTCGCAAGTTCTTCAACATAACCATCGTAAAACTCTAAGTAGGATTTCAAAACGTTTGAATATATACATGTACACACAAAATACCATTATTACCCATACATGGAGAGTGTCATGTTTTGCATTTTATTGTGCCTTTTGTCATTGCTGAGCTCGTTCAATGTTTTTAAGGACCTTCTGATGGTATTTCTCCCGGATTGCTACTAGATTACCATAAGTTTCTTCCATATCATATGTACATGTGCTCTCGCCTGTGACATTAGTGGTTGCCTTGCAGCTGAATTCATGATCGATTGTCATACGAGAGTTACGATTGTACATAATGAAGAAGGGGCTAAACTGTGAAGAATCCTGCTTCGCTATGCGATAAGCATACAAGGCTGCATCTATATTTTCATCTTAAGGAATATCTTCAACCATTTGAGGTAAGGTATATGTAGCTCATTTAGATTACTTTTTCCGTGTACTGATTACATGCCTTTAAGCATGCTGTATAGAATAGTAATGATTTTCACCAATCCCCCCAAATTTAGGATGGAGCACAGGAAATCAGTGAGTCAATGTGTATTGTAATTAAATGTTGTATTGCAGATGCAACACACATAAAGGTTAATACAGTGTTCTTTCCAGATAATGATGATGATAATGATGACATTGGTGATGGTGATGATTGTTATTGTGATGATGTCGGTGAAGATAATGGTGATATTGATGATGGTTACTGCTCATGCGGTCAAGTTGAACTTATGCAAAAAGGTAATGCAGATGATGAAGAGCCATTTCATAATGATATAGGGCAAAGTGGTGATAGGCACTGTCGAGAAGCATTGCAATACAATGAACATTTACTTCATGAGCAGTTATACTCACCACAATTTTTGCGCTTACTGCGATCAGGGGCAGATAGATTGTGTTATAGAGCAGAGGAAGATGAAGAGTTTGATGTAAGTGAAGGAATGTATTTTGGTACATTAATAACTTTAATACCATTAATCTTAAATATCTCATCAACAGTGGGAATCACTTGGATTGCATAATGATGAATATGCACTCAGCAAAGACACAACGGTTTCAGTTTGGATTGATTTCAGAAAATTTTATGGAGAAGAATCACTGAGAGAGGTGTGCAATGGAGATTTTGTAATTGTTAATGAAAAACATCAAACTGAGTTTGACAAGTTCAAAAAAAAGTTCTTCTCCATCCTTGATTTATGTCCAACTGGTCCATGTACAGTGATTAAAGCCACTGCCATTATGAACATTTGGATGAAATTCTGCAATGTATATCACTGAAGTCAATGCATGTCCTTGGTATTTAATATCTCCATCTGAAATGGATTATTTTTGTCAGTGGATATATGATACCAGAGACCGATGTTTCGATGATGGCATTACAGTTGAAAAGTTGCTCTCATTGAATACTGATGTAAATTCACTACAGATAGTGATGGGTTATCAAATTGATTCAATACTATATCTACCTACTGGTAGTGAATGGCAACAAGAGAAATGTCGGTTACTTGGACTATCATTTATTCGCAGCAACTACATCAAATCTAAAGATTCTGTAAGGATTGGAATATCACAGGCTCCATTGGCAACAGTCAGAATAAAAGGAGATGGAAACTGTTTTTTTTCGAAGCCTATCACAAGTTCTAACAGGGTCGCAAGATTACCATGAGGAAGTTCGTCTACTTGTAACATCTTACATGGTACACAATTCTACAATTCCTGAACTTGCATGCATACTAGACCCAAACGAAACAATGGAACAATACCTCAAGCGAATGATGATGCAGTCGTTGAATGTATGGGCAACAGAAATGGAAATTATTGCAGCTGTGTCCATGCTGAGTACAACAATATACTGTTTTTCACCATCTGGGGTTACCTTCAAATGGCTAAGACATTCTCCAAAGGTGGCATCAAGCAGAATGGGTGACGAAGAGTCCATTCATAAACAGTCATTTTGAAATTGTTAGGAAAATGTAATTTTTACAGTTTTTGCATATACATGTTTTATATAAATTATGTTAAAAAAACGGGTAGGGTAAATTATCCTAGGATAGTTTATCCTTAGGTAGGAGTGTATGTACCAATACATGCTAATTTATTAGAGAGCAGTTCTTCAACTGTGTAAGTCAAAATGTGACAGTCATAAGTATAACTCCATTACACTGCTTGCAGGGTGTCACAGCTGGAAAAAAGTGACTTTTGAGGATGCATTTAAAAAGATTCAGGCAAAATGTTTATAAACAAAGTTCGCATGTTTTACGGATCTCGGTTTGACGATCTCATGTGTGGGATGATACCATCCAACTGTACACTAAAGGCATCTACTGCGACAAGCTATTGAAAGCCTCTTTTATACGAGAGCCTGCAATAGACCTAGGTGGCCCAAAACGAGAATATTTCACCTTGCCTATGCAAGTCATTGTTCACAACAATATGCTGTTTGAGGGACCATCACATATATACGAATACCAAAAGTTCATGCTTCAGCCCTCATTGAGAATTGTAATTTTGTAAATGGCAGGACGATGGCAGCATAGATTTTACATGACTGCAGAGTTCCTACATTCCTAGCTAAATCAATAGTAGACTACTTAATGTTAGATCGTCGCCTACTTGTAGGCGTCTTAACCTACGCATAGGCGTTGAGGTATCGCAAAGTTTGGAAAATAACTTCAGCCCTACTGTAAATATTACTGTGAATTGAAATACAGCTTTGAGTAAATGTATGATAGCAGCATAAAATATATGCAAAGAATTCATGTCAAACACATGGCTTGAATCAGGTAATTAAATTGCTTTCTTGCTCAAAGCGCAATCGCAACTTGGTCAATGTGACAAGCCAGGCATGATGTAAATCCAGGCTTTGTAATTCCAGGTTTACAAAGAGGAACGATCTCCTAATTTAGCTGCGTGCACTCATTGCAATTATATGTTGTCTTTCTTTCACAGCAGACGCTATACTTCCATTGCACACTAGGTACACAGTCATTGTGTGAGGTGCCTTCTTCATCTTGCTCCAGTCGCTGACGCTTGTATTGAAACACTGGGCACTCTCTCATGCTAGTTTTTAGAGTGTGGCTGCTCATTATATTTGCAATGGGTGCTACAGGCATGTGTTTCCGAAGATGTGCGAAAGGCCCAGTGTCGTGGAACGACGATTTATGGGTAAGTAGCTGCAAAGATAGGCGCTCTGTAAACTCTCTGTGGGAAAGACTCGGAGCAAGAGGATTAAAATACCGGAAGGCAAGATATGCATGAGATTCACACATGCCGAAGATAGTAGCAAAATTGCGATGCCCCACGTGTGTGTTTTCCAATGACGCTCCTACTCAAGGCCCCCTGGCGTAGATGGTTATGGACATCAATAAGCATTTGCGTTGTCAAAATATGCCTCCACAACTGCTGGCCTCTTTACTTCTTTATAGAAAACAACAGATGGTGCACTTGTTCTGTCTTCTGGTGTGGATTGGCGAAAGACCTTCTTGTAGGCAGGGCAGAGAGCTTCAGTCGTCCTGCTGGTACGAGAAATGAACATTTTCAGTTTCTTGTTGAGCCCACAGCCATGTACTGCCTTCCATCAATACTGGCTTGGAACACACAATGGTCACCCCTATTAGTGTATGAACATTTCGAAAATCGCTTTTGAGCAGTCTTCACTAGGCAAATGAAACAAAGACCACAATGTTTGTGGAGTGTTTCTGCTGTCTTCAATGAAGCAAATGCTCAGTCGGCAACAACTGTACGGTCAGATCCACTCCAGTATCTGGTCAACTGTAAAAGTGATGATGTGCCAGAGCCATAATCCTTTGCATACTTTATTCTTGCATTGGGACCTTACCTTCCTGGATCTCCAGTTGCAGCAAGATCTTCGTCTCCCCACAGGACAGTGTGCGGGATTCAGTTCCAACCCCTTCAGGTTTCCTTGCAATTTTAGTAACATGTGGTAGCCCTACAACAGCATCATCTACATTAGCAGCCAGTCCTCGCCAACTTCCCATACTCTTGTCAGCACACAATGTTACACAAGGTGAGATGCCCCCTCTGCAATTCGTATTGAAAGAATCCACTGCACATCGAATCGACAACCACGAATCATCTGCTAACTCTTCATTGGTGTACACACACAGCTTCAAGTTCCGAAGTATTCTTAGAAATCATGGTAGGCCATGTACCTCCCAAGAGCAGGGGCAGGGAATGGCGGCCATATACCTCCCAAGAGCAGGGGCAGGGAATGGCGGCCATTTACCTCCCAAGAGCAGGGCAGGGAATGGCAGGCCATATACCTCCCAAGAGCAGGGGCAGGGAATGGCAGGCCATATACCTCCCAAGAGCAGGGGCAGGGAATGGCAGGCCATATACCTCCCAAGAGCAGGGACAGGGAATGGCAGGCCATATAACTCCCAAGAGCAGGGGCAGGGAATGGCAGGCCATATAACTCCCAAGAGCAGGGGCAGGGAATGGCAGGCCATATACCTCCCAAGAGCCGGGGCAGGGAATGACAGGCCATGTACCTCCCAAGAGCAGGGGCAGGGAATGGCAGGCCATATACCTCCCAACAGCAGGGGCAGGGAATGACAGGCCATGTACCTCCCAAGAGCAGGGGCAGGCAATGGCAGGCCATATACCTCCCAAGAGCAGGGGCAGGGAATGACAGGCCATATACCTCCCAAGAGCAGGGGCAGGGAATGGCAGGCCATATACCTCCCAAGAGCAGGGGCAGGGAATGACAGGCCATATACCTCCCAAGAGCAGGGGCAAGGAATGGCAGGCCATATACCTCCCAAGAGCAGGGCAGGGAATAGCAGGCCATATACCTCCCAAGAGCAGGGGCAAGGAATGGCAGGCCATATACCTCCCAAGAGCAGGACCTCCCAAGAGCAAAGGCAGGGAATGGCAGGCCATACACCTCCCAAGAGCAGGGGCAGGGAATGGCAGGCCATATACCTCCCAAGAGCAGGGGCAGGGAATGGCAGGCCATATACCTCCCAAGAGCAGGGGCAGGGAATGACAGGCCATGTACCTCTCAAGAGCAGGGGCAGGCAATGGCAGGCCATATACCTCCCAAGAGCAGGGGCAGGGAATGACAGGCCATGTACCTCCCAAGAGCAGGGGCAGGGAATGGCAGGCCATATACCTCCCAAGAGCAGGGGCAGGGAATGACAGGCCATATACCTCCCAAGAGCAGGGGCATGGAATGGCAGGCCATATACCTCCCAAGAGCAGGGGCAGGGAATGGCAGGCCATATACCTCCCAAGAGCAGGGGCAAGGAATGGCAGGCCATATACCTCCCAAGAGCAGGACCTCCCAAGAGCAAAGGCAGGGAATAGCAGGCCATACACCTCCCAAGAGCAGGGGCAGGGAATGGCAGGCCATATACCTCCCAAGAGCAGGGGCAGGGAATGGCAGGCCATATACCTCCCAAGAGCAGGGGCAGGGAATGGCAGGCCAAATACCTCCCAAGAGCAGGGGCAGGGAATGGCAGGCCATATACCTCCCAAGAACAGGGGCAGGGAATGGCAGGCCATATACCTCCCAAGAGCAGGGGCAGGGAATGGCAGGCCATATACCTCCCAAGAGCAGGGGCAGGGAATGACAGGCCATGTACCTCCCAAGAGCAGGGGCAGGGAATGACAGGCCATATACCTCCCAAGAGCAGGGGCAGGGAATGGCAGGCCATATACCTCCCAAGAGCAGGGGCAGGGAATAGCAGGCCATATACCTCCCAAGAGCAGGGGCAAGGAATGGCAGGCCATATACCTCCCAAGAGCAGGACCTCCCAAGAGCAAAGGCAGGGAATGGCAGGCCATACACCTCCCAAGAGCAGGGGCAGGGAATGGCAGGCCATATACCTCCCAAGAGCAGGGGCAGGGAATGGCAGGCCATATACCTCCCAAGAGCAGGGGCAGGGAATGGCAGACCATATACCTCCCAAGAACAGGGGCAGGGAATGGCAGGCCATATACCTCCCAAGAGCAGGGGCAGGGAATGGAATGCCATATACCTCCCAAGAGCAGGGGCAGGGAATAGCAGGCCATATACCTCCCAAGAGCAGGGGCAGGGAATGGCAGGCCATATACCTCCCAAGAGCAGGGGCAAGGAATGACAGGCCATATACCTCCCAAGAGCAGGGGCAGGCAATGGCAGGCCATATACCTCCCAAGAGCAGGGGCAGGGAATGGCAGGCCATATACCTCCCAAGAGCAGGGGCAGGGAATGGCAGGCCATATACCTCCCAAGAGCAGGGGCAGGGAATGGCAGGCCATATACCTCCCAAGAGCAGGGGCAACGAATGGCAGGCCATATACCTCCCAAGAGCAGGACCTCCCAAGAGCAAAGGCAGGGAATGGCAGGCCATACACCTCCCAAGAGCAGGGGCAGGGAATGGCAGGCCATATACCTCCCAAGAGCAGGGGCAGGGAATGGCAGGCCATATACCTCCCAAGAGCAGGGGCAGGGAACGACAGGCCATATACCTCCCAAGAGCAGGGGCAGGGAATGGCAGGCCATATACCTCCCAAGAGCAGGGGCAAGGAATGGCAGGCCATATACCTCCCAAGAGCAGGACCTCCCAAGAGCAAAGGCAAGGAATGGCAGGCCATATACCTCCCAAGAGCAGGGGCAGGGAATGGCAGGCCATATACCTCCCAAGAGCAGGGGCAGGGAATGGCAGTCCATATACCTCCCAAGAGCAGGGGCAGGGAATGGCAGGCCAAATACCTCCCATGAGCAGGGGCAGGGAATGGCAGGCCATATACCTCCCAAGAACAGGGGCAGGGAATGGCAGGCCATATACCTCCCAAGAGCAGGGGCAGGGATTGGCAGGCCATAAACCTCCCAAGAGCAGGTGCAGGGAATAGCAGGCCATATACCTCCCAAGAGCAGGGGCAGAGAATGGCAGGCCATATACCTCCCAAGAGCAGGGGCAAGGAATGGCAGGCCATATACCTCCCAAGAGCAGGGGCAGGGAATGGCAGGCCATATACCTCCCAAGAGCAGGGGCAGGGAATGGCAGGCCATATACCTCCCAAGAGCAGGGGCAGGGAATGGCAGGCCATATACCTTCCATGAGCAGGGGCAGGGAATGGCAGGCCATATACCTCCCAAGAGCAAGGGCAAGGAATGGCAGGCCATATACCTCCCAAGAGCAGAGGCAGGGAATGGCAGGCCATATACCTCCCAAGAGCAGGGGCAGGGAATGGAAGGTCATATACCTCCCAAGAGCAGGGGCAGGGAATGGCAGGCCATATACCTCCCAAGAGCAGGGGCAGGGAATGGCAGGCCATATACCTCCCAAGAGCAGGGGCAGGGAATGGCAGGCCATATACCTCCCAAGAGCAGGGCAGGGAATGGCAGGCCATATACCTCCCAAGAGCAGGGGCAGGGAATGGCAGGCCATATACCTCCCATAGAGCAGGGGCAGGGAATGGCAGGCCATATACCTCCCAAGAGCAGGGGCAGGGAATGGCAGGCCATATACCTCCCAAGAGCAGGGGCAGGGAATGGCAGGCATATACCTCCCAGAGCAGGGGCAGGGATGGCAGAGCATATACCTCCCAAGAGCAGGGGCAGGGAATGGCAGGCCATATACCTCCCAAGAGCAGGGGCAAGGAATGGCAGGCCATATACCTCCCAAGAGCAGGACCTCCCAAGAGCAAAGGCAGGGAATGGCAGGCCATAACACCTCCCAAGAGCAGGGGCAGGGAATGGCAGGCCATATACCTCCCAAGAGCAGGGGCAGGGAATGGCAGGCCAAATACCTCCCAAGAGCAGGGGCAGGGAATGGCAGGCCATATACCTCCCAAGAAATGGGGCAGGGAATGGCAGGCCATA
The DNA here is from genome assembly GCA_013339895.1 of Ephydatia muelleri. Taxonomy (NCBI): domain Eukaryota; kingdom Metazoa; phylum Porifera; class Demospongiae; order Spongillida; family Spongillidae; genus Ephydatia; species Ephydatia muelleri. The sequence continues at coordinate 9,308,661 of JABACO010000004.1, read as the reverse complement.
TACCTCCCAAGAGCAGGGGCAGGGAATGGCAGGCCATATACCTCCCAAGAGCAGGGGCAGGGAATGACAGGCCATGTACCTCCCAAGAGCAGGGGCAGGGAATGACAGGCCATATACCTCCCAAGAGCAGGGGCAGGGAATGGCAGGCCATATACCTCCCAAGAGCAGGGGCAGGGAATAGCAGGCCATATACCTCCCAAGAGCAGGGGCAAGGAATGGCAGGCCATATACCTCCCAAGAGCAGGACCTCCCAAGAGCAAAGGCAGGGAATGGCAGGCCATACACCTCCCAAGAGCAGGGGCAGGGAATGGCAGGCCATATACCTCCCAAGAGCAGGGGCAGGGAATGGCAGGCCATATACCTCCCAAGAGCAGGGGCAGGGAATGGCAGGCCATATACCTCCCAAGAACAGGGGCAGGGAATGGCAGGCCATATACCTCCCAAGAGCAGGGGCAGGGAATGGAATGCCATATACCTCCCAAGAGCAGGGGCAGGGAATAGCAGGCCATATACCTCCCAAGAGCAGGGGCAGGGAATGGCAGGCCATATACCTCCCAAGAGCAGGGGCAGGGAATGACAGGCCATGTACCTCCCAAGAGCAGGGGCAGGGAATGACAGGCCATATACCTCCCAAGAGCAGGGGCAGGGAATGGCAGGCCATATACCTCCCAAGAGCAGGCGCAGGGAATAGGGCCATATACCTCCCAAGAGCAGGGGCAAGGAATGGCAGGCCATATACCTCCCAAGAGCAGGACCTCCCAAGAGCAAAGGCAGGGAATGGCAGGCCATACACCTCCCAAGAGCAGGGGCAGGGAATGGCAGGCCATATACCTCCCAAGAGCAGGGGCAGGGAATGGCAGGCCATATACCTCCCAAGAGCAGGGGCAGGGAATGGCAGGCCATATACCTCCCAAGAACAGGGGCAGGGAATGGCAGGCCATATACCTCCCAAGAGCAGGGGCAGGGAATGGAATGCCATATACCTCCCAAGAGCAGGGGCAGGGAATAGCAGGCCATATACCTCCCAAGAGCAGGGGCAGGGAATGGCAGGCCATATACCTCCCAAGAGCAGGGGCAAGGAATGACAGGCCATATACCTCCCAAGAGCAGGGGCAGGCAATGGCAGGCCATATACCTCCCAAGAGCAGGGGCAGGGAATGGCAGGCCATATACCTCCCAAGAGCAGGGGCAGGGAATGGCAGGCCATATACCTCCCAAGAGCAGGGACAGGGAATGGCAGGCCATATACCTCCCAAGAGCAGGGGCAAGGAATGGCAGGCCATATACCTCCCAAGAGCAGGACCTCCCAAGAGCAAAGGCAGGGAATGGCAGGCCATACACCTCCCAAGAGCAGGGGCAGGGAATGGCAGGCCATATACCTCCCAAGAGCAGGGGCAGGGAATGGCAGGCCATATACCTCCCAAGAGCAGGGGCAGGGAACGACAGGCCATATACCTCCCAAGAGCAGGGGCAGGCAATGGCAGGCCATATACCTCCCAAAAGCAGGGGCAGGGAATGGCAGGCCATATACCTCCCAAGAGCAGGGGCAGGGAATGGCAGGCCATATACCTCCCAAGAGCAGGGGCAAGGAATGGCAGGCCATATACCTCCCAAGAGCAGGACCTCCCAAGAGCAAAGGCAAGGAATGGCAGGCCATATACCTCCCAAGAGCAGGGGCAGGGAATGGCAGGCCATATACCTCCCAAGAGCAGGGGCAGGGAATGGCAGTCCATATACCTCCCAAGATCAGGGGCAGGGAATGGCAGGCCAAATACCTCCCATGAGCAGGGGCAGGGAATGGCAGGCCATATACCTCCCAAGAACAGGGGCAGGGAATGGCAGGCCATATACCTCCCAAGAGCAGGGGCAGGGATTGGCAGGCCATAAACCTCCCAAGAGCAGGTGCAGGGAATAGCAGGCCATATACCTCCCAAGAGCAGGGGCAGAGAATGGCAGGCCATATACCTCCCAAGAGCAGGGGCAAGGAATGGCAGGCCATATACCTCCCAAGAGCAGGGGAAGGGAATGGCAGGCCATATACCTCCCAAGAGCAGGGGCAGGGAATGGCAGGCCATATACCTCCCAAGAGCTAGGGCAGGGAATGGCAGGCCATATACCTTCCATGAGCAGGGGCAGGGAATGGCAGGCCATATACCTCCCAAGAGCAAGGGCAAGGAATGGCAGGCCATATACCTCCCAAGAGCAGAGGCAGGGAATGGCAGGCCATATACCTCCCAAGAGCAGGGGCAGGGAATGGCAGGTCATATACCTCCCAAGAGCAGGGGCAGGGAATGGCAGGCCATATACCTCCCAAGAGCAGGGGCAGGGAATGGCAGGCCATATACCTCCCATAAGCAGGGGCAGGGAATGACAGGCCATGTACCTCTCAAGAGCAGGGGCAGGCAATGGCAGGCCATATACCTCCCAAGAGCAGGGGCAGGGAATGACAGGCCATGTACCTCCCAAGAGCAGGGGCAGGGAATGGCAGGCCATATACCTCCCAAGAGCAGGGGCAGGGAATGACAGGCCATATACCTCCCAAGAGCAGGGGCATGGAATGGCAGGCCATATACCTCCCAAGAGCAGGGGCAGGGAATGGCAGGCCATATACCTCCCAAGAGCAGGGGCAAGGAATGGCAGGCCATATACCTCCCAAGAGCAGGACCTCCCAAGAGCAAAGGCAGGGAATGGCAGGCCATACACCTCCCAAGAGCAGGGGCAGGGAATGGCAGGCCATATACCTCCCAAGAGCAGGGGCAGGGAATGGCAGGCCATATACCTCCCAAGAGCAGGGGCAGGGAATGGCAGGCCAAATACCTCCCAAGAGCAGGGGCAGGGAATGGCAGGCCATATACCTCCCAAGAACAGGGGCAGGGAATGGCAGCCATATACCTCCCAAGAGCAGGGGCAGGGAATGGCAGGCCATATACCTCCCAAGAGCAGGGGCAGGGAATGACAGGCCATGTACCTCCCAAGAGCAGGGGCAGGGAATGACAGGCCATATAACTCCCAAGAGCAGGGGCAGTGAATGGCAGGCCATATACCTCCCAAGAGCAGGGGCAGGGAATAGCAGGCCATATACCTCCCAAGAGCAGGGGCAAGGAATGGCAGGCCATATACCTCCCAAGAGCAGGACCTCCCAAGAGCAAAGGCAGGGAATGGCAGGCCATACACCTCCCAAGAGCAGGGGCAGGGAATGGCAGGCCATATACCTCCCAAGAGCAGGGGCAGGGAATGGCAGGCCATATACCTCCCAAGAGCAGGGGCAGGGAATGGCAGGCCATATACCTCCCAAGAACAGGGGCAGGGAATGGCAGGCCATATACCTCCCAAGAGCAGGGGCAGGGAATGGAATGCCATATACCTCCCAAGAGCAGGGGCAGGGAATAGCAGGACATATACCTCCCAAGAGCAGGGGCAGGGAATGGCAGGCCATATACCTCCCAAGAGCAGGGGCAAGGAATGACAGGCCATATACCTCCCAAGAGCAGGGGCAGGCAATGGCAGGCCATATACCTCCCAAGAGCAGGGGCAGGGAATGGCAGGCCATATACCTCCCAAGAGCAGGGGCAGGGAATGGCAGGCCATATACCTCCCAAGAGCAGGGGCAGGGAATGGCAGGCCATATACCTCCCAAGAGCAGGGGCAAGGAATGGCAGGCCATATACCTCCCAAGAGCAGGACCTCCCAAGAGCAAAGGCAGGGAATGGCAGGCCATACACCTCCCAAGAGCAGGGGCAGGGAATGGCAGGCCATATACCTCCCAAGAGCAGGGGCAGGGAATGGCAGGCCATATACCTCCCAAGAGCAGGGGCAGGGAACGACAGGCCATATACCTCCCAAGAGCAGGGGCAGGCAATGGCAGGCCATATACCTCCCAAAAGCAGGGGCAGGGAATGGCAGGCCATATACCTCCCAAGAGCAGGGGCAGGGAATGGCAGGCCATATACCTCCCAAGAGCAGGGGCAAGGAATGGCAGGCCATATACCTCCCAAGAGCAGGACCTCCCAAGAGCAAAGGCAAGGAATGGCAGGCCATATACCTCCCAAGAGCAGGGGCAGGGAATGGCAGGCCATATACCTCCCAAGAGCAGGGGCAGGGAATGGCAGTCCATATACCTCCCAAGAGCAGGGGCAGGGAATGGCAGGCCAAATACCTCCCATGAGCAGGGGCAGGGAATGGCAGGCCATATACCTCCCAAGAACAGGGGCAGGGAATGGCAGGCCATATACCTCCCAAGAGCAGGGCAGGGATTGGCAGGCCATAAACCTCCCAAGAGCAGGTGCAGGGAATAGCAGGCCATATACCTCCCAAGAGCAGGGGCAGAGAATGGCAGGCCATATACCTCCCAAGAGCAGGGGCAAGGAATGGCAGGCCATATACCTCCCAAGAGCAGGGGCAGGGAATGGCAGGCCATATACCTCCCAAGAGCAGGGGCAGGGAATGGCAGGCCATATACCTCCCAAGAGCAGGGGCAGGGAATGGCAGGCCATATACCTTCCATGAGCAGGGGCAGGGAATGGCAGGGCCATATACCTCCCAAGAGCAAGGGCAAGGAATGGCAGGCCATATACCTCCCAAGAGCAGAGGCAGGGAATGGCAGGCCATATACCTCCCAAGAGCAGGGGCAGGGAATGGCAGGTCATATACCTCCCAAGAGCAGGGCAGGGAATGGCAGGCCATATACCTCCCAAGAGCAGGGGCAGGGAATGGCAGGCCATATACCTCCCATAAGCAGGGCAGGGAATGGCAGGCCATATACCTCCCAAGAGCAGGGGCAGGGAATGGCAGGCCATATACCTCCCAAGAGCAGGGGCAGGGAATGGCAGGCCATATACCTCCCATAAGCAGGGGCAGGGAATGGCAGGCCATATACCTCCCAAGAGCAGGGGCAGGGAATGGCAGGCCATATACCTCCCAAGAGCCGGGGCAGGGAATGGCAGGCCATATACCTCCCAAGAGCAGGGGCAGGGAATGGCAGGCCATATACCTCCCAAGGCAGGGGCAAGGAATGGCAGGCCATATACCTCCCAAGAGCAGGACCTCCCAAGAGCAAAGGCAGGGAATGGCAGGCCATACACCTCCCAAGAGCAGGGGCAGGGAATGGCAGGCCATATACCTCCCAAAGAGCAGGGGCAGGGAATGGCAGGGCCAAATACCTCCCAAGAGCAGGGGCAGGGAATGGCAGGCCATATACTCCCAAGAACAGGGGCAGGGAATGGCAGGCCATATACCTCCCAAGAGCAGGGGCAGGGAATGGCAGGCCATATACCTCCCAAGAGCAGGGGCAGGGAATGACAGGCCATGTACCTCCCAAGAGCAGGGGCAGGGAATGAAGGCCATATACCTCCCAAGAGCAGGGGCAGGGAATGGCAGGCCATATACCTCCCAAGAGCAGGGGCAGGGAATAGCAGGCCATATACCTCCCAAGAGCAGGGGCAAGGAATGGCAGGCCATATACCTCCCAAGAGCAGGACCTCCCAAGAGCAAAGGCAGGGAATGGCAGGCCATACACCTACCAAGAGCAGGGGCAGGGAATGGCAGCCATATACCTCCAAGAGCAGGGGCAGGGAATGGCAGGCCATATACCTCCCAAGAGCAGGGGCAGGGAATGGCAGGCCATATACCTCCCAAGAACAGGGGCAGGGAATGGCAGGCCATATACCTCCCAAGAGCAGGGGCAGGGAATGGAATGCCATATACCTCCCAAGAGCAGGGGCAGGGAATAGCAGGCCATATACCTCCCAAGAGCAGGGGCAGGGAATGGCAGGCCATATACCTCCCAAGAGCAGGGGCAAGGAATGACAGGCCATATACCTCCCAAGAGCAGGGGCAGGCAATGGCAGGCCATATACCTCCCAAGAGCAGGGGCAGGGAATGGCAGGCCATATACCTCCCAAGAGCAGGGGCAGGGAATGGCAGGCCATATACCTCCCAAGAGCAGGGGCAGGGAATGGCAGGCCATATACCTCCCAAGAGCAGGGGCAAGGAATGGCAGGCCATATACCTCCCAAGAGCAGGACCTCCCAAGAGCAAAGGCAGGGAATGGCAGGCCATACACCTCCCAAGAGCAGGGGCAGGGAATGGCAGGCCATATACCTCCCAAGAGCAGGGGGCAGGGAATGGCAGGCCATATACCTCCCAAGAGCAGGGGCAGGGAACGACAGGCCATATACCTCCCAAGAGCAGGGGCAGGCAATGGCAGGCCATATACCTCCCAAAAGCAGGGGCAGGGAATGGCAGGCCATATACCTCCCAAGAGCAGGGGCAGGGAATGGCAGGCCATATACCTCCCAAGAGCAGGGGGCAAGGAATGGCAGGCCATATACCTCCCAAGAGCAGGACCTCCCAAGAGCAAAGGCAAGGAATGGCAGGCCATATACCTCACAAGAGCAGGGGCAGGGAATGGCAGGCCATATACCTCCCAAGAGCAGGGGCAGGGAATGGCAGTCCATATACCTCCCAAGAGCAGGGGCAGGGAATGGCAGGCCAAATACCTCCCATGAGCAGGGGCAGGGGAATGGCAGGCCATATACCTCCCAAGAACAGGGGCAGGGAATGGCAGGCCATATACCTCCCAAGAGCAGGGGCAGGGATTGGCAGGCCATAAACCTCCCAAGAGCAGGTGCAGGGAATAGCAGGCCATATACCTCCCAAGAGCAGGGGCAGAGAATGGCAGGCCATATACCTCCCAAGAGCAGGGGCAAGGAATGGCAGGCCATATACCTCCCAAGAGCAGGGGCATGGGAATTGCAGGCCATATACCTCCCAAGAGCAGGGGCAGGAATGGCAGGCCATATACCTCCCAAGAGCTAGGGCAGGGAATGGCAGGCCATATACCTTCCATGAGCAGGGGCAGGGAATGGCAGGCCATATACCTCCCAAGAGCAAGGGCAAGGAATGGCAGGCCATATACCTCCCAAGAGCAGAGGCAGGGAATGGCAGGGCCATATACCTCCCAAGAGCAGGGGCAGGGAATGGCAGGTCATATACCTCCCAAGAGCAGGGCAGGGAATGGCAGGCCATATACCTCCCAAGAGCAGGGGCAGGGAATGGCAGGCCATATACCTCCCATAAGCAGTGGCAGGGAATGGCAGGCCATATACCTCCCAAGAGCAGGGGCAGGGAATGGCAGGCCATATACCTCCCAAGAGCAGGGCAAGGGAATGGCAGGCCATATACCTCCCAAGAGCAGGGGCAAGGGAATGGCAGGCCATATACCTCCCAAGAGCAGGGCAGAGGCAGGCCATATACCCCCAAGAGCAGGACCTCCCAAGAGCAAAGGCAGGGAATGGCAGGCCATACACCTCCCAAGAGCAGGGGCAGGGAATGGCAGGCCATATACCTCCCAAGAGCAGGGGCAGGGCAATGGCAGGCCATATACCTCCCAAGAGCAGGGGCAGGGAATGGCAGGCCATATACCTCCCAAGAGCAGGGGCAGGGAATGGCAGGCCATATACCTCCCAAGAGCAGGGGTAGGAATAGCAGGCCATATACCTCCCAAGAGCAGGGGCAGGGAATGGCAGGCCATATACCTCCCAAGAGCAGGGGCAGGGAATAGCAGGCCATATACCTCCCAAGAGCAGGGGCAGGGAATGGCAGGCCATATACCTCCCAAGAGCAAGGGGCAAGGAATGGCAGGCCATATACCTCCCAAGAGCAGGGGCAGGGAATGGCAGGCCATATACCTCCCAAGAGCAGGGGCAGGGAATGGCAGGCCATATACCTCCCAAGAGCAGGACCTCCCAAGAGCAAAGGCAGGGAATGGCAGGCCATATACCTCCTAAGAGCAGGGGCAGGGAATAGCAGGCCATATACCTCCAAGAGCAGGGGCAGGGAATGGCAGGCCATATACCTCCCAAGAGCAGGGGCTGGGAATAGCAGGCCATATTCCTCCCAAGAGCAGGGCAGGGAATAGGCAGGCCATATACCTCCCAAGAGCAGGGGCAGGGAATGGCAGGCCATATACCTCCCAAGAGCAGGGGGCAGGGAATGGCAGACCATATACCTCCCAAGAGGCAGGGGCAGGGAATGGCAGGCCATATACCTCCCAAGAGCAGGGGCAGGGAATGGCAGGCCATATACCTTCCAAGAGCAGGGGCAGGGAATGGCAGGCATATACCTCCCAAGAGCAAGGGCAAAGAATGGCAGGCCATATACCTCCAAGAGCAGAGGCAGGGAATGGCAGGCCATATACCTCCCAAGAGCAGGGGCAGGGAATGGCAGGTCATATACCTCCCACGAGCAGGGGCAGGGAATGGCAGGCCATATACCTCCCAAGAGCAGGGGCAGGGAATGGCAGGCCATATACCTCCAAGAGCAGGGGCAGGGAATGGCAGGCCATATACCTCCCAAGAGCAGGGGCAGGAATTGCAGGCCATATACCTCCCAAGAGCAGGCGGCAGGGAATGGCAGGCCATATACCTCCCAAGAGCAGGGGCAAGGAATGGCAGGCCATATACCTCCCAAGAGCAGGACCTCCCAACGAGCAAAGGCAGGGAATGGCAGGCCATTACACCTCCAAGAGCAGGGGCAGGAATGGCAGGCCATATACCTCCCAAGAGCAGGGGCAGGGAATGGCAGGCCATAGACCTCCCAAGAGCAGGGGCAGGAATGGCAGGCCATATACTCCCAAGAGCAGGGGCAGGGATGGCAAGGCCATATACCCGCCCAAGAGCAGGGGCAGGGAATAGCAGGCCTATACCTCCCAAGAGCAGGGGCAGGGAATGGCAGGCCATATACCTCCCAAGAGCAGGGGCAGGGAATAGCAGGCCATATACCTCCCAAGAGCAGGGGCAGGGAATGGCAGGCCATATACCTCCAAGAGCAGGGGCAAGGAATGGCAGGCCATATACCTCCAAGAGCAGGGGCAGGGAATGGCAGGCCATATACCTCCCAAGAGCAGGGGCAGGGAATGGCAGGCCATATACCTCCCAAGAGCAGGACCTCCCAAGAGCAAAGGCAGGGAATGGCAGGCCATATACCTCCCAAGAGCAGGGGCAGGGAATAGCAGGCCATATACCTCCCAAGAGCAGGGGCAGGGAATGGCAGGCCATATACCTCCCAAGAGCAGGGGCTGGGAATTGCAGGCCATATACCTCCCAAGAGCAGGGGCAGGGAATGGCAGGCCATATACCTCCCAAGAGCAGGGGCAGGGAATGGCAGGCCATATACCTCCCAAGAGCAGGGGCAGGGAATAGCAGGCCATATACCTCCCAAGAGCAGCGGGCAGGGAATGGCAGGCCATATACCTCCCAAGAGCAGGGGCAGGGAATGGCAGGCCATATACCTCCCAAGAGCAGGGGCAGGGAATGGCAGGCCATATACCTCCCAAGCGCAGGGGCAGGGAATGGCAGGCCATTTACCTCCCAAGAGCAAGGGCAGAGAATGGCAGGCCATATACCTCCCAAGAGCAGGGGCAGGGAATGGCAGGCCATATACCTCCCAAAAGCAGGGGCAGGGAATGGCAGGCCATATACCTCCCAAGAGCAGGGGCAGGGAATGGCAGGCCATATACCTCCCAAGAGCAGGGGCAGGGAATGGCAGGCCATATTCCTCCCAAGAGCAAGGGCAGGGAATAATAGGCCATATACCTCCCAAGAGCACGGGCAAGGAATGGCAGGCCATATACATCCTAAGAGCAGGGGCAGGGAATGGCAGGCCATATACCTCCCATAAGCAGGGGCAGGGAATGGCAGGCCATAAACCTCCCAAGAGCAGGGGCAGGGAATGGCAGGCCATATACCTCCCAAGAGCAGGGGCAGGGAATAGCAGGCCATATACCTCCCATGAGCAGGACCTCCCAAGAGCAAAGGCAGGGAATGGCAGGCCATATACCTACCAGGAGCAGGGGCAGGGAATGGCAGGCCATATACCTCCCAAGAGCAGGGGCAGGGAATGGCAGGCCATATACCTCCCAAGAGCAGGGGCAGGGAATGGCAGGCCATATACCTCCCAAGAGCAGGGGCAGGGAATGGCAGGCCATATACCTCCCAAGAGCAGGGGCAGGGAATGGCAGGCCATATACCTCCTAAGAGCAGGGGCAGGGAATGGCAGGCCATATACCTCCCAAGAGCAGGGGCAGGGAATGGCAGGCCATATTCCTCCCAAGAGCAGGGGCAGGGAATGGCAGGCCATATACCTCCCAAGAGCAGGGGCAAGGAATGGCAGGCCATTTACCTCCTAAAAGCAGGGGCAGGGAATGGCAGGCCATATACCTCCCATAAGCAGGGGCAGGGAATGGCAGGCCATAAACCTCCCAAGAGCAGGGCAGGGAATGGCAGGCCATATACCTCCCAAGAGCAGGGGCAGGGAATAGCAGGCCATATACCTCCCAAGAGCAGGACTTCCCAAGAGCAAAGGCAGGGAATGGCAGGCCATATACCTCCCAAGAGCAGGGGCAGGGAATGGCAGGCTATATACCTCCCAAGAGCAGGGGCAGGGAATGGCAGGCCATACACCTCCCATGAGCAGGGCAGGGAATGGCAGGCCATATACCTCCCAAGAGCAGGGGCAGGGAATGGCAGGCCATATACCTCCCAAGAGCAGGGGCAGGGAATGGCAGGCCATATACCTCCCAAGAGCAGGGCAGGGAATGGCAGGCCATATACTTCCCAAGAGCAGGGGCAGGGAATGGCAGGCCATATACCTCCCAAGAGCAGGGGCAGGGGATACATATCCCTTCGCTCACCTCCTGAAGCCAGAGTCATTACAAGGAGAATGCCAAAGAAATGTTGCAGCTGCTCATAATCAAGAGGTTTCTGTGCCATTTCAGTATGCAGGTTGGTGGCTTCGATGATGTTGCACATGGATCGGCAGGCATCATCATTTTCCAAAAATCCAGCTCCGTGGACCTCTTATGCAATGGATGGTGTAATGCAGCCTTGCGCTGATATGCTGGCCCGTTCAGTTCAACAGTTACATCACCCATTTTACGCCATTCAACACCATCAAGTACTATTCTATCGTCATCGCCATTAGACTCTGCTGCCGTGTCTCGATTGCTGCAGTTGGTCTATCTGCATCACGCACCATGCATGCAGGCATAAACAAAGAGATGAATTGATAATGAACCGCAACAGATATTGAAATTGGGGAGTCTTACCCTTCTGAAACGTTGCTTGCTAGACGGATACTCCATCGTCACCTATTTCGTCCGTCTCATCACTGTCACTGGTGCTGCTTTCATTGAAGGAAGTATTGGAGCTGCAGGAATCGTCTTCCTCCTGAGAAACAGCCCTGATGGACATTGAGGGGGGGGGGAATTAAATGCCTGTGCTCCAGCTCCAACGTTCTAGCTGAAAAGTGCTCCAAGACACCACCATTCAGCTTTACAATCCATTCTTGTGTCCGTCTACTCCTTCCAACATTTGCACGACTCCTTTCTGTGTGGAAAACTTGCCACTCAATTCCTGCACTCTGCTACCAACTTTTATGTCCTTCACCATTCAAAGCACACACGCGACGATTCGGTTAGGAAATGAGAACAAAATAACTTTTACTTTTAATACAAAGAGCAATGTTTCAGCTTTGCATAGCATCAATTTGCAAATGTTTACATCACGAGAAAGTACCTTATGGTGGGAACTGCAGTTCACAAAGAAATGATGAATCTGGAGCAGTACAAGACTTGGTTCCAAACCCACCTCCACCTGCAGCCATTTCTGAAGGCCATAATAGCCAACCTGTTTCGCCATAAGTCATATCATCATCACCAGTCAGCACAGCTTCTTTGCAATCACTAGCATGGTAGGTTATGTGCTCCATTATATCATTCTGTTGCATGGTTCTACTGTATATTTGCTTTGTTTCACCAGGGTGAACAAGAAACAAAAATGCACAAGTGATATGATACATTTAGAAATTCTCCGAAGTATTAAAGAAGGAAAATCTCAAGAAACTGATGAAAATGTTTTATTTGGTCAATATGTTGGTTCTTCTCTTCAAAACATGAGCCCCAGAACAAGGCCTTATGTTAAAATGAGAATCCAGCAACTTTTGTATGAAGCAGAATACTTACTACCTACTCAACCTTCTAGCAGTCCATCACCCCTACAAGCTGGGATATCACCTTTCCATCAAGAAGGGGCTACAGTTTCCTCCTATCTACCTTCCCAGGTTGGAACTTCAGCTTCATATCTGCCAAAAATTTATCAAAGAACTGTGTGAACTCTTTGTGGAGTTTTTGAACATGTCTTGTACTACATGATATTGGTTACCTGTAAATTAATAACTTGTTCTTTCATCCGCATATTAGCTTGCATATTTATGTTACACCTGTATCTTGCAATATCGATCTGCATGTATAAATCAGGGTAATTCGCATGCAGAAATCATATGTGCCATGGATTATTTGTCTTTATTCTTCCTGCCGTATTTAAGGCAGCCTCTTCAGCAAAATATTGCAATCAGTGTAACCAATGACACTAATTAAAAATACACATGCATGTAAGAATTATACACAAACAACTGTCAGAATCATGTCAAACAATTAGCAGCTATGTTTTGCGAAAATGTCTATATTGCCATTCAATCTCTCCTTCAGGTGATACAAAATATTCTTTAAAAGTATCTCGAACACATTCTGCAGCCCTTGAATATCTGTTACCTCCCATATTCTTACACAATCCAGTGCTGCAGTTTGTCCTGCCTCGGATCTCCAATCGCCACTGATTATATTCCCAAGTGAGTCTTCGTGGTCCACATACCCAGGTGGACAGTACTGTAAAACTGATGAGTGGTCAAAAGATTTCATCTGATGTATTCTAAGATAATTATGCAAAGCGCAAGCTGCTTTGGTGATTTTGGTAACTTTATCGGGGTGAGCAATAATTGGTCTTCTGAATACTTTAAACGTTGCTGCCATGATGCCAAAGGTGTTTTCAATGACTCTGCGTGCTCTTGATAAGCGATAATTGAAAATTTGAAGAGGTTCTGGTAAATATTTTTCAGCATATGGGTGCAGTAAGTAGGGTTTAAGTGAAAAAGCTTCATCAGCAACAAAAACATACAGACAGGTCTTACTTGTACCTGGCAAATGTTGTGGTTTAGGAAATAAAAAAGTATTGTGTTCCATGCTTTTTCCAAAATTTGAATGGCTAAATACACCACCATCACTATGCCGACCATAGTCACCGATATCCACATATGTGAAACGATAATGAGCATCACAAACTGTCATCAAGACAATGCTGTGCGTCTTCTTGTAGTTGAAGAAGGTAGAGCCACTTCTATGAGGGCCTGCATAACAATATGTTTTCCATCAATTGCTCCTATGCAATTAGGAAAATTCCACAACCTATAGAAACTTTCACTTACCCTCTTCCAATCTTCTTGACTAGAAAGAGGTCGGAGATAATCAACAGCCAGAGCATTCCAAATTGCCTCACATGTATCATCTATAAATTTACACACTGTTAATTGAATGCCCTAAATGATAGCTGAAGGCTATGGTTTGCATTGAGTCTCCTGTAGCCAGAAATCTCAAAGTAACTGCTAGCCTTTCACCACAGGCGATCGCATAACAGTACCTTTTCGATAAAGCGCTGTGCCTATCAAACTAAGCAGGTGATCAAACCTTGATGGTGTCATTCTGAAGTATTTAAAAAAACTTTCAGTGTCAAACATTCTCATTTCAGCTATTAGAGAGTGATATTCACCCTTCATCAGCCTTTCAGTATTGATTTTTCTAACCCATTTCCTCCGAAGCCTCTTGATTTTCGCCTCCTTAGCAATAATAGCAATACCAGCTTTCGAGAATGTCGAGCGTCCATGCTGTTCACGCCAATTTTTTTTCACGTATCATTTTCGGTGTGTGTGAATTGCAGCCCTTGCGTTCCGTTCCGTTGCGTAAATTTTCTAACTACGCTGCGTAAAGTTACGTACTCCGTGTGCAGCCACCTTAACTATTATAGTTCTATTGCTAAATGCTTATTATAAATAAAGGTGTGTAAGTCAAGAATCATCTTACTCTTTAGTAAAATCAGATGCGTTGAATTTTAAGAATTAGAAATATTTAAAATGTTTGGCTGTAGGAAATGGTACAACAAAGCTACTAATGGTGTGAAAATACTGGCAAGCTTATATATATGTCTGAAGAGCATATTGTTGACATTATTAGGTTTAAGGGCTAGAATGCTGTAATTTTACCACTTAACTTACAGTGTGTATTTTTTACCTGCACTGCTTAAAAATGTTGAACCATTTCTGTTAAAATACAACAGAATTGAATTTTTCCTTTTCTGTACCCTTTTCTTCCTTTAATTGACAGATAAAGACGTTACTCTGGAAATCAAAGATGTCAAAAATGCAAATTCTACACAGTTCTGGATTCCATCTCTAAGTTTGTACATGAGTGACTATTACACTCTGACAGAAGATAGGTGGTTATCAGACAGTATAATACATGCAGGCCAAATGATACATAATGAAGGGGCTAAACTGTGAAGAATCCTGCTTTGCTATGTGATAAGCATACAAGGCTGCATCTATATTTTCATCACAGTTTTCTTTAGCCTCTGAAAATTTGATCAAAGTCCTTTTCAGTGTTTGATTAGTGCGCTCATCCAAACCTAGTTTGAGGGTTATAGGAACTGCTAATCTTGTGCTCAATCCCTGTCAGCTTAAACAAACAGCTGAAAAGGATAATAACCAATAATGGTTAAAATGCATGAAACTATTGAAAATTACCTTGAAAGTTGATTTACAAATTCCCTTCCCTGATCTGATATGATGTCAGGCCAGCCATGACGACAAAACACTGTAAATAAGAAATCAGCAACACCAACTGCTGTCTTATCTTTAAGTGGAGCACCTTCAGGCCACTTTGAGAAGTAATCTGTTACTGTCACAATATACTTATTTTTCCTACACGTTTCAGGTAAGATTGGACATAAAAACGTTCTCTAGAGAGCGTTGGTGGTGTATAGGATCAGGCAATGATGGTGTAAAAAACAAGGAAACAAGGGTCTAATCAGTAATACAACAATCTTATATGTTGCACACATGCAATATACCCTAGAAATGTGCTAAAAATAGGATTATTACATATTACTGATAAGACCTTTGCTTCCTTGCCTTATACACAATCATTGCCTAGGAATCCTATACACCACCAAAATTCACTTAGAGAATTTTCTTTTTGTTAACTTATTAAATATAAATGCCTATTTGACTCCATGCATACTTTGCTTGGAACTGGAATGGGGGGAAGTTCAGCTTTCTTCCTTCCAACTTTTGCATTGACCCGCTAAAATACATCACATTGTCTGCAGTACTGGTCTACATCTCTGTTAAGTCCTTTCCACCAGTATGTTTGTCCGATCTGCAACAACATCAGATACACAATAGTAAATGAACTATACATTTTAAAAGTAATTTAAGGTCATGCCTATTTATGATACTTCTGGTGCATACTGTATATGACAATGTAACACCATACAAACTTTACATGGGCATATGTGTTAAAAGGTGGTGTAATAGACAAAATGACTACCAGACATGCATGTTCGATGCACTAAATGTTTGGTCTTTTTCACACGTACGTCCTTCATTTTTAAAGCATTCTATACTAGTACTCTGTTACATGTCAATGCAATTTTATTCGGGGCAATCAAGTGCATGCTTGTACAAGACCATTTTTTGCACCACTAGTCGATACGCTTAGAGAAATTAAACAAGAGCTAGATCTCCGGAGTGGACTCCTTACATTATTTTGCGACATTCAGTCACTCAGTCACTTACCTTAGCTCGCGTTTTGTCCCTGCCCGTAGTGGCAACCATCAACGCCATCATGGCGGCATGAATAATATTGGTTCTCTCCTTTGCGTTTGCAATCACCCGTTTGAGACATATCTCATTCACTGCATCTGTTGCTCTGTAATACAGCAATCGTTCTTTCAGCACAAACATAGCAGCTTGCTGGCGTATTCTCCGTTTCTCGTTTGCTGTAGCTCCAACAGGATACACACGTGAATCCCGAAGGTCACCACCCTCTTTACAAGAAGTGAGATAGTCAACCAACGCGCTATACCGTTTCTCGTCGATATGCGAAGACATTTTCAAGCCGAACAAACAACACATGTTATGGCGGATAAAGTATCCTAGGGTAGGTTAAAATATACTATCCGACCGGATAAAAAATACTCGCACATTTTATCCCCCCGGATAATATTCGGGAGGATAAAATATGCTGTGACACCGGTTTTCCGCAATTCCAACAAGTGAACTGCCGGTCCTGCTGTCTCGTATTTTGCTCTCCTAATCTCCCGCGTACTAACTCTAATCTCTCCAGGCGCGTTCTGACAGCTTCTTCATCGTCTCCAGCATAGTTTCCTGGCTCTTCTGTACAACTGCCACTAGCTCGTCTCCGGCGTGACCCTTTCTTATCGACATGAGCCACCTCAACTACGCCCGCAGGTAATTGGTAAGACTCCAATTCCAAAGTTAGTCGCAAAGCGTCGTCTATCGTCTTGGGTCAGTGCTGTTGAACTCCGACAGCCGTCTGCGAGTTTTCTAGTTGGGATAGGTAACTGGTAAGGGCTAACCGTTCTCGAGCAGCGTCGTCCAGGTCCGGAAACGCTTGTCCGCCAAAAGCCTCAGGTCCTCTCCAAAATCTGCCCAGCCTTCGTTTCTTCTCTTCCGCCTTGCTTGAAACTCACTTGCGAACAAATGCTGTCTAGACGCTGGCTCAAACCGTTGTTTCAAGGCGTCCTTCGCCTTCGAAAAACTTACGCGTGCGCGCTGTCTGGAAAACGGCTGTATGCCTTCTGCGCCCTCCCAACTAGACGTGTACGAATCCACCGCAGTTTAGCAGCATCATCCCAGTCATTCACAGTAGCCACGCGTTTGAAGTCAGTCGGACCAACAGCCTTCTCCGGAGAATGTTTCGGGTAGTACTAGTGGTCTCGCAGCCATTCGGATCCTGCCGACTACGCCAGTGTTAACTGATTAAAATTAATACTTTGCAGCACAGATAAGAGATATTTCAACAGAACAATACACAACCTTATATAGGACAGAACAAAAAGCAGGCAAAACCAGTTTTACAATCGAGCTGTACTGGCTGAGCTTCTCCGCTGGCGCCGACCATTGTCTTTATTAGCATGACATCAATGGGCTACTGTATTACACTGCATTGAAACGTTTATCACATTTATGAAATAGTTTAAATGTTACAGTACTTTTATATAGAGTCTCGGTGAACTTTATATTGCAGGTAGGGTTTATTCATGAATGCTAAATTATACAAAGGGGAGTCCATCAGTGCATAGAAAATTCATCTTTCTGCATATACTTCTCTCATATTGTCATCAGCAATGCACAAGCAACATTAGAATTACATGCCACAATAGTTTTCACTTTAGGGTGTAAGCTCCTGTATAGGATGGTGTTCAAGCTGCTGTAGAAGACACGGCACAAGTCAGAAAATAGTAATGGTTCAGTCCCTCACAATGCAGCAACCTATGCACATGAATCCACCTCCACAAGCACAGGCCATCCAATTGGGGCAATCAACAGTTACAATGCCATGGTACCCACCAGTGCAGTTCATGCCACAATTTGCAGTATCTACAACAATCTCAAGCCATGCCACAGAATTCATTTATGCAAATCCATCAGATCTTGTCACCACCCCCTCCTACAGTAATGCATCCACCTCAGCTAGTACAGCCACCTCACATGATGCAGTCCTCCCAAAGCATCCAACAATCCCAAGCCAAGCGACAGACTGGAGGCCTTCAATCGGATATTGTTGTAGAGCCAAATCCTACCTATCAGATGTCAATACCAGTTAACAAGTAAATAAAAACCTTCTCTAACGAGAAAGTTGGTGGGCATATAGGATTGACAATGTTGGTGTAAAAAGCACGGAAACAAGTGTGACAGAAATGTTACTGGAAAATTGAAATAGGCCTATATTTAGCCCAGTCACATTTAGGCAGCGCACGCCTGAGAAAATGGGCTAAATATAGGCCTATTTCAATTTTCCAGTAACATTTCTGTCACACTTGTTTCCGTGCTTTTTACACCAACATTGTCAATCCTATATGCCCACCAACTTTCTCGTTAGAGAAGGTTTTTATTTACTTGTTTCATAAGTTTTTTTTTCTCCGTGTCAACGAAGCTTCATAACTGTAATGTGATGAGGAACGATGTGCAATGGACAAAATGTCTATACCTTACGAACGCTTTGTGCATTGCCCCGACCACAAGTTACTATATAACTTTAATAAATACGTATGTAAAATTAATGTTACAATAACAATAAAATTAATAGTGATAAGTGTAGTTGTTTTTGATAAAATAAATAGTTTTGCCGCCTCCTCTTCCTCGGCCTCTTCCTCTTCTTCTTCTCCCCCCCCCGGGGTAAGGCCATGCGGGTGGCGGGGGCAGTAAAAAAGGCGAGGGCAGCATTGGGGGCAGCATTGGGGGGAGCATCAGCGGGGGTAACGCTGCAGGCGGTGGGTCCAGCGCTGCTGCAGGCGGTGGCCGCGCTTCTGCTGGCGGTGGCGGAGGGTCCAGCACTGCTGCAGGCGGTGGCGGGGCTTCTGCTGGCGGTGGCCGTGGGTCCAGCGCTGCTGCAGGCGGTGGCGGCACTTCTGCTGGCGGTGGCCGTGGGTCCAGCGCTGCTGCAGGCGGTGGCGGGGCTTCTGCTGGCGGTGCCCGTGGGTCCAGCGCTGCTGCAGGCGGTGGCGGCACTTCTGCTGGCGGTGGCCGTGGGTCCAGCGCTGCTGCAGGCGGTGGCGGGGCTTCTGCTGGCGGTGCCCGTGGGTCCAGCGCTGCTGCAGGCGGTGGCGGCACTTCTGCTGGCGGTGGCCGTGGGTCCAGCGCTGCTGCAGGCGGTGGCGGGGCTTCTGCTGGCGGTGCCCGATCTTGGACATCCTCGTCAAAGAAGTCTATCCCTATCATTAAGTTGTCTTCAGCCATCTATGTGGCAGACAGATTATTGAAACAACTCGCAAAATATAGTATTTACCTTTGATGAATTTTTTCAAGAGAGAAATGTGCTGTTCTGCGGGTCATTGGTTTATACACATGTACAGCCATGTGTTCTAGCTGTGCTATAATTCTATTGGCCCAATTTCATCCGTCCATTCACTGATTGGTCGCTTATTCATGCATGACATCACATACTGAGTGGGAGGAGTGAAGTGTGTGTGTGTGTAGGTGTGCTAAAATTCTATTGGTCAAATTTCATCCAATCACATGACCTGAGGTGCATGCAGGTGCAGTGGTGTTGAAATTAGCACATCTGATACATTCTGCTGTTAACTAGCTATCACTTATGGAAATTTATTTTTGTAAATGACAGCAGTTACTCAAACGTTTCCAAGATCTGCAATGTGCAAGTCCATTGTGATGTATATACCATGCTATAATTAATGCAGGATAGTGAGGCATAGCTGCCCTAATAACTCGCAATGGACTAGAGCATTCTGGAAGCTCACAATAAATAGGATGCCCAAGCTGATCAATAAACCCAGAATGTGATTTCAAAGTGACATCATAATGAACATGACCACACCCTGAATCAAGAGCATCGAGCCCAGCTCTGAGGTCTTCAATGGACTTTTGGAACAGTGAATTTGTTTTTAACACTATTGCTACTTCTTCACTAGTGAGCTTGCGACACTCATTTGTACATTTCCATTTCAAAGGGCGCATGGTGACCTTATCCCTGTCCTTTATCTCCTCTGCCACTACACACCTACCATTGAGGTCTACTGGAATGGCTCCATGCTGTTTTCTGTGAGTGTACGAATTATCAAAGAAGTAAGGCTCAGCCCCAGCAGTATGAAACCTATGCCCGACTAAAATATCACTCTCTTGCAACTTCTTTGCATTAACCTTACGGATAGTTTTTAGCAGTGACCCTGCCTGTGATCTTCGTACACTTATTGCTTTAGCAAGTAATGCATCTGCACTAATCTTACTTACTGCTGCACGGGCAGATCTTGTAACAACCTTTTGAGCTAGCAATGGATGGCTATTGCAGAAAGCATTGTTTACATCACTCAGAAGCTCACTATCCCTAAGAATTGCTTTTTCAAGACTCACTCCATACTCTGCTAGTGTGCGAGAGTTGGGCTCAAACAGGGAGTAACTATATGGGAGAAGATAGGGTTGCAGTACTTTTATTTTACCACACATTATGCCTTATCATGTATCAAAACATTTTACCAACTGCGCATAACGTGAATTATTTTATTTTCATACAACTCAATTTTCTGTACACACATGTGTAGTGGACCTTTAAAACAATGTGAGAGACACAAATTACCTTTTGTACCCTTTACATGTACATGGGGAACTTTTACTTGTGGGAAGCCTTACTGTACATCTGATAATCGGCTGCATGCAAGGGTTGGATGCGCATGACAGACTTGTTAATTAAATTTCTGAAAATGCAATTACAGTAGTACACACATGTGTATAGTCCTTTATTGCACATCACATTTACAATGTAACAGACACAGATGCATGTACATGTACAAATAACCTTTTGTACAAACATTGACCTTTACCAGGGAACATCCCGTGTAGGAAGCCATACTGTACATCTGATAATATGTCATGCAGGCATACAAGAGTGTTAATGTGTGCATGACAGGAAGCCATGAGCCACGTGCATAGCAGCCCTTAGATTTTAAATGGTACATACAGCATGCTATAACATACCTTTGGGTGGTAGTGGTAGTGGTAGTGGTAGTTCTACGACCCTTCCAATACCGACTCATTCTAGCTGCCTTAATGGTAGCTGAATTACCCCTGTATATCCGCCTTTTAGCAGCACGGTTCTCCTCGACGCTCTCTTGATATCGCTGCCTTTTAACAGCACGGTTCTCCTCGAGGTCCTCTCCATATCGCTGCCTTTTAGCAGCACGGTTCTCCTCGAGGTCCTCTCCATATCGCTGCCTTTTAGCAGCACGGTTCTCCTCGAGGTCCTCTCCATATCGCTGCCTTTTAGCAGCACGCTTAGGTTCAATATTTGCGATGTAGCTCTCGCGTACAGAGGCCTTCTTTTTTTCAGGATCGGCCTTGTAGCTCTCGCGTACAGAGGCCTTCTTTTTTTCAGGATCGGCCTTGTAGCTCTCGCGTACAGAGGCCTTCTTTTTTTCAGGGTCGGCCTTGTAGCGCTCTCGGGCTTTAGCCTTGTTCTCTTCTTGCTTTTGGAGGTATTCCGCTCGTTGCTTCGTTCTCTTCTTTCGATTACGCGAAGGCATTTTTAGAAAAACAACTTCACTAGCCAAAATAAGAAACGACTAAACTGACACCAAAATAAATTTTGTGCCTGTTGGAGTATTTATACTGCCTAAAATTATCCATACTCCTGTATTTAGAACATAGTAATATACCCATACCGTATATAGTACTTTTTCGTTGTAGCTTCTTTATTACCTTAAGGGGCACCGCGCCGGTAAATTCTGAAGCGATTGGTACTATCGCCGTTCTTTAAAACCATTCCTAGCGTGAGTTATACTTGACGAAGAAGAAGAAGACGACGACGACGACCAACAATTTTTTTGGGCATGGGCACGAGAAACAGGTTCTTAGTTGGTCTAGAAGGGCATAGTTTTATGACATGAAACTAGCACCAAAACGTAGATCTTGGTGTTGTCGTTCGATTGCTGCAAAGAGAAAAGCTATCCGTTTCTTCGTTGTCCCTCGCGACGCAACTGAAAATTTTTAATGACATTCATGACTCCTCAATCAATCCTATATTGAACCTGCTGACGCAGGTTCAGATAACAACATGATACAAGAAGAGTACGAATACCTCCCTGTTCTTCCAGATGTTCATGATCACCCAATAATGAATACTGACCGTCCACCTTCATATACATATGACTACATATAATAATCATGTCCCACAACTTTTTGCATTTATGCATTTCAGTTTATTGACAAAGAAATCTATATATCGTAAACAATTTATTTGCAATATGAAGTACATTTAGTTTACAGTGTAAACATTTTACATATAAATCTGTGCAAACATGTGTGTACATGTGTATATGAGTTCTATCAATTTAATATCAGGATCTTCAATCCTTTCTACCTGTGCTCAAACACAACATATGTCTAAATGGACTTCACAATTAGCACACTCTGCTGCTCATACCCACAGCAATACACATAGGTTTTTTCAGGATCCTATATATCAGGTAAAAAGTCATTGCCTAAAGTGTCTTAGTACATATATGTTTATGTTGTATTGAAGCACCTATACAAAATCAAGCCCCAATTAGTATGATCAGGAGTGGCTGTAATTCATGCAGCATCCTCCAGTACATGCTAGAAGGAACTCAACAGGCAAAGTGATCCTTAACACACTGGTGCAACTCCTGGAAGCATTGTCATGTATACCTAACTAGAGCATGTGGCATCAACTTCTTCCATGGTCAGCCTCCCTTTCTGGTTTGGCATCCAACATTCTAATTTCCACCTTCATGTACAAACTGTGAAGCTTTCAGCTGACTATAGCTATGCTTATATAATTTAATGTGTAACGTATTACGTATAGTGCCTTCTCTGCTCATTCTTCAGTGACTGTAACTTTGAGTGGAATATGGGTCCTTCTTCTAGTAAATGTTACAAACGTACTGAAGACGTAGCCATTCCGTTAAGACAGAACTGGTACGTGACCTCAGGGTAGCAAAACCAAAATCTGACAATGGTGTCTGCCCACACCTTTTAGCAATTAATGTGCCTGTTTTCAGTGTCAAATCCTTCTATCAAAAATTCCGATAAAACAAAAGAAAACACAAAAGATGCAACCGTAACCACCTCGAGGCACGTGTGTGTGGCGCATGCGCTCATAACGCATATCGTACCCGCATCCCGAGCAACGGGATTAAAACCGAGTTTGACTACTATTACTGGTCGATGCGTTCGAACGACTACTCCCCGAAGTGAGGTCACCTGCCATTTGTGGTTGAAGTTGTACTGTTGTGCAAACAGTGATTGTACTATTGACAAATCATCTTTGGTGTCGTTTCAATGTGTACACGGTCGTGGAAATAACAAGTTAAGGAAAGCGGCGACCTCTGGATTTTTCTGCAGGGGTAGGGATTATTCATATTGTGCAGTGGAATGGAAGTGAGGTGAGGTAGGGTTTATACTGAAGCCGTATTTAGTGATAAATTATTCCATTAATTAAAACTTTCTGAAGATCTATACCCTGCTCAAGATCGTTGCACCTTTGCCTGTCACATGCGAAAGTTATGTTAGTGTGCTTGTGCAACTTCATAATGAGACACAGCTCAATGAGAAAAGATGATACTAATTTCACTGAATCTATTGCATATAAATTATGATACTCATAAATATCCGAGTATAATCGTTTAACAGGATTTACACATCACTATCCACTAACAGAAAGGGACATTATTATCAGCTGTTACTATATTATCAAAAATAAATACATTTTGGTACATTTGATTTATGTTCTGAAATTGCATGCAAGACATCAACATTAGTTAACACATGTATAATTACAGTTTATAATATAATACGACCACCTTCTCTGTGCATGCACCCATGATCATTTTATCAATTCATGCAGCATATTAACCGTTAACTTGGTAATTACAGTCAAGCAGGTGAATCTTAGAGCATGCAGCATAAAACTGGTGTTTTTATTGATTGATTGATTGATTATTATCTGATACATAATATCCCATGCACAATACGGGTAAGAGACATGCCCACTGATATTCTAGACCTGGCCAAAATTGCCCTAGCATTGGCCAGCACTAAACGGATGTTTGGTCTTGAATAAAGTTACAAGGTAGCTTGAGATTGTGATGTTAATCAATGGATGGCAAGCCTTGATGCCAAACTAGAGAAACACTGCTGTGCCTCTCTGCCCCATGTTCCATGCAATTCTACCATAAGAGGAATACAAGTACACTTGGTATCATTGGTGGTATTCCTCCTCACTTCAGCTGCTTCTAAAGCTGTGGATAATATATTTGTAATAAGGCTAAAGCTATCCTGTGTTTCTTCAATTACCACTTCTTGTACTTAACAAAATTTACATGATGGCATTATTAGCAATAATCCTCAACAGGGACTTCAAACGTTTATGAATTTCGGTAACAATTTTTTTTTAAAGTTGTCGCAAAACACATATATGGGAAAGTTTCCGAGAAAAGGGACCTAGCGTGTATTATAAAAAAGCATAATAAAAATGCCTTACGTTTGAAATGCTATAACTTCCGAAGGGTTAACGCTATCGTCTTCCTATTTTCAGCACTTCATATTACACCATTTCTCTATGGTAAAATACTTTTGGGATCTTGCACTTGCTCCTTGCCAGTATTGCAACGTTCGATACCCCACCGGGTTCAAACCCGCCATAACTTTCTGTAGGAGTAATGAAATCGCTTCAAATTCGGTATGTAGGTAGAGAGGTCCTATACCTATCGATTTGTTCTGTTCGTTAATTTTTATGCCATCAGTTACGGAGATACAGTTGAATAAACTACGTGCACGTTTTCCCGCTTGATTCGCGCCAATGTAATAATCCCCGCCTCACCATACATTGAGCGGAGCGCAATTTGCCCAAATCATTGGCGCGAAACGAGCGCGAAAATGTGCACGTAGTTTGTTCAACTGTATCTCCGTAACGGATTGCATAAAAATAAACGAACAGAAGAAATACATAGATATAGGACCTCTCCACCTACAAACCGAATTTGAAGCGATTTGATTACTCCTACAGAAAGTTATGGCGGGTTTGAACCCCTTGTAGTTCTAAACCTGGCAGAGTGGGGCAATTGAAGTGAGCCCTGGCTCTGGCCTAGTGGGGAATAGAGAATTATTAAACTTGAGGAAGGGGGAAAGTGGAGATAGATGAATGTTGGATTTGAGAATGTTGCACAGAGTGGGTGGGTGAATAAGAGGGGAGATAGGATGGTAATGGATGTGTAGCCATGATCAAGGGCTGGAGAGAGAGTGAGTGAAAGAGAGAGAGAGAGAGAGAGAGAGAGAGAGAGAGAGAGAGAGAGAGAGAGAGAGAGAGAGAGAGAGAGAGAGAGAGAGAGAGAGAGAGAGAGAGAGAGAGAGAGATATGTTCAGCCATGTTTCAACACAGTGAACATTTCATCGTCCACATACCACAACATTTGGGGTGAACATCATTTTCACTTGGTGATTAATAATTCCATTTGCTACAGCCCAGTTTGTATGAGTGTATGTCATCACCACCTTA
Organism: Ephydatia muelleri; assembly: GCA_013339895.1. Lineage (NCBI taxonomy): Eukaryota > Metazoa > Porifera > Demospongiae > Spongillida > Spongillidae > Ephydatia > Ephydatia muelleri. The sequence continues at coordinate 9,283,445 of JABACO010000004.1, read as the reverse complement.
CTGATGTCATATTGACTGCAGTTGGATTATTATGCCAAATCAAAATCCAGTGCGTACACTGCTCAAATGCATGTTATATCTCATCCATTGATAGATCCCCATAACTCGCTTATATAAACATCAGGGGCATGAAATGCATCTATTTTATGCCCATCAAGCAACAATAAATAAATAAATGATGACAATGTTTTGAAACACTCAGCTAGTATGCACTGTCACACAGTAGGGCACACAAAATTGGTACCCATTCACAATAGAAGGAAGGTTAGTGTATGGATCTCTTGGCGTTCTAGGATAACCATTCTGATCCCTGTAAAACGCAAAGTAGTATGAGGAAAAACCCTGTAAGACAGAAACGATAAATGTCATAAAGGAATATAGAGCATTATTGCACCACAACATATATAAGATGAGTGTAATGGTTAACATACCAGTGAATGTATAATTTCATGTTTGGCCACTGCTATCATGGACTCAATTGTTGCTTGAAGCATTTCTCCAGGACAAAAGTTGATCATCCCTGCTATTGGCCTACGAGAAAAAAGTCACTGAAACAGACATTGCCAAGGGAGTGTACTGTCTAATACATGCATGCGTTTTTCTCTGTTGAGACAGTCTCAGCAACACACTTTGACCAACTCATAAACCATCTTATCGTAACCACTATGAGTAGGAATCCAATCTCCTTACTCCATGCTGTTGCTTTTTTTTTTATATCTTGATTTCCGTGTTGAATTAAAGCAATTAAAACCTTTGGCTTGTTATGTACAATGACATATGTATATTATTTGCACAAGCAGGCCCCACCTCCCATCTCTATCCATTTAACCTAAATTATCACACACAGTATATTCGTAAGAAAAATCCTCATTTTATCATATGCATTCTGTTACAAATGCTCACTGCATAAATTTTTAAATGTCAGTACGAACCTGTCAAGTGATGATTCATTTTGGCAGGCACTTGCATAGGCCAAACTGGTAGCACAATCCTTTGTGTTCATTGCAGTTACGTACAAAATGTAGTCTGTGTTGGGTACTCCTGGACTCTTGGGGTCAGTGGTACTGATGTCACACTGTCCTCCTTTGCACACTCTGCAAGGCTAAGGTTTTGCTATATTAATGACATCTCAGAGTATTATATGAGTTTTGCTGTACATGTATGCCATATGCAGAACCTCAGACAATGTCTCTGTGCATACGTAATCATAACCAGCATGAACAACTTGCATGTATGTCTGCACACAAATAAAATTGTAAATACTGTATGTGCATGTATAGGTTATAATGTGCAAAACACACACACACACACACAGTTAACAATAAAAACTTACCTTTAATATACTCGTCGCATATCTTTTAGACTATTTAGCATTTTGTATTGAAGTTTTTTAATACTGATTGCACGTGGTAACTACATGTGGTTGTCAAAATTATGACTGTGAGAAGTCCGTAAGTACAGGTACATGTAGTGATGGCCTTGTTCATGTGGCCCGCATGTACATTTCTGACACATTTCTCTTACCTGCAGGTGGTCAACTGGAACAACGGTTTCTACACACAATGTCTGCGGAGCGCAGGAGTAGTCACAGTAGCGTATACCTTTAACATACTTCGATGTTGACGAACACGACCTTTCAATGGTCAATGGGAAAGGAATAGAGTGGAGGGTTTTATGTGGGGATGAAGGGATGATGGGTCGGATAGGAGGACAGGAATTTAAGAGTGAAAAGAGATCGCTAAATGCTAATGACGCGATTGATCAAAGCCATAAAGGCCTTTCGGAGCATGAAGTATTGCTTGGGGTGTAAATTGTTTGGCCCACCTGTCCAGAAGTAATGGAACTCCAATTGGCTTCACTTTTATTAACTGGTTGAAGTAGGCAACAGCAGCTTTCGTGACAGTCTATTTGTAGAAATGTATGTCAGATTTTATCACTTGCTGTAAAGAATCGAACATGCAGCAGATCCTCATTAATGTTGCACATATTCATACATCATTCCCGTTCTAAACCTTCACATTAAAGCAGCATTGAACGCCTAGCTATGTCATGTGACGTAGTATGCTCGTGTGTATAAATGACACACAGTCGCTCACGATTACTCGATCGCTAGCTCAGTAAATGCATACACGTACACTGTACATGTGTACAGTACTTGTACATGCAGCTGGTTGTATGCGTACTGCTTGGACTAATTCATACGCGTGCGCTCAACTAACCTGCACCAAATCCTTTACGTTGCTTTGCACTCTGCATAATATATACAAAACATACACACGATAAGTCATTCAAAGTTAAATTAATCAAGGCATCTAACTAACTTGTCGTAGTACACACTGATCCGAATGGGCTGATCGGTTGCTCTCATAGATACCTGGTCATGAGATTCGAGGTGCACCCCGTGAATGACCTGAAAATGAAACGGTTTCAATTTTGCTCTTATGTTAGCAACGCGGGCTAACGGCATCTTTAATGTCAGGATGGTGTTGCGGCCGAGACCTCGCTGCATGGTGCGGCCGAATCCTCGCTGCAGAGCTCAGGTCACAATGGCGCCTAAGTAAAGAATAAAAATAATCCTGATAGCGACCATTCTTCGGTGGCCCGCTGTATCGCAATATTGGTGCAAGCAGTTCGAATGAATTGTTTATATAGCGAGGAAATTTCGTGTCCGCCTGATCACCCTAGTGTGGGATGGAAATTCGAGGTGTTAACACTTTCGCGGGAGAAGCCTCCTATTGCGTGTAGTGCTGTTTGCGGCTAGAAAGTAGGTCTTTATTTTGGGTGTACGTTAGATAGATAATAGACACTGTCTCTTTAATGGAGGCTCACTTGTGTCTTTACATGTCAAGCAGAAAATATTTCCGACATCCAGAACACAATCTGCATGCTTCCATTGTGCGATAGGATATTCTATATTACGCACATTTTATATTCGTACGACATGTGACGTGCTTGGAATACGTGAAACATTGAGCAGACCAGGAAGTGAGTTCAACGGTAAGGAACGCATAATAAGTACATGTACCAGCGAAGGTCAACTACAGATAAGCATCGTATTTTATGATCCATTTTTTTCTAGTTCTTCCACCAACATTACAGAATGAATTACCACCGAAACCAGTTACATTTGCACTGCCGGAGTTTGTGGCAATCGACGTTTATCAGTGCTGTGACTAGCACAGCGAAACCGCTATCCGGAGACGGGTTGCAACGGTGCCCCGTCACTTTCGATCAAGACGGACTTCCACGTAAATTTCACGGAAACGTTTAGTGACGGTATCCGTGTATTTATGAACGGTAATCGACGAACGCTACCGCACGGTACCGCGTACCTCCACTATTATTGACGCATGGTCACGTGATACAAGTAACTCCTTCCGAATTCAAAAAATGAGCGGCAAGTGACGTTACTGTCACCACTGCGGGGAATACGTGTGTAGATCTACATTTTTTGAACACCAAATTGCTAGTAGAGTCGTCATCCAAAGCTGATAGTTCTCTTCAAGCTAAACAACAGCTTCCTGCGGAAGGTATGTATCGTATATCATACACGTGCACCTGTTATGTATGCATATGCGCAGCTGCATATGCGTATACTCGATTCGCGAGATATAGCTAGTGCTGAGCGGTAGCTATTAGCAGCTAATTGTATCCTTTTTTATTTTACAGATGTACCGGTACTATGGCAGATGAGAGCATATAGAATACCTCTCCGGCTCTGAGTCAGATTCGTCATCAAGTAAAGAATCTTTACAGCAAGGACTCCATAACTATTAATGGCACCAGTTGCCTGTGTGTGTATGTGATGTGTGCCTCTGTGTGAGATGTGTGCCACTGTGTATGTGTGCCTGTGTGTTGATGTGTGCCTCTGTGTCAATGTGTGCCTCTGTGTAATATGTAGCCTTAGTGATGAGTGCCTCTGTGTGATATGCGCCTCTGTTTATGATACATGTGTCCCTGTGTGTAATGTGTGCCAATATGTGTAGCCTGTGTGTGATGTACACATGCCTCTGTGTGATGTGTTCCTGTGTGTGATTTGTGATGTACACGTGCCTCTGTGTGATGTGTCCCTCTGTGTTATGTGTGCCTAGGCTCTGTGCGTGATGTATGCCTCTGAGTAATGTGCACTTGCCTCTGTGTGATGTATTGCTGTGTGTGATGAGTGCCCGTGTGTGATGTTTGCCTCTCTGTAATGTGTAGCCTTAGTGATGAGTGCCTGTGTGATGTGTTCCTCTGTTTATGATGTGTCCTTGTGTGTGATGTGTGCCATAGTGTAACTTGTGTGTGATGTGTGCTTGTGTGTGATGTGTAACCTTAGTGTGTGTGTGATGTGTGGCTGTGTGTGATGTGTGCCTCTGTGTGTGATGTGTGCCTCTGTGTGTGATGTGTGCCTCTGTGTGTGATGTGTGCCTGTGTGTTTGATGTGTGCCTGTGTGTGATGTGTGCCTATGTGATGTGTGTGTGAGATGTGTGATGTGTGCCTGTGTGATGTGTGCCTATGTGCGATATGTGCCTGTGTGGGATGTGGCTGTGTGTGATGTATGCCTGCGTGTGATGTGTGCCTGTGTGTGATTTACACATGCCTCTGTGTGATGTGTGCCTCTGTGTGATGTGTGCCTATGTGTGATGTGTGCCTGTGTGTAATGTGTGCCAATATGTGTAACCTGTGTGTGATGTGTGCCTGTGTGTGATATGTGCCTATGTGTCATGTGTGCCTGTAGCCTTAGTGATGTGTGCCTAAATGTGATGTGTGTCTGTGTGTGATGTGTGGCTGTGTGCTATGTGTGTCTGTGTGCATACCTCTTGTGATGTGTGCCTGTCTGTAATGTGTGCCAATATGTGTAACTTGTGTGTGATATGTGCCTGTGTGATGTGTGCATGTATGTGATGTATGCATGTGTGTGATGTGTGCATGTGTGTGATATGTAGCCTTAGTGATGAGTGTCTATGTGTGATGTGTGTCTGTGTGTGACATGTGCCTGTGTGATGTGTCTGTGTGATGTGTGCCTGTGTGATGTGTGCCTCTGTGTGTGCCTATGTGTGATGTGTGCCTGTGTGATGTGTGCCTGTGTGATTTGTGCCTGTGTGTCATTTGTGCCTGTGTGTCATTTGTGCCTTGCGTGATGTATGCCTGTGTGTGATGTGTGCCTGTTTGTGTGATGGTGCTTCTGTGTTATGTGTGCCTGTGTGATGTGTGCCTCTGTGTGTGATGTGTGCCTGTGTGTGATGTGTGTCTGTTGATGTGTGCCTGTGTGATGTGTGCCTGTATGATGCGTGCCTGTGTGATGTGTGCCTGTGTGTGATATGTGCCTGTGTGTATTTGTAGCCTTAGTGATGAGTGCCTCTGTGATGTGTGCCTCTGTGTGATGTGTGCCTGTGTGATGTGTACCTGTGTGATGGTGCCTTTGAGTTATGTATCCTGTGTGATGTGTGCCTCTGTGTGATGTGTGCCTCTGTGTGATGTGTGCCTATGTGTGATGTGTGCCTATGTGTGATGTATGCCTTGTGTGATGTGTGCCTGTGTGTGATGTGTGCCTGTTTGTGTGACGTGTGTGTGGCTGTGTGCAACATTATAGAAGTACTGCGTTCATTCTTTACATGTGTAGGGATAAAGGATTATGTCACTCAAACTAAAACTGATTCCATGTACATGTTGTATGTTCTGCATTCTTGTATTGGACCTTAATGAATTAATTTCAAGGCTGATAAAAGATTTAAATCGCACATACATGTACTGGACTGTTACCTCATTGCCATGGCAACAAATCGCATACCAATAACAAGCGGTATAAGCTCGCTAATTGCAATTGATTGACAGTTGTTGGTTAATAACTGTCCCTTGACCAATTCACGTGACTATTAATAATAGGTTTTGGCGGGGAAACAGTGGTGTACCGATGGATGTTATCGCAACCTATTTTGGCGCCAAAGTACAACGTGCATCAGCGCAGCAAAGAGCACGATATGGTAAGCGTTTCGCTATCGGCCTTTGTCCTCCTCTATAGCAACTTTCAGGTTCAAAGATTGGCGTGGAACTTATGGATCCGAATATACTTGTTGATTCGCTACATACTGATGATAAGACATGAGTGCTGCGTAAGTGCCATTTTGGGGGTTTCGAAGATATCACAACCACTTTTCTTCCATCTACAGGAATAGGTTGTAACGCGAACACATATTAGTAGGTGTAACGTATTATTGGTGCGTTATTTAATTGTATTTCCTCTACCCAGCGACCTTTATTTTTTTTGGCTTTGGAACGCAATGAGGTATGTACAAGGGTCACTTTTTTCCTCATCTGTGACTTTTTACACAAGATGAACGTTTGATGACGTGAGTGGCTCCACCGTATGTGCCAGTGTCATCGCGCGCAGATTGTCAATACCGGCGCAAATGTGTAAGCAAGTACTTCTGTGGTTCATGCATTCATGATTGATGCTATACATAATAATCTTTCAACAGAACGGAATCCGGCTTTTTGCCTAATGTGGAGACCAAGCAAAACTGACACTTGCTCTTCCTTTTAATATGCATTTGTATTTGTATATGGTTTTTTGAAGAACTAACCCTGAGAAAAGTGAATGGGATGGTGCACGTATACGATAAAGCTGCATGGATAGAAAGTAGAAGCGGTACCGCTGTAGTACCGGTAGCCAGAAATCCAACCTTACGTACTGACGGTACGATGCGGTAAAAAGCGAACCGCCTTTAACCGTGGATTTCCCGGACTGACGGATTATAACGTTTGAAGACGTGACAGAGCGACGGAGGGGAAGGACGTTGCCGTCCACTCTCCGTCCACAGACGGACCGTTGGTATTGATATCAACGGTATCCGCCTACATCTGAGTGACGGGTAAGGTCGAATAGCCAAATAAAGATCTAAATAGCCGTAACACCCGACCGTAGGTCATTCATACAGGCAGTGCGCACCAATTAGCGTTCTTGCTACGTGTTGTGGACGAGATCAAGATTCGCCTTACGGTAGTACAAAACCTCAGTGGAGAATGTCTTCGATGCAAATGGTTGGTGAGCTAAAGGCACGAACGACTGGGTGCCTATTGGCATACAGTGTACGTACCGGCAGTGGCGGATCCAGGATTTCAGAAAAGGGAGGGGGGGGGGGGGGGGGGGGGGGTGTGTAAAATAATAATGATCAAAGGCAGGGGGAGGGTGCGGGAGGGGGTACCCCTTCCGCCCAGCTAGGGGGTCTGGGGGAGCGCTGTAAGGTCCCCCAGCAGGGTCCGAGGCGGAGCCCCAGCCGCCAACGCTTTTTAATTATATCATGGTGAAAACATTACGCAAAATTGCATGTGTGCAAAAACGGAAATTGCATGAAAATATCATTTAGCAATTTACGAATTGCTGGAATTATGTACTACAACAGTTTTCTGGCGTTCTTCCGTCATAACTGATTATGATCTTGCACATGTTTCATTAATTAAGTAAAAGAACAAACCCACTACGCAAATTCACATGCCATATTAATCTTCTCAAAACACCTACCGTTTGTGTGTTTGCGGTTTTTTGTGTTTTTTTGTGTGTGTGTTAGTGTTTTTGTGTTTGTATGTGTGTGTTTGTGTTTGTGAGTGTTTTTGTGTGTGCTTGTGTGTTAAAGGATGTGATGTAATGTAAGGATGTGATTTTATGGTTAATCAGAAATTATTTAGATATCCAGTGACAATATAACAAACACACGCACACAAACACACACATACAAACACACACACACAAACACACACAAATTCAGCCATCCACTGTATTTCAATTTCACTTAACATAATGATCAAGCTGTTTATCAGATTTTTTCAGTCTAGCAGTAGTTACAATGTCAATTGTATCGTGATCCTAACTGCAGCCCATCAATTGAGAGCAGTAATCCTGCCTTTCGCACTACCCCCAGTGTCGCACTGTGGACCATAGTGGCGGGAATAGCCTGCATCTCATCAGTGATTGCCTGTCTTAGTTGGTCTAATGTTGTCACCGCATTTACATACACTTTGTTTTTCAGGTAACCCCAAAGCCAGAAGTCCAATGGAGATAGATCAGGACTTCGTGCTGGCCATTGTATGGGTCCCCCTCTGCCCATCCATCTGTCCTCCAGCCCAACCAGGCTCTAACATGGGTTTCATAATGAGCTGAGGCTCCATCATGCTGGTAAACAACAAATTCTTCCTCTCCCCCCATGATAGCTTGCGGGGCTGGCCACACCCTCTGCTGTTGTAGCTGAAGGTATACTTGCCCTGTGACACTTCCATTGATGAAGAAGGGGCCAATGATATGGTCTTTGATCAGCCCAGCCGGCCAGACTGTCACACCAGCCTTCTGATTGCTGCATTCCATCAAAGCATGTGGGTTCTGGACTGACATTATGCCTCTTAACATGTCCATCCAAGTGGAAGATTGCTTCATCCGTCCACAAGATGTAGTCAGGGTAGGTGAAGTCCCTCTCAGCTGCTTAAAGGTAATCTTCTGCCCACTTGACTCTCTTGTCAATGTCACCTGGCAATAGAGCGTGTACTAGAGGCCGTCTATAGACCTTCATCTTCAGGGTCTTCCTGAGCATGTTCTGTACACTTGATCGTCTCAATCCTGAGCTAGATGGAGTCTTCTTATGGTCAAAGTTCTATTCTACCGCATTTTCTGAGCAATGATGCCAACGTTCCTTGGCACCTGAACAGTTTTCTTTCTTCCACTGACAGTTTGTTTTCAGCCTATCCTGCACTGTGCCATGCCCCACAAATTTGGGCACCACCCTCAGAACTGTGCTACTGCATAGTGTCCTGTAATTAGGGTACTACCTCCGGAACAAGCTTACAGTGAGATAGGCAAGAAAAGTACAGCCTCACAATGGCAACTCTTTGTTCAATTGACATCCTTGGCACTCATGGCATTTTCAAGCATAGTGGAAATGTATACCTCTTAATCATACTTTTTACATTCTGATTGGATAACAATCCCTGCATTTGTATTGGACAACTATCCCTGCTTTCCTATTGGTTAACTACTATCCATGCATTTGCATTGGTTGGGAGACAAAAATCCATTCTAAAAGTGATCTTTAATCGCAATCAACATACCAACCCTTCCTTCTGCATGTACTCTTCTCCAAGGACAAATATGCTCATCGATTATTTGACTCAAGACATACTCACAAACAGTACAACAATGCCTTAATTATGGTTCAGACAGTCTACTGAGAATGTCTAGTCACCCTTAGTGAATGCTAACAATCCAGCTGGCTTTCTCAAACAACCCATCTTACACAGCAGTAAGGCAATACCTCCTTAGCCCCAATCTTCATAGGTATGTAATATCAAATGCTTTTTACACTTTCCTGCCAGGACCTACATGTACACTTTACACGTGCTCTTTGAGGTGTTTGATCAAATGGCATTGCTTTATAACTTATCACCAATCGCATCTCACACAAGAAAGGTGTAACCTTCCCATTTATGCAGCTGTAGTCAATTTTATAATCTTCCTGTGAAAGATGTACTGCCTGTTTTACTCACTATAGGTTTCAAAAAGACTAATACACACATTCCAGTCATCTGTATACAAATGCTAACCATCTAGTGAAATCTATATCCCACACCAATCTCATCACAAAGGAAGTGCCAAAAAAAACCCAACAGGAATCCTATTTCTACACGCTTTCAGGGAGATCCTGAACACACACGTACAGCCTCGTGGGTCTGGTAAGAGTGTACGTTTAAGTCAGAAATGGGATAATCAATTACATTCAAACTATGGCAAAGTATTACATTTAGGTTGTTGGAATGTGATGTGTGTGTTGGTTCGAAAGCCTTGAGTATTTGGATTATCCATTGTTTGTGTGTTTGTGTGTGTTTGTGTGTGATTTTGTTTGTGTGTGCATGTGTGTGTTTGCATTTGTGTGTGTTGTGTGTGATATGTGAGTGCATGAGTGTTTGTGTGTGTTTTTGTTTGTGTGTGTGTTTGTATGTGTATGTGTTTGTGTGTGTAGGTGTTTGTGTGTGCATTTGTGTGATGTGTGGGTGCATGTGTGTTTGTGTGTGTGTGTGTGTAAGGATGTGATATTAATCAGAGATATCCAGGTGGGGTGTGACAATACATGTATGGTAGGTGTTTTGAGAAGATTAAGAGGCATGTGAATTTGCGTAGCTGCATGCATGCATGCATGTATCAAGTGGGTTTGTTCTTTTAAGGCACTGCATCAGACACTAGTAAGAGTGTACATTTAAGTCAGAAATGGGATTACGATCAATTGCATTCAAACCATGGCAAAGTATTACGTATTTAGGTTATTGGCATGTGATGTGTGTGTTGGACCAATATTCTGTGTTGACTGTCACAATAAATTGACTACAAAGTAACCCTGCGAGCAATGATATATATGTGTGTCATACATCGTTGTTTGTTTTTAGGCGGAAAGCTCTGAAAGTCTGAAATCTAGGCAAAAGCTGCTGATTGAAGTGAAACAATATGGTATTTGTGAGTCTCTAATTTATAAGCAATTAAAGAAATAATCTGAACAAATAAGGTTATCATTTTGCCCTCACTGTTGCATGCGTGCACGCAACTGATTCATCACTGCAAGCATGCATGCCGTTATATGCATAAACGTACGCGTAGCACGACTCCGTTGACACATGCAAGCATCAATTCAATGTCGTCTACTCGAGTCTTGCAGCACAAGCGGTGATTTACGCGGTATAGTGATATATAATACACACTTCTTGAATAAGGCAAACACACACCACACTCTTTCGCTATACAACATACCAATATATATAACCACGCACACGTAGAGAGTATTTGATCTGTGCACCCGGAGCGTGCTTACTTAAAATGAAGCAATAAGGACTGAAGCGGATAAATATTGAGCACGAGCAGTTGGCCTCTTATGACAAAGGCTTTCCTTCAACGATCAGGGATCTCGTCTCGCTGTTGACAGTACTCTCGTTCACCTCTTGCAGAACCTTGTTTCCGCCACTATTGTAACGGCGGCTCCCCATGTCTTTCAACTTGGCCACGATGCCTCTGCGGGTACTGGGATGCAGCAGAAACGAAATAGGTATAGCCAGATTGGCCGTTTGCATCAGACACAGCGTCGCCATTTCCCCCACGTAACGCGAGTGGTCGATACGGGTGGACTCGACTTTAACGACAACGTTGTTGGCAGTTCCAACCAGGAGAGCCAGGGCGGACGCCAGCGGATAGCAGACCAATGGGGACACCTCTTTCAGAGCCAGCCAGTTGGACTGTCGTAGGGACGTCTTTGTATGGCAACAGGACCGCTTCCAGAACACGATGGCTACAGAAGATATCAGGATGATGCTCAGAGTATGGGGGGCAATGTCCAGAAGAACCGAAGCCCCGATGCGAAAGTAAGAACCCATCTCCGTTTGAGTGGGTTGAGACAGTCGTATTTAATCCAGCACCACACTCCGATCAGCCCGTACTGGCTACCGATGAACGGTACCCATGACGTAAGAGCGGGCAGGAATACGACGCAAAGGACCCCAGTTACTTCATGGACGGGTTTGTGCATTTTAACCTGGCAGATGGCGAGCATAAACAGAAATAAGCAGATGCTGAGGACGGTGAGCGACTTTGACAGACCCATGTGTTGACCGAGGAAACCGATGGCCGTACAGCTGTGGTCCCATCCGCTTCTTACCATCACGACATCCCCGCCAGCCCGTGCGGTGTCAACAGGAAGCGTCTCGAGACCAATCATCGCGGAATGAATGAGGCCCAACACGGCGAGGTAGAGTGTGAGGCGATGGACATGTTGCCTGTAGGCCTTGGTCCACACCACGAGAACAACGGTGACTAGGTTGGCCGAGGAACCCAGCGCGGCAAAAAAGGAATTGATTACGATGAAAACCCTGCCTTCTTCGACAGTGAGGCAAGTGTTCGTTGCATTGGCCATTTCCAAGCGTGGGGTGCAAAGTTTTGTTTATTTTGCAAGTGTACACACTGTTTTCGGGTAATTAGATACAAATTCCACTTTGACGTCATTTCATTGGAGGTTGTAGGTAATACAGGAAATGGATAACTGGTCCGTTACACTGTAGATCAAGCATGCCGCTGATATGTGACACATGCGCGATTGTCATCGCAGTTATAGGTGCATGGTCAACTCCGAAAACTGATTCATGCAGAATCAACTTCAACCATTTATGTGACAATCTGTAAGATTGGTCTTGTGTCAATGATAGCACCAAGTTATAATCTGTACATTGCTTTAATTCCCATGTTTACTGTACTATTTTCTCGAGGAGCAAGTGCGTTTGTTTTTTTGTTTAACCGTTGAACGTCTGAACTATTCAAACGTAATGCACTTTTGTAAGCATGTAATTTACACTCATGAAGGTCGAACATTTGAATCTCCTATTAACAGTTCGAACACCAAGTGGGGACTCTAATGATGCTGGCTTACCACACTTGTGAAGGGTACATTCACTCTGAACTTGTATTTTTAATTATTTTTCTTTGAGGCAAGTAACGGCATGCATACATGTACCTACAACTTTGTTTCCCTCTCCCTCTTCCCTCCTCGCACACTCTTATCGCATGCCCCAGCGTATATATATGTTTGCCAGTGTGCCCTGATGTATGCCTATTGCCAGGCTTGGCCTAATACATAATACCATGCCTTCCCATATCCGAGCGCCCTTCTCCAAAAGCCTTGACAATGTGCGGGTGCGTGCGTGTATGTATGTGCGTGCGTGTGTATGTGCGGGTCAATTGAAAGTTGGGTAGTATGTATGTACAAACTTTCTTATAGGCATACATGATTAAACACAAGCATATCGGTACACACATAGAGTACGATACGTACTACAATAACTGACCTTCTCGACTTGAGGTGTTAGTTATAAATACCTTGCAAATATATTATAAATTGAGCTGTTATTGTTATTGTTATTTGCGTCAAATGACCTTAACCTTAACGTGATGCTCATCAATTTTTCCAAATGGGGCCGGGGAACGAGGGAGGGTGTTACAAGAGTAGCGCCATATATGGCATTGCCACCATTTTAAATAGTAATCATTGAATCATGAGCACCAATGACCATTATAATATAAATCCTCCAGGAAACGACAGGTGTAATGTAAAAAATGTTCCACCACAGTAAAACACACTGGTGTATAGTGGACCAGAATCTGTTGCCGCAGGTGAAAAATCCAACACGAATCAAGATTTATAGCTAGTGGAATAGTGTATTTAGGTCAACGGAAAGCACTATTTTGCCTCCAAGATCCAAAACATTCAATATAAAGGGGGTATTTTCATTTTAGAATCTAAGACAGAGGATACTGAGCAACAAGATTCCATTGCCGCAAGTGAAGTACCATCTTAGAATAGTGAGTAATTATCAAGTATAGATTTTTGCTGTACTTCATTAATAGCCCATTATCTTGAATATTTTATAAAAACGGATCACGGACAATTCACAAATCATATTTTGTCTATCTAAATATGCACAACAGAATCATGTAATGGTATCTCAGAAACAAAAAATGTAACTTCTACAACTTTGATGACCGCTCATTTCTCCGTATGGGGAACGAATAACTGATGATGGGATAGTATAGGGAGTCCCATATAGGGATGACACGTTGGGCAAAATATTGTGAGCGAAATGCATGATGGGGTCAACATTGATAGAATGCAGGACGCAAGAATGACCTCTGATGAAATAAGGCCTGCCGGTTAGTTGGAAAACTGTCAAAAGGAAGATCAACCAGATCATGATATATTTTGTAACACATGACAATGTCATTAAAACTTTCCTATACTCTAAGGAATGTAGACCATGCAGGTCATGAAAGAAAAGTTCGGCGGTTACCAGTAGATGTAATGTATGGCTTACCCCCTAGGCCTTAGTTGATTTGTGTCTATGTGCATGGTGAAAGCATACACAAAGTTACAGCATCAATGACAGAAGGAGCTGTACAAATCCCTTCAAAGTAGGGGAATAGGGGATATGGTGTGGCTGCACTATCTGGCCGTTCTCGTAGCTCCCCAAAATATTTGCTTCTGGCAGAGGCCTTATAATGGTGCACAAAGTGGTTTAGTAGTAATGTCTTCTTGCGGGATTGCCCTCATAAACATCAATTGATTTATCGTGACTAATGTGAGTTACCTTCCAACCTTGAAGAGATGCAGTATGAACCAGATGACCTGACCCAACCCATGCATGATGACTCAGCCTGTCCCGTCCTACCTATTTTACCTTGCATTGGGTACTATATGAAACTGATGCTTCTCAAGATCTTGGGGTGGCACCGCATAACTTAACAATGGGGCCAGGAGAAAAGCGGTCCCCTACTGAAGCACGGGGGGGGGGGGGGGGGGGGGGGGGGGTCTCCCTTTAAACCCAAACCTCATACAAGACCTCAAGGTGTGTGACATAATATTTAGGACACAGGCATACATGGGGGGGGGGGGGGGGGGGGGGGGCTTTACAACTGGCATGATATGTTATTATTTATCTTTTCATTTTTCATTCAGTTCAGTGATTACATCATATGCAACTATTATGCACTTTTGACATATGCAGTAATCAGCGGTCACCTAGAAAGTGATAGTATTTAAAAAGACATCCTATAGCATGCGTTTCATTGCTAGTACATAGGGGTAGTGTGGTTTGAATTTGTGTTGAATTTATAAGTACTAATGGTTCGGATGTATTCAAAACAAAGTTAGACTTACACCTATTTAAATGTATGAAAAATGGTTACTCTTGAATTTTATTAACTAACCGCAAGTTATAAAACATTTGCCACCTCATTTTTACGTGTAGAAAGGTTGTAAGGTGCAAACTGTGCAAAAAAATATGTACCATTACATTGAAGATTTCGGTTCGGGAAAGCAAAACATAGCTTCCCATTAACATTTTATAACTATCCGGTTGTTTAACGGGACAATATAGTTTACCCGGTTGTTCAACGGGACTTACCCGGTTGTTGAATGGGTTATCCAGTTGTCTAACGGCACTTACCCGACTGTTCAACAGGACTAACCCGATTGTTCAATGGGTTATCCGTATAAACAGTAAATAGTTTAGTACCCGCTTGTTGAACGCGACTTACACGACTGTTCAACAGGACTTATACCCGGTTAAGTTGACTGAATATTTGTGTATAAATTGCATAGTGAGGCGACCATATGGAAACAAAAACTACACCCCCTCACCTCCCTGTCCATGAGGTACAATTCATGAGTGTCAATGCATCACTGAAACAAATACAACACTAAGAATGCTATATGAGGGACTAGGTATATATGGCTGCGGATCAGTCAGTTCGGTGTTGCATCCCCCGCTTTTTTATTTGCAAGATCTATAGAACGTTTTTGAAGCTGATTCGATTCGATTATTTTTTAATGTCTAATTTATAATAACGTATTACCTTGCGTGATCGCTCTGCATGCAATATACATACTCGCAGATCTTAACCTGGAGCCATCAATCCATTCAACCATGCGTATTTGATCATAAATCAACTGAACATTTATTCCAGTGAAGGACTCTATACTAACTGCACGAAAGATTATAGTGGTAGTAAACAGATGCCAATACCTGACCTTTGTTATTGTCATAACCAGTAGTTGCAAGGAAACAATGCCTGCATCCTATCTGCTGCACTCTGCATTGTATCCATATACCATATGCATGCAACCATTTGCATGCATGCATATAAAGAATGCTTGCACCAATTTAGGTGCACACGCACAGATAGTAAAAGTATGCTAGCTAGGTATAACACATCCATGCATCAGTGCAATTGGTAGACCTGCATGGACAGCAAGTTATAGTTTTATTCTCTTCATCATGCATTTACCATGCATGCAATTGAGAGCTGGTTTGACTATATATGGGTAAACTGCACTTCAAAGCATTCATTACCGCAGCGGTGCAGTCATGTTATCTTGCACCGTATTGTCTTGCATAATGCACAATTAACTTAACTTAATTAATCGCGGACTATGACAGCATAATTGGTTCATGCACCATCAATCGCAATGCATGCATGCACGGATAATGCTCGTAACTAGTGAAATGAACAAGAAAAGCGTGGAAATTGTAACAGAGCGTTGTCCGAGGTCACCAGGCAATAGAATCTATATACAAATCACCAACCTTTTTCATAGAACTTAAGTATAAGCGTTGAAACTTGAAACATACAACCACTTGAAAGTAATGCCGCGAGTGCTACTGACAAAAGAATTACATGAGGCATATCATACTGGGTTCGAGCAAGGATTGTAGTAGTTAATAATCCTTGGTTAGAGCTACTAGCTGGTTCAAGTAGACAACGATAAATTAAAAGAACAGATCCCATTGCACACTGCCATGAGGCATAACAGTGTGCACACATGATTTGATTGATTTCTGAATGTCCGATGATCATCGCTTACAGTATGACATCACGTGAGGTCATATGATCATCGTTACGTACATTTGGGTCTGGGTACGAGACTACTATCGGCATGCGTTTCATGATTTATTTATCAACCATTAACTGACTTTTCAATCCATGCACATATGCGTGGGCGTACCGCAGGCTTTGGCACGCTGCATTATCAATGTATCAATGTAGACTTACGTTATTTTATTATTTTACTATACCAGATTTAAATGAATGTTACATGTGCACGTGAGCCAAAGTTTCGTCGTAGACGTCATGAATTATTAAAAAGTTATTATGATTATTGAATATCTTGCGTCATCTGAATAAATTTTACAAATTATGCGTGGTTGAAATTAATTTAAATGTCTTGATTTTAGTAAAAGGGTACTTAATGTTTTTTTCATGAAAAATATATATTATAATAAAATCGATTTTTAGAGTATATTAAAAATGTTTGAAATTCAATGTGGAAAAAAACAACAGGATGACCACGTATGAATGGGCTATTTCTGGGCATGTTTCAACCCTTCCAATTTGAGTATTACTGAATCGAAATCGCATTACGCATGGGTTATATACTGTACTTATATGACACACAACGGCATTAATCTGTGTAATTCTCTGCGGGGTATGGGTGTACAAATTACTTACATGTATATACGAGAGGACATGCATTTACTGCATCAAAACTGTGTCTTACAACAGAGAGCGATATATGATCGCTCTTCTAGCGTGGAAAATGTCTGATTCTGAGCGGGGACTTGCCACTAAATCAAAAATAAGCGCGCTAGAAGTTTTTAGAATGGACAAATTTCATCACTACTGCTGAAAGGAAAGTGATTTTTTTATTTGTTTGTTTGATGTGGGGTTATAATATTTAAAATCCCAGTGTCAATAACCTTAGGCCTTTGTAGATCGTATAGTGTCCAAGAAATTAATTTTAATTGTTCAACATCACAGACACTTTTTAAATTTGTTCTGTTACAGACGTTACTGGTATATGAGTAACCAAAGGTTACACACATAGAACTGGCTCGTTGACGAATTGAATTAACACCGCATCCGCGAGTAATCTGGGTCACCATTTGGGGGCATTTAAAAAAAAAAAGGTCCGCTAGTAATGCAGTCGTATAAGCACTATATGAAATTCTAGTACAAGAACCTATTGGATTATACTAAGAATCTATCCTGTACCAAATGGCTTTGTTGTAGAAGAGATGTACATACTTTTAATAATGCGGTTCGGTACTCAAAAAGGCATGTACAAAGTGGATTTTGAATGTTAATACGAATACAAAAACCCTTCCCGATCACGTACTTACTTGTGCTAGAGATAAAAATCACGTTTTTATCCTTTAAACAAATGCCAATTCTCCAAACAATTGCGATGAAGCTTATGGGACCACTCCAAATACTGCAGTTAACTAACCACCAATAGTTAATCTACGGGATCAATGGATTCTGCAGAACAGCCTCATCGTTGCAAATGCAAAGTTGGTTCATGTCCATTGTGTGGCAGCGCATGCAAAAGGTGCGGATGTGCTTGCGATGGTGTAGAGCCTGGAGTGGCGCTTGCTCGGAGTTCTGGGCAACGAGGTCCGAAGCGACTATCGACTGGCAGCGAGCAAAGAGAAGCAGCGAAAAGGGCTAGAATTGAGATAGCAAAGGCAACAGATCTAGAGGAGCGAACCATTGTCAAACAGGTAGAAACAGTGCATGATCTATGGCAAGCGTTTGGATGGAGCCAAGCAACCAAGAAGAAGCTGCCTAACGAAGATATGAGGAAAGGTGTTGTGTTGCTAAAGGAATCAGGTGGTTCAGGATGGAGTACGATGGTTCAAAGCGTTCTTGCAGCAGTGGTTAGATGTGCTGAAATTTTGTATCCAGCAAACTCTGACTCCCTATTAGAGGAAGTTGCCGCCAGACTTTCACAAAGCTCAAGTTCAATTACTACAAAGGATGAAAATAGAGTTACTGGTCGAGCATACTTGGAACCATACAAGAAGGACATAAAACGGATGTTTGAGCGAGGAGCTCGTGTTTCCTCAGACAAAATGAGTCCATGTGCTATGTTAGAGGAGCTTCAGTCACTCTATCCTGGTCGCTACACCTTACCTGGGGAGAATGAAATACGTGCAGAAATTACCAAGTTGTTTGGTAGGAAGAAGGCCAGTGATGAGGACAATGCAGGTAGTGATCATGATGATAGTGAAAATGAAGCTACAAAAGGAAGAGGAAGCAATCTACCAAAGCAGTATGTTAAACACCTAGAAGAATTGGTAGAGCATAATCCCACAATCAAGCCTGCTGAAGCCCTGAGTAATCTGAAGGCTGCACTATGCCTACCACATCCCTTTGAACACGACAAAGCAATCAAAACCAAAGTTAGTAGTCTAAAAAGAAAAAGAAAAGTAAGAGAGAAAGCAAACATTTTGTAATTTTTGTTATCGTTATCAATGGTGTGTATGCATGTGTAGACCGATATGCTATTTTATTGAACTGAATAGTTTGCCTCGCGACATTGTGTACAGCTAGCCTGGTTCCAGTGACTGTAGGGAAGGAGTGCATTCGCAGCCAACACTGGTACAGTTACTAGTGGACTTTTTTTTCTATAGTATGGATTGATTTACATAAAGTACTTTTTCTGCGCTCCTATTCAATTAAACCAGCGCGCTAGCGCTATATACATTTCCACCCCGATTCATACAACGGTGTTGCTTGTAAAATGATTTTCTACACTATTGACAATCCTAAAGTCACAATTTCATTTCAGTTCATATACTGTGCATTTCTGGAACATTTTGGACGAGCAAAACATCGGATGCCACTGATGTCGACCGGTCACTTGCCAGCTCGTAGATGGCATGCGGCAGACCAATGGTCCTCTCATTGAATGCATCAAATGTTGTCTCAAGAGTTGTAGTAATAGTATCCTGTGTCAGAAAAGAAAAATAATAATCAGCGGACCTTTTATATTTTATACCTCCCCCAAATTTTGGCCGTTTTCACCCACTTTACTCGCGGACGCGGTGTTAATACTGCATGAGAGCCCCACATTCTCTAGAGTAGTTATAGGCTAAGTTTATAATAGCAGCTAGTTATTTTAAGTTCGTCATCGGTGATACGTATCGACGACTCTTGGCTGCGTTCATCCAACGATGACCGCTGCAATCACAACATCATCATGTCGAAAGCAAAATGTCGAATTTTGGAAAGTTTGGCGTTCCATACGTATCCATTGCATGCAGTGCTAGCCATATATAGTATCTTGTCAAACCCAATGTACTCCATGTTCCCTTTTCTGCCCCACTTTGTTCTATACATTTAAATCACCTTTCATACATGCATGTATTTTCTCGACAGTTAGCAAGCAATACAATTAGATTGGGTGGGGCGGGGAGATTAACACTTCATTCAGATAAACAGCATACAGCGCAGCGCGTACATAACTGAAATGAAGAATTTGTTTACACTGTAGAGAAATGCACACACCAACTTTGAGTTAAAATAAGACGTATTCAAAAGCTGCACACGACTGATCGAGCTGCATGTCGCGGGATTTGAAAAACAGAAAGTTCATCGGAAAAAGCGAAGCTGCTCCAAAAACTTGTTGAAGTCACCAGACATTTTTACTCGAGACGCTTGGACTTTTGTCTCGTTGCTGCGCAACGAGCGGAGTGCTCTCGTCGGGATGCTGACCTGCTGCTGGTGCCTGAGTGGACGTGGCACCGTCCTTCGCGACTTGATGAGGCAGGCGAACAGCACTCGGTTTGGATAACTTGATTCGGATGCTGCGTCGAACGCTGGGATGCAGCAGAAACGAGAGCGGCAGGAAGAGCGCCGCGCTTTGCATCAGGCACACGGCCACCATCTCCCCGGCATAGCGGGACTGAGTGTGCAAGGCAGCGCTGTTGATCATTCCGAAGAAGAGGGAAACGGCCGAAGCCAGCGGGTAGCACGCAAGAGGCAGGAGCTCTCTGAGAGCCAACAGGTGCTGGTCGCGATACTCAGAGTGATCTCGGAGCCTCCAGCAGAACACCGTGGTCACCACGCCGATGAGGACGACGCTCGTGGTGATGGGCACGACGTCGCCGACGACAGCGCCCACTATGCGAAGCTTGGACGCGAACGTGTCGTGAAATGGAGCCGCGCAATCGTCTCCGATCCAGCACCAAACCCCCGTCAATCCGTATGTATGGTTGACGAAGGGAACCCAGGAGAGCAGGGAGGGTAAGAGGACGACGCAAGCCACTCCGGCCGCCTCGTAGAAGCGTCGTTTCAGCTTCACCTGGCAGATGGCGAGCAAGAAGACGTATAAACAGACGACGAGAACGGCCAGTGACCTCGACAGGCCTACGTGCTGGGCCGCAAAACCGATGGCTGCGCACGCGTCGTTCCAGCCTTCCCTGACCTTCAGGGTGTCGTTGCTGGACCCACTCCAGTCGACTGG
This sequence comes from Ephydatia muelleri, assembly GCA_013339895.1. Lineage (NCBI taxonomy): Eukaryota > Metazoa > Porifera > Demospongiae > Spongillida > Spongillidae > Ephydatia > Ephydatia muelleri. The sequence goes on along the minus strand of JABACO010000004.1, from coordinate 9,262,586 downwards.
AACGACTTCGAGGCCTACTGCCAGGGAGAAGCAGAGACTGAATGCGGCGAGGTACAGGGTGAGGCGGTGGACGTGCTTTTTGTAGGCTTTCGTCCAAACGATGAGGATGATAGTGACGAGATTCGCTAGTGAGCCCAGAGAGGCAAACGCGGAATTAACGGCGATGTAGATCCGGCCTTCTTGGACGGTGAGGCAACTGTTGTTGTCCATTCAGTACCTACGCAATGAATGTCATTGAGAGCCAAATAATGGCAGATGCACGTGTCATTTAGCGGCCCCTCCCACTATATTATTTCATATCACAATATAGCATTAAGTTTCTGATATACACTGTAAAAAAAAAAGGCCCGAGGGGTGTTACAGCCCAGGGAGTGTTATGGCAACACACAACGGTGTTGAGCTGACATCTAATTCTTGGGGGTGTTGGCAGGCTGCGTTAGAGTGTTAGGAGCAACCCCCAGCAAGGGTGGGGTGTTAGGTCGTTTTAAAGGTGTGTTGTCATAACACTGATTTACCGCATTGCACTCCATGGCGATACCTTGTTTAGTAATTACCTTCTGACGGAGTGAGGGCGTGGTTTGTTAGATGATATGACTATGATGGCAGCTGTGACTTCGTAGTTGGAGGTGATACTGGACTTCAAGTGAAAAGTTATATCTTAATGGTATGCACGCACACAAGGGACACAACGTACCAGTGCATAACGTCTACCATAGGCTGGCCATGGCCCGTGCGTTGGTGCAGCAGCGCGTGCGCGTGTGGATTTCTAGTAGGGTAATGTGAGGAGTGGTCGGCAGTAGGGAGTGTTCGGCAACCGCACTTTCAACACAATACAGAGCCTCAAAGAAGACATTTCAATATTTCTAAACAGGATACAAACCATCCTTCTGGGTTGTCTTAGGATGCAATAAGTATAGTTTAAAGCAACTACGTTCCCTTTAAATAATAACATATGGGCGCCGAACACTACCTACGCTATCGCGCATGCCGATCACTACCTAATCTACCCTATACTAGTAGGCCTACAGCTGCTTTTTCAACATATAATTACCGTATGCATGCATGTAATCTCGATGTGTTTATGAAGGCTTGCGTGCCTATGTGCACTGCTGTGTCACTGTGTATGGTTCGCTAGCGTGCTGTAGAGTACCCCAGTATGATGCTAAATTTCAAATTTGATGCAAGCTTGTTTATTATCCTGCATGCCACTTTGTGCTGAGAGTGAAGGTTAAGTACAATGGCAGTGCTTGTGTGGTAACAGTGACTGTGTATTAAAATCCATCTGGATTCTATTTAGACCACACCCTAGTACAATGGCATGGGAACATATACATTATTGCTCACAAGTATTTATTATGGGTATGCATTTAATATCACAGGTAGGTAATATATTTAACAGACCTGTTGCAGCTTGAACATTGGGTGTATGCTAAAAGTGTTTGTGCATTCATGCGGCTACATATGTATACCACATGCAGATCCTGATAGCAATCATGAAGAAATATGCTGGATGAATGAATGCTGCCCCACACTTGTAAGGGTAGGCTAAAGTACTGCAGTGTTTGAACACTTTTTGTAGGAACAGTGTTGTGGGATTAAATATCATTTTTGTGAAATATATGTCTGGTTTGGTGTAATGACTGATACTAGATAAATACAATAACTATTAATTATTTGACAATGTTCACTTGCATGCACATGTTTGCATCACTTATACGTACAAAATTTTTACACGAGCTGCACACACATACACATAACCACACATGTGCATGCATGTATACATGTGCATGTACACACATACATATATACTCACACAAATACACATAACCACACACATGTGTACACACATACACACATACATGCACACACATACACACATGTGCATCACATACATGTACACACATGTCACACATACACACATGTGCATCACACACATGTACACACATGTCACACATACATACACATACACACATGCACAGACACATTCACACATACGCACATGCACACACATGTGCACACACATACACACATGCACAGACACATTCACACGTACACATGCACACACGTGTGCACACACATGCACACACATACACAACACACACGCATACACATGCTAACACACATATGAACACACACAATGCACACATGCACACACACATGCACACATGCATGCACACACACACTATCACACATGCATGCACACACACACTATCACACATGCACACACATGCTCACACATGCAGACGTACACACATGCACACACAATGCACACAAATGCACACACACATGCACACAATGCACACATGCACACACGTGCAGACATACACACATATACACACAATGCACACACAAATACACACACGTGCATGTCCATGCTAACACACACATACACATATGAACACATACACACACATGTACACATAAGCACACACATGCACACATGTACACAATGCACACATGCACACACATACACATGCATATGCATACACAGGCTCATAGGCAGGAAGTCTGGCAGGGGGAGCGTCGATTAATAGGACTGCAGGACTGTTGGGGAAGGGTGGAGGGGGGGCCTCACATTTAGCCAAATATGAAAGCGGGGGTCGGGGGGGGGGGGGGGGGGGGGGGGTCGCCCTCGCAATCAGGCATCAAACGAGGGGGATTGACCAACCCCCCTGGCTACAGGCCTGCATACACACATGGCCACATGCACATACACACATGCAAATACACACATACACACGCATTCGCACACACAATGCACACATATTAACACACATGCACATGTGTGTATGTGTATGCATACATGTACACACACATTCACACATACACAAAAATACTGTTGGACAGCAAATACACTCTGAGAGAAGTGCACTTTTTGCAATTGGAACTACTCAAAAGTCCTGTATAGCTTTCCTCACATTTGGACAACTCTATATCTTAGACATCCTGAATACCTACAGTGTACCCTAGCTATTTGTGTCCTTACTTGTCATCGTGAGACATGTTGATTGTCCACAATTGTAAACGAATATACATGTAAGGTCATGCTAAAAATATATTTCGTTGCGCATGCGTGACCTTTAGAAACACGTTCTGTTATTTATTAACAGGTAAGTTCGGTGTTACACGACTTTTTGGTAAGCTATTTGTTTCCTTCTAGCATTGAGCAATGCATTTGAGTAAAACAAGTTGAGCGCTTTGAAGAGAGTTCATCGAGAACAGCAGTTCGCGATCGGACCGGAATGCCTGTTTATACGCTCTAGCTAAGGAAAATTCGGCTACTACTGTGTGCTGCGCTACCCACTATAATGAGCCACTGCTTAAGGCAGGTAATACCTTGTCGCGTTAAGTAACGCCCTACCTTACCTTACAAAGGTCATATGACACGCTGGCTCTAGCAAGCCTTCGAGGTAAGCTTAACAATCGGTACGAAAGGTTAGACATTTCTCATATTGGAACCTGACCTTTATATTTATGCATGTCATTTGTTTAGTGTCCGAAGCATGCAGAGAAACACTCCAGGACTACTCGATCGTCGTATAGGCCCTAAAGACATGTTTATAATGTTTGTATTTATTATCAACTTTTTATTAAAATCATCAACTGTTGTTGTATAGTTTATTAAGATCAATTTATGTTGTATCGTAAGATTAAGGTGCATACACGAACTTCTGATACCCGTGTCAACACCCACTAGAGTGTAATGGCTACACTTCAGGGGTGTTGGCTGTAACACTCCTAAGCGGTTACCACTACATTCCATGGGGTGTTATTCCTAAACAGGCGTACGAACACCCCTAAGTGTGTTGTGGTAACACCCTTTTTTAACAGTGTAGTCTATGATATCTTATGTCATAGTGCTTTTGAATAGGAAACAGACATGAGACACGAGAGGTTAAATGGTTGCAAGAATGAGTTCAGTAGGGATAACCCTGATGTAAATAAACTCATGTCAAAGCATCCGTCAAAGCGTCCGTATCATAATTATCAATGAACTGATAGTTAAGCAAAAGTCATGTAAACCTGCAAGTACATGCATGTGTATGTTCTGCACGATTTTGGCCGGTTACATAACGGACCACCCGTTACGTAACCAGTTCGTCCGGTTACGCAACTGGTCGGCCCGATGCATCGCCAGTTGTCAGGTTACGTAACCGGTTGGCAGGTTGCGTCACCAATATTCTTAAAAGTATTTTTGTTATGCGTTTTAACAACAACAACAATATATAGATCAATAATTGTTCAGCTAGCTGGTACATAATAATGATTAACTAAATTAATTCAATGCTTAACGAAGTCAGTGCAATGATAAAATACGGAATAGCAATGTACAGTTTTTGTATAAAGTCATGTGCATGAAGAGCAGCACCACCACTCGTCTTCGGAAGGAAGCATGAGTAGATCAGCACGTTTTAGATGGTACCATCTTTGAAATGCGTCACATTGCACCATATCCCTGCAAGTATCCGGCATCATAAAGGTGCAGAAGACTTCTACATTCACTTCAAAATAACTCTCTCTCTTATTTTTCTGCTTTCTTATCAACAGTAGGGAATGGTGTTAGTTTACTTGCTTTGAAACACTCCAGAAGATGGTTTCTCATCTTACATTGATCAAATGTAATATCTCCTATACACACTGGCCAGGTGCTGCATGTAACACAAAGGCAATCACAAATTCACCGCAGACATTGCTACCACATTGCCTTTGGACTTGTGGAATATGCACAGCTACATATAAGAATTTTGTTTTTCATTGATTTCCTCAATCATTGTTCTGTATACTTGACATAACTGATGAGTTAAAGTAGATGACAAATGGCCATTGTACTTACGACAATCAAAAATCTACTCTTACAAACAATATGAGGCAGCCACCTTGACCAAGGAGGTTTACATGAACAAGTTTTCTGCTCTGCTACTTTGGCTGACAGCATCCGTTCCAAAGTATAGTGAGCTTGTTCAACTACACCTTGGGATTGTGGGTGGCTGATCACAGATTATACAAATTCTCTGCCATTGTCGCTATGTAGTATGCTTGGAAGGCCCATAACTGGGAATACATACTTCTCCAATGCCTCAGCTACATCATGAGCACCTTTAATTTAGTGACCAAGGGAAATGCCAAATTGAACTTGGACCAGTGATCAATAATGTGCAAAATTCCTAATCTGGAAGATGGTGATGTCAATGAGAGATCAATCTGTAAGTGGGCAGATAGAACTGTTAACAGTCATAGTTAGCAGCCCTGTGCAATTAACTACGATAGGTCTGAGCGAATCGAGGTCTCGTAGCTTGTGGCTTGCGCAGATGACAAGCTGAGCACAGCTTTACATACTGCTCAATAACACTTCTTGGCAAAAAGGAGTAGGTACTCTGGACCTATGTGTCCAAAGTGAACATCTAAACTTTATGCAGTAGACATATGTTACACAAGTAAATAAAAACATTCTCTAACGAGAAAGTTGTTGGTATATAGGATTGACCAATGGTGGTGTAAAAAGCATGGAAACAAGAGTGACAGAAATTTGACTGGAAAATTGAAATAGGCCTATATTTAGCACACTAACGTTGTAACAGTACATGCCTGAGTAATGGGCTAAATATAGGCCTATTTCAATTTTCCAGTCAAATTTCTGTCACTCTTGTTTCCATGCTTTTTACACCACCATTGGTCAATCCTATATACCAACAACTTTCTCGTTAGAGAATGTTTTTATTTACTTGTTTCATAAGTTTTTTCCTCTGGCGTCTTTATAAGTGGTGATAAATTGATTTAAAATTTACGAAAGGAGGGAGGGAGGAAGGTTAAATTTTTTTAATAATAATGATAAGTATACGAATTTTTTATGTAATTAACTGTTCGGCCTTGTCCTCGACCTCCTCGTCTTCTCCGGCGGCCTCGTTGTGGCCATGGGAGCATGCATGTGGGTGGTGGTGGCAGCGGCCAGGGGGGCAGCAGGCGAAGTGGTGGTGGGGGCACTGGTATAGGTGCCGGTGGTGGGGCTAGTGCTGGTAGCGGCGGGGGCCGCTCTGCTGCTTCTGCTGGTAGCGGCGGGGGCAGCCCTGCTGCTACTGCTGGTGGCGGTAGCTCTGCTGCTGCTGGCGGTGGGGACAGTGCTGCTGCTACTGCTGGTGGCGGATGATTGGGGGGCAGCACTGCTTCTAGCAGCGGTGGCGGGGGCGGTGGCTGGGTGAACGGTTGAGGAGTCGGAGGATGTATTTCGTCCTCCGAGTCTTGTTCAAAAAATCTTGCATATTCCATCTGAATCAACATGACAGAGAGTATAGAAACAAAGTGCAAGGATTTAGTTTTTACCTTTTTCTTCTCAGCAATCGAAGTGCACTATTTGGTGGGTGAGTAGCTTTTATACATGAAAAACCTTAACATGTGTGCCGGCTGTGCTACAATTCTATTGGTTCAATTTCATACCTTTTGATGGCTTTTCAGAAAGTATAGGGCTTCTATAGTACTGCTTGCTTTTTTCAACTGATAAATACACTCCATTAATACTGGAATGGCCTCAAGTCGTTTTGTGTAAGTGTACGAATTAAAGTAAGGTTCAGAGCCAGCAGTATGATACCCATGCCCAACTAAAATATCATTTTCTTCTAATCTCAATGCATTAACTTCCCGGATAGTTTTTAACAATGACCCTGCTTTTGCTCTTCGTACACTCAGTGCTTTAGAAACTAATGCATCTGCACCAATCTTACTTACTGCTGCACGGGCAGATCTTGTAACAACCTTTTGAGCTAGCAATGGATGAGACTTACAAAACGCATCATTTACTTCACTTAGAAGCTCACTATCCCTAAGAATAGCTTTTTCAAGACCACCATTATACTCCATTAGTGCATGAGATTTGGGTTCATACAAGGAGTAGCTATATGGGAGAAGGATATGGTTGCAGTAATATTCAGTGCTCAACCATAGCAAATGCAATTAAATTAATACACAGTTGCAGGCGGGCTGCCATTGTGTCATGTACATCAGATAAGGAAGCCTTTTTGTGCATCAGATTAAGGATGACACCCCAATATTCAATAGACAGGTCACAAAGGAGAAAGGACTACTGTACACAACAGTAGGGTCACCATGCATGCTTTTCATGTGAAGTGAATGGCAGATCCCTTACATGCGTGCTGTACACATGTTGCATGCACATCACATGCCAAACTCAAAGAAATTAGACACCCCAATATTCAATAGACAGGTCACAAAGGACTGTACACAACAGTTGGGTCACCATGCATGCTTTACATGTAAAGTGAATGGTTTTGTGCAGATCCCTTACATGCGTGCTGTACATACATGTATGTTGCATGCACATCTTCCTATAGCTTTTTAATGCTAGTGCAATACAACATGCCATCACATACCTTTGGGTGGTAGTGGTAGTTCGGTGACCCCTGCGATACCGCTTCCTCTCGGCAGCACGTTTAGCCAATCGGACAGCGGGGTCATTCCAATACCGATTCCTTTCAGATGCCTTAATGGCAGCTGAATTGTCCTCGTATTTCTGCCTTTTAGCAGCGCGGTTCTCCTCGAAGTCCTCTTGATATCGCTGCCTTTTAGTAGTACGGTTCTCCTCGAGGTCCTCTTGATATCGCTGCCTTTTAGCAGATTGCTTAGATTCAATATCTGCGTTGTAGCTGTCGCGTACAGAGGCCTTCTTCTTTTCGGGATCGGCCTTGTAGCTGTCGCGTGCAGAGGCCTTCTTCTTTTCGGGATCGGCCTTGTAGCTGTCGCGTACAGAGGCCTTCTTCTTTTCGGGATCGGCCTTGTAGCTGTCGCGTACAGAGGCCTTCTTCTTTTCGGGATCGGCCTTGTAGCTGTCGCGTACAGAGGCCTTCTTCTTTTCGGGATCGGCCTTGTAGCTGTCGCGTACAGAGGCCTTCTTCTTTTCGGGATCGGCCTTGTAGCGCGCTCGGGCTTTAGCCTTGTTTTCTTGTGATAAAATATCGTCTTGCTTTTGAAGGTATTCCGCTCGTTGCTTAGATCTCTTCTTTCGATTACGCGAAGGCATTTAACTTCACTAGCCAAAGTATTTAACTGCGATAGGAACACCAAATAAATTTCGTGCAGGTCGGAGTATTTATACTGCATGCTGTAAAATAACTTCATTAATCAACAATAAACCAAATAAACTTCTGCAATAACTTCATATCCTATACAGAACTTGCTACCGCATGAGGTACTTCTCGCTGTAGTCTTTATATGACCTTAAAGGGCACCGCGCAGGTGAATTCCAAAGATATTGGCGCTATTGCCGTTATTCAAAACCGTTCGTAGCTCGAGTTATACCTTCCTAAGGAAGAAGAAGAAGAAGAAGAATTAGAAGACGACGACCAAGAATTATTTTGGGACTGGGCACGAGAAAAAGGAATTCGTTTGTTTCTCTAAAAGCACACCGTTTTATGACACGGAACAAACGTAGAAATGTAGATCTTTGAGTTCTCGTTCCATCGCGACAAAGAGATACGCGATCCGTTTCTCCGTTGTCCCTCCAGACGCGAGTGAAGTTTTTTTAATGATATTCATCAATCCTCAATCAATCCTATATTGAACCTGCTGCCGCAGGTTCAGATACGTCTTCAACACCACAGCATGCATATCCAGAAATGGCCCATACATGTATATAGGCGGTCATCTTGCCTTTTTAATTCAATTTGAATTTTAACAAACTCTATGATGTACTATAAGCAGGTCTGATTATGATATATGTACTTCAAAAATTTATTCAATTAACCATTCTTTAACTAAAATCAAGACAAAACCATATCCGTTAAGTAATTAATTCGCGGTTTGCGAATCAACGAATATTCCCGTATATCTTCCCGTAGACATGTACGGGGTACTTCAATACCAAGCACGCCAGATTTTTCTCAGCATTTGCCACTACATTTGCCAAGATTTTTAGTGGGGTCGCCGTATTTTTCCTATTTAAGACGTCGCTTCCCTAGGATTGTCCTCAATGTATGCTAAAAATCTTGGGTTCTAACAATCCCTCATGGCAAATGCTGAGAAAAATCTGGCGTGCTTGGTATTGAAGTACCCCATACATGTCTACGGGAAAATATTCGTTGATTCGCAAACCGCGAATTAATTACTTCTGACTTTTGACCGCTCATTTCTGGATATGGCAAACCGTCATTATTGTGGATTTGCTTCAAGATGTTCAGAACTCCACGAACGCCACTCGACGATATCCCTTCATCAATGTTCTATTTTATGACTGCACGAAGGTAGCTGATGTAAATTTTTTTACAAACACAATGGTATGTAGCCTACTAGCTGTTAGTCTTACATTGGCTGCACAATTAAATTATACAGTAATTGCGAGATCAAAGACAAATAACCTACTTCCTTTCTTCCTTGGTGGCACAACTAGCGCATCTCGAATGCCTGCTTCTAGGAAATCCGACAAGTGAAATCCACTGCGCTTGAGCAGGTGGCGAAAATGCTTATCGTCATCAGAATTTCCCTTCACATATCTTTTCCCATAGGCGACAGCACTTCGTGACCTTGGAGCATCTTGCGGAAATGTACGCTGTACATAAGCATCAAACACTTCCTTCTCACTCGAACTCATTTTGAACTACAAATTCTATGACACGTGCTATTAATTCGTGCCCAGTACCATCGGCCGGTTACGTAAACCAAATCCAGAAATGGCCCATACATATGCGGTCATCTTGCTTTTTATTTCAAATTGAATTTTAAACACTTGTAAATTGTCCTATAAATCGGTCTGATCATGACATATGTACTTAAAAAAATTATTCCATTAACCATTCTTGAACTAAAATCAAGACAAAAAATTAATTTATACCGCGCATAATTTATTCATCAAAATATGTCATTGCGTAATGCCTTGCGTCATCCTTCAAATAATATTGATTTCATTGAACAAAATGGTGAATAAATATATGCACAGTAAGTTAATTTAGCTGAAGATAGAACTTAACTATAATACTAATAGGCTGTTAATAACCGGACAATGTGAGGGGGGGGGGGGGGGGGGGGGGGGGGGGAGGCCGAGCGTTTCGATACGAAAGAGCGAGGGAGAGCCCGATATGGTTACTGCCAGCTTCTGGCCTGATACAAAAGTACGATAGTCCCAGACTAGTACCGTAGGTCTCGACTGCCAAGAGGGACACTATGATGTCGATCGTCATGGACACTTTTGCCTATATAGTGTGTTCCTTATCGTGTTAGTTTAGCCTGCTTGCAGCTCGATGAATGAAGCGCGAAGGCTAATAGGCACGTGCACTGATACAAAACATAGATATTTGCAAATGGCACTTTTCAGTACAGTTGCGACCTACGTAGGCATTTCAGCCCTACCTAGATCGATTAACATCAAATCTGCACGTGCCGTATTTTGAATCTTTGTCTGCATACATGTGTATGGCCAGGCCAGAGTCAGTAACTACACGTAAAACGCTTTAATTTTAATGCAAATCACCTTCGTGGGGCTTCAATGGAATAGCACTATCCCAATGCTTTCATTTTTTTTCTTTTAAAGAAAAGTTTTGTGTAAACTCTGTAGCGCTGATCAGTCTATCACTAGGCCAAAGCCTCTGCATCAGGTTAAAAGCATACTATACCCCCCCCCCCCCCCCCCCCCCCCTTCTATGTTATGCCAATGCTTGCTGGCACAGGCCCAAACCCCTCCCCTGTATCTGCACAGTGTGTGGTTAGTGCAAACATGTAATGTGCATTTAAACATACACAATTTGTCCTCTTCTGCTATTGCTATTACTAACAATGAGTGTGGCTGCACCATATGTACTTCTGAATGGTGTCAGCAGTTACTGTAAGTGGCTGCACCAATGCGAGTGTTGTATTTGGCTGGATTGTAGCCACATTGCTCCACCATACCAGGGATAGGAAGGTGGAGCGGAAGTTCTTAGATGCGAGTGGCGTCCCAACTTTGAAGTGGAAGAGGGGTGAGTGGAACAGTGGCAGCATTATTTGTAGGCCTCCATTGCTAGAACTGCCTGCCTTTGGTACACTCAACACACCTGCCCATCTGGTTTGCTTGATGAAGAAGTGCATGCCAGCTGAGTAAAGTGGAACGTAGGGGTATTTAAGTAAATTTTTTGAGCCTAAGGTGGATATCCCTGGAGGTGTTGAACACTCCGGATGGTCAGCCTCAGCATTGGGATCCTGGTGCTGCTCTCCCCAGTACAAAACCAGATACAGGAGTGTCCTCGAGTAATATTTCGCCTCATCTCCATAGAAACAGTTCCAAACAGACTTTTAACACAACTCTTGATATTGAACCCTAGAAAAAAAGTACCAGGACTTTATGCATCAGACGTAAATGCCTCTACCACTAACCAAAGGTTTTGCATGAGGCCCAAAGCACACTCCACCCCCTCCCATCATGTACATGTACTTGATTGTAAAGTTTATGGCATCAGGCACAAAAGGCCCATGCCACATACATGCACATGTAGGTACTACATGTACGTCAATAGTGTTTGCTTCTTAGAACTTGGTACATGTACATGTCTAGCTCAATAGCTAACATCAGATTAGGATAACCTCAGTTTACATAGCAAACAATGCCCTTTTGTTGTTGACCTCTGAGCTGCACAAATGAATATTATATTTGGGACAGTTTCCGCGAAAATTGCCCCACGGATATATTATAAAATGTTATAAAAATGCATCGCGGGTGAATCGCTATAACTTCCCAACGGTTAACGCTATCGACCTCCTATTTTCAACACTTCATACTACACCATTTCACTACGGGGAAACTTATTTTGGGGCCTTGCACTAGTTCCTTGCTGATGCTACGAAGTCCGATACCCCATGGGGTTCAAAACCGTCACATCTTCAGCTAGGAGAGTTTAAATCGCTTCAAATTCCGTATGTACGTACAGGGGTCCTGTTGCTATTGATGTGTTCAGTTCGTTAATTTTTACTCTATCCGTCACGGAGATACAGCTGTGCAAAGTTAATGCACATTTCCCGCTCGATTGCATCATTTTTGCATGCAACCCGTGTTCCATTCTCCCAATCCACAATAAATTTTGATAACTTCTTTGTTCCGCCCATTTCTCCCTTAAACTAAGCTAGCCGTTCCCAACTGTTTTTGTCTCACTCAGGCAGTGAGTTTATGCGGGAAAGTTAAAAGAAGAAGAACGCTGCTCAGTTCCAGACGATCGTACCAAATTAACGGACCCCAAGTGAATATAACCTTGCGCCTCCCACGTCGCCGGCAGTATTCAAAACGGCACGCGTAAGGCTATTTGCTAGCACTCACATCATCCTCTAGTCGTGTAATAAAGCTTTCCTATTTGCCATCATCTTGCTAAAATCATCGTCTTATATCTGCCACGCCCACTCGGCTACGATTTCGGTCTCACACAACTTTCAGCTCACACATAGTACATGAACTCATGCTGGCTCACACTTGTGCACACACTTGCATTGTTGCGTACATGGCCCTGTACACTATCGTATGGCATATTTTCTTATACACACACACCACACACACACACACACACACACACACACACACACACACACACACACACACACACACACACACACACACACACTCACACTCATGTACAGCGTACTTGCACACACCAGTTATACATGTGGCAAACAATACACCTGTCTGATGATAGTACAAACACTCTCACTCACAAACATTGTCACATGCACAAGTACATGTATTCTATTCAATTCAGCTGATTGCATTTCAATTTGTGTACCAAGCTTGCATAAAACACACATGCACAGGCACACACACACACATGACATACACACACACACACATGACATACACACAGACACACAAATGCACACACAGACACACTAACACATGACATACACACACAGACACACTAACGCACACACACATACACACACAGACACACAAATGCACACACAGACACACTAACGCACACACACATACACACATGACATACACACAGACGCATACAAACACACACAGACACACTAACGCACACACACACACTCACACAGACACACACACACAGGCACACACAGACACACAAATGCACACAGACACACTAACGCACACACACACACTCACACAGACACACACACACAGGCACACACAGACACACAAATGCACACAGACACACTAACGCACACACACAAACGCACACAGACACACACACATGACATACACAGAGACGCATACAAACACACACACACTAACGCACACACACACACTAACGCATACACACACACTAATGCACACAGACATACACATGACATACATACAAACACACGCACACAGATACACAGACACACACATGGACACACAAAAAACACGACACACATATGACAAACACACACACACGCACACACACGTACACACACACATGGAAATACACACTAGCACACAGACACACATGCACACACACATGCATGAAATACACACTAGCACACACAGACACACTACATACACACAGACGCATTCAAACACACACACACAGACACACTAACGCACACACACACAAATACACACACGCACACATGACATATACACATACACACACAGACACACTAACGCACACACACACACTAACGCACACACACACACACAAACGCACACAGACACACACATGACATACACACAGACGCATACAAACACACACACACAGATACACAGACACACATGGACACACAAAACACACGACACACATATGACAAGCACACACACGCACACACACACACACGTACACATGCACACATGGAAATACACACTAGCACACACAGACACACATGCACACACACATGCATGAAATACACACTAGCATGTACACATGCACACACAGACACACATGACATACACACACAGACACACTAACACACACACATGACATACACACACAGACACACAAATGCACACACAGACTGCATTTCAATTTGTGTACCAAACACACACATGCACATGCACAGGCACACACACACACATGACATACACACACACATGACATACACACACAAATGCACACACAGACACACTAATGCACACACACACAGACACACAAATGCACACACAGACACACTAATGCACACACACACACACACACAGGCACACAGACACATGACATACACACGCAGACACACAAATGCACACACAGACACACTAACACACACACATGACATACACTGTACACACAGAGGCATACAAACACGCACACAGACACACTAATGCGCACACACTCACACAGACACACACAGACACACTAACGCACACACACACACAAACGCACACAGACACACACATGACATACACACTGACGCATACAAACACACACACACACAGATACACAGACACACACATGGACACACAAAACACGACACACATATGACAAACACACACACGCACACACACACACGCACACACACACACGTACACACACACATGGAAATACACACTAGCACACACAGACACACATGCAGACACACATGCATGAAATACACACTAGCACACACAGGTACACACAGACACACATGCATACACACAGATGCATACAAACACACACACAGACACACTAACGCACACACACACACAAACGCACACACAGACACACACATGGCATACACAGACACATACAAAAAAACACACACACACTAACACACACACGACACACACATGACATACACACAGACGCATACAAACAGATACACAGACACACACATGGACACACAAAACACACGACACACACATATACAAACACACACACACACACACAGACACACATGCATACACACACACACGAAATACACAGACACACACATGAGACAGTCACACAAAACACTCAGACACACACATGCACCCACACACAGGAACATACACACACGACAGACACACACACACACACACACACACACACACGGACACACAAGCACACACAGACACACACACGAAATATATACACTCACGAAATATACAGACACACACACAGAATCACACAGACACGCAGACTTGCACACAGACTCGCACACACAAAATACATATAGACACACATGCACAGACACAACAGACACACACTCACAGATACACACACAATACACACAGACTCGCACATGTGCACAGACACGTGTTACACAAAGCACACACTGTTGTTCATGTGGAAAAAAACAGTAGTGCTCTCTGATAATGATGGTACACACATTTTCTTTCACTGAATGCCTTCTTTGCACATGCATTTTTGATCTATCCATTGAACAGCTCATGAGACCATGAGACATGTCTACACATGTAGGTACATGTAGCAACGTGTACACTGTAGTGTCATAGGAGTGGTCCTTTATGCATACATTGTGTCCTTATAGGACTGTCCCCTGACACAAGGGACAGTCATACATGTAAGGATTTGCCATGGTTTGCTAACAAGCTCAAGAGGCTTCTGTTTATCTTGAGTGCTTGTGGAATGATGAATATTGCTATCCATTGTGTCTGTGTAAACTTACCATGGCCCTGACCTACCGCAATCAGCAATGATAGGGTAATTCATCGCCAGGCAGAACCATCGCCCTTCATAAAAAAAAACTGCGTGGTACATCCTTCTAGAAGAGGCAGCCTTAGTCTCGTACCCAGACCCAGATTCCCAACAGCTGCGGGTGGCGCAGCTGTTGGGAATCTGGTTCTGGGTACGAGACTAAGAGCACACTGTACTAATTTTTATGTGTAAATTAAATGACTACTCGTAGAAGGCACTACATACTTTGTACTTATGGTGAGGAACAGCAATCTGAGTTCATGTACACTCGTTTAATTCGCTGCATTCAATTAGTACGACATGGGACACAACATTGTGTTGATGAAAACAGTAGGCCTGTGAGACCTGCGATGGTACAGTGTACCTCCCTTATCGTTGCAGATCGTGGTAGGTCAGGTAAGTGTTTACGCAGACATATCGATAGCAAGCTAGTGACGATATTCATTATACTGTACTCCGAAAAGGCTTTTTTACAGGTCAGACGAGCACTTGTACAGAGTGCTAGATGAGAGAAGAGTATACGTCTGCTTGCAACAATACAGAGGAAACACACAGAGATTGGTGTGTGTGTGTGTGTGTGTGTGTGTGTGTGTGTGTGTGTGTGCGCGCTCAGGATGTACAGACGCATTTGCACAACATATACACATGCATCAGGGTGTGTGAACCAACATGAGGGCATGTTCATGTACTCTGTGTGAGCTAAATATTGTATGGGCAAAGAGAGACTCAAGTCTCTGCAACTGGTACACAAGCCACCTAGCTGAGTAGTGGAGGCATAAAGGCCGGCATACACGGGGCGACTTCCTGCCGACTTGTCGCATGCAACTCGAATGAATATGGGTAAAAGTTCCGTAATTGTTTAGTTTACTGATGGTTTGTGGAACATTTGTCCATATTCATTTGAGTTGCATGCGACAAATCGGCAGGAAGTCGCCCCATGTATGCCGGCCTTAAAGAATGATAAGAAGTTGTTCAAGGATCAAGGATTTTGCCAAACAAGAAAGCTTTATTACACAATTGTACTTAACTACAAAAAGATGGATGTGAGTGTGTAAGAACTTAAAGTCTTATGCACGTTGCTGCAGGGACCCTCCACACACACACACCACAATTTTTGGCCAACTGTGTAAATCTCATCAAGGAATGATAGCCGACAACAACTTTTTCGATGACAACATCGTACGCATCATGATTAAAAATAAATTCGTGCATCTCTACATGTAGACTTGTATATTTAATTATTCATTTTGCTCAAAAGAAATCAGCCAGCCCCCCCACACACACACACACTTTTTAATATTGTACCATGGGGCCCAGTGCTGTGGTGAATACAGTGATATACTTTGCCACATGCATACAGTGGTATGGGACACCAATCCTATGGGGGCTGAGGACCAATTATTTGGGAGTATATGACATAGAGCTCGCACTTTAGAGACGGTACATACACACAGGTACATGTAGCTACATGTGTGTATGTCGTGTGTGTATCTGTCGTGTGTGTATCTGTGTGTCCATGTGTGTGCATGTGTGTCTCTGTGTGTGTCTATTTCGTGTGTGTGTCTATATGTGTATGAGTCTGTGTGCATGTATGTCTGTGTGCGTATCTGTGTGCGTATCTGTGTATTTCATGTGTGTGTCTGTAGGTGTGTTTATGTATTTCGTGTGTGTGTCTTTGTGTGCTTGTGTGTCTGTGTCTGTTGTGTGTGTATGGCATGTGTGTATCTTGTGTGTGCGTGTGTGTGTCTGTGCATGTGTGTGCGTCTGCATGTGTGTGTCTGTGCATGTGTGTGTCTATGCTTGTGTGTCCATGTGTGCCCACGTCTGTGTGTCTGTCTGTCGTGTATGAGTCTGTGTTTATGTCGTGTGTGTGTCTGTGTATTTCATGTGCATGTCTGTGTGTGTGTCTCTGTGCATGTCTGTGTGTGTCTGTGTCTGTGTATGTGTCTGTCGTGTCAGAGTGTGTTGTGTGGGTCTATGCGTGCCTGTGTGTGTGTGTCTGTGTGTGCGTCTGTGTGTGTGTGTCTGTGCATGCCTGCATGTGTCTGTGTGTATGTGTCTGTGTGTATGTGTCTGTGTGAGTGTCTGTGTGTGTGTGTGTCTGTGTGTGTGTCTGTGTGTCTGTGTGTGTGCGTCTGTGTGTGTGTGTGTCTGTGTGTGTCTGTGTGTGTGTCTGTGTGTATGTTGTGTGTGTGTCTATGTGTGTGTGTGTCTGTGTGTGTGTGCGTCTGTGTATGTGTCTGTGTGTGTGTGTCTCTGTGTGTGTGTGTCTGTGTGTATGTTGTGTGTGTGTCTATGTGTGTGTGTCTGTGTGTGTGTGTCTGTGTGTGTGTGTCTGTGTGTTGTGTGTGTGTCCATGTGTACCTGTGTGTCCGTGTCCGTATGTGTGTGTGTTTGTGGGTGTATGTCATGTGTGTGTCTGTGTATCTATATGTTGTGTGTGAGCGTTTTTGCATGTGTATTGCCACATTTATACAGTGGTGTGTGTGTGCAAGTGTGCAATGTTTGTGTACATTTAGAATACCAGATGGGGACACAATGTATTCAATCCTTGGAGACACGATACATGTACAGAAAGCTTGGTACACAAATTTACATAGAATCAGTGGTCTGTACAGGCAAGCACAAGTACAGTTGAATTGAATAGAATACATGTGCATGTGACAATGTTTGTGAGTGAAAGTGTTTGTACCATCATCAGACAGGTGTATTGTTTGCCACATGTATAACTGGTGTGTGCAAGTATGCTGTACATGAGTGTGTGTGTGTGTGTGTGTGTGTGTGTGTGTGTGTGTGTGTGTGTGTGTGTGTGTGTGGTGTGTGTATAAGAAAATATGCCATACGATAGTGTACAGGGCCATGTACGCAACAATGCAAGTGTGTGCACAAGTGTGAGCCAGCATGAGTTCATGTACTATGTGTGAGCTGAAAGTTGTGTGAGACCGAAATCGTAGCCGAGTGGGCGTGGCAGATATAAGACGATGATTTTAGCAAGATGATGGCAAATAGGAAAGCTTTATTACACGACTAGAGGATGATGTGAGTGCTAGCAAATAGCCTTACGCGTGCCGTTTTGAATACTGCCGGCGACGTGGGAGGCGCAAGGTTATATTCACTTGGGGTCCGTTAATTTGGTACGATCGTCTGGAACTGAGCAGCGTTCTTCTTCTTTTAACTTTCCCGCATAAACTCACTGCCTGAGTGAGACAAAAACAGTTGGGAACGGCTAGCTTAGTTTAAGGGAGAAATGGGCGGAACAAAGAAGTTATCAAAATTTATTGTGGATTGGGAGAATGGAACACGGGTTGCATGCAAAAATGATGCAATCGAGCGGGAAATGTGCATTAACTTTGCACAGCTGTATCTCCGTGACGGATAGAGTAAAAATTAACGAACTGAACACATCAATAGCAACAGGACCCCTGTACGTACATACGGAATTTGAAGCGATTTAAACTCTCCTAGCTGAAGATGTGACGGTTTTGAACCCCATGGGGTATCGGACTTCGTAGCATCAGCAAGGAACTAGTGCAAGGCCCCAAAATAAGTTTCCCCGTAGTGAAATGGTGTAGTATGAAGTGTTGAAAATAGGAGGTCGATAGCGTTAACCGTTGGGAAGTTATAGCGATTCACCCGCGATGCATTTTTATAACATTTTATAATATATCCGTGGGGCAATTTTCGCGGAAACTGTCCCATTTATCTTACATGTACCTATGGGACAGCATCCAGCAAAATCAGGCTTGTAAGGTTATAATTTTATTACTATAAAAATTTCACGTTACATAAATTTTTACCTTTCCTTTTCGTACACTTGTTCCCACACCATTTCTGTACCGGTACATACTGATTGTGTGTGCATGTGTGTATGTATGTATACACGTGTGCATGTGTGCATATGTGTGTATGTGTGTGTGCATATGTGTGTATGTGTGTGTGCATGCGTGTGCATGTGTGTGTTGAAAAGTGCAAAGCAATAGAAAACTTTCCAATGCCCTTGATACTTCTAAGCTTTGAAGCCTTGCATATGGTGGCAGTGAATATTATTGCTACTTGTGTATGGCAGGACTGGGCCACTGGAAAGTTTACATAAGCCTAGCAGCTGAATGGTAATACATGTACATGTAAGCTTAGTGTTCACATTCAACTACACCAAACTTTCTTCAAAAGCACAGACCCATAGCTACATGTACTTCACAAGCACAGCACCATGGCTATACAGCACCATCAAGCACATAGGATGATATTAAAAGGTGGGGGGGGGGGGGGGGGGCCACTTTGACAAAAATAAGAATGTGGCAATGGGCCCCATGCTTCCTACAACTGTACACCACTGACCTTAGCACCACTTCACAGTCACTGCACCATGACTATTTCACAAGCACTGCACCATAGCACTATGTCACAGGCACAGCACCGTATTAGAGGCACTGCACAATAGCACTACACTACACAATAAGCACCAAATCACTAATATGGAATGAAGGCCTGCTTTTCTATGGATGTTTTAATGATTTTAGAAGCTTCGTACACATGTGTTTCGCGTATGGCGCGTAGTCAAGGATCGGGGACTTGGTTGCTCAAAGATATCAGCACATCAGCAACAACACTACACAGCAGAGTATATCACGTGACCCCCTGTAACATCGACCCGCCCACAATACACACCCCAAACTGTGTTTATATGTGTGTGTGCTTGTACATGTATGTACTTGTGTGTGCTTGTGTGTGTGTGTGTGTATGTGTGTGTGTGTATGTGTGTGTGTGTATGTGTGTGTGCGTGTGCGTGTGTGTGTGCGTGTGCGTGTGTGTGTGTGTGTGTGTGTCTATCACCAAGATCAGGGGGGAAAGGAGGGTTAATTTGCTAGATATGTTTTAGTTGTCTACAGTAGAAGTTACAGAAGCCTCATGTGTGTACATGCATGTGTATTTGTCACAATACAGGCAACACACACAAACACAGCCCCTCCCATTTGCACATGCCATAACTAATTGACCACAATATCACATCATGTGTGTGTGTGGTGTGTGTGTGTGTTTGTGTGTGTGTGTGTGTGTGTTCACCAAGATCAGTGCCATGTTTGAGCCACTCCCTTACCACACTGGTAACGCACACACACATACACAAACAGCCTTACTCTGTTCTGGCTTCACATTTTTCACTGTTGCATTTGTGGTATTCAGGCTCAAGATAACTCAGCCATGTGTGTTCTGCCGCAGCAAAGGGCTGTTGAAATGTTGTCCATATGTAACACACATACACACATACAATACAAACATACAAAAAATTAATTGTTTACACATACACAGATATGCATACTTGTATGAGCATGCACTATTTGTATACCATCCCTTGAACTATTGTATTCATTGTTATCAACAAGACCTTTACATTGGTACATGTAGCAGAGAATGGTTGCAGAGAATGTCTGAGAGTTTGTTTGATCTGTGTGATGCGTTTTAGTGCTTGCGTGTTGTGTCATATCGAGTAATCGCCCATACATTGGCGGTCATCTTGTGATTTATTTCAAATTGTTCACTAATAAGTTTCACTGTGATGCAGTCGACAACACATGCACAACATTCACGTTTGAGTCCGTTGCCAACTTTATACATATGTCCATATGCACATGTGCATACATTACATTGACAAAGCCTGCTACATACCACACTGACACAATAAACCATTTGTAAATAGTCACACCGTATAACTATGGTGCCTTCACATGAGTACACTAGCTACGGTGCCTTCACAGCGGTAACTGAATATACATGTAAGTACGCAAGGTAGCTAAATATTACAATAAAACACAAAGCATGCAGTGCAGGGTAAGAAATGACTGACATTATTGCAATTACCAAGTTGAGAGATGTGCAATGCCTAGGCCTACGTAAGTCATTGCCTTGCACATGCATTTTATATTTATTTCACCTGAAAGATTGCAACGGCGTTTTGCTGGTGGTGGATGTTGCAACGCAGCGCCAGACAGCAGAATAAAATACGCTACCACGCCGTTGACGCTGCTATCAGCTTCTTTGATACTCGATAAATCGGTGCGCATTTTCTAGAATTAACCCAGCAAAAAATTCGTACGGGTCAATCGTTGTTATGATCTGCGATTATCGTTTGAATAGTAAGAAATTTGTCCATGACGATTGTACCTGTTTCGTACGTTTCACACAAGCTTCGTACAAACGAAGAGGATTTAACAAATCAAGACTGTGAGTGATCGTATTAAATCTGTAGCGGTTCAATTTCTGCGATCATAAGTAATCCTTTATGATCGTCGTTCAAGTATTATTCGTCATATACGCACTTTCGTCTACTGTCACCAATCCTCGTTTCTCGTCATTTCCTTTATGCAATCATTAACGATAGCAGAAAGTGCGTGCATAATCTTAGGATTGCTAACAAGCTCGCGACATGCCATACAATCTTGTATGATCGTAAATGATCTTATACATTCTTACAGATATGGATATCTGATAATCATTATACTATCTTACAACATCGTCGTGTTTAATATCCTGATCGTCCTCATATCTGTAGGTTCTCGTTCATGATATGTTTCATACGATCTTCTCTTTTAATGACGTTTCGCATATCGTAATATCATTCATACACGCATATATATCGATTAAACACATACAAAAACGAATTTAAAATAAAAAAGCTACTCTGTCTTGTTCCGTTGCTTAGAGTAAATGTCCGAGCATTTTTGATTGGCCTGTCGCCTGACTTTAGGTGCTGTTTCATTGAACAATTCAATACCAAACCGTTTTATTATTGCATCTGAAAAAAGAATATTATTAAATCAATATCTATTATGACATAGTACACCAAAAAGCATCCAATTTACTATTACCATCAATTATCCGGACTTTCAGTGGGTCAAGAGGAGGGTTTGGTGTTCTGTCTCTTCTTTGTCTTACCGCCTTGTAACGTCCTTTAGACATTTCCTCACGGCTAAACAATACATCCATTGCTTGAAGACAGAATTCAACCGGATCTTTGGCCGGGATGGCCGATATGTCAACTTCTCCAATCTGAAATATTGATATCAATATATTTAAAAACACACTTTTAAGTCCAGCTATTAGTTTTGGGGTGCATGTTGTTAGTGTTCACACATCTAAAAAATACACCGCCTTTACATTTCAAAATACAATTTATAATTACCCAAGTTTGGGTCTAGTATGAGTGGGTACTCCCTTATTCAGCACTTAAAAAATAAATTTCAATTCAATTAACGTTAGACATGTTCATTAGTTTAGGATATCAATTAAATGAATGAATTTAAATTAAGGAATAAGGGGACTTTTCTATCTGAAATTAAGTGTAGTTAAAGTTATGTTACTCTTTTCATTGGCGAAATAGTTATGGCTGTCTTACCCTGAAAATTAATTTTGCTTTAACACAGCTTTAAATCGGTTTAGTTGAATTTTTTCATGAGGGGTAATTAGAGCCACATTTTAGTCCTTCATTCATATGCTTTCCTTTTGGTTTTTTTTTTGCATTTTACTCCATGTTTCATATGCATTCCTGCTATTAATATTCATTTATTTTACATAACACTTACTAGTGGTACTATACTTATAATAAAACAATACGTGTAAGAGCATATACAACAATCTCTATCTTAATTAATACTTTAAAACATTGACAAGCTATAGAAAAGAAAGGCTCACATTCAAATGTATAGCTAATTATAAAATCAGAAAAAAATAAAACACATGATGCTACAGTACACAAGTTACACTTGACAAAATATATAGTTGCGTTGAAATGAACACTTTTGGAAAATAATAAAACCACATCAAAATCAGTGCTTTGATGGATAGAATCATCTTTTGATACAGGCTCTTTATAATTAAATTGAAAACTCGAAAAACTACTCAGAAGGGTGATTTTGCAGGACACTATCATATACATACAAACATTTGCAAACAATTGCTTTAAATACAGCACAACCACAAAATTTGAAGAACATCAAATGATAACCATAGAAACTCGTTGCCATGATAACCATAGAGAGGTCTAATAACAATGTGGAAAATCAATCATACTCTTCCAAGCCATACAATCTTTCATTTAATCCTAGCTACTATGCTCATGCTCAGCTTGTGACCATACACACACACACACACACACACACAACACGCACACACAATCACACACACATACACACAAAGTAGTCGGATGTAGTAGCAACATTAAAATTTTATCAAGTTAAATGATTTCATGCGTAGGTGACACTGAGACTTAATCACTGATAAATCCAGTCTGGAATATGGTCTTAATTTTATGTGTTCCCTTGAAAAAGCTGCAGTATTATTGAAGAGGTACTGTCCTCACTCTATCTCTTACACCCTCATCCTCTCTCCCACAGTTCCTTTATCAACAACCATCCAATCTATGGACCTCACCAGGTCAAAAAATGAATGATGCACACGCATGCACATATACACACACACACACACACACACACACCCATACAACACATGCACACACATACACACATGCACACACATACAACACATGCACACACATACACACATGCACACACATACAACACATGCACACACATACACACATGCACACACATACACACATGCACACACATACACACACAAATCAAACAGTGCACAGATGCAATGCATGATTAGCTTCAGTGCACCTATAAATTAACTGTTTTTATCACAACATAAAATTCATAATACGTTCCATATGACTTGTTGGGACTTAGCCCTATAGAGGCCTGTAAAAAGAGGCCTGTAAATGACCGACTGTAAAAAGTGGCTAAATCACCCTCTCTTCCCCCACATGTAATGTGAAAGTGAAACAAAATGTTATTTGTTTTATCATATACCATAAATTTTTCCCTGTCTTTTTCCTCTTTCCCGTCTAGTTTTTGGACAATCGTGTGAGTGTCTTTCACCAATTCCTAGATTTATTCATGAAGATATACAGTGTACGTGTATGTGGCGATATTGATTGCAATGAATGGCTTACCACAACAGACATCACATTGTCAGAATCCTGTGTAAATTAAACAATATTGTATTCATAATAGTGCTATGCCTTTCACAGCATGTTTTGATATATCAAACTAACATAAATGCCATACGTGCACTTCAGATTACATTTATTGTTAGCCCTTTTATAAATGACTGCACGACAACTAGCATGCACTCCACAAAGGTCTGATTGTATTTTTTATCACATGCACCAGGTAATTAATTCTTAATTTGTTGATAGTACCTCTATCATTAAGTTAAGTACAAGCATTAATACCTCAAAACAACATAAATTCTATATAATGCTGGGCTTATCTTTAACATACATTTTGGTAACACACTAATGTACATTTGCCATTTTCTTTGACAAAATATTAAGATATTACCACATTTGGATATCAGCATAACAAGTACGTAACTGAACACTCTATGCTCCACTGCACATGAAATGGTAGACTTACTGCAGTTTTTTCAACGTTACTTGCAGATGCAGGAGTCTAGATAAATTCAAAGCATAAATTCTATACAATGCAGGGAATAGCACACATATTTGTGGAACAGAGACTAAAAATGCACTTTTTTAACACACTATGCTTCACTGCACAAGAAATGCTACACTTACAGCAGTTTCTTCAGCTTCACTTGTACATGCAGGAGTCCCATGCTATAGTGAGAAATTTAACATGCATACATATCTGCAACTTTAGGCCCCACGTGACATTCAGCATAGCTTTGTAACAAGCTGTAACAGGGCCAAGGCTGTGGTCCTTGCCGACAGGCTGAACCTCAGCTTAACACCAAACACAAAAGAACAGAATGTAAGTAAGATTAGGTTATGCAAAAATTGAATTTCATTCAAACGGCTTTACTTTGATATAAAAATGTGTTATTACTTATAATTATTTGCAGGCTTTATAAGCTGCAGAATAACTTGAATAAACTTGGATTTTATTGTCGTTTTAGTTAATTTTCAGAACAATGCATTTAACAAAAGCTAAAAAGTCCACTGTTATTTAAAACTTTCTGTTAAATAGTGTTTAAATTTAAGACACTTAATACAGTTGTTCTTACTTTATTAAATAATAGACAAATGAAACAAAAGGTATAATATAACAGCTTCACTCTTAAAAAAACATTTCAATAACTCTCTTTTTAATTTTGTTATAATACCTTACCATTCCGGGTGGCATCTGTGTCTCCATGTTCTGAAGAATACAATGCATATAATTCACATGACTAATGGAACACAGTTTGTTAAACCTCATACGCATCCAGACTTTCTTTGGTCCATGGCTGCGCCTGTTGGGAAAATCCCCACTTGCGAGCAAGCAGAAGTATAATCTTTATGCAACAACACACGTACACACCACATGCATTAACCTTATCAGACCAGTGAAAACATGATGTAATAATTGTACAAAGTCACAACAAGGACTCCGTGAGGGAAAAGGGTAGTAGAATGCACGAGTGTGTACATTATGTATGTTTTTATGTCAATAATAAATGTTCTATTACAATTCATAATGTCATTTCAAAACAAGTATTTACAGATAATACGTGCTGTTGATCATCATACTAACTATCTAGTCACATACATATTCTCCAGGTTGTACCCCACATACACTGTATGACTAATGCATATTAGCATTCTGAAAATACGTATTTAGAATTTTTAGCACACGTACAGGTGGCTGTGCATCCTTCTGTTTCTAAAAGGGAGACAATAACAGTATAACGGCATTGTGTTATGTATCCTCATTTTAAATGGATATCTTATATGAAAACATCGTTTGTTATACTTACAGATAGCTGTATATCATTAGCATGTTAAAATATAAATTCTGGATTATTGGCAGCAAATTAAATCAAATTGAAAACATGCTCAATAACACAACCAAAATTATCATTGCATGACTAATTTAACTTACCAATGCATGTTTCCCTTTCTCTGATGAGCCCTATTGTGAAAACCGTAACATATTAATAAACAAATAGCAACACCTGCATTAGTTATAGTGTACAAATGATAATCTTACCAAATACATCATTTGTTATACTTACAGTCTGTGGCATATAATGCCCATGGCCTTTTTACATTTGGATGCTTAAAATTGAACATGCATTGTATTTTTACAGGGCACATGAGAGAATGATTCGTAAATGTTGTATCGTACTCCCCATTAACTCCTATCCCATGTTCATTGTGCAGGGGCAATTGACAACTGTATCAATTGTAACTCATTTCCAATTTATCCAGGGAAACTCTGTTTAGGGCAAGAGGATATTGGCCAGCACATTTACTCTTTTTAATTCATCATAAATACACTTGCATGGATATGTGATTATAATAGGACGTGCAATCTTTGATATGGCCATTTGTGAAAACGCAAGTTACACTCTTGTTGTTAATGGACCTGCATGCTACATACCTTCAATGCAGTTTCAAATTTTCCTTTAGGCTTCGCCTACAAAGTAAAATCCACAATTATGTTCATTTTGTCTACACAAGGTATCCTCAAACACTTTAAATATCTAGAGGATTTATAAATGGCTCTTTTTAGAGGCAACGTGCAATCTTATATCAAATAAAAATGGTTCTATATCATAAGATTCCTGAGCATTAACATTATCAATTTACCATTCAAATAAATAAACATGCAATTCAACTATCTGTAAACTCATTCATACATCATACATGTGCATGATACACTGTAGGCAGAGGTTAGAATTTTATTACATCTTTTACTGTGTAAATACACAGTATTGTAAGAACATATATTTACTGACACTCCTGTTTCCTCATCCTGTGATAAGTAAACTAACATTCATGATGTCCATTTAAAATAAGGACTTACTGATACAACATCGTCCTGGTCATCAACCTATAAACAACAAATCACATTTCAACAGTTAGAATATTTCGACGTAATAGTACTGGTATAATACATCATTTTATAACTATTTATTCCTATAATTAAATATTCATGTGGAATGCGAGAATGGAAGTAGGGTTGCCTACGCAAATCAAGCTGGATATGTGCATTAACTTTGCACACCTGTACGGATAGAGTCAAAAATAACGAACAGAACAATTCAATAGCAATAGGTACCCTCTACCTACAAACCGAATTTGAGGCAATTTGATTACTCCTGCCGAAAGTTATGATGGGTTCATATCTTATGGGGTATCAGGCGTTGCAATACTTGTCGTGAACTGTTCCATATATATAATTATATGGAACATGCAGTTCACGACAAAATATTGTGATCCAAATATTATAAATTTATATTTTTTCCTACTCACTCGCATCACCGTTGGTTACCTAGTAGTGTATAATAAAGCTTTCCCACATTCGCTTGTTTAACTTCATTCCTGTCACGCCCACTCGACTACACTGCAGGGATGCTATAACTTAGCTCACATAGCACGTGAACATGCACTACGCACTTGCATTGTTACCTGCCACACACGGACCTACTGTATCTTTGCACACACAAACACACCCATGCCACACACACACACACACACACACACACACACACATACACACACACACACTTACACAGACTGGGCTTGTACCACTTGCAGTGACATTGGTTCTTATTTCTCACACTGTTTTCACAAAGTGTACATGTACATAAATGTACACTCCTGGACAAACACACATGACACACACATACATGCACACACACACACACACACACACACACACACACACATATATAGACTGGGTTTGTACAACTTGCAGTGACTTTGGGTTCTTATTTCTCACACTGTATTCACAAAGCATGTATATGTGCAAGAACACACTTGCATTATTATGCAAATAGCTCGTACACCATATTCGTTACACGCACACACACACACACACACTCACACACACACACACCACACTCGTGAACACACACAGGCTCGTACCACTTGCAGTGACATCAATTGGGTTCTCATTTTCAGACTGCTTTCACGAAGTGTACATGTGCATGAATGTGCACACACATTGCTATGTACGCAGCCTGTGCACCCTATTTATCACACATACAGCACATACACATACAGTACACTTACATTGTTACGGAAATGGAATCTTGTGCACAACACATACATACACTCATGTACAGTACACTTGTACGCATGGATACAAATGTAAAACATTAAGCATGTCTACACACACTCACACACACACATGTACATTGCACGTAAGGTCTATTCTAAACTTGTTCTCTGCACCTGCACATGCATTGTATTCCATTTAACTGCTTTATGCATGCATTTTATTTCTGTACCCTACCCCTTTGCTCCTTGCATGTGGAGCTCCCTTATGGCTGGTTCTCTGTACATACACACCG